>CM060094.1:9343335-9466494 GCA_030522485.1 Stenchaetothrips biformis | reverse complement strand
TGGCCATGGCGCGAGCTGGTGCTTTCGACGGCGTGGGTTGGGGTCCTGGGGGCTGCTCCTGCCTGGGGTGCTTGGAGGGCGCCCCTGTCCGCGGACGGCGTCGACGGCCTCCCGGACAAGGACACCTTCTTCGACCTCGAGGACGCGCCGCCCATCAACCCGCTGGAGGGCGTGTCCCTCACCGTCTCCTGGGACGGCTCTGCAGGCGAAGGTAGGCCAACGCTTTCAGCCTTGCCTTCGCAGGGTCGCCTGGCCACAGCATGGTCAACGGCTTCCCTTCAAAACTAACCCGGCAAATGACTGACTGTCAACAGCGACCGAATGGCCTGTGTGTGAACCTGGAGGCAGCTACTCACGCCCCCACAAAGTCTACTGTGATCGTTACTTCACATGCCAGAACGGACAGCCCTACCTAGGCCAGTGTCTGGATGGCTACGGCTATGTGCTCTTCAAAGGTTGTCGCCTGCTTCATGAAGTAACTTGTTCGGCAGGCAAAAAATTACGTGAGTGTTAATATGTGTAAAGGCTTCTTAGAGGGGAAAACACAGCTGCAAATCTCTCAGATTCAATTTAAATTAATAAATTTCCTTGCAGAGGCTCCCAAGGGAAGAGGAGTCTGTGAAAGGTTATTTGGCATTTACCCTGACCGCAACAACTGTAACCGCTTCTACAAATGCGACAATAGCACTGCAGTGCCAGACTCCTGCCCTAAAAATTTAATATTTGACAATGAAAAGAAAATGTGTCGAACACCAACAGATGAGGACTTGGTTCTGTGTGAAAAACCGAACACAGAGCCCCCTTTGATTGGTAAGGACAATAATACCAGTGATGAGAATAAGTGATGATGCTAAGGAGTTAATTTGATGACATTCTTTATAGCCCCGACCCCAAAACCTGAAGATTCAATGAAACCAGTGCTATTCAAGTGTCCTCTACACAATATTTGGAGTTTGGAGACCACTCACGTCATCCCTACCCTGGAAACTGTCATTTCTTTATAATGTGCCTGCGAGATGGAACAATGAAGGTTGGTAGCTGTGAACCAACGACAGGCTACAACCCTGTCACAAGCAACTGTGATCCTATATCAAAGGTTCCCAACTGCGTTTAACTCTTAAGAACATGTGTTACTAAATTTTACAATACCTATAAAATAATTTTGATAATTAGTTGACTGAAAAATCTTCATTTTAATTTATTTTAAAATCAGATTTAACAATAAGATAACAAAATTAAAAGGTTCCGGATGACGAATGTTAACAAGACATAGAAATATTGCTGACCATCATTTCTCTGTCAGCCTGACTCCTTGTTTGAGCTACCGCCTTCAGTAGTGCTTTACCTTCTTCTCTTGTCTGTAAAAGGGAAAAAAAAGAAAAAAAAGGAATCATAATTAGAGTGAGTTCAACATAAATTACCCAAAGCAAATAAATTAAGCCTCTGAAATACTACCTACCTCTTCATAATCAAGACATTTATGAGCATACTTGTATGCTTCATCTAATTGGTTACGTTTGATGTAATGGTTGGCAAGGTATTTATAGGCTTGGCTAACTTCGCTCTTGTCCCCTGCTTGACTACATTCATTGTCAGTCACATATTCAATGTATGCAGCAGATGCATTTTCACTCTCTTGTAGTTTATCGTAAAGCCTATAATAACAATTAAAAAGTACAGTTTATGATTTGATTTTAAAAGATTGAAGAACAGGGGTAAGTTCAACTTACTTGGCCATTTTGAGAAGAGCAATGCCTTCAATATCACCAACACTTCTAGCCTTAAAGTAACACTTTAACCCTTCCTGAATTTTATCAAGTTTTTCATATGTCTCTCCTAGTGCTATCAACATGCGAGAGTCGTTTGGTTTAAGTTGTTGAGCTTGCTTGTAATAATGAAGGCAGTAAAAGGGCATCTTCAGTATTTCATAGGTCTGACCAAGACCATACCATGCACGATAGTCCCTCCTATTGACCTCTGAAACAAACAAATTATAGATCAGAATTACATTACCATCCCACCAACACAAGATTAAATTTTTTACTTTTCATTACCAATTGCTTGTCGATAGCTTTGAATTGCAGCGTAAGTGTTTTTCATTTCCATGAACTCATGTCCCATTAGTGTCCAAGCAGACAAGTACTGAGGATTTAACTTTAATGCTCTTTGAAAAATACAGCACAGCCTTTTGATGTTCAGAACGTAAACTATAGTAATTTCCTGAAATAAAATAAAATCTAATAATCAAGAAGCCTTGACAGATACTTCATTCACTGAAAGGAATGTGGCTCCTAATACTCACCTATGACACAACAAGTTTCTACCCTATATTTATCAACCTCACAGACATGATGTGCCAATTGAGATAACTCTACTCGTAGTTCTTTGACATAAAGAAGATTGGAGTACACATCTAAGTTGTCTAATCTATATGGGTCTTCTTTGTGCAAATTGCGGAATGTGGCTATAGCAGAATCAACCTCTGTAAAAATTATTTGAAAGAAATGAAATGAAAGTAGACATTAAAAACAAAGAAAAAACTGTTCATGACTAAGATATTACAAAATAATTTCACCAACCTCTCCTGTTGTGAGAAGCTATAGCTGTCTGAGCAGTTATGTAACTACTTTTCTCAAACCCATTTTGCTGCAGTTGGTAGAAAACTTCCAAAGCAGCATCATTCAGCTGTTGTTCTAAATAAGTATGAGCTTCAAAAAAGTGTCTCATCCAGTGCATTGGTAGTGATGACATAGGAAACTGCCAATGAGTTCCAATAATATTACAAGACAATCAAATTGCAAGATAAAACTTGAAATCATCTCATGGTAAAATCTTACCTTTCCCTTGTCAGAGACAAGTGCTGCTAGTTCTAGCCAAGCACCCCAGTGCATAGGCTCCTTGTGTAATGCTTCAATGAGGACATTTTGGGCTTCCCTCACAAGCTCCAGGCGTTTGAGGACTATTCCATACAAATAAAGACAATATGCATCAAGTTTCCCTTCTTTATGCTCAAACCGCAATTCACTTGACAATTCACGTAATGAAGTATTTTGCGTTGGATCTGGTGGTAAGGCAGTATCAGTCATGTCATGAAGTTTCTTTCTTTCCCCTGAAAGATACCGGGAATATAGGTGAAGAAATTTTATCCTGGGAGAAGTGTTATTTTTTGTGTAAAAAGCACATCTGTAAGTTTAAGAAAAAAATTAATAGGTTAGGTTATGAAAATTGAAAGCAAAAATACAAAAATGTTATCAAAGATATCAGTTACCTATCTAATTCTTTGAGGTCAAAATAAGTTTTGGCAAGTGTATATAAATCTGAATCGTCCTCTCCAAAATTACAAGTTGTGTTATGAAAAGCTGATAAGTCTGAGGAGTTGATTGGTACATCCTTCAAAGCTATATTCATTTCGGCCAACCTATAGATGAAAGCAAAGATTATAAATTTTCTAGACTGCATTCTCAGGACAAACCATACATCACCATGTGCCACAGTAGAAAAAAAACAGAAAATTTATACAGTAAAATAGAATTATATTACTTTTGGAGCACTAAACAAAATTTTTAGAGCAGGAAATTTCTACACGATCAGGGGTAGAAAACATCAACTGTACCTCCACCCACAAGATGAGCATTGCAATACTAATATCACACATCTCAATCAGAAGAATCTAAGATATACTAAAAGTTTCGAACTTTCAACAATAGAACAGACCGTTTCCCAATTCTAAAAACTTCAATAACTTTGACAGGACGGAGTAAACAATATGTGTCATAACCTAAAACGTATCATGACTTTGTACATTCAAGCGACAGTTAAACCTTTGAAGGACACTATTAAACAAAATTAATTAATGAGCTACAGGCTAATAGACTCAGGTTTAATGAAACAACAAGAGAAACATCAATACAGCGTTGTTGAGTAGAGTTAGTCATTCAAATGATGGGAAAGCAACAATCCTTACCATTTCGTGCTGTGCAATAAGCCTCTTTCTGATAGTTCTACAATGGCCCTTTGAATTTCGCTTTTTATCTGCTTCATATTAAAATCAAAGTTAATCTCACCCATTTTTAAAACAAATTAAATACACAGTTCGGGCGATTTGTTGACATTGAGATGTGATGCCGCGCCAAGCCGGTTAGTTCAACGCGGGACCATGAGCGCTAGTGCGCCCTCCGCCGCCTTCGAAGCCCGCGTGGCGCTAGTGTTCCAGCGGGAAAAATTCAAAATGACCTGAGTCGTGGATGAAAGGAATTGAGTTGCATTTGTCTCCGAGTGCGTTCTTTTGCTGTGTAGGGCGAGGATCAACACAAGCGTGCCGTTGTCCAAACAAAGCAGTGTACTCGGTTATCGGCGGTGCGAGCCGGGCCATCGAGCCGTGGTCTCGGCCGAGGTTGTCGCCGGATGGGTTGCCTGCCTGTCAGGCGGCAGCATTAAACATCAAACTGGCATCCGGGAACAAAAAGTAAGATGCACGACTAGTCATCGCTACCGCGACAGTCGTATAAAGTGTCAAACGCCAAACGGGCCTTTACTTTATTGACGTTTTTCCCAGATGCCAAACAAGATGAGCGCATCACCTCCGCAGCACGGACCACGTCAATGAAAACGACACTCGGGCCGCACTACGTCAAATGATTTTTATTCTCACAACAAATTACCAACACTGATATGTACACCTAGCAACTAAATTATCACAAGACAAGTGGCATGCAGCGCGCCGCGACATGTTCCGGGTGTTTTTGGCGCGCTTTCGCGGAACGAACATCTCGAACCGATATCTCGAACCGATATCTCGAACCGATATCTCGAACCAATATCTCGAACTAAAGCATGCCCGGCACGCGCTAGTCATCACAGACAGGACATTAAGTTAGGGGCGTTCATTTCTTCTTGAGCGCTTCCTCCTCCTGCGCGAACACGTCCCGCAGAGAGTCGAGCCGTCTGCAGGTCAGCTCTGGAAGCAAGCACCAAACTGAATTCACTTATTGACTGAGAGGAGGCGGGTCAGGAGGACTGGGCCGCTTACCGTGCAGTTCCTTCCGAGAGGGCAGTGTGCCGCCGTAGTCACTGGGAAGGCACTCCCTCGGGATCACTTTGTGCAGCTCGGAAAAATCGTCGCCTTCGAACATTTTCGTCTGGAAAACAGCCGAGTGATTGGTGCGTTTCGTCATGGCAGAGCCGCGGCGACAAATCAGAAATAAGAACGCACCTCGTCCAGACGCTTCCTGTCGGTGAAGTTCCTGAGCACCTTCATGACGGTGTTGATGTAGGACGGCGTGTGGAGGAGGATGCAGCTCTTGAGCAGGAGGGGGAGTCCACTCTGCCGCAAGGAAGCAAAATAAAAACACACGTGACGACGGGCGTCCTAGCCAAGACGCTCACCTGGAAGTAGGCGAACAGCTTCCTCTGCAGCCAGAAGCCGAACTTCCAGAAGTGGCTGATGAGCCCCAAGTCCAGGTCGTAGATGATGTACACGCCCGGCAGCGAGGGCTCTGCCGCCACCATGGCGTCCATCATCATGAGCAGCAGCTTCTGGTGGTCCTCGAACACGTAGTTGCTGGGGTCCGGGTCCGTCAGCCCGTTGATGATGATTCTGCAGCCGTCCGGGGCGAGCCTCGGCACCACCACGAAGTCCCTGCCGCAGACCGAGCAACGAGTTGCAGAGGCGCCTGCGGCCGGCAGGGCAGGCAGACCCGCCGCTCAAGGAAGGGTGCCGGTTGCCGACCCGACGCTGGTCAGGCGCTGTGAGTCAAATAGTATCGGCCCGGCTTCCTAGCGCAGCCGCCCGATTCCTTTTCCAATCTCAGTATCTTATCGTTCGCCCTCCGCCCGTGTTTTGCTAAGCACACTTGAGTTTTTTCGGTGATTCGATCTGATTTTGTGTACGGTTGGATTCGGTTCTAAAGGTTTAGGTCCGGAACGCGTTCTTTGGGTCCCAGGACCGAGCAAATTTTCTTCTTTTTCAATATATATTTTTTAAATCTTAGCGTCTTTTTCTTGGTAAGCCTTGTGATGCTTTTCCTCTTGTTTGCAGCCCACCTATCTGGCAGTTTGTCCTCGACATCAGTATCTGCCGTGTGTGTGCGCGCGCGCGCGTGTTTGTGTCTGTCTGTCTGTCTCTGTGTGCGTTAGAGGCGTTGCACCCTTCAGCCCCGGGACCCTCGGCTACGACAACGTTTCCGTTTCAGCCGAACTGAATCCTTCCGTTTAGGGCGCCCCGTTGACGCGTGGGCGGCGCGGCGGTGTGTAAAGATAACCCCTTATCACGGACTGCGTGCTGTTGACTAAACAAAGTGACTCCACCCAGGCGTCTCGATGTGTCACCGCGTTTGACTTTCACTCACGATCTCGACACTCACAACACGTTGAGCTGGGCGCGGAGGCTGGGCAGGCGCACGTCCCTGTGGCAGAAGACGCTGGGCGTCGACGACCTGGTCTTGTAGTAGTAGTTGATGCACTGCTCGGCGGCGAGCACGTCGTACCCGCAGCTGTGCAGGAACTTGACGAAGTCGCCCTCTGGATCGGGCAAAGAGGCAAACAGGACTTACCCTCGTCTGTCTACTTCCGCGCAGGCGGCCAAAATTCTGAGTGTACCTTGCATGTCCGGCAGGGCGTGCTGCCTGCTCGCCCAGGCCGCCAGCTCGGCCAGGTCCTCCTGCCGCAGCCGCGGGTTGGCGGCCAGCTCGCGGGCCAGGTCGAAGGAGTCCGGCGCCCACGTGGGCAGGTCCCCGTCGACGCCGTCCCCGTCGACGCCGTCCTCGACGCGCTCGGCATGCTCCGTCTCCATGTCTGCGACTGCTGGCGCAGGACTCGCGGCAGGGCGGCCAGGCAGGCAGGCAGGGCCCCGGGGCGCGTGGCCGCGACTGTCGGCCGGAGACTGTCAGGTGGAGATGGACTGATAAACGGTTGTTATCTATCGACAAGTAGTAGCCCAGGGAAGGGGACACGTGCAGCTGAACCAATCAAGGGTTCGGACAGTGCGTGTAAATTGCATCAAACGTCAATAAATGTAGAATTTTTTCTGAAGGTTGTTGTTATTGTTGTTGTGTTGGCAATCCCCCTTTCTTTTTTAACAGTGTCCGGTCTAGCGCGAATTTTCCGCGCAACGGATACCGCGCCACTGTGGTTACTTCGGACCGGGTTCTCACACACTCACACTTGCTCCGTGCGCCCGAAAGCTGGCATTACCCTCCACGACCGCGTGGGACTTGGCATGTATCTCGCAATGGACGAATCTCTGATTGATGTCGGAACACGACTGCCTGCCTGCCTGCCTGGCTTGCCGCGAGTCGCGGGGCTGCGTCCGCGACGCCGCGTCGGCGGCTCGGCCTCTGCACTGCGAGAGCGGCATTGCCTTCTCGAACGCGGACGCGCTGCACATTGAACTGGGAAGAACCTGACTAGCAACACTGCAGAGTCTGTCACCGCCCCAAATACCATCATCACCAGAGATCGGCATTTGGTGGTTCCTGGGACCCGAAAGGCATCCGAGACGTCCTCTGCAGGCTGGCCTAGGGGAAGGCCAGACACTGTTAGAGTGGCGACGATCGTGAAGAAGACACGGCAGTTCCACTGACGCGATGCATAAATCAAGCACCGCGCGGACGAGTCGGACTTGGCGCGCTTCTTTGTGTTTCCCTCGACTCGCCTCGCTACGCACGGAGAGCACTTCCACAGGATTTCCCTATGAGCGTCGCGAAAACCAGCGGCGCGCATCGCAAACAACGTCAAGTCGCACCAAGTCGGACCGGATAATGGAAAATTTTGCGCTTGGCGCGAGCCTGGCGTTCGTTCGCTCTCTCGTTTCTGGAACGATTTCAAGCTCCAGCAAAACAAGTACATGTCCAGCGAGGCGCTGCAAACACGGCCTGGAAAAAGCCCGAAACTCCTTTTCTCTGCTAAATTAATGCGTCGAAGACGAGCCCCTCCCCCCCCCCCCCCTCTTTGCCTCCTTCGCTGCCCCACTATAGTCGCCTAGCCAGCCGCGCCGGACACACGTGGGGCCTGTCTTACTACTGGCCTCTGTTTACAAACTTACGCAAATTAGGAGCTCCTCGCGGGGACCGATTCCCCCACCCCTCACAGCCCGGTGCCGCAGAAACATCACCACCGCATCAAAGCGCGATCAATTTATCGGGGATTTTCGTGACAACGATGATGGCGACGATGGTGATGATAATGATGATGATGATGATGATGACGACGACAGGAGTAACAAACCGTGTAGGCCACCGTTCGAAAATTGAGATTGCTATTGTTCTTCAACATCACAAGCAAAAGCAACAAGAAAACCACAACGGCAACAGCAGCATGATTTTACTACGCCAGCAATTTAAAAGTGAGAACGAAAAAGAGGGTCCCTTTGTCACGGTCTCGAAAAGATCTAACTGTAGTCTGTAGTCGGTAGAATCCGGACGCTGCAGGCTGCTGCAGGCAGGCCAGTGGCTCCACCGGCTCGCTGCATCGCGGCGTCCGCTCCGGGCAGGTCCTGCCGGCCGGGTCCGGGGGGTCCGGGGGGCCCCGCGCGGATCCGACTTGATATAAGCGAACGGCGCGCGGGCCGTCGGGTCATTCCGACAGCGCGCTCCGTTTGGTGAATTTGGTAGCGCTTTGGCCGTCCAGGCAAAGGCGTGCGCGTTTCGTCCCCCTCGTAGTGAGTGTGCCCCAAGGCTGTGCCCCAAGGCTTGTGACTTAGACTCAGACGACGGCGACGCGGCAAAAAGCGCGCCAAATTTAGACGAGAGCACTCTTCAGTTTGTGTTGACTGAGTCCTGGATATCGAAGGAGCAGCCCCAGCAGCCATCCAAGGTCATCATGAAGGAATCCAGGGTGAGTACGACACTGTAAAGCAAAAGTTAAGTCGACTAAAATTTTTAGTCGATTTTCTTAGTTATATCATTTTGACTATTGGGGTGTACCCAATGATTTACGCACTAAGATTTAGTCGAAAGAACTCCGAAACTAATAGTAGTCTGGCAGACTGCAAGCAGATGGGAGGGGGCTTTTAATTCAGGCGGAAATCGGTACCGATCTCTTAACTGGCGGAAAAGCAGTTTGATGGAGTTTGTTGACCTGTGTCGGAAGCTGGACCATATCCGATCGGCGGGGCCGCGCTACGCGGCCTTGTGTATGCATCGCCTTCCCAAGGACGCCCGACCGACCGGACGGGCTGGGCTTCCCTCTTCCAGAAGCCTCCAGAAGGAGAGAGGAAAAAGGGAGCGGCGTCCCTCGCTGCGTCCCCTCGGGGCGGCTTTTGATTTCCCTGCCGGAAGGGAAATCCTCGGGTAAAACAACGGTTCACGATCTGCACACAATGCTGCAGTGGTGGCAATGAGTCCGACAATCAGTGCAGTCAGTATGACTGAATCGACATTCTATTGCACCTGTTGCACCAATGGCACCAATTGTTCCAGCAAACGGATGCTGATTCCTACAATCTCTTCTGTTTTGTTTGTTTGCTTTTTTTTGTCACTTCTGTAAGCTGCATGTCTGTCTGACCGTTTGTCGTTCCCCGTTAGTTTCTCCGCGCATTGGTCGTGCGACTGTTGGGTATGCTGTCGTGCTGCCGGCTGCTGAGTGTCACTTTCAAGTCGTGACCGCGCCGCCCCCTGCAATGACGGCCCTGCCGGGAATCGAGTGACAAGGAATGAATCAGGAAGCAAGGCAACTCAGATTGGGCAGATTCGACGTATTTTTTGTGGCGTTCCGACGATTAACGAAGGTGTGAGAACCCGGTAGCTGGAGGGGGGTATTGTCGTTTTAATGTGAATGGAGCGCTCAACGTTTATGACGCCGTTTGTTGCAAATTGCGTCCACTTCTTCCGCCCTGAGCGAACTTTGGAATAACCTATCATGTTTGAAGATGGGCGCGGCATGTATGGAAGGGTCGAGAAAGACGAGCTAGAACTCGACTGATGAGAATTATTACCGCACCGGGCTTCCCCTCCCGCTCCGTGGCAAGTTAATAACCCGCAAGCGCAGCCACGGCTCGGGTGTGTTTTGCGAAGTGGACCGCGGAAGGATTCCAGAGACATCTCTCCACTTTCGCCGGGCCAGGGGGCAGCGCTGCGACCACCACAACTAGTTTCCGGCCGGGAGAAAGACAGGGGATCCCAGGCCACCCCGTCCGGAACGACCGGCTGCCGATCCATTGACAGACACGGACCGCGATCCTATGTGCAGAAAGTTCGACAAGCAGCGACACTGCGCTCTCCTCCTGCAATTTCCTACTAGTCAATACTGCAGTGGAATAAGCCAGAAAGGGATGAATGTCATTTGGCAGGACGACGTAGTAAATATAACGGCGATGCTAATGGGCCCACACTGAACACAGAGTGAAACGGCCTGCGTGGCGTCCAGCCTGGAAACTTCCACGCGAAGGCGGAGTCTATTTGCGCCGTGGCCAGTAACCCGGGCGCGAAAATCAGCATTCTCTCCAGAGCAGTCCCGCCGCCGCAGTGCCGGCCAGCCCGCCACGCGCCCGGTACTTTTCCACCACCGCGTGTCTGGAATCGCTTCCCCTCCCATCTCACTGTGGTAGTGTTTTCTGGTGCGTTCCGAAGTCGTCTGCTTGTCTGACTGACACGCACGGCCCGGCTCACAAAGAACAGCAAATTGGGACGCTTTCTTCCGGTGATGTCGAATGCCAACGACGACGGCCGCCACTTCTCTACTTTGGGCAATTTGGGGCTTCTCATGCCAATTCGGCCGGCTGGCTCGGCCAGCGTGTGAATCGGCGTGTTTTTCTGGAGTCGGTCTTTGGCGTCCACGGGTGGAGAATCGCGATGCGTTGGGTGCAGTCGGCAGGATTGCAATACGGAGCTCTCCGTGTGCGCGAGACAGACGGCGCGCACATCAAAATGCAAAGTACCACTAATTTCCTGCAGCAGCGTGCCACGCATGCCGGGCCGAGGCCGTGGCAGTGACCTCCAGACTGTGTCTGGTTCTTGCTCTCCCCTTCCCCTCGCGATGCAGTCCTGTCGTTCATTTCCGCGCAAAGGGTCGGCACACATACGCCGAAAGGAAGTCACCACCCCATCCGCCCAGACAGCCTCGAGCCAAAGCCACCTGCAGAGCGAACGGCCATTGCCGAAAGACTTGCGTGATCGGGCAGGTCTGACCGTCCCCGGGACCGCCCAAAACCGTGAAAATGAAGTCGAACTCTGTCTTTTCTGTTCCAGCTCCTGTACCCCCCGACCGCCGAGGAGGCCCGCCTGGTGCGGAGGGAGCTCAACAACACCTACACCTCGAAGCAAGCCGAGTACGTGGACCAGCTCAAGGAGTGGATGCAGACACAGCCTCACCTGCCCCGGAACTATGGTGCGTTGAGTTACTGTCACACTGGGGCGACCGGAGGGACGACAACCCTCGATCCAGAACCGCGTACCCGGACTCAACGGAGACCTTGACCTAGAGACAGGCGACGCGGGCCAATCGGAAACGGTACCGTGTGTGAATCTGTGACGTCAGCAGCGCCGCAGCCGGTCGGTTGACGTCACCGACACGTAACGCTGGAAGGCGTGCAGTCTCAATGGAGCGAGTCCCGCCCGCCGACAGAGGCTTCTACAGTGCGGTTTTTTTTTTCTGCGCAGATGATCGCGTCCTGCCGCGCTTCATCTGCGGCACCAAGTACAACCTGCACCGCGCCCAGCGCAAGATCGACAACTACTTCACCGCCAGGGCCAAGGTCCCCGAGTTCTTCGCCCAGCGCGACCCCGCCTCCCCGGACATCCAGCAGGCCTGGAGGGCGATGTGAGTCCTCTCTTTCGCAATGTGTTTGAATGAACATCAGGAGCAGCGCCTCATGAACCTGTGGCGTTCCAGGACGGTGCTGCCGCTGCCCCGCACGCGCGGCGACGGCGCCCGGGTCTGCCTGCACATCCTGAACGATGTGGACGCGAGCGAGCACGTGCCTCAGCACCTGTACCGCATGATCTTCATGATCTCGGACATCCGGATGGTGGAGGAGCCCGAGATCTCCGGCGACGTGTTCGTGTTCGACGCCGCCAACGTGGGCGTGTCCATGGTGCTCAAGCACGCCGGCAGCCTCCTCAAGAAGGCCCTCACCCTGGCACAGGTTGGTGTGCAGGACCCCCCACCGCGGCGCCGCGATAACGCGGTGTCCATACTACTGGCGAGGCGGGCGTCCGTGCGCCTCGCGGTAGGCCACCCATCAGGCTGGCCCACTGTTGTCCGGTCCGCACTGTCAGTGTCCGCGATGCCCACCGGCTAATCGAGCTCCATAAATAATCCGACTCGAAACCGGTTCTACCGTCAGAGGCGCCAAGCCAACGCTGGGAATGTTTTTCTCCGATCGGAAAGGCGCTCACGCGAGACTCGAACAGGAAAGGCTAGGGACGCGTTGGCGGGAGATTCCAGATCGTTCGAAATCCCCGGCGCTTCGGCCACTGAGCGTTCGAACCGGCGTGACTGGTTGGAGTGCGCATCGTCGAGCGTCGAGCGGACGAGACAGCCGCCAAGCCACGCATTTTTCACAGCATTCACCCAAAACAAAACGCACCCCTCATGGTGAAAAGTATGCGCTTTGGCCTTGGACAGCCCCCCACTCCGTCAATGCAAATGTCAAAAATTTTATGGGACCGCAGTCAAAAACAAAACAAGCATTCCCACCGCTGCAGAAACCTGATTCACTTTCTTTAATGTGCTTCATGCTCTGTTCCAGACTGCCTACCCCCAGAGACTCAAGGAGATCCACATCATCAACGCCCACCCGCTCGTCAACCGGGGCATCAACCTGTTCCGCTCCTTCATGAAGGAGAAGATGAGGAACCGGGTAAGTGTCGGTCAAAGGACCAGTGCCCACAGGCCGGGCTGCAAAGTCGTTGCCGACTCTGTGAGACTTATCGACAGCGTGATGACCTCTGTCCTTGCTCCTGCAGTTCGTGGTGCACTCCAGCCTGGAGTCGCTGCACCAGTACGTACCGGCCAGCGTGCTGCCCGCCGAGTACGGCGGCTCCTGCCGCACCGTGGCCGCGCTGCGCGACCAGTGGGGCAAGGCGCTGGAGAGCTACGCACTCTACTTCCAGCAGCAGGAGGGCGTCAAAGCGAGCCACGGCAGCAACAAGAGCAGCAGCACGAACGTCCAATCGGCCTTCAGAAGCCTCAGCATCGACTGAACGAGCAGCACCCCAAGGCCGCCCAAACTTGGGTGGGAAAAAATGCGCGCTCTGGGATGGTGTATTTATTTGTGTTTTTTTTTTTTTTTTGTTTTCGTTTTCGTCGTGTGGGCAACGTTGGACAGAGTGCTCGGCGCGGGATCGCCCGAACGAGAAATGCGATGAAAACGCGACTAGGAGGAAAACAAACACCAACTCTAGCGTGATTGACTGACTGCGATGAATTCTGTGATTATTATTTGAGGTCGAGTGCCTGGAATTTTTTCATCTGGTATCGCATTGCCCGCTCTGGCTTCATTATTTATATCATTTTAATATATACTCCTAGTTTGGTAGTCTAATTAGGTCGTAAGTAAAGGTGGGGCAGTATATTTTAGTCACGGCTGTGTCCACCGTTTATTGTAATTTTTTTTCATTGTATAAGACTTGCTGACGGGCAAAACTGTGATTCTAGACCCTTTGCAATGAGCCCTGGAATTATAAATAATGTCATATGATGACCAAATATTGTACATACTGTCGTGAATTATTTCGACGTAGTCTCCAATGAAAGTACGACTGGAGCTGATGTATACATCTTTAAGTGAATAATAAACTCTTCACAATCACATGACTTATTCCTACACCCGCATGGAGTTCCCAAAACTGAGCGTGAATCGCTCCCCGATTATAGAACAGTCGCGCTTCGCTGCGCTTCGGCCTGACCTCAGGATTTCCCCAAACAATATTTCTGACACCAAAACTTGGAACAATTCTCGCGCCTCCAATGGGAGGCCTCGTGAGTGCGAGAGAAAGAGAGCGACAAAAACGCTTTGCTGCACTGCGTGGCCGTGAATTAATCGGCACGCTGCTGTCGTCTCTCTCTCTCTCTCTCTCTCTCTCTCTCTCTCTCTCCTCTCTCTCCTCTCTCTCTCCTCTCCTCTCTCTCTCTCTCTCTCTCTCTCTCTCTCTCTCTCTCTCTCTCTCTCTCTCTCTCTGCAGCCCGCCTAGCGCTGCGTGACGGCCTCCAAACGCGTGCCTCTTCCCCGTACTGCTCCGCGCGTGTCGCGAGAAGACCACTGGAATGGGGAATCCCAGCGGACAAGTGCATCGATGTACTGGTCGGGTTTATCTTCAAAATCCATGTGACAGTGGGGTTGCTTCTTACATAAGTGGGCGAAGACTCCCCACTTATCAATGGTGTAAGGGTCGTCAACCTCAGCCTCCCCACCACGCTAAGGGTAGGGTGTCGTTAGAGTCCTAAAGAGTCAGGAAAGACCTACAGTCCCAGGGAACGTGGCCATTCAAGGTTAAGGTCGCTCACCTCACACAGAGAATAGAATAAAATATGAAAACCGATAATTCGAGGTGTCACCGATTGTTATTGCTCGCTGCGGCTCAGGCCGGTGAGACCCGCTCCAAAGGGACCCACCGCGTGGACGCGGCGCCCAGGGCATTGTCACACTGTCAGCGTCCAAGGGCGGCGGCAACACTATGACGGCGACCTGGGGAAACACAACAGCCACGAGGTTAATCGGGCCTTCCGTCCGCTTGAAAGCGCACACACTGCACTTGGCGGCGAGCCCCCTCCCCTCCCCCTCCCCGCCCGGAGAGCCCAGCCTGCCGCGTCCTTGCGCGCGGACGCTCCGGTTTGACGGGGACCCTCGGCGTCCTGGCCGCGAGCACCGCGAGTTAAAACGCGTGTAGCGCCGCGGGCCGCCCTCAGTGCCCTACACTCGCGCGGACGAGCAGCGGTCGCGCAGGGACCAGTGGCGAGTGGTCCTCTCTTGCGGCGTCACGAAGCGCTGGCGGTCTGGAAAGGCCGCGGTTCGAGCCACCACGCTACCACCGGTTTACTGAGTCCACTGGGGTCCTCCTCGTGCAGGCGGCGGTCTTCTCGGCGCGGGGGAATAGAAAATGCGAGGCGGGTCGCCGCGGCGTGCGGATCGTGGAACGCGTCCAGAGAACGGGCACTGCCCCAGGCACTGCCCCTACCCCGCGGCGGGGTGCTCCTCGGCGTGCCAAGTCTAGCGCGGTGACGTCACCTCAACATGACGGGGTCCAGCGCCGCAGCGCTCGCCCTGAGCGTCTTGGCCGCGGCAGTGCTGCAAGTGGTGAGTGCATGTCACGACCTGGAGATGGATTGACGAAAAATCTAATTTCACCGAGAACAACAAAAGAGGACACTGAGACGTTCTCGCAGGTGGGGCAGACGATACCCGCCAACATGCCGCAGATGTTCGTCCCCGCCGGGCAGCAGACAGTGCAGCAGACGACCGGCCAGGGCGGCACGCTCATCCCGGTGCAGTCGCCCAACTTCCTCACGCAGCTCGGCTTCGCGCCGCAGACGTCCTTCGCCACGGGGTTGTGTACCTTCGGCTGCATCCCCATTCCCGTTGTGACGACCCCCCGCCCCACCGCTGCACCCACCACTCCCGCCACGACCACCAGCCCCACCACGACCACCACGACACCCAGGCCCAATACCCCGTAAGTGCCTCCCCAGGCGTCTCAGACCCTCGGCCAAAGGCCTGACTCCGACGGCGCACTCTTAAGTCTCACGGTGGCCGCAAGCGGAAAGGCGTCGAACCCTGAGTCCGGGGGACCTGGGTTCAACGCCCAATACAGTCGTCATTTTCGGTGGGCTGTCCCGTGCAATCGACTGACAAATTTTGTGTCGGCGGACGCTTCCCTCGCGGTGGTGACTTCACTCACATGCGGTATATATATACAACCTCTCAGCGATCCAGTGACGAGTGTCCTTCAGCTTAGCTCGCCGGCAATTACGATGGGAGGCAGAACTGCGACAGCACTACACCCAGTCCGGTTCGGGGATCGGCCTATAGCTCCAAATAGCCTTTCTCTTGCAAAAAATTACGTCATCATTTTTGAATTGAAGTAGCCTCATAATTTTGTCCAAGGAAGAGATTTTTTTAAAAAAAAATTTATTGGTCTTGCGGCCAGACCAAGGTAGCACTTCGCGACCCCAGGCGACCCCAAGGTTTGGCACCGCTGTTCTAACGGCATTGCGACGGGTCCGTGACTCCCGCGCGTGTGTTGCAGGTGTTCTTTCGTGGCGTGCCTTTGCAATTTCTGCCCGTGCCCCGGCCTGTGGCCCTCGGTGCCCGCGGTGCCGGCGGCGGTGGCCCCCGTGGCCGCGGTGTCCGTGGGGTTCGGCGTGGCGGCCGGGTTGTCCGTCTCGCTGCCGGGCGCCAGCGTCGTGGTGGGCTGACCGCGGAGCAGGCCGTGCTGGACGTCTCGGCCGCGTCCGGCGCGCCCCACCCAAGCGCCCCACCTCGGCGCCTTGGCGGAGGATCCACGGCCCCGCCGACTGCCGCCCCTCACCGCGGGCACCGGCTAGCACCGGCTACAGGTAAAGGGGGCGCGCGGCGAGGGCGAGACCTTCGCAGGCGGCCGGGTTGCCTGCTCCAGCCTCGCAGGCGCCCGGCGGAGCGGCGGCCCAGGCTCCACGGCGATACTTCTCGACACTCGCCCGGGGTATCGCCGCAGTGTACTTCGGAGAGCCAACTTTGGGACAATTTGGCATCCGCGGTCAATCATGTTTGATGTCTCTCCCGTCTGTATGGAAAATGCAGCAGCAGTAGCGCGCTGCGCTGGGGTATGTGACAGTCTGACGCGGTCTGACGGCACCTCGGGTGGCACTCCGACACCCTAACCACTTCATCAACCACGGCTTTTCGAACCGCTGACTAAACCGAGAGCACGCTTCAAGTCGAACCCGGACAAGATCACTTTTAACCGTCCCACTGCCAAAATAGCAAACTAACCGCAGGTCACGACCGGTGTGAGAGTGTCGACGACAGCGCGTGACAACGGCACTGACGCCACCCTCTACTTCCGCAGGACCTGCATCATCTGCGGCTTCATCTTCCCCGGCGTGCTGGTGGTGAACAACGCTAGCAGCCAGCAGCCCGCGCTCACGACGCCGGCCGTCACCACCACAGTCCCCGCCACCACGACCACGGCCAGGCCCGTGACCCCCGTCACGGTGGTGGTGCAGGTCCAGCAGCAGGCACCCGCCCTCTCCTACGTCAACGGCTACCAGCTGCTGCGCCTCAGGCTCGCCCAGAAGGTGTACGGCCTCGGCAACGTGCTGGTCGGGTAGTCCTGTGGCAACCGCGGCGCTACCCCGCGACACAGAGTCTTTCGAGCGCGGAGTACCCACGGATCGATTTATTTTATTTATTTTTTCTCCGTGGATCTTTGGCATGACGTGTCTTATCCTTGCAATAAAGAGATTGAGTATAAATGTGTGAGTCGGAGAGAGAGAAAAACAGACACGTGTATGTATGCCACCCAGTGCCTATCAAGTTTTTCTATTACTATTTATGAAAGTAAAGTATGTCAATAATATTTTTTTTTTCATCTCAGAAATAAAACATGAGAAATCCTTACATATGTCTTTCATTCTCGGCAAACTTAGTATTAGCTAATCTGAGTTCCAAACGCGTCATATCCCAGTCACTTCGAAACGAAGTTTTCCCCAGAATCCGCTGGAGAAATAATGCCAGCGTTCGATAGGACCTCCTCTCTGGCAGCGAGTCGCACAGCCTGGTGCGGCGGCATTAGGCAACACATCGTACACCAGAGTGTGGTGTCCGCTGCCTTCCGGGCGCACGGGTCCAGGAGGAACCTTGCCAGGGAAGCATTGCTTTCCGACCTCATGAGCGCAAGCAGCGCAAGCGAGACAGAGCGTCTAAAGCACTTTTCCGCGCATCCTTTCTCCCTCCCTCTCTCTCTCTCTCTCTCTCTCTCTCTCTCTCCTCTCCTCTCTCTCTCTCTCTCTCTCTCCTCTCTCTCTCTCTCTCTCTCTCTCTCTCTCTCTCCTCTCCTCTCTCTCTCTCTCTCTCTCTCTCCCTCTCCCTCTCTCTCCCTCTTTCTCTCTCTCTCTCTGGTCCTGGCGCCCTGCCGCGCTGCGGGGGGTCCCTGTTGCGGGGAAGTCCCCGTTCGGAAGCGTTCTCGGTACGCGTCAATCATGGCGGCGTGGTGAGGCCGCGGCCCCGCGTGGCGGAGGCTGGCGGAAGCCCTCGACAAGGGAAATTGGCGCCCGTTTTGTGTCCATGGCCTGGCTGGGCGGGCTGGGCTGGACGGACAGTCCCGCACGCTGAACCGCTGTACCGGAGGCCCGTTTAGTAGCGTCCGCGGCGTGGCCCTCATCGGCGACCCGAGTCACTCCACACGACGTCCCCGTCGACGCCGTGGAGGGGCCAGAGTGATCAGTGACGCAACGTCTTCTCGAAGTGACGGTCCTTCAAGACGCGTGCGTGTCCTGGAGCCGCGGCGCCCGGTGAGCAGGCCACCCATACGCCGGCTTCCTACGTCTTCCTCGTCGCACGTCCCCAGAGCATGGAGGTCCCCGTCGTCGCCGGGCTGCTTCTCGCCCTGGCCGCCGCGCTGCTCAGCCAAACGGTGAGCTCCGCGTGGAAGCGAACGAGTGGCTCTCGTGGTCGTCGGTCTCATTGTCGGTGTCTGACACAGGCAGCGGCGCCGCAGAGCCAGGCCGGCGGCGGCGGGCAGCCTGCAGGGGGTGGGGGACAGCCAGCAGGGGGTGCTGGAGCACAGACTGGAGCGGCCGGCGGCGGCGGTGCTGGAGGGGGCGGTGCTGGCGGCGGAGGATCAGGAGGTGGGTTGTCGTAAATTTTTGTTTATGTCGTGCTGAAAGTTTATCTCTGATAGTGTCATTTTGCATTCATAAGAAGAACTGGTTCTGGAAAAATTCCTCTCATGGCCAAGGCCGTCAGCAATCTGCTGGTTCTGGTTTCAAACACCGGTCCCGGTTTCTTTGTTTGTTCTTCTCAGCAGCCGCCATAACTTTCACCCGCTTCAAACTACCCCTCAACTGTTTCAGGATCGGGCGGTGGTGCGGGGGCGGGGGCGGGAGCGGGGGCGGGGGCGGGTGCCGGGGGCGGCGCGGGAGCAGGGGCGGGGGCCGGGGCGGGGGCCGGGGCGGGGGCTGGGGCCTCCGTGACGGGGCAGGTGGTGGTCCCAGGCGCCGCCTCGACGGCGCAGACCGCCGCGCAGCTAGGCTGCGGCACGTTCTTCTTCTTCTGCTGCCAAGTCGGCAACTTCTTGCCGACCTACTCCACCTTCGTGCAGGGCACCAACGCGTGAGTGGAGCACACTGGCCGCCCACCACGTGGGCTCAGCCTCAGCCCCTGCTACCCTCGTCCTGGTTTGACTGAGTTCCGGTTGCAGGTTCTTCCTGCCCGCCGTCCTGCCCGCGGGGGGTCAAGTCATCATCGGGTAGCCAGCCCTCCCTAGCACTGGCGCTGCTCCGCCGTGCCCGGCACGTGACAGAGGATCCGCTTTGAAAAGACAGACTGGAAAATTCGCCAGAAGTGTTCTCATAAATATACTTTATTATTCAATAAAATAATCTGATTTCATAAACATGCGTGATTTGTCACCAACAACTTCATTATGGTCCTTTCAATCAATACAAAAACATTTAACAATAACGTCACATTCTGTTTCCTACTACAACGGACGTATTATAGCAAATAAGTAAGTAAAAAGCTTTAAAAATCCTATATTGTCAACAGTAAGATAGTGCAAATTCTGAGGCTTCCTCCACTTATTGTCCAATTATAACTGAATATTTTGAATACATTTCTGAAGAAAGTCAAAAAGTTACAGCGGGTTGTTCTTGGCCACTATTCGTTTTCACGAGACACAGCTTAAGTTATTCCTTATTTCTACTGATAAAATAAGCGAGTTATAAACATCTAGCAGCAATGTGAAAACGCACTGGGGAAACCCTAAATTAGCATATGGTCCCGCTCACTCTTCGAAGACTTGATACTTCTTCTCGGTCTGTATAGTTCATCACAGGTCATTCCACAGTATTACGTTTGTTTCATGATACCGACTACAGGGACGACTGGCAGCAAGAAATAAGAGAAACCAGAAATTTGTTTGGAACTAACTACGCGGCAAAAAGCGACAAGCAACGAATCTAAAGAAAGTGTGATGTTTAGCCACGGTTGCCGACCATGTAGAAAATCCTATACTTGTGTTTTTCTTTCTATTGAAAGACTCTTTCAAAAAAAAATAACATTCCTCTTATTCGTTTGTTGCCTGCAACAAACGTACATCGTGTGGTGCATCAAGGCAAAAATAATTTCCATAATCTGTTCAGAGACAAACACAAAACTGGCGATTATTTGTACCCACTACTATTTAAACCTATGCATACTATAACTCAATTTCAAAATAATGAACACATCTAAATGCAAACTTAAGTTTCTCACAGAAGTTAATCCAGGGGGAAAAAAGATTAAACAAAGACCTGACGAGAAACAATGACACGTTTGCACTAATATGAATCACTTTGGGCTTAACACAATAAAATACTGATGGCGCTTATTTGAACATGAACACAGAGCGACACAATCAACCCTCGAGGACAAATTTCATTACCGAAGTGAAAGCTCCTACATTAAGAGAAAGTTGAACCATAGCAATGCGGCCTAATTTTAGAACCCGGGAAATAGGGCGCGAACTAGGGGTGTGTGTAGCAGAACGTCGGAAAACGGAACTAATAGTAATAAAATTAAAATTCTTCTCCAAAACACAATCACAAAGTGCCTAATAATGAACACATTCAACAAGAAGGAAGGAAACAGTCAAGCGCGGTGGACCATTCACCCCAGGCTGGCCCAGGCTGGCCCAGGCTGGCCCGGGCTGCCCGGGGGCGCGGGGGCGCGGGGCGAGGCGGCTGGGGGCGAAGCGGGCAGGCCAGGCTCGGCCTACTTGGAGTGCACCAGGTTGAGGAACTCCTCGCGCGTCTTGGGGTCATCCCGGAACACGCCCAGCATGGTGGAGGTGACGGTTTTGCTGTTGATCTTCTGCACGCCTCGCATCACCATGCACATGTGCCTGCGGGACAGAGAGTGGGGCGTCAGGCAGGCCGGAGTGGGTCGGCGAGGAGCTGCGGTGGAGGCGGTACTCACACTCCCTCCACGACGACGGCCACGCCGGCAGGCTGCACGGCCTTGGTCACGGCGATGGCGATCTGCTTGGTGAGGCGCTCTTGCACTGGAACAGGGAAGCCGCACCAATGAGCACCCAGGCTGAACGGGCGGACGGACGGCGTCGGGGTGCCGCAGGCTTACCTTGGAGTCGCCTGCTGTAGATCTCCACAATCCTAGCCAGCTTGCTCAGACCCAGGATCTTCTTCTGGGGCAGGTAGCCGATGGACACCTTGCCGTAGAAGGGGACCAGGTGGTGCTCGCACATGGAGAACATCTCGATGTCCTTGACCACCACCATCTCGTCGTGGTCCTCGTCGAACACGGCGTCGTTGAGGACCTCTGTGAAAGAAAAGCCGCAACATTAGGTTGATGGAGGGAAAAGTCTTTGCAGCAACCTGTCAGTTTCTCGGAAAATCGGCCGGTGCAGCCCACTGTGCATCCTGCCGCCGGCCAGCCCGGCCTCCATCCTTCACCCGACCCGCCCCACGGCGCGTGACCGTGCCGAGGCATGCTCCCTGCCCGCCGCCATCCCCATCCCGCAGCACCCCCCTGGGACGCGGGCCGATTGCTCCAGACTCCCGGCAATGCTTCCACTCAAAATCGGAAGCGGCTCTGCAAATTGCCTGAGGAATTGATACGCCGTAGTTGGACCAGGACCGCCTTGTCCCCCGTCTCTCTCTCTCTCTCTCTCTCTCTCTCTCTCTCTCTCTCTCTCTCTCTCTCTCTCTCTCTCTCTCTCTCTCTCTCTCTCTCTCTCTCTCTCTCTCTCTCTCTCTCTGTCTCTCTCTCTCTCTCTCTCTCTCTCTCTCTCTCTCTCTCTCTCTCTCTCTCTCTTTCTCTTTCTCTTTCTCTTTCTCTTTCTCTCTCTTTCTCTCTCTCTCTCTCTCTCTCTCTCTCTCTCTCTCTCTCTCTCTCTCTCTCTCTCTCTCTCTCTCTCTCTCTCTCTCTCTCTCTCTCTCTCTCTCTCTCTCTTTGCCTCGACCCGCTTCCCCTCCTCTTTGTTTCCGGCCCTGCCTCTTCCAACAAGCGGGCCTTTCCCCCTCCCGCCCCAAGTTCCGGACTACCCTCCGCCTCCCCCGACTCCGGGCTCCTTACACTCTGGCCCCGCTGCCGGCGCTCGCCACAATTCTCCATTTCCAAGTCCATTTGAAAGGCTTCCCGCGCTGGAGTGGCCTTTAGTGGCGCCTGCCACCCCAAGCCGCACCCCCCCCCCCTTCGCACCGCAACAGCGGTTGCCACTCGGCCCAACACTGCAAAACACCTGCCCCCCTTTTTTTGGCGCGCCAAAGTCCGCGTCCGCCGGCGGTCCGACCGGCCGTGCGACCGGACGCACGGCGCGGAACCATCTGCGCGCATCGCTATCGTCGCCACCGTGAAGGTCGAGAGGCACGCGTGCTCCTCGCCATTTCAACCAAAAAGAAAAAATTTGTTTCTGTTGCACGCCCACGAGAGTGTGAGGGAGACAGGGCGAATGGAGCCGCGGGCAGACCGAGCGGCCGCCTAGCCTCCGACAGGCCATCAATTACGCTGTGCGCCAGGCAACCCGTCACCGTCGGCCGCCGTGCAACAAGTTGCCTACTGCTCGGCGCGGCGGACCCAACCCCACCCCAACGCCACCCCCACTGGCCGCCCCACCCCCACTGGCCGCCCCGCTACAGCGCAACAAGTTCCGGACTGGATTCCAGGAATCCACTTCCCGAGAGGTTGGCCTAGCCGAAACGCAGGCCGGACTTGGCGCCCCTGGCCCCGTCGGCGCTCTGCAGGCCGTCACGTAGTGTCTCGCCGCGCTGCAACAAGTCCATAGCGGGCGCGTTCTGAGAGGGGCGAGGCGGGGGCGGGGGTGACAGAGGACCCAGTCGAGCCCCTTCAAGAGCAATTCAATCAGAGTCTGCAGCGGACGGGCTGCTGTGCTCCCCGGGCGTCTGGCCCACCCTCGCACCGGCCCACCCACCCCTCCCCGCACCCATCACTGGCAAATGTGACTCGCAGGCCCGACAACTCAAAGGGCGCTGCTGGTGGCGCACTGTGAGCCTTCACAGTGTACCCTGCGCAGACAATGCACACGCGCGAGAGGGCTGCTGGCAAGCCCAACCTCCCGTGCAAGGCTCAAGCGCTGCGCACGATGCGGAGTTGTCAAATTAGAGTGAAGAGTGGGCGAGAGAAGGGGAGGGCGCTAGCAGGGTGGGTGGATCGCAGCAGCCGTGTCTCTCTCTCTCTCTCTCTCTCTCTCTCTCTCTCTCTCTCTCTCTCTCTCTCTCTCTCTCTCTCTCTCTCTGTCTCTGTCTCTCTCTCTCTCTCTCTCTCTCTCTCTCTCTCTCTCTCTCTCTCTCTCTCTCTCTCTCTCTCTCTCTCTCTCTCTATCTCTCTCTCAGCCTGAGCGGAAATTGGATTTAGCCGCCTGCTCCCCCAGTGCCTGTCGGGGGCGGGGCTGCTCGTCTCATTACACTGGTTACCGACCGAGGAGCGACTCGCCCAATTAGCAACGCCTAGGCTGCCACTCTCAGTTCATTTCCCATTAAAGCAGCAAAATAAACAACCTCAGCTTACTAGGGCAAACTCGAACGGCCACCCCTCGACAGAGGAGCGCCCTTGAGACCCGACCCTCCCCACGGCGTGCCCACGTGTCCACGTGTCGGCGGCCGCCCAATGGACGCCCTGATTGTGCTCCCACTCATCGACCTGGCCCATCACCGCCAGCCAGCAGGGGTTGGGGCTGAGAGTCGCCGTCGTCGCTTTCATTATCGGGGCCAGGCCCGGACCAGCAACCTGCTCCACATCATCCCCCCCCCCCCCAGCAACCAGTTGCCTTGGTAACGACACTACACTCATCGTGATTCAGCGGTAACGCTCCCGCCTTATAAAAGTCAATGCAGCCATCCCTGTGGCCGTCCAGCTGCCGCGTCGTGCGCCTCGCTGGACTTCCCTTAGACTTTCCCCGGAATTTTTCGCCCTGTGAATACTTTCCCGCACTTTTCGCGCAGTTTGCCCTCTCTTTTTCCCCTGATTTGGCTCCGGAGCGGTGCGGAGAGAGAGAGAGAGAGAGAGAGAGAGAGAGAGAGAGAGAGAGAGAGAGAGAGAGAGAGAGAGAGAGAGAGAGAGAGAGAGAGAGAGAGAGAGAGAGAGAGAGAGAGAGAGAGAGAGAGAGAGAGAGAAGGAGGGGTGAGTGCGATCGGCACGGACGGCCGTCACCGCTTGACATCCATTATTTTTTCCCCTCACTTTTTTCTCTCTGTCTCTCTCTTTCCCCACCGCCTTTCCCCTTTCCCGCGTTTTTTTTTTCCTTTGCTGAACGTGACCGTAACCTACATCGCCCGAGAGCCCCACGAAAGCAACAGGAGCAACGCGCAGCGCCCTCTTGTGAGTGGCTCAATTTTACGGCCGCGGCGACCGAAAAACGTGGGGGAGCGTTTGTTGTTATTGCTGTCGTCATCATTTGGGCTAAGCTGCACCGCTAGCAGGTTGTCACTCTGTCGTCTGACTCACTGTGACGCGCTGTGACGTCACACGAGACGCGTCGCACGGGTGCCGTGACGTCACGCGAGTGGTGCGAGTGCTTTCACTAGCGGTGCGAACGCACACACACACACACACACACCACGGTCACGGCCGGGGCGCGGCGCGACTAGACACTTAAGGACTCCAGGCGCGACGGGTCGGCAGGGAAGCGGGCGACCAGTGTGGAGACCAGTCGAGACTCGACCGAAGCCGTTAGCGACAACACGCACCCACCCGAATCAGGAAGCCGTGCAGCGGCGGCAGACTCCCCTCGTGGAGGACAGACTCACCCTCGAGGCTCTGGTCGTAGCCCTTGGTGAAGAAGAGCATGGCCTTGGCGGCCCTCTCGGGCGTCTTGATGAGGCCCTGGCGGTCGGGGTTCTCGCCCAGGGAGGACAGCAGCAGGCGGTAGCTGCGGGACATGTCCGGCAGCAGCGCCTCCCTGGTGGGCGGCCTGTGGTCCAGCTCCAGGTCGTGGTGGAAGGTGCACTTCTCGTGGCCTGGAACAAGACGGCGCCGTCAGTATGCTTCTCTAGGTTCACGGTCCGCGAAACGGACACCTCCGAGTTCGGAATCTCTTTAAACTTTGGAGCCTGCAGAGCGGTTTCGAGCGGCGCTCCGTCTCTCTCGCACCCCGACGGGACGCCCCGTGAGTGCGAGAGAGACAGCCTGCACGCCGCTATCGCGGCATCGAGGCGAGGCGGCCTTATCACGGCCGGCCCGGGTGTGAGAGAGACAGGCTCCCCAAGTACAGAGGGACAACACGACCGGCAGTGGCCCCAAGGTCGCCCTTCACTTGGGCCGAGTTGGGTTGGGCTAGGTTCGGCTGGCTCCGGTTAGGTGAGCGGCACAACCACCCAGAACTACCCGCGGCATGGCGAGACGCCGGATAGAAGTTGGGCCACTCCGCCTACAGCGCGACCCCGGCGTCGTTGCGTAAACTGATCTCCCGATACTCGAGCGAGCGAGCTGTCAAAAACAGCGCGGCTCGCTCGACGAGCAGTCCGAACCACGCCGAGGTGGTGGGTCTCAAGCTGCAGGGCAGCGGCGGGCACAGACCAAAGGGCCAGGCCCTTTCATGTTGGGCCAAGATAACGGCGTTAGCAGAGAGAGAGAGAGAGAGAGAGAGAGAGAGAGAGAGAGAGAGAGAGAGAGAGAGAGAGAGGAGAGAGAGAGAGAGAGAGAGAGAGACGCCCTTCGCCCACTAAGCCCCGCCCTTCCAGTTATCAGTTCACGCAGTGCAGCAGGGGCGCGTCCCTCTCTCACGGCAGCCTCCCAGAGCGGCTGTCCGGGGAGTAAGTCGCGGATCGTACAGGAGGTGTGCGTCATCGCTACTCAAGGCACCGGGTCTTCTTTTTCGAGACAGTACACCATGGAACGACCGCACTCCTGGTCTCTGCCGGCGCGCGCGGGTCCAGGTCCTCTCCTAGGGAGCCCCTGCGCGGCAGGCAGCCGGCCGACCTGCACGCAGGCGTGCCCGCGCGCGGCCCACCTCGCAGGCTGACTTGCAGAGGATGCCTTGTCCCTTCGCGCCGCCGGCTCGGCCGGCTCGCAGTTCGGCTGGCCTGCCGCAGGGCTGGCCGGGACCATTCGGATGCCAGCGTGTGCCCGACACTGACACCAAGTTCATCTTCTCAAACACCCGCCACTGCACCCGCAAGCAGGCGGGCGGGCGGGCGGGCGGGCAGGCACCCCTACGGAAATGCAGCCTTGATGCAAAACAAAGAAGTGACGCAACGTATTACGTAAAGCCGGCGCGTCGTTTTGATTCCGGCGAGGACAAGAAGTGTCATTGTTCGACGGCACGTCAAGTCGCCAGTTTAACCTCGGAGTGGGGAGATCGCCGCCCCCATCCCGATACAACGACAACGACAGAAACAATCGGTGGCAGACGACGGTGGTTGACGCACAGTGGGCCACAGTGAAGGTGGTCAAAATCCCGGACAGGCATTGAGCTCGGGAGTCACTACATGAGACTCGAATCAAACGTGTGATACCACCGACGGATTGCTCTTCAAACGAGGAATCCATGGATGGGGTGAGACGTTCGCTTCGAGTCCCATTCAGCGACTCTAGAGCTCAATACGCGTCTAGAATTTTGTCCGCCTGCGCCGGTCTTCCGGCCCACCGCGCGATGCTGGAGGCCTTCCCCGGCGGCCTTCCCTTTACCTGGCGTCGTCGACGTCCTGGGTGTCCTGGGGGTGCCGGGCACCTCGATCTCCTCGCCCTCCACCTCCTCGGACCAGGACACGGTGCGCTGCGCCGGCAGCACCATCTTCTTGGCCACCACGGCGTGGTGGTCCCCGTTGGTGGTGGCGGACGTTCCGTTCATGGCGATGGTTTGTCTGGGTGGCTGGCCGTCCGCAGTGGAAGAGCTCCCGGCACGGACTGAGCCGACAAGAGGCGCGCTGGCGCTGCGCTGGCGGGGCAGGCGGCCGGCGCTGCTACCGCCGCCGCCCAGCCTCCGCACGCCGCGCCGCTGGAGCGCTGTTGCTGCCCCCTCCCCTCGCGCTGCCGCTCTGCCCCCACGTCACGGGTGACGCAATCGATAGGGAAGGGACCCCCGAGCTAGGCGGGCCCGGCGGGCCGCTCCGCCGTGGCGGAAATCAGTGAGCGCGCGTCGGGGTGGGCAGGGGCCTTGGCCGGGGCGAGGGGCGACCCCGATCATCATCGGCTCGTCATGCACACTGCAATGACTGATGAAGAATGCGGCGTCGCTACTCCCCGCGCGAGGGCCGCCGGCGCGGGGTATCGACGCGCTTCGACAGGGTCGTCGCTTGGTTCGATCTGATAGCGGAGTGGCACGCACGCGTTAGCCCCAGCAGGCCGAGAATGGCCTCCCGGTGACCCAGCGTCGGCGACGAGGCGACGCCCGGAGTCCGGGGCGCCTCTCTCCCGCGAGGCGCGATGGAGACAGCGTGCATGGCCAGGGGGCGATAAATCGACGCGCGCACACGGCAGCCGCTCTCACAGGGAAGTCCGCACAGGCGAGCCGGCCGTGACGCCGGCGCTCTGTCTCTGTCGCACCCCAGCGGGCCGCGCCGCGAGTGCGAGAGAGACAGAGCGCCGGCGCCTACCGGGGAAAGGTACTAATATTCCACGAAGCGCGGCGCACAAAGACCACGCTGTCGCACACAGAGCAGCCTTGGCCGACGCCAAAGCCTCAGTTGTTTTTTTCCGGTGTAGCGCCGCAAAAAGAAGAGCAATAGTCGCTATTTTTTTTCAGTTTTTTTTTTGTTTTTTTTTTGAAATAACAAGACGACTGCTGATAGGTCTTGTTTCGTGCTGGCCGACGCCCTGTACGGCACGGCGCGGCCTGGCCCGGTCAGAGCCAACAGGTAGGGTTACATAAGGCCGGCATGCCGCCTAGAGCGGGCCGGCTCCAGCCACGCACAAGGCCTAGGTCTCGGCCACGCGGGCAAATAAGAAAGACAGTCGGTCGCAACGGGCCGACGGAAGGGAAGGCTGGAAAAATAAATCAGGAGCCGGAAAAAAGTTGAGCCTTTTCCTGGTACTACTCCGTGTCACACACACCAAAACGTAAAGTTTGTCCAAGCGACTGAAACAAAATATCCATTTAGCGACAACGAATCGAGTTTTGTTTCGGGTGTGACCTTGCAGAAAATGCGGCTAGAAGGCTGGAACGCTGGAACGCCCATCGGGCAGCCCGGACCTGGCAACGGCACTTACGTAAGCGGGAATCAAAACACCATTTCGGATCACGTGAGCATTCTTGGTGAACTTATATAATGATCGTCAAAGGTCTTCTGGGAGTAAGTTAATTGATAGGCAACTCAGCGTTGGATAGCTCGGCGATTCGCACAGCGTTACCTAACCTCTCCTATTTTTAAAATTCCGGCCCTGAAGACGGGGCGACGGCCGGGTGACTTTCAAGGACGCCGTATTAGCCGCCTCGTTACGTAGCGTAGTGGTCAGCGAGCCCGCCTGCGGGCGGTATGGTCTGTGGTTCGCGTACAGCCTCCAGCAACCCCACCCACTTTATTTTTGGAAAGGCCCTGCTTACTAAGCTTGTGGTGTGACCGTCAAACAGCCTCTTCGGACCGGGATACCCGTCGGACCGTTCGAGCTCGCTGTAAACGTCGGTTGATGATTGTCTTTTTATCAGTGCAGCAAGGTCGTTCGCATCGCGTCCGACATGGGTGTGCCCGGAGAGCAGAGTCTGCTCCACACTATATAACAACTTGAACGGCGCCCATTAGCTTGTCCGCTCTGTCTCGCTCGCACCCCCGAGGAACGCACCATGAGTACGGGAGAGAAAGCTTGTTTGACCTGCCCCTGCAGAGGTAGGCCACGGTGGCGTGCGTGCGCCGACACAACCACGGAGAACACTCTTACCACGAAGTTTGGGAAACACACGTACACTTTAAATTAATGAGAAGTCAGACTGGGATGGGGACTCCACGCTCCAAAATGACGTCAGGACCATCCTGGGGCCAGCCTGGGGCGTGGCTCGGGACAAAGAGAGAGAGAGAGAGAGAGAGAGAGAGAGAGAGAGAGAGAGAGAGAGAGAGAGAGAGAGAGAGAGAGAGAGAGAGAGAGAGAGAGGGGGGGGGGGATAGCCCGAGGGAAACGCGTCCTCTTCTTTTTATTTCCTCGTCTTTTGGGTGGAGTGTGATAACGGGTTCCTAAGAGGAAAATGGAAGAAAGGTCTGAGCGCTTCTCGATGGTACCGAGGGCGCCATGGCCAGGCGAGCGGGCCGCTCGACTTTTCTAATTGTTTCCCCTCCCCCTCCCCTCTCTCCCCGTTCACTTAGCGGGGTGGACGTCAGAGCCCACCGTGCTTTCCCGATGATGGCAGACAGTAGGTGGCCAGCACTCCGGGAATTCGGAAACCAGGCGCACCAGTTCCGAGACCAGTTCTGCCTCTGTTGCACGCCGCGGGCCGGCCCGTGGGTGCGAGAGAGACGGAGCAAAGAGGGAATCCCTCCGGACCGCGTGATGCGACGCGCGGCGTGAAGGCCGGTTCCGTTCGGTTCGGGTAGTACCAACACAAGAAAACCAAAAACAAAAACAAAAACGTAAACAAGGCCCGCGGGCCGTCACGCCAAGGGCCACGTGGGCCTCGACGTGAGGCGCCGCTGCCTCGAGAAGATCGATCGTGGAATCGAGAGGCGTCCATCCATTTGAACGAACCAGACAAGGAACGACTAAGTGGCGAAAAGGCTCGCGGTGCAACCCTGGGCGTAATCCCCCGGCAGGCAGCCAGCCAGGCAGCCAGGCAGCCAGGCAACCTGAGCACAATTACGGCTTATCAAGGGCCTGAGTAACCCCAGCCGCCAAGGGAGTGGTCAGTCAAGGCACTCCGGTGTCGGGTTGCAGCCCTTCACACGTTCGCCATTACTTTTACTTTTCCGGTCGAAAATAAATGATTAATAATTGGGCACCGAATCGGGGGCATTGGCGAGGGCAATGCAACTGCAACCTGTACACATAACGCCACCGCGGCTGCCTCCAAGCGAGTGACCAGATGTGACGGAGAGTGACAGAGAGTGACAAGAAGTGACAGAGAGTGACAAGCAGTGACAGAGTGAGACAGAGTGAGTCGTTTGCGACCCGTAATGCCCAGCGACGGACAGTCCGGATCAAATTCCACAACAAGCGGCGGAACCAGTTTGCCAGTGCCCTGGCGGCCGGAGCCGGAGCGGACCGAGACTCAGCAGTCCAGCGGAGCGAGCGGAGCGCGGATCAGCTGGCCCGCCGGGCCGACTAGGCGCGGAGCGCGGCGGCGGCGGGGGTCGCGGGTTCGAATCCCGGCGAGGGGCAGCCGAGTTTTTTTTTTTTTTTTATCGCCCGTCTTAATTGCCTTTTCGTGGATTTAACGAGATCAATGAAAATGAGAGAGCTGAGTGAGCGAGCCCCGCCACGCCGCGCCACGCCGCGTCGCGCGGCCGGATGCCCACCTGTGACCTCTCCTTTCACTAGGCCACGGTCGCCCGCCCCGCCCCGCCCCACCCCGCCCCGCCCCGCCGGGAACAAAGAGGCTCACTCGTCTCAAGCAGCCGTCGAGCGAGGAGGGAAGGCGGCCGTTGTGCGGCAAATTTAGAACATTATTTTCCCTTTTAAAATTGTCACTGTGTGCTTAGGGCTAAGCCACCTGTGCCGCACAAAGTTTTGAAGGAGTCAAGCTGGAGGTGCTGTGAGGGAGGTCGTGGGGGGGGGGGAGTATTGCCGGTAGAGCCACAACGCGTCCGCCCCTGACAGTGAAACCTGTTGCCAAAAGCCGTGCTGTACTAGGTTGATGGCAAGGCGTTACGCACGCAAGTGCAGTCGCTGTCAGCTCATTTAATTCTTTTTTTTACTCGTCGACCGACCAAACAGCATAAAGCAGTCATCCCAGGAGACAAGCTGTAGACGTGTCAGGTTGGGGTCAGAAACAATGCGGAAATTTGAGGAAAAATATTTCTTCCCTGCAACTTGAATGAAGGGAGTTCCTTCAACTCATTTGAAGAAGAAACAGCAAGAACACCCACGACACCGTACTCGCAATCTGGAAGGCAATAGGACTCGAAGCAAGACCTGCGGTAGCGGGTGTGGCTAGGCGCAGGCCCACCCTGACCGGTCCATGGAGGTCCACACCAGAGAAGGCATCCACTAGCTGAGTTGCGTAACTCATTTGCCCCGGGAAATAGGGATAGGAATACCAAGTCTCGTGAGTGAGCACGGAGGCTGGTGTCTGGACCCAAGCCGGCCGGACCAGGCTGGCCAACCACAACACGAAAGAGAAAGAAACCCAGCACACGCGTATTGAACACAAATGTTGTTCTTCCGCCTGACTAATCTATTCAGACCGCGACCCGACGCTAACACTTTCCATTAGTATTTTAGTTTAGTTTTGCACGCGAAGGTACAGCACCCGCTCGTCGCCTATCTGCACCTTAAGGCCACACTGGCGGCCAGCAGGCTGGAAATTGATACGCAATGGTGACACATTGCGGTTTCGCACCGCCTTGCTGCACCCTGCGCACCGCTTCGCCTCATCGCTCTGTCTTGTTCCCGAACGTTTTTCCCAAACTTTCAGTCTCAAAAAAAAAATCAATTTCTTATCCATCTAAATCTGAGAGCTTGGATTTCCCCTTCCCCACGACGCCGCTTGACCACCATCGACCGGTATTCACCTCACCTTTGGGTTATTTCGAGCAATCCGCCTATCCGCGGTCGGCCTATCGGGGTATCGATTGTCTCAGCGAGGTCGCCAGCCGTTCCCATGAGGTGCGTTATATAAGTCCTCGACCTCAGACGGGGAAGGAGACGGCCGACCAATGAGGGCCCGGCGCGCTGGCCTGGCCTTCGGGCGGCACGCAGGCACGCAGGGTGCCCTCGAGGCTCAAGGTCAAGGACCAAGGGCAGCCGAGGGCCTAGGACCGACGGCCAGGGACAGCCGAGCTGACCAGCGCCGACCAGACCAGTTGATTCGATCGCTGACGTCGGCAAATCATCCCCGCGAGAATGATAGGCCACCCCTTGGCTCTATGTTCCCGTCCTGATTTCAAGGGGTGGTCTCAAACGGCCCGGCATCGGGCTCGTCTTTCGTTTCGTGGTTACCGCGGCCAGGGCTGCTGGGAGTCGAGTACGGGCCCACGATTGTATAGTACAGTCCCCCTAGCGGACCGCATTGGAAAATAAAACCAAAACGTCATCCCGTAACAGTAAGATGACCCCACCCTCCTGCATCTCTTATGCGAAAACCTTGAGTTCCGCCCTCAGTGGTTTTGGATTAGGGGGTCGTCTTCACTCAACCACAGTTTGCACGGAACCATTAAAACACCTGATCGGCTGACGTAATTTGCAGTTCGCTGGCAGTCAGCCGAATGATGGAAATAATCATTTTTGACGCAAGATACATGCCGAGACGAAATTTACATTCCACCATTAAAATCAACTAGAGAGCCATTCAAAAATTTAATAGTTTTTTTTTTCAACGGACGATCGATTAACGTGCACACGAAAATAGCTCTTTACTTTACATGAAAATCCAACATAAAATTTCTTAAGGTAAAAACCCGCATGCGCGCTTGTCACGACCATTCGTATAGGTGCATATAAAGGAAGTATAAATTTCGAATTGACGTAAGTATTTTATCTTTTCATGAAAATGATCATGACCGACACCACTCCGCCCCAAAACAGGTCCCGTCCCGACAGAGTGGGAGAAAAAACCCGGCTGAACTTACTTCCGGTCTCCGGATCGGTCTTCTTGACCACCATGACGGTCGAGTCGGATGTCTGTCCGTTCTTGAGTTCACGCATGACGGCGGCTGGGATGGATGGTTCCTGTGGCACTACTTGCTGCTGCGGCTCCGGGAGGTCCGGGAGTCCTTTGGGCACGGAAAGTGAAGGCGGTGCGCGAGCGATCGGCCGCGATCTACTTCGATGAGGTTAGGTTGGCGGTGGAGGGGGCGGCTGTGGTCCAGACGGGGACTGCACAGACTTGCGGCGAAGTAGTGGCTCGGCTCGGTAGCACGCACGCCTTTATATTTACCGCGCGCTGCGGCGAGACGCGGCGTCGCGGCGAGACTAGAGTCCTGAAGTCTTACTCCAGGACGCCAGGCGAGACGGGCTGCGGCCCGGCCCACACGAGACACTCACGAAGCAGTCAAAGGACCTCAAAAAGACGTCATAATAATGCTTTTTTTTTTTGTCGAAATTTTGACTACAATTGTTCATATTGATATCAAATTGACATCAAGGTGAGCATTTCGTGTTCTTGGGGGGGACCAGTGTCGAGGCGAGGAGGTCTATGTCTCCGCCAACCCCAATCAGGGGGATGGAATACAATACTGTCAGCACATTCCGAGCCAAAGGCCAACAGGAAGATCAAAATTAGATCTTTTTAAAAAAACCTGAAGATATGTTGTAAAAAGAACAGGTGGAGTGAGATTACGTCTGGGCTAGCTGGCAGGGTGCTGACGACTTTGCTTGTCATGATCGTGCCTAAAACCAGTTCTCATTTTTCGGGATGAAAAAGAAAAGGGTTGGCAAAATTTGGCGAGTAGATTTCCAGGAGAAACGACCACCTTATGTCCTTGCACCTGTCGTCGCGTTTCCCACCTTCGATATTGCCCTGAGTGGACGCCTCCACTTCCACTCGTTCTTCACTAATTCGAATGGAAAACCGTCCGATGCAGTTGTCCGTGACGGCCTATCAGCTTGTCTCGCTAGAAATCCGTCAAATGCCTCAGTGGATGATGCCCTGCCTGCCCACCTCTAGCCTTAATGCCCCAACAGCCCGTGATACGCCACGCAGCCTTCGGACAACGTCAGTCAGACCCAAGCCGCTTGGCGACATGCCTGCCAAGCTCGGAGAGGTTGCCACAAAAATCTGACATAATCAAGCGTCCGCATCGACCAGCATCGGCCAGCGCCCGAAAGGGATTTCGGATCAAATGTTACGCAACGCACAAATTGGCTGACAGTTTCCCGCACACGTGCGCGAGGTGCTGCTTCCTCTGCGGGCGGCCTCCGAGCGCTGCTGGAGCACGAGCGGCGTGCATCACAATTTGAACAGACTTACATAAAGACTCACCGGCGAGGCTATCAACGAATCCCTGGCAGTGAAGGAGTGCCCCCAAAGTGCGTGTGTCTCGGTGTGTCCTGTCAGCTGTAGCAATGCATTTTATTCCGCGAGACTTAAACATTAGCGTGCAACAAAGACGACGTTTCTAGGACTCCTCCTTTTATTTTGACATTTTTTTTAAATGTTTGTTTCAGAGGCGGAAGCAAATTTTACTTTTCGTTGCTGGAGTGTTGCCAATCCTTCCTCCCATCCGACTTTGACAAACACCGTCGAAAACGTTATGCCTCGATGTCCGTGAATTCGAGCAGGCTGAGGCCTGGCCTAGGCCTAGCATCCGCCGCGCCGCGCCCGGCCGCCACGGAACACTTACATAAGTACCAACGACAGCCATTTCCACTCTCTGTTCGCGCGATGAATGCCATCAAGGTTTCGAACAAACGCCTTTCTGCTTCCTCGACTCCCTTTTAATTTTCCTATTTTCCTCCTCGACTCCTTGACTCTTTCTTTGACTCCTCGATTCTTCCACTCTTCGATGACTTCATTTTACTGCTGATGCAAATGGTGTGAATGTTTCGAAACGGAATCGCAGCGATTTGGAAGAGACAGGATGGGCAGGACTAGAACTTAAGGTGTGACAAAGCCTCAAAGGAAGAAGGGAATCCGGGCATTGGGTTATCTGAGCGAAAGCCTCCCCAGCCCGTCGGCGGCCTGCGCCTGCCAGCGGTGGTGCAGGCCACCCGCTGCACTGCTGAGCCTGGTGGGCTGCCTCCGTCCGCGCCGTGCTTTCCCCCCCCCCCCTTTCCCAATCAGCTGCTCGCCACGCAGAGCCGCTGAGCGAGCGGCGTGGCGACCAACACTCCGTCAAATGCCTGCCACATCAGCCGACACAAGCCAACGCTGCCCGACACCAGCCGCCCGCCATAGGAGTTATCAGCACTGGAAATGTGCAAATGGCCAGGACGGGTGCCAACAATGCGATTCCCGTTGAGATCCATTATTCATTGGTGACGTCCGACCCATGAATTTGGTTCTTCCCGTCCGAGTGGCCGGCCCGGTTGTCGTGCGGTGGCAGGCGGCGCGTCTTGGTGATGGTCTTGAACAGGTCGGTCGATCTCTTGGCCGTCCGGGGCCTGGACGCGTCGGCGAAGTCGACGTGGTACAGGCCGAACCGGACTCTGGAACACGGAGGCAGCGCTAAGAATGGCATCTTAAAATCCTTTCGATGGCTCTCGTGCGTTACGTGACGATACAGCCGGGAAGGGGGAGGGGGAGGGGTCTTTGAATAGACCATTGGGAGAGGGCGGGGAAGGTACACGTGTTGGCTGCTGATGCCTCGGCCGAACAGTGCTTCGTCACTCTTTCTCTGTACGAGAGAGACAGCAGAACAGTTCGGAATCAGCCCGCGGAGGCGGAGAGGGGGAGGGGAGTTATTGTGCGACGAAGAGCGATGGGCAGCAGAGTGCTTAGAAAGTGAAAGGTGAGGTCCGGTACAATTGGATTGGAAGAGGGGCCGCCTCCCCACAGCGAGGTTCCATGGTGTAATGGTTAGCACTCAGGACTCTGAATCCTGCGATCCGAGTTCAAATCTCGGTGGAACCTATTTTTCCTGCCCCTTCCTTGGGTAACTCGTTAAAATATTCTGAGGGTGTGTGTGCGCAACGGATTTTCCTAAACAAAATGCGTGAAGATGAACTCGGAAGTACAATTGCAACAGCACAAAAATACTCGAAAAAGGCATCTGCCTCCAGAGAGAATCGAACTCTCGACCCCCAGTTTACTAGACTGGTGCTCTAACCACTGAGCTATGGAGGCGCTATGGCAATTATACCTTTAATACCTTTCTGTTTTCGAGTTGGCTCGCATCGCGACACAGCGCCACGCCATCAGATCAGATAGCACGCCTGCCCTGCCTGTCCCGGTTCCCGACGCCTCACTTCAGTCGTGTTTGAAGCATGTCAACAAAGGTGCGGCACGGAGGCCTATCGTCCCCAATTTTGGGATTTTTTTTTTTTTAACGCAAATTTAGAAAAATTATGTTTGAAGACTGGAAAACCGTCCAATGAGTTTCCATATGATTTTTTTTTTTTTTTTTTTTTTTTTGAAGTCTTACGTGTATCCGACGTTCCATTCAAAATTGTCAAGAAGGCTCCAGGCGATGTAGCCGAACACGTTGCACTTGTCCTCGTGGACCGCTTTGAGCAGCTGCTCCAGGTAGAGCTGCAACAAGGGCGTCGTTGTCATGCAGGGACCAGAGGTGCCGCCACAGCGCACCGCATGCTCACCGAGTGGTACGCGATGCGCCCCGTGTCGTTGAGGTCCGACCCGCTACTGGCGTACCCGTTTTCCGTCACTATCACTGGCGGGTTGCCGTACGCGTCCCGAACCCACGCCAGCAGTCTGCGGAAGCCCCATGGCACGACCTGGGAGAACACGGCCGAACACAGCGATCACGTGGTCTTGGCGCCGCGGTGCACCGCCTGGCCTGGCCTGGCCCACTGTGCGGAGTACCTTGAGCCACGGCAACGCGCTGCCCGGCCAGGAAGGGTCGCGCTCCAGCCGCACCGCCGCGTCGGCGCTCCTGGAGAAGGACGAGGACGCAGCAGGCGCCGCGGAGGACGTCAAGTACGTCGAGTAGTGGTTCAGCCCGAAGAAGTCAGCGGATCCTGGTCGGAAAGAAACTCTGTTACGTCCGGCCGATTTCTTCCACATGGTTGTGCCGACCCACCTCTGAGGGCCGCGACCTGGGCCGCGGAGAAGGTCGGCAGCCGCGACCTCGCCAGTCCTTGGGCCAGGCTGTTGGCCATGACGCGCTGCTTCATCACCGGGGGGTAGTCGCCCACCTCGCTGAAGATGGGGTGGGCGAACCAGCCCAGCTATGGCACACCGACTCGTCACTTCAGGGCGGGTGGGATGCAATGCACAGGTTGCAGCGGCCCTCACCTTGAACTGTTGCGCGCGCTCCCTCGCCACGCCGTCCTCCTCGCTGGAAGCGTTTCTCGGCTCGAACCACTCGCTGTTCAGCGTGATGCCCACCCTCCCTGTGGGCGAAGGAGCGCGTCACAGTGGGCCCGTTGCCTCATCTCCGCAGGGTGGACGGACGGCTCACCCCGCTGCGCCGCGGCGTACTTCCGGTGGTAGAGGCGGTAGGCGGCGGCGTGCGCGCGCAGCACCGTGTGGCCGCACAGGTAGTCGCCCACGCCGTCCAGGTCCAGGTCCGGGGCGTTGTGGCCGCTGCCGTACCCGGACACGCACGTCTCGAAGGGCTCGTTGAACGTGAGCCACAGCTTCACCTTGTCGCCGAACAAGCCGAACGCCAGGTCGGCGTAGTCCACGTAGTAGTCGGCCAGCAGGGGGTTGGGCCAGCCGCCCAGGTCCTGCAGGCGTTGCGGTAGGTCCCAGTGGTACAGGGTCACCTGCAATGCCGGCCCCGGGGCTCTTTCAAGTGTGCCGGAAGTCAACGGGAAAACTTGGAGGAAATATTTTCTCCGAGGAAAAGAAGAAACCCTACCATCGGCTTGATGCCCTTGGACAGCAGTTCCGTGATCAGGTTGTTGTAGTAGTCTACGCCGGCCCTGTTCACGTTGCCCACCATGCCGTTGGGCAGAATCCGCGACCATGATATCGAAAACCGGTATACGTCCATCTGAAAGGGGTAGCAGCGACATGCTGTAGTGGGGAGTGGGTCAGGTCAGCCGCCCCCACCGAAAGGGGGGGGGGGCTAAGTTACTAGACTCACTCACCCCCAGGTCCTTGAGCAGGCCCACGTCCTCCTTGTACTTGTGGTACGAGTCGCAGGCCACGTCCCCGTTGGCGCGGTCCGCCACCGAGTCGGGGCGCTCGTGCACCAGCCGGTCCCAGATGTTCTCGCCCTTGCCTTCATCAAAACCCACACACTTCTTGCGAAAACAGCAACCGACGATAGTTGGAAGGGCAAACTGCAGGCTGCTCCCGAGACGATGATTCATCGCTGCCGCCCTTGCGGGACGCCCCACAGTGGCCAGACGACCGGCACAGGCGGTCTAAACTCTAGACGCGTTTTAAGCTCCAGAGTCCCACTTAGCGACTAGGGTCTTTGCCGCCTGCGCCGTTCGTCTGGCCCACTGCGCACCCCATGAGTGCGAGAGATGAAGCACCGTTCGCGTGCCAGCCTGCAGCGAGACCGCCCCCCGCCGTACCGCTCTCGTTCCAGGCGCCCTCCACTTGGTACGACGCGGTGGCGCAGCCGAAGATGAACCCCGGCGGGAAGGTGCGGTCGCCGAGCTCGGCCTTGGCAGCCTGCTGGGCAGCCTTGGTCGCCGGCAGCGCCAGCAGCAGCAGCAGCACCACCGAGACGGCGGCGGCGGCCATGGCTGGGAACCTCCGACTGCCGCGTGGGGGTTCTCGGCCTGCAGTTGAGCCACCCGCTCCGCTTCACTGGCATAATCTTGAAAAGCACGCACGCCGGATATCGTCCCAGCCAGCAGCCCAGCCGGCTCGGCGGCCAGGGCCAGGGCAGTGCGGGCAACGCCGACACGGACCGCGGCGTCGTTCACTCTACAACTCTGGTTCCCTCCACCGGGACCAGTAGGTGGCCCGTCCTCCCCAGTTTCGTTCGAGTTTTGTCGCGGGATGGCGCAGGCACGACACCGCGTGCAGCGTGCACGGCGGCAGCGCGTGGTACGTGTGCGGCCAACGTGTTAGGCGTTGCAGTCTCAGAGTAGTTTTGTTGCCGTCTCCCTCGCACCCACGGGGCGGCCCGTGGGGCCCGTGGTGCTGCGACGGAGACAGAATGCCCGCTAGCACGCCGGTGTGCATGGCATCACTGCGTGGCATGCTCTGCATGGCCAGCTGGCCGGCCTGGAGGCATGAGGACATGAGGAGCAGTCCACCGCAAGTCCGAGGGTTCGGTTACCGGGATAGTGTTACCTGTGCAGCGCTGCAGCCGTGGGAGCGCCGAGCGCCGAGGCGATGTGCGGCGGAGGCGTTTCGCGCCGGAGGGCACGCCGTTTTGCTTTCGTTCGAGTCGAGTGAATCGAACCATCGAACCCGAGATGGAGATTGGCTTTGATCACCCACAGCGGCGTGTCGTGCCATGCACTTTGGAATTTGGACGGCGCAATGCAGCTGCTACTGCGCAGCCCATATCACAGCCCTGACTTAGGTTGTTGGTCGTAAGGTCATTGGAACCTTGGCTCCGGAAAATTACCTACCACCTTGGTGCCTGCGGCTCCTCTTCACAGTGTTAAATGTCACTCCTTGACCTTAAAGTTGCAGCTGGAGTACATAGACCTCCGTCGAACAGAATGCTACGTGATTCCTTGGTAAATTTCCGAACCACTCTCCCCCCAGCTTCATCGGCCCAGGTTCGGCGCGGCACGTCGTTTGGAGCCTGGTGGAGCAGCATGTTAATATCGGTTGACACCGATGATGAAAGATCGCCGGTATGCCACACCATGTCCGAAGCCCGGGCGTCTCGGGCCGTGGCCCACGGCCAACCTGCGGATTGGTTTTCACCTTCCTATCCGTCAGTGAGTCGGCAGGAGACGAGAGGACGACGGGTTCGGTTCTGGTCGTTGGTGGCATTATTCGGTGGAGCCGGCGAAGGGAACTTAAAATTAAAAGCCGGATCTTCACAAAACCCAGCCGATTTTATGAAAATGATTACACGTCTCTGTTGGAGCATTTTGACGGTTTGCTACGTTACGCTGCTGCTCGTTTCTGCTCGTTGTCCGGCGCGCGCTTCGCTTCGAAACTTGGCGCCGCGGGTTGGGTAACGTTGCCGCCATCAGCCACGGCCTTCTAGGTTCTCGCGCTCACCGTCTCCTCGATCCGCTTCACCACGTGACCGCGGCCTGCGCTCTGGTTGGTCCATTTTGAAACGGCTTCTTCTTCTTTTTGGCATCAGCGGCTCTGTTTGAAATTTAACCGTTTTGTGATGTGATGATTTGTGTTTTGAATTAGTCTAAGCGGTAGATTAAACTTTGTTGTAAGGTGAGTTTGCTCTACAGTTGTTGTTTACAACTTTTTATTTTTGTGGAAGTATTTACTGTCCCCCGTTCGTTGTCGCACGGACCAGGCGGCTTGAAATGCTCCGCTAAAGAGAGGTTAAAGATTGCTTGCAACGATGGGCCGGAAAAGTCAGGTTGCTGACAAACTTGTTTAAGGAAGTGTTGAATCTTATTCTCGAATCGTAAAATCTGTTTTCGCCTTTCCCAGGGCATGTGATATTTACAATGGCTCAACACAAATTATCCTTACTGGCCAGCTTGGATGATCTGCACCGATGTACGAACTCACTTGTGACAGCAGATGCTCAAATAGAAGCAGGTTTGTGTCTCATATTCCATTGGTCGTTTTACTCCTTACCTTTAGTTTAAGTATGATTCTCCCTACCTGTTTTTTCCCCCCCCAGAATATGTGAGGTTCTTGCCGATTGTGGAGAGCTTACGCTTGCAATGGTCAGAAGCTGTGACAGAGTGCCGTCGCTTACAACAAGCTTTAGATCAAAGTCATCACAACTCGGCGGTTCTCTCTGGCAAATTAGCTCACGCCAGGAAGCTTTTAGATCATGAAATCAAAACATGCAAAGCTGCTGAAAAGGAAAAACGGGCTCTTGTAAGTAACGGATGTCTCTATGCTTCTTTGAACTGTCACATGTAATTTTGCGCACTTACGATTTGTTTATTGGCTGTGGCAGGAGATGCAGTTGCGCATGATTGGAGATGTTCTTGGTGATCAGCGAAATAAGTTACCAGAGGAAACAAGAGAAAAACTGTCTTTCATCAACCAAACTAGTCATGGTGGGATCCCCTCCAACATTGCTGACCGGTTGGATACTATTGCGGAGCTTGATTCTACAGGTATGAACGGAAGCATCAGTCTTGAGCTGGTCGGGGCAGTCAATCATGATCTACTTATCTGTTGACGTTGCAGGATCTCTCTTGTCTGAATTGAGCTATTCCCGCTCTGAAGATGACTTGGACTTGAACTCTTCATTTCTTGATACAAGGAAGGACTTCAAAAAATGCAACCCTAACCCTGGTGACTTTGCCCCAAGCCCTAAAAGAAGGAGATCCAACATTCGGAAGAGTCTTGAGGTAAGTAATAGCCTATGATTTTTTTTTTTTTACACAAGTTCTCATCTTTGAACTAAGTTAAAATCTGTCCAGGTTCGGAGATCAGATATGGGCACTGAAGATAGAGTAGTAGCTACCACTACTGTCACCGTGCAACGAGAAGGTAATATCAAAGCTCGATCTAAGATTGAAACCAAGCCTTCTGGAAGACCGAAACCAGCTTCAGATCTCTTCCCTTCTGCTCCACCTATATCAGGTAAGTGGTCTCCATGTCCCAATATTAATGCTGTGTTTTTTTTTTGTATGAGCTAATGATGAGAAGCGTATGATGAGCACTGGTTGAATTGACGTCATTTATCTCAGACTCAACCCAATATTTCTCCCTCCCATTGTAATCTTGGTGATAGTTGTTTTTTAGACGTTCACCGTAAGGCCGATGGGACAGTGTTGACACCCTCATTATTTTCAGTTGTGCTAAAAGATAGTAGCACTTCACTTATGTAGTGTCTTACAGGTTTTAAATTCTGGGTTTAAGCGGGCAGGGTTTCATTTTTTTGATAATGGGAGACATTGGGTACGATACTTGACTCTTCAGCTTGCGGGGATTCTACTTTAGTAATCTGAAGCTCTAATAAAATGAAAATGTCAAATTTTGTATGAGTTAAGTGTTTTGACATCATTTGACTGATATTGTGGCACATCTGAAGTTGTTGTAGATTCAACTACGTCTGACAGCAGTTCTGGTAACAACAATCACTGGGCCACACCAAGAAATGAGAAAATGTCCATGAAGCCACCAACATCTATTACCAGATCCTCTACTTTAGACATAAGTCCCAGTTATGCAATGAGTAGAAAGAATATCAACACTCGGCCTCATAGTTTTATACACAAGACAACTATTTGCCCCGATGCTTGTAATTACTGTGGCAAGAGGTGAGCAAAAGATGCAAACACTAAAGTTGCTTGGTAGGAAGAATTGCTAACATGACTTGTATTATTTCAGGTTGAAATTTGGAAAAGTGTACAGTAAATGTCAGGATTGTCGTGCTTCATGCCATATGGAGTGTGAAGGACTTCTTCCCCTTCCTTGTATCCCTGTTGGAAACACTTCAGCTGTCAAAGGGGCTATGGTAAAACCTGTTCTTGAATAATGCTTACCTATTTGCCTATTATCTACACTCCTTGGCTAACATTTTGATTGGAACACAGGGCACCATTGCAGATTACACACCAATGACCAGTCCCATGGTGCCGTCAATCATTGTTCATTGTATCAGGGAAATTGAGAGTCGTGGTTTGACAGAAGTTGGTATCTACAGAGTGCCTGGAGCTGAACGAGATGTGAAAGCTCTCAAGGTAATTTTAAAAATCTGACTCGCTATTCGGTTTTTTATTTTATTGTGATGTTTCTTAATATTTATCTTTTTCACTTTCAGGAAAATTTCCTACGAGGGAAAGGAGCTCCAAACCTATCAAATGTTGATGTTCATGTCATTTGTGGGACGGTGAAGGATTTCCTGAGGTCATTGCGAGAGCCTTTGATCTTGCGAACATATTGGCATGACTTTGTCAATGCTACAGAAATTCCTGATCCAGAAGATGCACAGGCTGCATTATTCCAGGCCATATCAGAACTACCGCAACCAAACCGGGACACACTTGCTACACTCATTCTCCATTTGCAACAGTATGATCATAATTTTATTCTCAGAGCCTGCAGTACATATTTTATTTTTCTGATCGTTTTCTCTACCGAACCATGTTTTCTTTTCAGTGTTGCCGAGTGTCCAGAATGTAGAATGCCCATCAGTAATTTATCTAAAATCTTTGGACCAACTATTGTAGGATACTCCACAACTGATCCTGAGCCTGAAGTTCTCTTATCAGAAACCAAGAAGCAGGCCACTGTAAGTATTTTGAGATTCTGTTGCAATAATTTAGTCAACCAGGGAAGTAATTTCATGTTTATTGTCTTTTGCAGGTTGTGGACCACTTAATGAGACTGCCTGGTGATTACTGGGCTAACTTTGCTCATCCCTCTGGAGTAGAAAATAGGGATCCAGAGTGTCTTCCACACACTCCATCAACAGGATCTCTCTTGGCAGGGGCCAGAAATTTCCTGGGAAACACCCCTAGGTACTGTTGTAGATTACTTTGCATTCACTTCCCTCTCAGTCCCCCATAGTCATTTTTTTTCCTTTCTATTTTCATAATTTTAATCTGTTTGCAGGTCTGTGAGGGGGAAGAAGAAGTTCTTTGCCACACCACCTACCTTCAACTAAATGCTTTGGGATGAGTTGCTGTTCTGTTCTACATCACACATGCTTTATTCATTCCACATTCTCTCACATAGGATAGATAAATCAGTAAGGCATTTTTACCTTTTTGCTTAGTGCTGCTGCACTGATAACTCTCTTAATTTAGTTGCTTCTTCTGAAAAAATCTGTAATTTTAATACAGTCCTTTAGTCCTGTCCAAATCGATATCTTCTGATCTGATTACCTTCTGTGATATTGTCAGTTCAGTAAAGGAATACTATTTAAAATTAAATCTATGTTAAGTCTTAACATTCATGTTGTGCTTTTCAGTGAAAATATTTCCAGACATTCAACAAGTACTCTTAATTAATTAACACCAACTCATATCATCTTTTATATATAACAACACCCCTGTACATGCTGCTCAATGCTTGGAATGACGGTGTTGGAGAATTTATATATGTATGTTTTTATATAGGCATTCTGTGATGCATAATTAGCTCTCTTCTCAATGTTTGGATTGATGGTGTTTGTTGCACTATTGCATCCTTCTTGCATGATGAAGTGAGGGAATAGACATATAACTAATGCATTTGCGTGCTCTCTGTCTTTATAGCTTTATTTTCCTCCCATTTTGGGTTAATATTTATCTAATTTGTATATATGTTTTTGTTTGTTATTCTTGTGAAATTAGTTGCAAGTTAATTTTTACAAGAAGAAAAGCTGACTGTTTTTCTATGTTAATGCATGACACATTTTTTTGTACTGTTGTAGCTCCAGCACTATTATGTATGAAAAAAAGTCGTCTTTTCTTAATTTTAACATGCAAGCTCAGTATTAAGTGCGCCTCTCTTTTATCATAAAATTCTTAATTTTTGTGTGTTGCTGATGTATTGCTCTCTGGTGTGTGTGCTCTCTGCTAGTTATCCTGGTGATTTTATAAACAGTTTTGTAACCTAATGTATTTAAACTGCAAAGATAGTAATAAATTTCACCCACTAACCTAGATGTGCTGTGTACTTACATGCCCAGAATAATAATTTCACCCACTAACCTAGATGTGCTGTGTACTTACATGCCCAGAATAATAAGTACAAATCGGAGGAGAAGATTGCTTTATTTAATCAGATTCAATGTAACCTCCATCAAAATGGTTAACAGATCTACTATGATGATGAGTAGAGACAACTTTGAATATTTTTATAACAAACACATTTATTATGTGTAGCACTCAGTACATAGATTGGCCACTGCCAGCTACCTAAGAGTCTAATTTCTGGAAAATCACATTGAATATTTAGTACAAGAAACAAACAATATACTTCATAAACCCAACAACCACAGCCAACTTGCATACTGCTCCAAGAAGGTGTGAAAGAATCAAGGAAATGTAGTAAGTACATCAGTCTAGAAATTCAATTGAGATGGGAAACTTAATGCAATGGACTGGCCCAACAAGGAAAAAAAAAGATGGGCAAATGCAAGGAACCCATCGAAACCTTGACCTCTCATTTCACAAGTATGTATTGCAAACCCCATGCTCTTGAAAGTCCGCCTCATTCTTTGGTGAGCAAATTTGATTGATTTCACAACATGCAAAACTCAAAAATTGCTTTGGTGAAAGACAGTCTTCTTTATCATCTTAGCCTAGTCCTAACAGGTGCAAGGAAGTGCAATAATTATTTACTTTCATTTTCAAATGTAAATACACTTTGACATTGCTTCCTAAACTCATCAAGTTAACAAGGCGTTGTGGAATGTTTCTTTTTGTGCTTTTACATGGAATGTGATAAAAATGAGATAAGAATTGGAGGATGCCTCAAACACAAAGTAAGAAGGTCAGTCTTTGACAGAAGGAGAACACACAGGAGTGAAACAGTTCTTCTATGATGTAATGCGTCTTGGAGACACTAACTAATTAGAATTGGGAAAATGAACAGTGTTCTCTCTCTCACTACAAAATTCAATCTTCCGCCATCTAGTAAAACTAAGTAAATAGGAGTGAGTGGGATTTCCTGGAGCAGATATGTCAGGTGATATTTCTGCTTCTCATCTGGACCATTGGGAATCCATACGTAACTGTTTCTATGTTCAATACATACATCTAAATCATGGAATAACATAACAATGATAACATTTAAAATCCTTTGTAAAATTGGCTTGATTAAAACATCTAAATTATCATAACAAAATAAAGCAATAAATACTACTGCACAGATAGATTTGATGAATTGCATATGCTTTGTAATATATCATAAAAATTATGTATTCCTACTAATAAAATTGCATCTCATTAACAGTGATAAGGTCAACAACATATATTCAACAACCCTGCAGTTGGCCGATATGAAAGGAATGGATATAAGAAAATTGCACAACAAGAACAGCCATTACACATTCTCACAGAAAATGTTTGCATGTGTCAAACTAACCCCAGCCACCTTTAACACAGTATATTTACAAACTTTGTACAAATAAGACATAGCCTGGATTGTCTGAATTGAAGTTGGTAAATAGATAAAAATATAAAAGAGGTGACACTAAAACATAAAATGGTTAAGGTAAACAGAAGAAAACAACAAAGAAAAATTGATACTGTAATAGTACAAGGGCTCGCTATTGCTCGCCAACAATAAGTCCTGAATATAGAACTGTCCTCACAAAACAGTAGCTACAGCTGACAGTTAATTATATAAAACAACAATAACTTCACTCTTTATACAATCACTGCAAAATGTATTCAACACACGCAGAGACTGATCTAATTTAAAATCTAGGAAAGCTGGATTGATGAAAATGAACATACATATGTTAAGACCTACTGGATACATTTGACACAACTACAAATACAGAACTAAAACTGCAACATCACAGTTATGACAAACTAAAGCTGCCAAATAAGTAATTTTCACCTGTGTCGAGATCTTGTGATAGGATCACCTCTCACCAGGACAAAAACAGTTCACCAGGAAAGAGCCTACGTGACACCCTTGAAGCCAAAAAAATTTAAAAAAAATACTTTGGGCAGAATGCTCTTGAATGCTTTAAGACTAGAAAAAGTCACCCGTAAAAAGACCTACACTTTATTTGGTGATACCAAAGTGCCCATAATCATCAATAATTGAAGGAAGAAGAGAAAGTAATGGTTCTTCTCCATCGACTTTACAAAACGTGTGATGGAGGAGTTCTGCAGCAGTTGCCCGCTGTTGAGGATCGTGTTGCAAACAATGATCCACAAAGTCATAACCTTCTTCAGATAAGCTTGCAGGAATATCTGGTGTTTCTCCCATTCCAACTTTAAACATCACCTGAGGGCAAGGATTAATTAGAAAGAACACAAAAAAATTAATTGTAAAATTCAAAACGCTGCTGAAAACGTACCTGATAGTTGGAGTCAAGTTCCGCCCATGGCCTTTTTCCGCTAGCCATTTCTACAACAACACATCCAACAGACCAAATGTCTGCTGCACGACCATGTCCTTCTGTATGCATTTTTGTGAATACCTCTGGGGCCATATAAGCCTGAGTCCCAACAAAACCTTGCAATTCCCCAGGCATAGTTGTATGAGCCTTAATCTTCACAGCTGAGCCAAAATCTCCTAGTTTCAGGCAATTCCCTTCCTCCGTAAGAAATATATTGGCACTTTTGATGTCTCTGTGAACTATACCATGACAGTGAAGAGTTTGAACAGCCTGAAAAAAATAAATAAGTTTGAGTAGAAGGAATGAAGGCTCATAAAATTGTCAGTATGCTAACATGAGACTTTTAATTTCAACAATTAAATTACCTGCATCATCTGAAGAGTGAACCGGCGCACTAGAGGCTCTGGCAGGCCATTTGAAGTTGCAGCCACTAGAGTTTCCAATGTGCCTTCCTCGCAAAACTCCATGAAAATAAGCATTTCATCCCGGTGTATTTCTACACCATAATATCTCACCAGGTGTTTGTGCTGGATACCTTCAAAAATAGCCAACTCCTGAGCAATTTTCTTGATAGTGCGGTGGTCATTTGGTTGGATCTGCACTTCTTTCATTGCCATGAGTTCTCCAGTCAGGTTATTTACAGCAGTGTAAACTTTACCAAAGCTCCCTTGTCCGATTTTGATGCCCCTTTGCCAACTGAAATTTACTTGACGCAAACGAATGTGAACTCTATCCTCCTTGTGCACGGCAGTGACATAGCCAATGAGGTTCTGGGTTTTCAATTTATGATCAACACTCCTCTCCAAATTATCCACAGCAGCACGAACTGCATCCATACGTGATCTTGGAGTCACATACAGCAAAACATTTTTGCGATCTTGAGGTGAGGGAGAGTCCACACTTCCATCCGATGGTGTATTAATGCTAGGTTTACGGGTCGGGGTTTGAAGACGCCCATTGGTATCCAGGGGTGATCGAGGAAGACGAAACCGGGGCCGAGGTGTGGGAGAATTAGCCCTGGATGTTGGATCAGCTGATTTCACATCCTTCATTGGATCAGGATTTTTACCAATTATATGTTGAAAGCAATCTTCCACTTGCACTCTCAACTCACAAAACTCTTCCTCAGATAAAAATGTGGTATTTTCTGGATCACAGACAATGGACAAATACTCCATACCTTGATTTGCCCATCTTGGCCTCATGCCTCTTCCTGGCTCACATCTATGCTTCACAAAGTTCATCCACATTTGGGCAAACCCGGTCAATACCCGTGCTACTGTTGGTTTATTGTCTCCTGTTACATTTTTACAAACCTCTTTATGGAATTCAAAACCAAACTTGTACCCTTGGTGCAAAGTCTCTCTTATTGTAGCTTGAACAGCCTCATTCTCTACAGCATCAATTTCTAGAGAATCTGTTACACAAAAAGCCTTCTCAACAGTGAACATGGCCATTTTGACTGTTTTGCACAGCATTAAAGCCTCAGTTTTTAATGCATCTAAGCAATTTTGATTTTGAGATCCCATGGCTTCTACATCCTTCTTCAATGTTTTGGCAAAATTAAATGCCTTAAGTGAACGTTCTCTCAAGTCGTTGAAGACACATTGCAGCTCACGACATAATGTCAAAATAGACTGTTTTGTTACCTGATCTTTGAAGTCGTCACCTGACTCTAACACAGGACTAGTGAGAAAATCAATATTTGAGGTAAGACTCTTCCCAAGGTTTCGAAGCATGGTATTTGATATACAACAAAACCGTCCAGAAATCATGTTTACTCCACATGGAATTTGTGAAGCTACCTGTTTTGCAAATATCCATTCTTCATCTAGCAAAGATTTTTGGTAACTTTCTTGCTCAACAAGCAGGCACCATCGTTGTAAATAGTCCAAATAGATCTGAAAAACACTTTGCGAGCTCTTGTCCAACTCATGGACATCTTCATACAAATCATGATCAAGTTGCATGTCATGAAATGCATGAATAATTAAAGATTCGAAGCGCTCCCGGAACATCACAGCCAAACGAAGACCTTCTTTCAGTTCCCTCATCAACTGCCGCAAACAAAGATCTGATGGCTTTTCTGGTTGCTGCTCAAGTCTCATGGTTAAGTACTCTTGAATCAGACGTAGGGGTATTCTTGCAAGGAAGAGGAATGATGAGTGATAAGAGGGCAGCCCAATCTCTTGCAACTCCTGACTCCAAAACCCATGGCGCCTCAGTTCCTCTTCATGGACGCATTCCAGTCGTTTTTCTCCAGTGACAGGAACATCACTTGGTTTTTCTAATGTAATACATGAACGCACAAGTGTATAACGATGGAGTCTCTCCAAAAAACGGACAGACTTGCGTAGACCCTTTGTTTTTAGGACTTCTTCAATGAACAATCGGTAAGGAGAGCATTTGTCCTTTTTGTTTGGGCAGATCTGCTGACTTATGGTCGCAAGGGCAGAACTATAATCCACAACATCTGGCATTTCATAGATACTGGTTGATCCTTGAGAACTTGCTGAATCTGAAGGACTGGATCCTGTATACTCAGTATCAAATCGCACTGATGGTTTCCACTCCAATTTCTTTCTTGGAGTTTCGTCAACAGGTGGCGAATCCTGTTCAGCTTCTGTGTTTGTTTCATTTGTGCCATTTCCAGAATCTGGTTCAGCTGGTTCAGGCCACGGAGTTTGCGACTGAGTGCGACATATGAAAAGTTTACCCAAAATCAGCATTTTTAAACGGTGTTGTTTAGTCATATTTAACCACAGGCACATTGATTTCACTCTTGCTATGAATTTTCCATCCTTGTAAAGAGGGTAGCACATGGCAAAAGCTTTGCTGGAAGGAAACAGCGATTCTGCCTGCTCAAGTCTATTACTAAGTTTTTCAATGTCTCTGATAGCAGTGTTTTGCCTGTCAATGCAAAACTCACAATACATGGACAGACAAATTTTGTACCTACAGCTTTTCAAGCTTGAGTCATCAGTATGAGGGTGGTTCTTGGTGGTGAACTCAAAGTGATATTCCATGATTTCATTGAGCAGTCTATCTACCTCTTCACGTGCCTTGCACAAGAATTCATCCTGTGCAGGTAGTGAACGATTTGCATGCCAAGCTTGAAGCTCCAGCCAAATAAGATCCTTCAGTTCGTTTTGCCAACGAAATTCTTCATTACTCAGCTGCCTTAAGGCTACCTTGTCAGTATGTTTCTCAGGGCCAAGCAATGGACCAAGCTTATTAAATAGTTCTTGACGAGAGTTCATGGAACTAACAGAGGTTTTCTGTTTCTTCACATTGTGGCAAGCAACAAGTTTAGATGTCAAACTCATGAAACGCTTGGAGCTCTCAATTTTCATAGCAGGTTGTATGCCAAGGGGAACACTCTCTGCCCTATCCACACCGCTGTCAACTGAGATAGAGTGGATTTCAGAGGGATGAGAGAGGTCCAACTTCATGTCTCGTTCAGAGCCACGCAACATTTTCATAAATCTCTTGTTACTTCGTTTTTCTCCATCTTGAGATTGTTCCCCATCACTTTCAGCAATATCTTGATTCTCAAAATACATCGCATCCAAAGTATTCCGCCTCGATATTTTTAACTGAGACAGATTCTCTTTACGTTCTAACTCTTTCTCTCGCCTCTTCCAATCACGACTTTGCCTGGACAACCTGGTCCGAGGAGGAGTAGTGCCTAATCGATGATCATCGTACTTATTAAAGATTGCATCAAGGCTCGACTCCCTACTGTTGATGTGGAAGGCAGTCCCATCACCTTCTGGTGAGGTATCACCAGCAGGTTTCCCGGCTTCTATGCCATTTGATCCTTCTCCATCACTATCTGAGTGATAGTTGATCTTGATTCCCACTCTTTTCTTCCAGTCTTCATCAGCCATCTTGATGACAATATCTGAAAACAGAATTATAAAACCTTGAAATAATATAAAATAGATTGGGACTAAATTGACAGCACACACAGAGCATCATTTTCTTAGGACACCCAAAACAATAACATGTCTAGCCACAGTTATGTAACATAACCTAGTCGCAAAAGATGACTGACCTGTGCCTGACGTGATGCGGCAGTGACGCAGTAGCACTAGCACCCAATTGACAGCGTCACTCACAGAAATGTCAAATCACATTTCAAAAAGCTGTCCAGAACCGTCCCGTCTGGAGGTGACACTGCGATCGGGTAGTCACAGAGAGCTGACTACATCAGCCTGCAACGTCGAGTCGTGTTAGCAGAGTTGACCAAACAAACAAACAGACAGACAGACAGACACATCCTTGTCACGGGCAAGTCTCTTGCAGAGAACATGACGCAAGTTACATCATTCCCGAAAAACGCAACAGTTACATTACCACGTAAGGGAGGTGTAAATCCTTGCGAGTCGAATGTTGTCCTGTAGTCTCGCCTCGATATTCTTCTTCTTGTCTGTTCTTGCCCTGGAGTGGAGATCCTGCGCCAAACTCGATCTCGTCTCGTTTGGAATCGAGGTCGAGAGCGGTTGGCGCTCAACGCGACGCGCCGGTTCCTCTCTCTCCTCGAAGGGCTTGAATCGCTCCAATTATTGTGCGAGAAGCAGACGAAAGTGGGAGGGGAAGGGGAATGCTACGATGCGCACACGCGGGCCGCGGGTGCAGCGGACAGACGGCACACAGACGCGACGCGGGGAGACGCGACTTGCGGGTCGCTGGCAGAGTTTATGACCCGAAACGGCCTGGCCAGGCCTGGCAGCTTGGCAGAGGGCCGGACGGACGCACAATCTGTAATTTGTACGACGACCCCTCTTCCGAGCTGCGCACCTCTTCCACCACCCACCCCCTCCCCTTCCCTCGGTCACCCGCCCCGCCGCCCCGCCCGTCCCAGCCGCGCTGTCGATTGGGCTGCCTACGTTACGGCGCACCGCCCAGCTGGTCGCTTCCATCGCTCTCTCTCTCTCTCTCTCTCTCTCTCTCTCTCTCTCTCTCTCGCTCGCACCCCTGCCAGACGCGCGAGGCCTCTGTGCAGTGCGAGAGAGACAGACACTGCCCGGAATCAGCCTGCGGGTTCGCGTGAGTGCCTTTGCGGGCTTCGCACGCATTGGATTCTCAATAAATACAAGTGTTTTATTTTTTGTTTTTTTGTTGGTTTTTTTTAGCGGTCTGGACGAAATAAATATGGAACAAATCCGACCGAATATTTGATCCCTAACCAGGGCGGAAAGGCAATCTCTTCCGTGTATTTTTTTTGGGGGGGGGACGGGGGGAAGTCACGGCTTCGTCGTGGGTCGACTGCTACCGATGCGATGTGCGACGGTCTCGAGTTCAAGTTACGCCCGCAAATCCTTAGTGCCAAAAGGAGACGCGTACAGCCTTTCTGGAGTCTTGCCGGAGCGGGGGGGGGGGGGACAGCTGGACCGTGGGTGTCATTCAACCGAGTCGTCATGCTGAGCCCGTCTCGTGGAGGGGTGGAGGGGGTCTCAAGTCTCCTCTCCGGTTTGTCATTTGGCAACCGCGAGGCGATTCGCTTTCGACAAGATAATGGCGGATTGTCGTCTGTGTTGCCATCGAGCGCCGCGCGCCCGAAGAATAGACTATTTTTCCAGGACGGCCCCTGCTAATCCTCGCTCCAGTCATTTCGTTCGAAACTGTGGCGGCTGTGTCTGCCCGGAGCGTGACGTCACGGGGCGACGGCTCGGCGCCCAAGTGTTGTGTCGCGTTGGACGCGGAGTGCGGAGGGAAGGACAGCGCCGCCCCGCAGCTCGCCGCGACGCCGCGTGCCGCCTCGCCGCTGTGCCGTCCCGGCTCTCGCGCGGCTCCGGTCGGGCTCCGGCCGGCCGTCCAGACTGCAGCCAGGCTGCACCCCGAACAGGCGCGGCACCGCCTCTCCGCGACCAGCGCCGTCACGCCGGCAGTGTGACGACCCCTCAGCCGCCGATTGTCCTCGCTGTGAAGTGACCGCGATGTGAGTTAGATGAGTGGATCTGCGTGCAGCGAGTGAAGTGAACAGTGCGCCCGCGGCATGGGCAGGCATGGGCTGCCCGTCGACGCGCCGCCGCCGCCTTGGTCCAGAGTGTCGCCAGCGCCGCGCTGAGTGCAGCGCGCCTCGCCCAGGACGAGCTGGGCGTGCTCCAGGACGCGAGAGGTAAGAGCCCAAGCCTAAAGGGCGCTGCACGGGGTGGGTGGACGGTGTTATAAAGGTCGATGAGCCGGACCGGAAACGACGCCCTTAGCAAAAGCAGCGAGAGAGAGAGAGAGAGAGAGAGAGAGAGAGAGAGAGAGAGAGAGAGAGAGAGAGAGAGAGAGAGAGAGAGAGAGAGAGAGAGAGAGAGAGAGAGAGTCGGATCAGCCTGCAGCGCCGCCAAAACGAGCCGCAAATGCAAGCCGAGGCCCGCTATGCGATGGGTGCGGTGTGGATCGGACTGCAAGCCCAGGGCCAGCGCAGCATACACGCACGCACACACACACACACCTTTGCCCCACTTCCTGTGCGAGACGCAATCCGCGGGGTGGGGTGTCTGGCCGTGCGACAGAATGTTGCATTGCCGGTGAGCGCACAGGGCGCGGTCGGTCGTTCACGCGCGTACACACAAAACGCACTCCCACACAGCTTCACGCTCACGCCGAGTACGCGCACTTACCGGGCGTGAAATACAAGCACTTGACAGGGGGAGGGGGCGGTACCGCCTTGAAGGTAGGCAGGGGGAGGGGGCGGTACCGCCTTGAAGGTAGGCAGGCAGAAGGTCACACTTCGCCACTGTAATAAGTTTTTATTCGCCATCACTGGCGCGACACTCCCCGCGCATAAAGTGATGGGTGGGCTCTCGCCCTCCCGCTCTGCTCCGCGGACGTCTGTTTGATGGTTTCAGGAAATAGTTGGGCGGGGGCGACGCGCATCGCTGCGCGCCCATCAAACAGGCCAAGACGCACGACGGCACTGCTCTTGTCTTCCCGGCACTGGGAACAGATTCGTTTCCATCCTTCATTTCTGTAAGCGGACTTGCGGCGCCGAGGCTACAGCCGAGGCCGGGCGACTCGTGGCCCTCGGCGGCCCTCGGCGAAGGGCGTGGGGAGCACCGAGGCGTGGGCGAGCCGGCCAACAAACTCCCCCCTCCTCCCCGCCGCACCTCAGGCAACCTCAGGCTAGCCTAGCCAGCAGCAGGACGCGGGAATGGTACCGTTCGATGGATCAGCTGCGTCTCATTCGCGATCCCGGTCGGTGCCGTGTGTCGCGGACACTAAGTCGCTGTTTTGCGCTGATTTATTCCGGTGCCGGACAGCGTGTCTCACTCGCACCCGCATGCGGGACGCCCCATGAGTGCGAGAGAGACGGAGCGATGTCCGGAACCGCGAAATCCTCCCAAGGTTTTAGTTTAGTGGACTGTTACTGTTAGCAGAGCAGCCGCCTCCTGAATCACTTTGTGGCGGCGCTTTTTTAGCAGATGATACATTTATGTTCACAGCTATACGCAAAAATTGAAAAAAGAAGGATGGCTAGACTAGAAGATTATATGGGCGAAGGGCGCTCGGCCGCGCCCGCGCCGCGCCGCGCCGCGCCGCGCCGCGCTCTTATTTGGTATCATTTTTCTCGTCGGAACGTGAGGATGCGGAATTCGGCATCCGTTCAACTATTTTGCTGATACCCGCAAAAGTTCGCATTGGTACTAGGGCGGAACGGATGCGCGGCGTCTGGTTACAAGTGGCGCGGAGTGCTGCGCTGCGCTGCGCCGCGCTGCTCTTGTTTGTTTATGTTGCTTATCGTGACCGGACGGCTGAGTGTCAAGTGCTGCGGCGATCCCGCGCTAGTACAGAGAACAACTTTTGTGATTGGCCATCATATTGTGCATCCTCGCGTTGAAACAAAGAGAATGATACCCAACACAAGTGGTATTAGGCATATCATTGTGGACACACATGCGCAGACATGAATACATCAGGCCAAATTAGAAAATTAAAAATAATTTGTTTTCCTTAATTAAATGATGAACAAACATACATTGAAATAAACATTAGTATCATCTGCTTTCACGTTAGCGTTAGCGTTAACGTTTTTTTTTTTTCGCGTTGCCTCACCGCCTCTCCGCGTGCAGCGCCGCGTACGCGTCGATTCGGACTTCGAACGTAAGCAGCGCGCGAGTGTGCCAGTGTGCGTGCGTGTGTGTGTGTGTGCGTGTGTGGACGCGTGGGCACTGCTTGCTAGCGGCGTGCCGCGGCGGCCAGGTAAAAGTCGACCTGGATGACCAGGACAACGCCTCCGCGCCCTGCCCGCCTGCCCTGCACTTGATGCATCGACCGCCCACGCCGCCGCGCCACGCCACCGCCAAAACCAAATCGAATCGGCCAATCAGCACGCGGGCTTCGCTGCGCCTGCCACTGTTTTCAAATTATCCTGTCGTTTTCATTTTTGTTTATTTTTTTTTCCCGGCTTCGACGTGCTGACCGTCAATAGGCGGGACTGCCTGGCCGGGGTGCCGCGAGCAGCCGCGAGGCACGGGGACCGTGGTGCTGATGCTGCGCGGCGCGGCGCGGCTCCTACGCGTTCATTCAGTTTGTTCACAGCTGGGATTGGCCAGCCGGCCGGCCGCGCGTCGCTACGCGTCGCCGCCTCCCAGGCATTATCGGCAGAACGGCAACAATTATCGGCTGAGCGGTAATTATGAACTGGTCGCGCACACACTCCAACATAGAGTGCGGAAGTGTGCCGTAGGCTGGCGAACCGGAACCGGAAATAAGAGCCTTCGTTCCTCCCGCAGGAACCGCAGCCGATGACTGCCCTGCTCCACGCCCACCCCTTCGGAGTGACGGTGGAGTGGCGCCCGCAGATATGACCTGGTAAGTGCGCATCTCGTTTCTACCCCGTGGACTTCCCTATCCAGCCAACGACGGCGCCCGAAATTTTCTCGTCCTCCCTTCTAATGTGTCGCGGGGCTTAAATGCAACATCATCCGATGCGACGGTTACACTTTTTCGCGCTACCAGTGGCCGGGCGTGTAAGCCCCCTGCTTAGGAATACGATATAGAGGCCCCACCGCGCCGCCAGAGCCGCGGCCGCCGCAGCCGCCGCAGCCAGCGGGCAGGTAGGTGGCAGCGAGGCCATGGGGCCTGCAGGCCTGGCAGGGGCCACTCATGTCCTCCAGCAGGACTCTCTAAGGGAGCGTCCGCAAAGCACGAGGTGGCTGCGTGCCTGTGGCCTGCCCTCGAGCCCTTGGTTGTTCGTCTCGGGGCGGATCGTCGCGCGGACACACTCTGTCGTCGGCCAAGGACGGTTCCCAGCAGCACGGCAAGCGGCCCGGAAGCGTTTAGCATAATTTTAATTGTTAGTGTGCGTTGTATTTTCGGGATGGACTCTGGGTAATCCGGGCGTGGGTTTGCAGACTGGGACTCTTGGGTCCAAGCGTTGACGCGGGCGAGGCAGTGTGTCAGGTGGCAGGCAGCCTGCTGTGTGAAAAACGAAATAAAAACAAAAACAAGTGAGGGTTGGGTGTCGCGTGGGCTTCGGTAATCTAGAGAAACGCGACACTTTGCAAACAATATAGCGCGCCCGCTTCCTTCCTGTAACGTCTCAATCGATAGCCCAGCCCGAAGTCGTAAACCAACCACACAGTGTGCGCCACACACACACACACAGTCCGGTCGCCTTGGATTATTAATTCTATCGATAGAAGGGGGAAGCAGCAAGACAGAGGCCGGCGCTGCCTACGACGTGCTCCAGCGCACAGACAAGTTCATCGTTTCAAAGCCTTGTCCATTTCCCTAACGAGCTCGCGTGTCTATGCGGCCGAGGTCTTCATTCTGCTCGGAGGCGACAAGCATTTACGCAACCCCTAAATAAATTATTCGCCTTCGTGAGCTGGAAGTTCCTCTCGGCTTGATCGCGAACACTTACGACTCCCCGCCGTCTCATCTCTCAAAGAGGGCCGCTCTGCGCCGGCCGCGTATGCAGCCCAACGCGCACCCTCGCCTCATGTGACGAGGGGGCCGAGGAGTAGATTCACTCACATGCCTTCATTCACTTCCTCATTCGCGGACAAGACGGACATCGACCCTCACCCCCTCGATTCGGTAGGGCGGTCCATATTAGCGGCCACTGATCCGTGACGTGGCTTATGACCGACCCCTCGCGAGGTCAACCGCCCCAATGCCGAATAGTGGCAGAGGCTGGACACACACACACACACTAACACGCGCGCGTTTCAATTAAGCCGTCCCCTTGGGAATGTCTTTCGCGTGGGAGCGGCTGGAAGACATGGCATGGTTCATTAACAAATGGCGCAAATGAATCCCAACGACGCTAGCCCAGCGCCTGCCGCGTGGTGAGTAGGCAAACCTTCTGGCAATGAGGCTGAGGCTTTCAGTTTTGAGACACAAAAATGCATACACAAATTTTAAAAGTAAAGTAGAGTACATCAATTTATTATACAATAAAGTACCAATAAAGTACATCAGTGTGTTATGAAGGCCCTAAAATTAGACAGCATTAAATTTCCTTTCCTTTGCGTGGCTGCTTAACCCTCGAGTTGAAGGTGGCATTAAAATGTCCAAGAAGGCCTTGAATGTCCTGTGTTTCACTAAGTGTTTTGGTCAGCCGCTCAAAGTTGGGCAGAATGGGATTCGTTTCTAGTACTGAAATAAAAATCGTATTTTAGTTCTATTAAACTCACCCAAGAATCAAAGTAGCCTACTACTAAATTTGTGTTCCTTACATTTCCATTCATTCTTCAAAGAAAGATATACTTTTGCAGATTTTGGAGGTAAAGTCTCTGTGCTTGCAGGTGCCGAGTTATCAAATTTGAAAATGTAGGTATGACCATGATCATCCCTTTCTAGAAGACGAATATGACACCATAAACACTTCTTATACTGATCCTTTGTTAATAAAACAGAATTATGCTGCTGTTCCTTTTCAGTTTTCATAACATTATCATCTAAAAAACCGGAAAACAGAACAATTAATACCAAAGGATACCAAAAAGCCGGCAACTGTCAGGAACACGTTGCACATTACCTGTTTGTAATTCTCGTAACTTCTCCTTCAGCATTTCCATATCCTGTGCTAGCAATGGCACCTCATTTTGCTTGTCCAAAAGTTGAGAGCGAAGATTGCCGCTTTCTTCCTTAAGTTCTGCCATTGTTTCTTCACCTCTTCGTATTTTAGTTTCCAGTAATTCTTTTTCCCGCTCGAACTTTCGTAGATGTGTCAATGCCTCTCCCAGGTGTTCTACATAGAGGCAAATTTAGTTTTGACTCACATAAAAATAATATGCTTGGTGCCGCAAAAATAAGGGCTTGAAAAACAATTCATAAGTAATCAACAGTTCGGGTACTTACTTTCACTCTTTGAAACATTTACAACATCCTGAGTGAGCTGATATGCAATCTCATAATTTTTTAATAATACTGTACCATTTTTAGCACTCATCTTTTCGTGCTGCAATAATTCATTTGATGGATCTTTAAGAAAAAAACAGAAATCCTGGAAGAATACAGTAGATGGATAACAAACAAAGGTGACGTTCAGCACAAAGAGAAGTAATTTTATGAATGAGGGCAAACGCGTTGCTTGCTCATAACATAAATACAATAAACAGAGACATACCGGATCATCGGCCATCGTTCTTAGATAATATTCCTCTGGTATTTTTGTCAAAAATGAAGACAATCTCAGTACCAAAACAAGAACAAGCACAGCACAACCGTTTCATAAAACGATCACTGACAAATGACGACCGCAAAAATTCAAGCAAGCCATAACCTGCAACCAAACAATTTACAAAATTTTTGGCACCGAGTACGACAATGTGGCTCAGATAAAAGCAAATTTGTATTTTAAAAAATTGGGCAGAGTTTAAATTAGCGTCACGAACCGCGTCATGTAAACCTTTAAAAGCCGATTTTGTCACTATTCTCCTTTCATAGGTTGGCACACTGTACCCAGCTGTTCCACATTCAAAAACACAAACAAAGCAAATCCTTTCATGAACGCCGTAATTTCACAATTAAGGGATATGGTTGCTGTAATCAGGCTCAAACCACATGACATGTGTGAAACGATTGATGAATGTATTACAACGCATATGCTGTCGGACGTCATAACCCCACCGAGGAGCGACTGGAGGTTGGCGTTGCGTTCGTGGCGCGCTCTCGCGGGCAGGCCGGGCGACGGAGATACCCCACGGCGGAGAGACCCTCCGCTCGTCGATACACCGAGCTGCAAAATCTAAGTGAAGAGATGGAAATCAAAGTTTCGAAAATTAGATTGTCAAGGAAACCATCCGCGTCGAACCGATTTGATTCAAATTGTCACCAAAAAAACCAGGAAAAATTGAGATTGAGATTTAACGTGAAAGCGACGCTACGTCGATTTGGCGTCGGTTCGCTGCTCAATGAGACGTGGTGGAGGCTCCGTCTGCAAAAATTCGCTCAGGGGACACCCGGGTTTGAACCGGGGACCTCTCGATCTGCAGTCGAATGCTCTACCACTGAGCTATATCCCCCCTCCATAAGGATAGGCGCGCCGCCCGTATAGAATGTACGCGTGAGCACTGCGCCTGCGCGTGCTGTGGGTAGGCGCCGGGCCGCCGCCGCCGCGGCAGCAGCAGCGGCAGCAGAGGAAGCAGCAGCGACCGCACGGCGCTCGCGCTGTCTCTCTCTAGCGCGTGGGCGCGGCGGGTCGGTGGTCGTTCTAGTGAGGCGCAGGGCGCAGGGCGCTGGTTGGCACTCGTGGACATACCGAACGTGTATTTCGAAGCGGGCGCCGGCGAGACGGCACAGCAGAGTGCGAAGTTGGCAAACAACGAGCGAAGCTACCATGCATGCTATTCTCTAAGGTTGAGAGACTAAAGCGCTGGGCTTATTTATGGGCGTAAAGGAGGGGTCATAGACTGTCGACTTCGCTTGTGGACGGACCCTCGGTCTGAGTCGTTGTTCGACGGGCCCCATTCTTTGGCACGTGGCGAAGGAGCGCGTAATTTGCGATATTACTCTGGTGGGCGTTCGATTGAGATGAACCGGGGGGAGGGGGCCCTGCCGGGCCTGCCCACGGAGGCCACGGCGGCATGGCCCGGCCTCTATCCTGGCGAGCTGGACCGCCGGGCCGGGGCGTGGGGGAGCGGGGTGTGGCACTGTCAATGGCCCCGTGGACGCCGCGGACTCACGGCTTTGGGTTTGTCCGTGGATTGTCTTGGCCCACCGGCAAACCCTGCAGACAGCGACCACGTGCTTTGTTTTGCATGTGACTCTTCTTTCCAGTGTGCCGGTTGGCGGCCCAGGCTGCCCGGCCTGACGGTCCGACCGGACGCGATGTTGCCAACCGCTGCGCACTGAAGGCGCTGCGCACCGCGCGTGGGAAATACGCGTCTCAAAATAAACAGTCCGCGCGACGCCTCCCGCCTCTCTTCACTTCACGTTGGGACCAATGCCGCGCGGAGCCGTCACTCCAAAAGGGGACGGACGCGCTGTTTGGATTCGGTCGTTCTGTCCGATAAAAAAGCGGGTGGAGGTGGGAGGTTGGGTCAAAGTGACCGGCCAGTTCTCACGCGAGAATGGAAAACGGCTATTTTTCCTGATGAGTTCGTACGATTTCTAGATGATTTCACTCAAGCATCGCCTGATACTAAAACCAGAAAGTTTAAAACTGAGTTCTTGCTCCCACCCAGTCGCGCCCACCATGCAGTGCCAGCTTGCCATTGATTTCCCTAGTCTGTCTGTCTGTCTGTCTGTCTGTCTGTCTGTCTGTGTTCATGTCTGTCTGTGTTCATATCCTTCTGCCGGCGGGCCGTCTGCTTTTTACGTCACCATGATGGCCATGTTTGTCGTGGAGCGCAAGGCGGCGCCCCGCCGTGAGTGACATTAATAGTGATAGTGGGGCCTTCGCAGCCTCTCCTGGCCGGCCGGCCGCGCTCATGGCCTTTGCCGGCCTTGCCGACTGCGGCAGAAATAAAAGGGACGGCTTTACCAGTGGCTTGTCCCGCCCCTGCGGTTCTGCGCTGACCGGACGCGGCGGCCGGAGCCCCTGCGAAGTGCGGTGTAGGCAACCCGGCGGCCGGCGCTGCGTCGCGAAGGGCGTGGTTGCCTAGAGGCTTGTCTTCTCGCGGCACAAAAGTAAGAGCGCACGCGTACAAAAAAAAAAAAAAAAAAAAAGAGACAAGGAAAAAAAGCTGTCATCATGTCGATGCCGCACGTTAATTGTCTACTTTTCCGAATAAGTCATCTTGATTGAAGACGTATCTTTTTTTGTGTGCGCCGCGTTCCCGGCCGCCTGGTCGTTCCCGGTACTAAGCCTAAGCCACGGAGGCGGATAAAGGAGTGTAATGAGCGTGGCGGGGCGCGCTGTGGTCCAGTGCGGACAGACGCACGCTTTCAGGTCGAACCCTTTGCTAGTGTGCCAGCCAGCCAGCCTGGCGCTGCTGACTCATCCCAGTCGATCGGGCGACGCGCAGGTCACGCTGGCCACATACTGGGCCACACTTCCTGTTGAGGCACTGAACGCCCTGCTCTGCTTCCAGGCGGCCATGGCACGTCGATCCGTCAATCCCCGGACCGCGTTGACTCCTCAACATGCACCACCACCACCACCAGGCCGTCCACCGGCACCACGAGGTGCACAGCAACACCACCATGACGGTCATCAGCGCCTTCCACTACACGTCCACCAGCACGACCTCCTTCAACTCGTTCAACTCGGTGGGCGTGTTGCCGCCCCCGGCGCTGCCGTCCGCCGCCCCCAAGGCCGTGCTCGCGACCAGTCGAGTCGCCGCCGTCGCCGCCCCCAGCGCCGCCCCCAGTGCCGCCCCCGCTCGCGTGCCGCGACTGCAGTCCGTGGACAGCGCCGCCATCTTGAGGGACACGCGGCCCGCACCGCCCCCGGCAGCCTCGTCCGCCAATAGGGGGCGGGGCCGGGCCCGCGGCAAGCTGCAGGCCGCCACCCCGACGCCGCCCCCTCACGCCTCGGAGACGGCCGCTCCTGCCACCAGGTGAGCGCGCTGCCTTGAGGTCACACTTTCGCACTTTTGGCCGTTTCGGTCCACTGTAGTGATGTCATAATTGTCGTCCTTCGCAGCGCCCCGAACAGCAGGCTGGCGTCCAACCCCTGCTCCCCGAGGCCAGCCCGCGCACCTGCGGCGAGCAAAGCGTGCACGGACGCCAAGGACGCCCGGCCGGACCAGGGGCTGCCACAGCCTCCCTCGACGCAGTCGGCCCCGCCGACCGGCCGTCCGAGCGAGCCGAAAGACCCGAAAGCCCTGAATGCATCGTCCGAAAGCTCTGCGGAGCCGGAGCTTTCCCGCGACAAGGCGGCCTCGAGTGACTCGAGGCAGGTCTCCAGGAAGGCGGCCAGGGCTTCGCACAGCGCGCCCTGCTCCCCCGCGCCGCTGCGGCGGTACGCGGCGCGCAGCAGGTCACCCGGGCCGTCGCCGTCGTGGGCGGCCCCCCTGCGGCTGAGCATCCCCTGCAGCGCGACCGCGGCGTCCTCCAGGTCGCCGAGCACGCCGCGCGGCTGCAGCTCCCCGCGCTGCAGACGAGACGCCCGGGGCTTCTCGTTCCCGAGGACGCTGGTCGAGGACCTCGCGCCGCCGTCCGGGCCGCCCAGCCCGGCGGCCGCCGAGGCCTCCGATGGCGCGGTGGCCAAGGCGACGCCGTCGGCCCCGGCACGCCGACAGCCCTCCGAGGCCACGACGCCCGCGAAGAGGTGAGTGCGTTCGCTTCTTGATGCGGGCCGCCATTAACTTATCACCCTGCTTGTCGGGACGCTCCTGTGCACGGCGAAGACCGTCTAGCCGTCTTCCAGCTTCCCGGCCAGAGATACCGACGCGCATGCGACTGAACCGACGGACCGTAAGCCGCAAGGCGTTGAGTCGTGGACGCGTGGACTTCCCTCGCAGTCTCCATTAAATTAAACGCCCGTTTAAAAACAGTTCCGCCGTGTGAAAGACCCTGGCGTTGACTTTCGCGTGGCTGCTCCCCTATCGTCTAGGTCCCTTTGTTCGCCGCGGGGAAAACAACGAGACGGGGAAACTCGGGCAGCAGACGACACGACTGTAAATAATACGCGGCCGACGGGAGTGTAAATAACGCGCTGGACGCGGCGACCGGCACGCGAGAAAGGCTGGCGGACACGCATGAGCTGCAGCAAGGCTTATATGCACGATGCACGCGGCGTGGGCGGCGGCGATAAGCAGCTTTCTAACTTTCTGCCTTTAGTGCACTTTAGTGGCCGAGGCGACGTCGGGGCCCTTATCCTGGTCCTCATTGGAGGACGACCAGCAGCCGCCATTGAGACCTCTGTGTGATTCCGAACAGCGCTTCGTCGCTCCGTCTCGCTCGCACTCACGGGCCGTCCCGTAGGGGTGCGAGAGGGACAGGGCGTCCAGAGCGCGCGGACTGGGTCGTCGTGCGTGGAGGTTGTCGACCGGGCGGGGCGGCATGGTGCCGACCCGGATCCGGGTGAACGTCGGAGTGCAAATAAGAAACGCGAAACACGACCGCGGTGGCGGGGCGAGTGTCGCCGAGTGGCGCCGCAAACCATTCGGGACTTTGTGTCCGGAGCGAACGGCAAACCGGGCAAACAGCACAAAGGTCGGGCGTCGGACGTCCGCGGACACGCAGGCTGGAGCACCGTCCGACCGGGGCATTGCGGGCCGGCAAGGTCGAGTCTTTGGAAATATGGAGCCCCGCAAACCTACTGTACCTCTCCTTTCGGACTCCAGTGTGTGTACCAAACGGGCCGGCCGCGGCAGGAACACTGCACCGCGTCCTCGTCGCCCGTTGGCCGGCGCTGACGCGGTGCCGGCGGGGCAGCCAATCAGGCGACTCGTTAGAGGTGCGTAACAAGAGCATTCCTTTCCTTCGGCCTCGGCCGCGCCGGCGACGCCGCGCCTCCCGCAAGGGCGTTGGGCGGCGCCGCGTTGCGCACCAAGCCGACTTCACATCCATTGCTAATTAACAGTTATTTTTCCAGAGATAAACTAGGCGGCCGTGTTCGAGTCCATTCTGTGTGTGCAGTGCAATAACGCCTAGGGAGGGGGAGAAAAGGGTGTGTGTGTGTGTGTGTGTGTGTGTGTGAGAGAGAGAGAGAGAGAGAGAGAGAGAGAGAGAGAGAGAGAGAGAGAGAGAGAGAGAGAGAGAGAGAGAGAGAGAGAGAGGGGCAATGCAGGCAAACCCGGACAACGGACCGACGCCGACGTACAGACGGACGGACGAACGGACGGACGGACGGATCCATGAGGTGCATTCAAATGCGTTTGTTTCACGAATCAGTCGTGAGGAATCACTAAGGAGGAAGTTCTAAAGGAGGACATGTCTTCCCTTCACTCCCCTTCTCCCCCTTCCCTTCGGCAGAAAATTTATCGACTCAACGTAAGGAGCCATTCCGTTCAGCCTGCCGTCGTGTGTGCAAAGGAGGAGGGGGAGGGGAGGGGGTCGCGGACAGCCGAAGTCGAATAAATCTACGTGCTTGACCTGCACTGCACGGGCACGACGGGCACTCTGGCGCCGTGGAAGTCGCGAGAGGCAGCAAATTAATTCGACCGTGAGTGCAGGCCATGCGAACAGGCAATGCAGACTGGGGTCAGCCTGAAAGTGTCTCACAGAGCAGCGTGCCTGGCCGCGCCCAGCCACCCACACCCATATTGCAAGCTGGGCTGGGTGCCGCGCCGGCAGTGGCTGCCGATATGCCCAAATATAGAGGGGCAAGGCTGTCTGCTGACCGCTGGGTGCCTGGCCGCGCCGCCCCGCGCCGCCCCGCGCCGCAAAGCGTCTCTCCCCGGTGGCTGCGGGGAGCGGCGGGGTGCGCCACGAGCGCCGACAGTCAAATGGCACCAGAAGCCCATTCGACGCGTGAATCGCAACACTTTAGCTACACCGTCCAGTTCGGCTAGCCAACGTGCGGAACTGTTTTCCCCTTCGTTTACTGTCTGTCTGTCTGTCTGTCGAGAGAACGACTGGCCGCACAAAGCCTGGCAAAGACGTCCACTGCCTTGCCAAGCTGCTCCGTTATAATATTATTAACTGACGGATGTGTGTTTGTAGTAAGTTCGCGTGTGTGTGAGTGCGCTTGCGTGCGCGCGTGTGTGTGTGCGTGTAGGCGTCACAGTCTGGCTATCTCTCTCCCTTCAGCCCGTCGGCCTTCCTCTCTCTGCCGTTGCGACGCTGGTCTCTAGAGTGCAGGCTGGCTTAGCTATTGCGCCCCGGAAGCAGCGGGAATATGTGATGAGACTGGCTATGGCCGTCTGCCTGCCTGCCTGCCGTCGTGCAGTGTCGTGCCGCCAGCCCGCCGCCAGCCTGCCGCTGTTGCCCGCTGTCTGGCTGTTGACCAAAAAGCCCGAGAGACGCGCCCCACGAAATATGCACCCCAGAGGGTGTCTCTTGAACCAAGATGCTACAAGTGAATTTACTTGGATGCTGGATGGAGAGGGACAAACGGCACTGCGAAGGATGCCGGCCGGAAGGGAAGGCCCTGCACTGTTTGCCTTTGGGGCTGGCAGTGGTGGAGAAAGGGGCACGAGACGAGGACATGCAAATCCAAAGCGCACGCCAAACGCTCGCCTGCCCGCGAACCGCGGCCCGGCACGCCAGCACGCCACCCCGGACGACTTGAAAGTGTAGGCACTAGGCAGCACTACACAAAATGCTGCCCGTGGGCCTCGTGGCAGATTTCAGAGGCCTTTCTGAATAACCACATGATGAAGGCGGGCTGCTTGCTGAGGTCCGAGACCTCGCCGTGCCCCTGCCGTGTGCGGTGGCGAGTCGCGCGGAGAAGGAGCGGCAGAACTGGCGCGACGGCAGCGCCCCTCTCGAGCCGGCGACGAACGCAGCCCGCCCGCCCCTTTTGACTGTGTTTTGAAGGAGGAGCGCGCGCGTTGCTGCGGTTGCAGCGCGCTGCGGGCCTTGTCCCTCATAAATCCAGAGTTACGGCCTTTTATCCCGTTATACACTGGAAGGTGCGTGCAGTGGCGGGGGAGGGCACGCATCGCGGACCCAACACGCACGCGGCACGCACGCGGTGGGTATCAATCCAGTCGCCTGCTTGTTGAGGAACGTCTCTAAAGCGCTTTGTACCCGTGCGGTATTTTACCCGCATTATTCCTCCACGGCAGCGAAATCTTGGCGGTCAGTTTCCCTCCACCTACTCGAGTGGAGTTGACAGCGATTCCACAATGCCCAGGTGACGATTGTGACACGTGTGACGCGCGTGAGACGGCAGTGTTGACGGATGAATGAAGGCAGCTTTCTGTTGCATTCACAATCACATAATGGACACGATTGGCGTCATTGCGTCACGGAGCCCACACGTTCTTCTTCTTCTTCTTCTCTGTTTCTTCTTCTTCTCCTTTGACACACTTGGCAGGGCACCACCGCATGCGACACTTACGGGGTGTGGGCGGACGGCGCGGCCGTACCGTAGTGCTGTGTTGATGTTGGGATCAAATCGCCACGGCGGACGCTCAAATCCTTTCTTGCGACAGCAATAGCGGCGAGGGCGGTATTACACATATACATACATACATACATACATACATACATACATACATACATACACACACACACACACACACACACACACACACACAATGTTTGGCAGCCATTTTCGCGTCGTGAGCCGAGGAAGGTTGGGAACCGCTGAGTTAGGTAAAGTCTCCCAAAGAAAGGTCCCACCGCCCCTCCCGAGGAGGCGAGCAGTGTACGTCCCTGCACTCATAGCCCGATGTCTGCACGGCAGGGGCAGGTTCACCCACGCATTTGACAAGTTTGGAGTAATGTATGTACACTGTTCGCGGCAGATTTTTTTTCGAGTCCCGTTCTGAGTTGCGTGGCTGCTGCGGCTGCGCCCCAGAGGGCGCATGCTGCGAGGCTGTGCGCGGCGGCAGGCAGTTTTGCTGACGATTTATTTCGTTCATTAAGTCCCTGACTGGCATTAGACGCGCCACGCTGCGCTACCGCTGCTGCTACCGCTGTGCTGCTACCGCCGCGTGGAGAGGGTAGCGTCGTAGTAACGGCTTCCCATAGTGAGTGGTGCGGCTTCGTACCGGCCTGCCCCGCATCATTTCTTTCGCGGATCCGCCACAGATATTTCGATACATATTTCGATCGTAAGTTCGGCCGTATTCCACTGCTTCCCGCGCTACACCGCCGCGACTTCCGGTCCGTGCGCCGCGAAGCAGCAGCAGTTTCCGGAAATTTGAAAGGCCTCGAGGCGCGCAGCGGAAGAAGGGGGGGAAAAAAAGCTCTAGTCAAGAAAATGGGGGCAACGCATTGACCGTTGTTCTCCTGAACGCTCTCAGAGCAGAACCCAATGAAAAACGGAACGCTTCGTTTCCCCCTCCTCCTCCCGCCCCCCGGGGACCGCTCTCCTCATTTCACGAAATAACCTTTTACCTCGAGACGACTCCACCGCACTATTCAGAGACGGCGCCTATCGCCTTTGTAGGCTGGGCTCCGCTGCTCGGGCGTGGCGGGGCGGGGCGTGGCAGCGACACTCGTAATTAGGAATTCCGACAATAGGGCCCGTGTGAAAAGGACCCGTTCGACACATTGTCTGTCCGTCGGCAGGTTACGCCCTAGGTTGGCCGCCAAAGTCGAATCATTCAAATCCACCGGTCTTCCTATTCTCTCTTCGAAACAAGACGAGGCGCGATGTGCGCTGCGTTGGGGAAGGCGATGCGTCTGTGGAGGGGAGAAGGGGAGGGGGAGGATTAGAAAAAAATGACGCCCCTCCCCCCGTCCCTGGGGTCCCTGGGGAGCGAGCAGAGCAGACAACGCACTAAAGGCCGAAGGGAGGGGAGGGGAAGGGGTTTGACGGGGAAATTATATTAGCTCCATATGGGTAGGAAGGGCTAGTTCCGGGCAGCGACACACACACACATCCAGTGGTGTCTCCCCTACCTTACCCTGGGCCAGACTCGGAGCTAGCTCCGCCACTGGTCTACGCGTGAGGGGACACCTCTCCCGCGGGTCGTTGGGAGGGGTGGCGGCGTGCGTGCGCGCGGCAGATGTGTTTGATTACTGACCTATGATAGACACGAGCAGTTTGACTCGGTCGCCTATTGTGTTTGTATTTTTCGCTTGGCCTGCACCGCACCACGCTACCGCCGGCCCGCCCCGTCGCGAATGCGATTCCGCGTCTGTGTGTGCGTGTATGTGTGTGCTGACTCGGATGCGCGTTCCCAAACGATGCGATACAAAATGTGTATCAGACGCACACACGCGCAGTTGGTCTAATCGCCGCGTTAAACGACTTGCTGCGCAAGCCTATGAGACTTTTTTTTTTTTTGTTTGTTTTTTTTTTGAGCGGGTAGTGAGTCGCGGGATTTTGTCTTCGTGGTCAAGGCCCAGGGGCACGAGGGACAAGGACCTGGTTTGTTTTTGTTTGTTTTTCTTCCGGCCGATGAGCCGGAGTGGAATTGCACACGATGTGTCCACTGCACATCGTCCACAGCAGCAGACACTCGAGCCGACCGGCAGCCGACCCACCGGCCGCTTGCTCCAGTATGGTTCCAGTCCGGACATCGGACTGTTCCAGCTGTCTTCGTTTTTATCGTATCACCTTATTTGCCTGGATGTTCTTTTCCTTTAAAAAACAACATAAAACAAGGAAATTTTTTTTTTTTCCAAGTCTTATTGAGACGCTGTTGCTGCAACGCAAAAAGGGGTTTGAAGGTCAGAGGGGTGGTCAGACGAGGGTGGACAAGGGAGGGAACACAAAGTGCGTTGCTCTTTGAGGGGCTTCGTGGGGCGGAGAGAGAGAGAGAGAGAGAGAGAGAGAGAGAGAGAGAGAGAGAGAGAGAGAGAGAGAGAGAGAGAGAGAGAGAGAGAGTGAGAATGACTGGGCGAGCTTTTACAGCTTTTACCGAAAACGCGCCACGTCACTCGTACGAAATGCGGGGCCAGGAATCAAAGTTTGCTTGGCTGCGTCCTGAATTTTGTTGTCATTTTGTTGTTGTTGTTGTTTCCATCCTGCCCAGCTCGTGGACAGCCTGGACGGCCTAGGCAGCAGGTTGTGCAACACACCACCCTTCATTCGGCGACCGTTAGCCGGCTGTCTCCCTAATCCATTCAAGTGCACGTCGCGGCGAAGCGGTCGCCGGCCGGAGAGGCTAGCAGCACTGCTACATTTCTCACAGACTATTCCTTCCCGCCTTGGTCCATTTATAGATTAGGATCGTCCGAAACGAGCGCATTAAAAATGCGGCAACTTGTTGGACGGAATGTACCGTAGAAGCCGCGCCATCCACGAAGACTGCTGTCGCCGGTGTCATCATTGGAACACTCAGCGACACCATGAGGCCGACCAACGGCCGGTTTTGTCTCGTCATTGTCTCGCAGGATTAGGTCGTGGGCACCCCGGGGCAGGGCAGTCCGGACGAAGACAAGTCGAGCGGAGCCGAGTCGTGCGGAAGGAAGGCCAGCCCTTCCACCTGTTGCTGCTGGACCGAGCGGACTCTGCCGCGGATTGCCTCCATGCATGCGGCGCGGCCTTCGCCCGCAGGCCGCAGCCTGGCCGCAGCCTGGCCGCAGCCCTGCGAGCTGGGATAACCAGGCCACGGTCGGATGGGAGTAACTTGGGGCTAATCGGGCGCGGCTTAGCGCACTGGTGGGCCGGCCAAAACACTGCTGCTACGTCGCAGCGACCACTCCCTGATAGCCTTCGCCCGGCGAACATCAGTGGAGAGGACGCGGTTTTCCGCCACGCGTGTCGGTCGAGTCATCTCAGCGAGAAAAAGAGCGACAAGTCTTGAGAGTTGAGGAAAGCACGTGTTGGACGCGACGAACGAGCGGCACGTGAACGCTGGGCTGCACAGTGGGCTGGTGACGGTGACGCAAGGAATGTCCTTATCTAAGGAAGCCCTGCCTCTGCGGGCACGCCATGCCGCGTTGATCGAAGCCCTCGCTGATAACATGAAGGACGCTTCGCCCAAGAATAAACAAAGGAACTCCAACGGGTTAGGAATTGAGGGACCTGTAAACAGGATGTATTAAGAGTTTATGTCCGCAAAATAATTGGTATGGCATACTGGCAGGAGCTGGCTAGGGTGAGGAGCGCAAGCGCCGCAAGCCCGTCTATGGGCAGCGCTATGGCACGGAACCGAAATCCAACAGCCGCTTCGCGCGCTTCGCCTTGGCTTTGTTTTGACGTCTTCCCGGATGACTCCGGACTCCGAGACGTAATTGCTGTACAGGACGCCCGAAGTGCGGTGAGGTGATGAGCCGGCCGGGCTACATAGTGGGCCAGCGCCAGACCCACGCGCTCCAGTCATCCTCCCGTCCGCCCAAGGCCCATGATTGGTTAGGCTGGCTGGGGCTGCGGTGGCGGCCGCAGCTCCGACATATTTGAATTTCCGTGTACGTACACAGGCAGGAGCTTTCAATTCATTCGTCTCGGCGTGCAGTTTCGGCGTGCGGCGGAAAATGAAAGGAAGGCATCCTTGAACCTGGACTACTCCATCATCATCGTGTAGTCCCGCCCGCCCGGACTGGAACTGCCAACGGGTTTGCACTGCGGGTTTTCTCTGCAGCGCGGGGCGGGGCGGGGTCCCCTTGGACAGGTGTCCCGGCCTGCCGGAGAGTATGTCTACCGGAGGAGGTCCTTCACAGCAAGCCCGCTCTGTGTCCTGCAGCCTCGCCATTCTTTGCAAGCGTCCCCAATGCACCTCGAAATTCAAGGGTCTCAGAGAGTGTCACTTTGGCAGCCCAATTCCGCAGGAAGAGTGCAGTGAGGCGCCTTGATCGCACCTTCATGGGGCCCTCCTTCTCCTTCTTCTCGTTCCATCGTGTTCCATCCTCCAGCCGCGGCTTGCCGGTGAGCTCCGCAGCCTTACCGTCTGTTCGCCGCGCTCCGCTTGGCTCCGCTTGGCTCCGCTGTGCCGCGGCGGGGCGGGGCGGGGCGGGGCGGGGCCGGGCGGGGCCGGGCGGGGCGGGGCGGGGCGGGGCGTGGAAGGGGAGGCCGAGGGGGACTCGACGGGGAGGTGGAGCGGAGCGTAGCGAGTCGGCGGCCGCACGCTGAGCAGTGAGGAGGCTTGGCTCCGTCCGGCCAGTGCGTCGCACCGCGAGACCGCGAACGCCGTCGTCGGAGTACCGCAACAAACCGCACGCGCGGGGGCAAGCCACCGCGACGCGGGTTCGAATCCCTCCCAACAGCGCGCGCTCGCGAGTGAAAAGTGTCTGTGAGATGGCTCAGGATACCGCCCTCTGGGCGTAGTGCAAGTGAAACTGGTGAAACGGATACAGCCAAGTTCTCCAGATGTGCCGTTGGTTCAGACTCTGGTGCGTGTCAGTGCAGTGTCCACCAACCCCTATGACGAAACCATCATCTAAGTCCTACCTCGTCCCCCCCCCCTTACCTTTTTGACTGCTTATCTGCTTCGTCTCGCTCATACATGGCAGAAACTAACTCCCGCGGGGAAGCAAGCAAGCGGGTGGTAGTGTAAGTCGCAGAAGACACGTCAGCTGTTCAAACACGTTATCTTGTCAGCGGATCCGCGCGCCTCTGTGAGAGAGAGAGAGAGAGAGAGAGAGAGAGAGAGAGAGAGAGAGAGAGAGAGAGAGAGAGAGAGAGAGAGAGAGAGTGGAGAGGGATGCGCAGCGTTAGAGAGCGTGTAAATGCCCCACGAGAGGCTGCTGTGTGGGACGATGACCGCCGTATCCCAGTGCGCAGACGGTCGGTGGCCGGCGAGCAGCCAGTCGCCACCCTGATAGCGCTATCAGTGATAGGGAGCCAGCCGGCCTAGGGACTCAGGGCGCTGCAGCGATGAGCTCACGCGGCTGGAGGCTGCTTGCCTTGTTTGCCCCTTGGACGCTCTGTCTCCCTCACACTCGCTTACCGTAGGGGTGCGAGAGAGACAGCAGGCTGCCCTTCCCTTCCCCAGCGTTAGCGCAGCGTGACCTACTAACGCCGCTGATGCCCTGGCCGTGCCCTGGCCGTGCCTTGGACCGCCGCGGGCCATCTGCGCCGCTCCAGCCAGGCAGGCAGGCAGGCAGGCAGGCAGGCAGGCAGCCAGCCGGCCGGGCCCTACTCCAGGCCAAGTAGGCCGGTGTGTCCAGGGAAAGGGAAAGCGGGTCCGCACGTCCTATCTCAGATCAGCCTTGCCGTGCCCCTCAGCCTCCGTCAGCTGGGCCTGGGCCGGCCTGGGGCCTGGGACGCGGGGAAACGGCCTGTTTGACGGCCAAGGTTCACAGTGGGCCAGAGGACCGGCGCTTGGGGTCGCCAGAAAAAAAAAAAAAACATCCTGAGACAAGACCTTAAGGCTACTTCAATTCAAAAAATGTTGACGTAAATTTTTGAAAGAGAGAGGTCATTTGGTGCACGGCTGCAACATGCGTGCATGCACATCCTGGATCCCAGGCTGCCGCGGCCGCGCGCGCGCACACTCACATCCTGGAGCAGGCGAAGTGAGTCAACACATGGGATGATGACTGTTCCTGGCGGGCAGCCAGCGAGCTCGATCACACAAACTGGAGAGCAAGGACACAGGTAGAGGGACTTGGGATGTATGCAGGTGGCATGCGGCGTGGGGGTGCATTTCGTGCTGTCCCTTATTGCTTTGCTCGGCACCTAATCCCTGCCGTTCGAGACCACCCTCGAGAGCCTCAAGAGCCACGCTCAGTGAGGTGACCAAGGCCCTGTCGTGCTCTTGGAGGGTAAGCGGCTGGTCCTTGTCCGGCCGTGCTCTCCCGAGACGACCCCCTGCCTCCCCTCACGTCCTTTGGGGACGCCCCCCCCCCACCCCCTGCCGGCCGACTGCACAGCTGTTGGTGCCGGGAAGAGCGGGAGAGCCGCAGCTGCCTTTCGAAAAGTACCCGGCCGCTTCAACCCTTCCGCCCAACGATGGCTGGCTCCGGAGAGTCTCCTTGTCGGCCCGTCTCTCTCGCTCCCCCTGAGGGACGCCCCCTGAGTGCGACAGAGACGCCCGCTCCTTTAGTCGGATTAAAGGCACAGCCCGTTTCCGTGGTGTGGTGGGGCTTTGCCCAGCGGGAGTCGATCATTGTTGTCGTCACGTAACCAAACAAGGCTCAGCCGTGGAGGCCGTGCCTATGCACAGTGGGCTAGAAGACCGTCGGAGGCCCACCGTGGGACGCTGCCCTCACGACCGAAATGGCTGGAGCGCTGGAACTAAACAGGATGTAGGCAGAGGCTCCTCGAGCGAACTAAAGACACACTCCACGCCTGGAGTGCTCACCCGTCGGCCCGCCGAAAGCACAGCGAGCCTTGACCACCGGACAGCGCTTGGTCGCTGCCGTCGCGTCGCCGGCCGGAGAGCGTTTCGGCGCTCGTGCGAAGTTCCCAGGACGGGTTCCACTGTGTCCGGCCTGGCGGCCTGGCTCGGCGCGCCCGTGCGCGACACGCGAACACGAGTCCGCCGTCGTGACACCGGTGCGCGCGGACTTTGGACGCGCGCGGCCGGCAGAACCAAACAAACCCAAAAGGCGTGCAGCATCTGGCTGCAAAAGCGCTGCTCCGCCTTTGGTGCGATTCAGCCAAGCGCGCGGCCCCGCACGGGGAAACTACCCGCCGAAACGACTGGCCTTGAAATCATTGTTGCAATGACGAGTGGCACTTTTTGTGTGGCGGCCAGCGAGTTGTATTGCAGTTGAGCTCACCTCGATTGGCGCGGCCTTGACTTTAGCCGTGTGTGTGTGTGTGTGTGTGTGTGTGTGTGTGTATGGGGGGGGAGATTTTGTTGTGCTAGGTGTCGTGCTGCTTGCTTGCATTCCCTTCGACCCTCGTCCTTAACCATAACATAACAGAGTAAGGTAACACCGCCTTCTGTAATCGTTGAACATCCGCTTTCTCCGAGACATTTTTTTTTTTAAGGCGCCCCATTGAGACGGCGTGCCCCCTTCCCCCGCCCCGACTGCTCTTCACTGCCAGCCCGCTTACCCGAACCGTGTAACCGTCTAACCGCATTCTGCTTCCTTTCCAGATTGCAGTGGGACTGCCGGTCATGCGCCGGCCCTTAAGCAGCCCCTTGCTAACCCACCCTCTAATCCTCGCGGGACTGGGCTGCACTGCGACTGCCATGAGAGGCGTGCATTAACGAACTAAACCGGGATTAAAAAGAGACTGACCACTAAGGCGGACTCGAACCGAGCATAACAAACTATGATGAAGCTCAATTGGCTGTTCCGTAGGGGTCATGGACCTCCCAGCGGCGGCTCCGGCGGCTCGCGCTCCGGCAAGAGGGGCGCCGCCGGATCCGGGCAGGCTTCCGGGCAGGCCTCCGGGCAGGCCGCGGCGCCACCGCCGGCGTCCACCGGAGCGCCGCTGGCGCCGCCCCCAGCTGCCGCCGGCCCGGGGGGCGTCGTCCCCGCCACCCCCAACGGGTCCCTGCCGCGCCAGCTGCCGCCGCAGCCCGAGGGCCTGGTGCGCTCCTTCGGCTCGGCCGAGATCCCCAAGCCGGCCGCCGCGGCGCAGCACCCGGAGCCGCAGCCCCTCAAGGGCGCCACCAGCATCTCCAGCCTGGACAGCAAGCGCCACAAGTTCCACCTGCCCAAGCAGCTGCACCTCCGCGGCGGCAAGGCGCGCGCCAACGCCCCCGACGTGGCCGCCCCCAACACCGCGGCCTCCGCGGCCGCCAACGGCAACCCGAACCCGGTGGCGTCCGCGGCGCAGTCCGCGCCCGCTGTCAACAACAACAACAACAGCAACAACATCAATAACAATCACAACGGCAGCGTCAGTGCCATGGAGCTGGAGCTGGAGTCGGTGCAAGGCGAGCTGGAGAAGGTGTCTCGCGACAAGCTGCAGCTGCAGGCGCGCGTCGAGGAGCTGTCCGGCTGTCAAGGCGAGCTGCAGTCCCTCCGACAAGAAGTGGCGCGGCTACGGGTGAGTGCATCGCAGCCGCAGCATCGCAGCGGCGGTAGGCTGGCTGGGCTGCTAGGCGGCGCAGCGAGCGCAGCGCGGCGCAGTATGGCGCATTTAACCTGTACACTGGACCCGAGGTGCAACATTCGCGAGGAGGTAGGCTTTCTTTGCCGCGGACTGTACTCCTCGGCGACGACGCCCTTTTCCCGCGAGCTTGTCTGCCTGTCGCGCCCTTTCACGCTTCAAGCGCGTCTCCGTTTGGCGCGTATCCTCTGCCGTGTCAGTTGAAGCTTGAAGCTGAAATGGCTCCTCCGTCCTGAAAAGTTGGGCGTTTCGTTCTCTGGCACGTCGCAGCGATCTTCAGGGCGCGCCCGGCTTAGCCTGTAGAGAGGCGCGAGTCCGCGCGGAGTTGTTATCTCTTTCGTCTGATTGTGTTCACGGTTCAGTTTATCAATGTTATGGACGTGAAGTGAGGTTAGGGTTGCCCCTCAGAGCACAGCCGCTGCATACTGCAGTAGATTCACTTTGCAGTCGTTTTATCGGCATCTCTATTTTGGGTTCGTGTAGATGTTGAATTTGAACGTCAGTCTTTGTCGTTGAATTTAGATTGAGCCCAGGTGGGGTGCGGGGGTTATGTTGGTTTGACAAGTTTGAATGGCAGTTGACTTAGTTGGATTGATTGATGAATTGTCATGGATTGTGTTTCTGTTGGCAGGAACAGCGCACTGCTGGAATGGAACTAAGCCTTGAAAACATGGCATCCCACAATTGCCCATTGTCAGACATGGAGAAGGAGCAGCTTCTCCTCAACAATCGTCAAAAGTCACCCGTACCTGCCTCTTTCAACAATGGAGTTGTAAGTTGATCATGATCTTCAAGCGGTAACTCTACTTTTATAACTCATATGGACATTTTCTGTAACAATCTTGTCCCAACTTTTAAGGTCAATGACTTATGTGCAACAACAAGCACAAACGGAATCCTCCCAGATGTCTTAGACCCGACTTGTGTCACACCTGATCGTGATCGAGATTGGGACAAACATTCCTGTAGTAGTCTCAGTGAAGTCTCAGTAGCTTGTTTACAAGATAGGATAATGCAAATGGAAGAAACCCATTACAGGTAACAACTTGCTGCTATTCATTAATTGTTGCCTTGTTCAGGGATGAGGTGACTCCCAGAATTTAATATAATTTTATTTACCATGATCACTTTCATTTCTTCTCACAGCACAAATGAAGAGTTGCAGGCCACTCTCCAAGAACTTGCTGACCTGCAAGCTCAACTTACAGAACAGCAGTCAGAAAATGAACGGTTGACTGAAGAAAAGGGAGTTCTTCTTGAGTCCTTGCGCTGGCAAACTGAAAAACTGGAAGATTCTCGAGCAAAAGTAGATACTTTGCATGAACTTTTGTTAAGAGAAGAAGCTGGTAGTGGACCTGGAGGTGGAGGCGATGCTGCCAATGGACAGGCTGAGAGAGAACAGAAACTTGTTGAACTCTTGAAGGTTAGTGATTTTTTTTAGTTCACGTGTTCTCAGTAACATTTTCTTTTTTTTAAATTGCCATATTTTGAACTTATTTTTGTTTCTGACATTGATAGAGTGGGCAGGAAGAGAGGGAAGGCCTTCTAGTCAAGCAGGAAGAGTTAACTACTGAGCTAATTGAACTGAGAGGTGCAGCTGATGCTCACGCTGCCGAATGTGCAAGACTGACAGACAGAGTGAGACTCTTGGAATCTACTGTTGACGCCACTCACGCTGAAAGAAAACATCTTGACCAAGAATTGGCTCTCGCCAAGGAAGAAAGTAGCTCAAGGCACATTGAAATCTCAAGGCTATCAACTTTACTAGAGAATGCTAGGGCTAAGGTTGGAAAGTTGAATCTGTTTGATATTCATATAACTTACCCGTGATGTACTTGATTTCAATCTTTTGCTTTTATTATTTTCTGTATTCATTCTCAGATTGAAGAGCTGGATCATGCCCGGGAGCTAGGAGACAAGTCAGAAATAGAAGCATTACTGGATAATGTAAGGAAAGAGAAAGATGTACTTGAAAGCCAAGTTGCTTCCCTTCAAGAACAATTATCCCGGTCTCAGTGTGAAGTTTCAAAACTTCGTGAGCAGCTTAGTTCTTTACAAGAAGAGTGCAAGGTATGCTATTTTTTTAAAAAATGCTTTCATGCTGCTCAAACATTTGCTTGACAAAAATCCTTAATTAATTTAATCTTTTTACAGGTAATGCGTAATAATGCAAAGTGTGCTAAGAGTGACCTTGAATATCAGTGTGAACAAATCCGTAAAGAGAAATCAGCTTTAGCCACAGAGCTGGCTACTTTACAAGAATCAGCTAACGAGTTGAGAATGCAAGTACAATGCCATCTTGAAGACAAACGACAGCTGAAAGCTGCTCTTTCTGAAGGCCAGAGGCACTGTGCTGATATTCAACAGCGGTTAGCAATGCATGAGACTGAACTTGCAGAAGAAAAGAGACTTCGTAGTGAAGAGGTATGCTGTGAGGATGAGTCTGGCTTTTTGTGTTTTGAGAACATCTTTTAAATTTATAATTTATTTCCAGAGTGCTGAATGGCAGCAGTTCCAATCTGATTTATTAATGACTGTTAGAGTAGCTAATGATTTCAAGACTGAAGCACAGCATGAATTGGAAAAATTGGTTTTGGAAAACAAGACTCTTAGGGACAAAAATCGATCATTGGAGTCTCAGGTGGAGAAGCTTAAAGGTATGTTTGTGTTCAAATTTTCTAGGTTTAACATGCCTCAGAGGAAATTTCCTTTTTTCCCCCTGTTTATTATTATTTTATGGTTATGTCTTATGCATGTGAAATTTGGAGCAGTATCAGTATCTTCAACAAAATTTTAGGCAACCTTCGTGGCTTAGTAATACATATCTTGAAAGAGGCTTAGTAACGGTAATGAGTACTTCTCTATGACTGTGCCATTCACTTTCACTGCAGTGAATTATTTCTTCTGCCTTGTGCATGTAAACTGTACCTTTTGCATGATTCTACTTTGCTGTGAATATCAGCTTCTTAATTTTGTTCCAACTGTTTCAAATTTAAATTATCTTATCTTCTAGAATCTGATTAAGAGTAGCCTTGGTCCCAATACATGAGTTCTTCTCATTTAAAGGCAAACCAACCAATTGAATATTGGAAATGCTTTCAATCTGTTTCAATCTCTTTACTAACACCTCCACACATAGTGTGGAAATGAATTTTGACCACCAATAATAATCCTGTGAGGTTATTGTAATTTTCTCATTTAAGGAGGGAACTTCAAGTTTTCTGCACAAGTATAAGTGGTTTTAGTGTTACTTTGTGCTTAAGAGTTGGGAATACTGTATGTTAAGTTACAGAACTACAAGACTAGATTTGATTTCTTGATTTTCATTATTATGCTGGTTTTTAGTGTGCAGCAATATTTCTGAGGAAGATCATCATGTGCCTGCCGAGCTGTTATCTACTGAAGGAGCTTCTGCAGAGTGTTCTAATTCATCACTGTTTCTGAAAAAATTGACTGTATCATCAGTTGATGGGGACTATGGCACCAAAAAGTTTGGCAGTTGGGGCATGAATGTGGCCACTCAACCAGCAGACCTTATGTTACCTTTATGTCGTGGACAAGATGCCGAAGGACAAAGCCAAGATGCAAATGAAGTCCTCAGAACTTTGGGTTCCAAAATCAATGATAAAGAAGTGTTCTGTGAATCATTGGTGGAAGCAACCCCAAGGAATAGAAGTAAAAGACGGCTGGATCAAAGTTTTGATGCCTCAGTTAATACTTCAATTTCTACTGCTACCTCAGAGTTGGCTAAACATCAAAGTCCATCTCGATCATTAGAAGATCATACTTCTCAATGTACCGAGGAACTGGAGAAAGTTGATTATTCGCCATCACCCAAACGAGGCAAAAGCTCAGCCATTGTATCCAAAATAAAAAGAAGTCGTCCAGTGTCAGGATCTCCTCCTCGATTAAATGATCCCATAGAGCAATTGAAAACTTTAGGTCCTCAGCATAAATTCATCAAACACAATTGCAAAAATAATGAAATTTTTAACAAAATTGTACGTGAACCATCACTACCATCTCTTCCTGAACTCAAAGAGATACATGAATCAAGCTTCAAGAATGGGCGTGATCATGAATTTTTCACTCCTTTCTCAGTTCTTGACATAAATGAGAATTATGGTAGTGTCAGTGGTGAGCTTGGCAATAATCAAGAGATGCCGATTGTGAAAGCCCGTTGTATTTTCATTGAGGATGATGGTGATAGTGCAGAAACTTGCAACAGCACAATGTGGTCTACTGAAGAACCAAAACAAATCATCTTGAATGTGAAAGAGGAGGACTCCAGGAATCAAATAATATTTGAAATGTTGTCAGATGCATTTTACAGCAATGATGATTCCTCATCAGAGGTTATAAAGGTTAAGAGCAATGAACTATCAATGGCCTCTAATGTTCCTCCTTTTATTGTTGATTGCCTTATGAAGAACCCAGATATTGAATTGAGTCTGGTTAAAGAAACTTTTAATCCTGAACTTATGAGCTCTACTCTGGTACCAGTGGATTCCATACCAAAGTTTGCTGATTTGTCTGCCGCCTCAGACACTGAAATGGAAGTTGAGAGTCTGACAAGTGGATCATCCACCAATCAAGCAAACCCCATTGTTTCTGTTCAAAATATTTCCAAAAGTAAATCCCCTACTTTGGACATGTTGAGGTCTGTCGGATTTGTCCGGGAGTCTAAACGACGATGGTCTGGTGAGAACCAAGATGAATTTGAACACTTTGAGAGATCTCCCAATAGGAATTCTTGGCACGGTCCTTACAGTCAAGCAAAGACTCTCTCTTCAGAGAAGTCTTCCAGGTTTTCAATTCCTAAGTCAAGGCCACCTCTGGCAACTAAAGCATTTGATAATGAAGGCACTAAGTCAACATCCAATGAGCAGGAGGTGGGTTCATTGCCTAACTCCGATTGCTTTTACCTCCAGTTGCCATCAGCTGTTCAGTGTTGTCCTTGTAAGTCCGTGTTATGTGTGTTGTCCTCAGGGTTTTTGTGTGTTGCTTTAGAAGTTGCCTCAGAATTTTGGATTACCTTTGTAACAAGCTAATCAGAAGTTGTTAGTTACAGTGGACATATTTGAGAAATATTTTAACCCGGGGGTTGTAAGTTTGATTGGACAACAAATTTTTTTCTACTACTCAATTTGAATCTTCTCTAACAGGCCATTTTCAGGTTTTATTATTCTTTCGAAGAATGCTGGGACTAAAACTGTTTTCGTTGATTTCTTTTTGTTTTGTTTTAATTGCTCAAGTAAGCTGCTTGCTGTGCCGTTGGGCAGATGGAGGCCATGCACAAGTTGTTTTGCTTCTTTTACCCATCTGCAGTTTTTTTGTTTTTTTAAAATTCACCTGCAGGAAATTGTGTTTAAAGATTTTTGAAACTATTTTTAACACTCTTGTCTTTTCTTTTTGTATAAATAATACTAATTTGAGAATTTTGTCAGCTGACACAGCTTAATGGAGAAATTAATGTGAAACAGTTTATTTCTCCTCTTGGATTTCCATTTCCATTGTTAAATGTGTATGTGCATGGGCAACCAGTGGTGTTGGTAATATTTCTTTTCTCTGTTTGCATGGCATGTTTTCTGATGTCTTTTCATGTTGTTGAATTATGTTGATATGAAGTCTTGCATTACGTACATGTTTCATTCATGAGTTCAAACAATCATTGGCATTATTTCCTTTGTTATGTTTTATTTCTGCACGATTTTTGTGGCTAACATTAGCTTTGTATGGGTTATTGTTGATGGTATAGCTGCCCAGAAATGTGGCTCACCCCCACCTGCTCACCACCCGCCTGTGATGCTACGCTCAGTATCCATGTCTGGTGCCATGTCATCATCCATTGGCACATCAGTAGGCGATTCGGTGCTGAATGAAATAGCCACAGCTCGACGTACCAAACCTGGTATATCGCGGCAGGACTCGAGGCTCTCAGTCAAGTCCCTAATAGAAAGCATTGAGAATGCCACAAAGCAAGCCAAGACCAGTAAGGGTATGTGTGTTCTATTTTATGTTTGTATTTACTGGCGTTTCAAAAAACAAAATTAAGCATTTGCATGGTTTTTATGCGTGTATCTGAACACTGATCAACAGGAAATTTTATGAAAGGGGAATTAATTTTATTTTGGCTATATTTTTGACATTATGTTCTCAAACTAGACTTTAAACTCAAACAGCAGCATGATTTTTTAAAAATTTAACTGGTGATGCATGATGTTTTTGTGTTAGTTTTAAATTGTTGATGTCAGTTCTTTTTAGAATAGAATATTTTGCTTCCAAAATACTAGCGGTTCTTGTTGATGTAATGTCTTAAAAGACTAGTATGTTTTGTATTCATAAACTAGTGGATTTTGAATGTACTTGTGCATCACGGTCATCTGTTTTATGTATTTTTTTTCCATGGAAAACTTTGGAAAAAAAACAAAAAACGTGGGGATATTGAGTACTGGTTATATTTGTAATTGCCTATTCTTGTGTTTTTAACCTGTTCTAAATGGTGAGTGAAATATAATACTTTTTCTATTTCTCTAGGTCCTGGTGGCAGCCGAAGTTCATCTACATCAAGCCTAAGTAGTATCGCAAGTGATGTGAGAGCAGCATCTGTTGCTGTTGGTACAGCTAATTTTTCTCCATCAACTCCTTCTTCACCTTTGCGGCATCTCACCCTTGCAGACTCTGAAACCTTATTTAAAGGGCCTCTGCGAGACCAGCAATCAAATAATCAGAATAACAACAATCAGCTCCTTAATAACAACAATAACAATATGCATTCTAATAATCGACTTGTGCAGCAGCAATCTCGCAAAAATGTCTTGAGTGGTGAGTACTATCTTAACTATATACAGCATGACTTCATTTGTCAAATATTTTTTACATGCAGCTGATTATAAAACTCCACCCAAATATTGACAAATTTGAAAATATAGCATCTGGGTGTGGTAGAAATTCTTATTACTTATTGTGTGGAGTAGCTCAAATTTCCATATTTTTCTCTCTTGCATTACTTGTTTGAGTTTTTCGTTGTTGTTTCCAAATTTTTAATCAAAAGTGAACTTTTATTTGAATACCACACGAGCAGATACATAATTTTACTGTGTAGTAGTGCACTAGGATGTAGAAACAAGATATTTTGTGCATTTTTGGTTTGACTTTTGTATTCTAGTATTTGACGCGTAGCAACTTGCATGCCTGTACACTTTCAGATAATGGCAAAACCAACAGTCTGGACAGTCTTAAAAGCAACATAGGGAAGCCTTGTGAAGAGGGAAGTCAGGTTTCACAAGCTCCCCTTGCACTTGCCAACTTATCCCACCACCCTGGCCTCACGACGCCTGTGTCCATCCTTGCCAGCAAGAGTATGGATTATACAAGACGAAACAGCTGTGGTGACTTGAGTATGTTTGTGTTGTAGTATTTTTTTGCGCTCTTGTGAAACAATCACTTAGGTTTTGCTTGTTTATTGCTAGAGCTTTGCTAGAGTGTTACTCTGGTTCTGTGACTCTGTTGTACTGAAAAACTGTTTCTACGTTTCAGGTGAAAGGAAGGATCCACTAGCTCCTCTAGTTAAAAATGGAGGTTCCAAGCGAAACGCTTTACTCAAATGGTGTCAAAATAAGACAGTTGGCTACCGTAATATAGATATAACTAACTTTTCAAGTTCATGGAATGATGGACTGGCGTTTTGTGCCATTCTTCACTCATACCTACCTGATAGAGTACCTTATGACTCCTTGACACCAAATGAAAAGCGACGCAACTTTACAATTGCTTTTGCTGCTGCTGAGTCGGTTGGCATCCCCACAACATTGGTTTGTTTCTTTTCTTCACTTTGATGTGAAATCCCAATTTTTCAGAAAAAAGACTGTTATTTTTTATTCTTGATTTTTCATCAACCTTCCTTTTGTGTTCCAGAATATCAATGATATGATTCAATTGGAGAGACCAGATTGGCAACAAATTATGGCATACGTTACAGCAATCTACATACACTTTGAGACTTAGTCTTACTCTGTGCAACATAAAAAACTGGTCTAGTTTGCTATTAGAAATGTTCTGTTTGGATTTTGGGAAAAAATTAGATAATTCTGTTTCCCTAATTCATTCAGCTGGTCTCATTTTTAGGAACAGGCTAAAACAGCTGTGACTTCAATCTCCAATTGATCTGAGTTGCAAGAAAGTTACATACTTGCCTGATCCTGTCACACTGCTGTGGCTGTATAACTGAGCTAGTCAACCAAAAGATTGTCCTGTATTAATTTATGATAATTAACTGTTTATGAAATGCAAAGTTGCCTACAATTTGAATATCAGGAATATAGTTTTATATGAACACCAACACAACTATTTCACTTAAGTAAGAGAAGGCTCTTTGTCACAACATGTGTTGAAACAGTTCATAGGCAAACCTTGTATTATAATTTAGTCAGCTTTAATGTTGTAATTTTTTTTTCTGCACGTGATATTTAAGCTGTAGTCTTCCTGAGTTGGTTGGGGCTTGGAAAAATGTTTACCTTTTATTGGGCAGCTTTAGATATTTTTTTTTAATAGAATATTTCATTTTTTTGAAGAGCAGCGCTAGAATATGTTAAATATATGTGATTGATGTGACTTTGTAAGTCTGAGGACAATGTGGTGCCTTCATAGAAGCAGCATCTCATCACTGTATCAGTATTTTATAGGAGCAACAGATTATTATTGGTATTGTCTCAACTCAGCTGTGTAGTTATAGTTTGGCCTCTAAAATGAATGGTTTTTATTTGTTATCTTAGCCAAAATTACTGGGAGTTCTTATCAATAAGACTCCTATCTATAGATTCTTGTGTTTTATTGATTGAAATGTACTTACAACTGAGGGTTTTGTTTTGTATGCTGACAAAGTTGTTTAACATTGCTATGATATGAAATGCAGGTGAATTGCAGAATTGGCCTAGTCAATGCACCCTTGCTTTGAAAATTCTACAGCTTTGTTTGTTTTAGCATCTAGTGTCCCTTCACTTTTCCTTCTCTTTTGCTATCCTCATTACTGTCACTGAATGTATTTTCTTAAGTATAATCAGATTTAGATGGTTTGCAATCCCCTCTTTACACTTAAGAAGTCAGTTATGTCATGAGGTCTGGGAAAAAGCTGTTTAAAAACTGTTAATAAGAGTATTTGATTGTTTTGAAAATATTTTCTGTGGAACCTTTGCTGATACTATTTTTCTTATTGAACGTCTTGATCAGCATGTGATAAGTCTCCGTTTCCTGTTCAGTATTCTTTCTTGATTAGGCTTCCCCTTCACTCTTATTCGAATCAATTCTTTGTTAAGAACTTCTTGCAGTTCATTCCAAAATGTCAAGGCATTAGCCAGAGACACTGACTGACTTTTGTAGATTTGTTTTCTTTACCCCTGTAAACTAAGTGGTGAGGCAACAAACTTTTTATTGGACGACTTTGTGAGAAAAAGGCAGCTTCCTGTTCACTTCCAAATATATTAAAAAATTGCCATAGGAATAAATCTGTAGTTTTTTGACCTTTAATATTGTTGTTTGTTTTGTTTGAAGTCTGTTAATTCATTTAAGTTTACTCTCTGTCCTTTGGTCACTTTTTATATTTATATACATATATTTCCCCCTCCCCTCTTACAAATGTAAAATAAATTTCTTGTGCAAATGTGATGTGATTTTATGCACAACCCTACCCATCTCAAACGCTGTGCATCATCAAAACGTAGCTGTATGACTGATGATCAATTGTGGTCCAGCTTCTCAAGTTGAAGTATGGGTTCAGGGGCGGCTTAGGCCAGCCCGCGAGGCGTGTGTGTCTGGGGTTGCCTACCCCTGCTTGGCAGGCGGCAGTGCGTCCTCCCACATGAAGCCCGGCTGGTGGTGCGGGGTTGCGTGTTGCGTTGCCCGCTCCTAGCGACTCGTCCCGCCTTCTGGCGCGCATTACCATCACACGGTTCCCTTGTAGTGTAGCGTGGCGCGGCCAAGGCAGGCAGTCCGAAGGGGAGGGTCCTCGACCCGAGCAGTGCTCTATGAGGTGCGGTCAGGCCAAGCCCAGCCCAGCCCAGCGAAGCCAGGCTAAGCTCCCCGAGGCGGTCGTCGAGGCGAGGCGAAGCGCGGAGGTCACCGACGCGGGTCACCGCGGGTGCCTCTACCCCGCCTCGCGGGTGTGCTCGCACAGAATAACACGGCGCCGCTGAGGCAGCAGGGCACAGTGGAAAGAACGGGAGGCACTTTGCAGCGAGGATAGGGAAGCTGCTCCGGCCATTTTTATTTGTTCTCTGCCCTCGGGGGAGAGACGCTGCCCTGGCTGACGGGGGTGCGTAGACGGGACCGCGCGGACGGGCCGTGTGGGGTGGGTGTTCATCTCCCCCGGCTGGAGTCACCCTGGTGGCTTGAAGCGCGTCAGTTCGCCGACGGGCTTCCGTCTGATTCAGTGCGTTGAACTCGCTCTCCGGTTTTACAAGCCTCAAAATTATTTTGACATGCTAATCGACTTTAATGCCGATCGCGCGTGTTCTCCGCGTGTCACCGTTGAGCACCGACTACAAACTGACTTGAAACGCTTCCGGTCGCTGCTCAATTTGCGTCGGTGGGCGGCGTGCGGTGCGTTGTAGTGTACTTACACCACGCCAGGTACCAACGTAACCGCCATGGGAAAAGGGGGGGGGAGGAGACTTTCGGAATATCACGCGCACCAAATCGATTCTCCGGCAGCAGACATATGTTTTCGGCCTTTTTGGCGCCGGGTGACGCCATGAGGTGGTGACGCCATGAGGTGGTGACGCTGACGACCGGCCGGCGCGGACGCGGCGTGGACGCAGAGGGGAATGACCAGCCGCGCGGCCTGCAGGGGCGTCGCCAGGGAGCGAGCCACCCGGAAGGGGGCGCTGAAAAAGAGAGGCCGCATGGAGCCGTCCGTCTGGCCGACCCTCTCGCATCATGGCGCTCTGGCCGCGCAGACGGGGCTGGCAGGCCTGCAGTTTGAGTGCGCCGCCGGTAATGCATGCAAAACAAGCCGCCTCACTGCGGCCCAAGGGGCGCGGCTGGCGCGGCTGGCGCGGCTGGCGCGGCTGGCGCGGCTGGCGCGGCTGGCGCGGCTCGTCGCCTGGGTCGGCCTTGTCGGAATCAGAGCAAAAAGAGACACAAAGCAGCAGCGCGCGTCTAGACACCGCGCCACCGCCACGCGCCACCGGGACACCCTAGCCGCGCAGGTAGCGGGGGCATCCTAGCGACGCAAGGGCATCTAGCCGCGCAGGGGCACGCTACCCGCGCCGGCCCCAGCCCGGCCAGCCCGGCCAGCCCGGCCACGAGGATGACGCTGCGTGGGGCGCCCCGGACGCAGCCGGCCGGCCGCCTAGCCGCGTCGACGGCCACCCTCCCGGACGCGGCCGTTGTGACGCGGCCGAGCCGAGGACATATAACGACCCGGCGCGGTGGGCCGGCCGCAGTGCAGCAGTGGCGAGCCGCGTGGAAGTGAGACAAGAGGCCCTGCCCGCTTCCACCCTGCCACCTGTGCCACCTGTGCCACCACCCCGGCGAGGAGTCCGTGTCGTCCCGCAACAAGCAACCCCCGCAACCAGGTGAGTGAGTCCCGGAAGCACACGGTGGTCGGCTGTAAATGTGTTGATCTGTCGGAACAACGCAAAATCAAGTTCTTGCATAGTGCTCCGCCAAAAGGATTACCACAGCGAGGACTACAGCCTGTGAGTGTGTGTGCGTGTGTGTGTGAGCGTGGGCCCCGATGGATTGGTGGCTGACTCTGCCTTGGAACAAAAATCACCCTCCGTTTAACTCTTTTGCCAGTTCTTTGTTGCTCATGTGCCACAGTGACATCGTTTCTATTCTAAACTTCGGCTCCGCATTTTACTGCCCACGAAGTTTTTACTAGAAGGGGAGAGCGTGGGGTGGAAAAAAGGGGGGGGGGAAGTGGCACCACTGCAAACACGCAGTACCATATACCAGTGCAAGAAGTGGCACCACTGCAAACACGCAGTACCATATACCAGTGCAAGAAGTGGCACCACTGCAAACACGCAGTACCATATACCAGTGCAAGGATTGTACAGCGGCCTACACGAATTCCCACTTTGCCATACCCTTTTTGCGGAAATGGAAAATTATTTATTCAATCAAGATTTTTGTAAAAACATGGCATGGCCCTATACATACCGATTCTGCGGATAAAAGTACTGTAGCTATTGCCTGGTCATTGTCAACTACTGTTCCCTAGACCCCCCCCCCCCCCACTCCCCGGCCCCGCTTCATTGGAAAAGAAAACACCTGAGTGCTTCCCCCTCCCCTCCCCAATGGCGTCATTGCCCAGGCAGCAGGGTGCTTCATTAAGGAAACGGCGACCGACTCGATGTTGACAAAATAGGCGATTGTGGGAATCAAGGCGTAATGAATACATAAATTACTAATCAGCCTGCTTACCACCAATCAGCATGCTAGCATGCGCTGGTTCCCTAAGCGCTGCGTCCGCACTCCTTTTTTTTCGGTTCCGAGGTGTTTCCGTTAGAAAGCAGACCGTTCCCACTGCGTTAAATCATTTTTATACTTTGTAGACCTTAAAAAAATGTTTTATTTTTGATAATAAAAATGTTGTCGTCGATTTTTCAAAATTTAATTGAATCCATTTTACCAGTTTAAGCAGTGCATCATTCATCATCGGATGTTTTCGTTTGGCTATACTTCGAAATTACCCAGAATGATCACACAAGGTGTCACTTTTCTCGGCTCACTCGATTCGGTGGCAACATAATGGGTGGAGCAAATGACTGTGAGCAGCGATAGTGCGCGATTGGGTGGCCTGCCCAAGGCTAGCCCTCCTTGCTATGCATGAAAGCGTAAACCGAACCGAATTAACATTCGACAATTTTAAGCGGGCCCCGGTGAGGGGATCCTCTGCCTAGCCGACCCTGCCCGTCGCCCTGCCCGTCGTCCTGCCCGTCGCCCGCCCCTGCGCGTGGTCTGCGGTACACTGCCAGCCGCACCCTCGAGGGGCTCAAGGCTACTCGAGCCGTTACAAAGACCCGGTCGTCCTCAAAAGTGAGAGATAGTATTTCCGCCCCTGGTCACAGTTCGCTGTTCGAACCCCTACTATGAGTGCGACCGAGACAGAGCGACGAAACGACACGCGGTCCTCTGGCCCACTGTGCGCCACTTGGGAAGCAGTCGTCTGACGTGAGCCTTTCGTCCGCAGACTCGAGCCGCTTGGACACGATGGCGCCGCCGGCTTGTGAGCCCCTGCCCAAGGATGGCATCCCCGCCTCCATCCGCAACGGGATGCGTCTGGCCAGCCCCGCCCCCGGCGAGGAGGTGGTCATTGCCGGCCTGGCGGGCATGCTCCCCGACTCAGACAACGTGTACGAGTTCCGGGACAAGCTGTTCGACAAGGTGGACTTGGTGTCCGACGACGACCGGCGCTGGAAGCTCGGTGAGGAGAGAGGGAGCCGTGCTGCGTGCTGCCTATGCCGCCGTCGGCGGGCGCCGTGCCCGTCATCGCCGTCCGTTTCTTTCCTCCACTCACACCGTCTGCTCTTCCAGACCACCCCGAGATCCCCCAGCGTACCGGCAAGATCAACAATGTCGGCAAGTTCGACGCCGCCTTCTTCGGCATCCACTACAAGCAGGCCCACGCCATGGACCCCATGTGCCGGCTGCTGCTGGAGAAGTCGTACGAGGCCATCGTGGACGCGGGCCTGAACCCCCAGAGCCTGTACGGCACCAAGACGGGCGTGTTCATCGGGGCGTGCTTCTCCGAGTCGGAGAAGACCTGGTTCTACGAGAAGCTGGAGGTGAACGGCTTCGGCATCACGGGGTGCTCGCGCGCCATGCTAGCCAACCGCATCTCGTACTGGCTGGGCGTCAACGGGCCCAGCTACACGGTGGACTCGGCCTGCTCGTCCTCGCTGTACGCCCTGGAGCACGCCTACAAGTCCATCCGCGACGGCCACTGCGACGCGGCCATCGTCGGCGGCTGCAACCTGTGCCTGCACCCTTACGTGTCCCTGCAGTTCTCCCGCCTCGGAGTCCTGTCCCGCGACGGCACCTGCAAGTCCTTCGACGAGAACGGTGAGTCGAGGCGCGCGTTGGCGGTATGCCACTTAGTGGGTTCTGATTTAATGTCGGAATTTTCTATGGTGCAGCTAACGGCTACTGCCGCTCGGAGGCCATCGTCGTCATACTCCTGCAGAAGTCCAAGGACGCCAAGCGCATCTACGCCAACCTGGTGCACGCCAAGACAAACTGCGACGGCTACAAGGAGCAGGGCATCACGTACCCGTCCGGCCAGATGCAGCAGCGGCTACTGGAGGAGTTCTACCAGGAGTGCGGCGTGGACCCCCGCTCGCTGGGCTTCGTGGAGGCCCACGGCACGGGCACCAAGGTCGGCGACCCCGAGGAGCTGGCCGCCCTGGACACGGTGTTCTGCACGGGCCGCAAGGACCCGCTGTGGATCGGCTCCATCAAGTCGTCCATCGGCCACTCGGAGCCCGCGTCCGGCCTGTGCTCCGTCACCAAGTGCATCATCTGCATGGAGACCGGCAAGCTGGTGCCCAACATCCACTTCCACAACGCCCGCAAGGGCGTCAAGGGCTTCGAGGAGAACCGCATGCGCGTGGTGGTGGACCCCACCCCCTGGCCCGGCGGCCTCATCGGCATCAACTCGTTTGGCTTCGGCGGCGCCAACTGCCACGTGCTGCTCAAGTCCAACACCAAGGAGAAGGTGAACGGCGGCCAGCCCAAGGACGGCATCCCCCGCGTGGTGGCCGTGTCCGGGCGCACCCAGGAGGCCATCGAGACCATGCTCGACGACGTGAGTACTTGGTGTTCGCGCAGCGGCTCAGCAAGTGCGAGTGCCGTCACCGAGTCCCGCTTCCCTTCTCGCAGGCCGAGTCCCGGCCCGTGGACGCCGAGTTCGTCCGCCTGCTGCACGACGTCCACGCCGAGGAGATCCCCGGCCACCTCTACCGCGGCTACACCGTGCTCGGCGCCGCGGAGAAGTACCGCGACATCCAGGTAGAGTAGCGCCCCAAATGTCTGCCGAAAAAAAAAATAAAACCCACGCCGGAACGCTGGTGTTTGAACCCGCCACCCTGCCCGCAGTTCTTCCCCGGTGAGCCTCGGCCGGTGTGGTTCGTGTTCTCCGGCATGGGCTCGCAGTGGCCCGCCATGGCCGCGTCGCTGATGCAGCTGCCTGTGTTCGCCGCGGCCGTGGAGCGCTGCCACCAGACGCTGCAGCCCAAGGGCGTGGACGTCATCAAGATTCTCTCCTCGCGCGACGCGCACACCTTCGACAACATCCTCAACTCGTTCGTGGGCATCGCGGCGGTGCAGATCGGCCTGGTGGACGTGCTGCGCTGCGTGGGCGTGGAGCCCGACCGCATCATCGGCCACTCGGTGGGCGAGCTGGCGTGCGCCTACGCCGACGGTTCCTTCACGGCCGAGCAGACCATTCTGGCCGCCTACTACCGCGGCCTGGCCTCGCTGGAGACGGACTTCCAGCGTGGCGCCATGGCCGCCGTGGCGCTCGGCTACCAGGACATCAAGCCCCTGTGCCCGCCCGACGTCGAGGTGGCCTGCCACAACTCGGCCGACTCGTGCACCGTGTCCGGCCCGGCCGAGGTGGTGCGCACCTTCATCGCGGACCTCGCCAAGAAGGGCGTGCTCGCCAAGGAGGTCAACTGCTCCAACATCGCGTACCACTCGCGCTTCGTGGCCAAGGCCCTGCCCCGGCTGCGGAAGTACCTCGACCAGGTGATCCCCTCGCCCGCGCCGCGCTCGCAGCGCTGGCTGTCCACGTCGGTGCCGGAGAAGGACTGGAACTCGCCGGCCGCGCGCCTCAGCTCGGCCGAGTACCACAGCAACTCGCTCGTCAACCCCGTGCTCTTCGAGGAGGTGCTCCGCCACGTCCCCGAGGACGCCCTGCTCATCGAGATCGCGCCCGCGCCCATCCTGCTGGACGTGCTGCGCCGCGCCATGCCCGAGGACGCCGTCGTCGTGCCCCTCACGCAGCGCGATAGCCCCGACGCCACCTCCAACCTGCTCGCCGCGCTCGGAAAGTAAGTACAGCCCGATTCACAAAATAACAAAAGCCGAGTCCCACTCGTACTGACGCCGCGTCCCGCCGCGTCCCCAGGACCTTCATCGCCGGCTGCCAGCCCAAGCTGCACAAGCTGTACCCCGACGTGGAGTTCCCCGTGAGCCGCGGCACGCCCATGATCTCGCCGCTGGTGCGCTGGGAGCACAGCGAGGACTGGTACGTCACCTCGTACCGCATGCAGGAGAAGATCAAGTCCGGCGAGCGCACCGTCATCATCAACGTCAACGACGAGGAACAGGAGTACTACACCGGCCACGTCATCGACGGCAGGAACCTCTTCCCCGCCACCGGCTACCTGGTGAGCCTGTCGTCTCGCACCCTCCTCCTGAAATGGAATTAAATCACTCAACCGCGTTTGAATATTTTCCAGGACCTGGTGTGGGAGACGGTTGGGTTGATGCGAGGAGAGATTTACACCGACATGAACATCGTGTTCGAGGACGTGAGGTTCCACCGCGCCACCAACATCAGCAAGGACGGTGAGGCCGACAGCGGCGGCCTTGGCGGAGGCGTCGTGGCTGGGAAGTGTCGTTGACGACGGCGTGTCTCTCGTTCCCAGGCAACATCGAGTTCATCGTGATGGTGCAGAAGGCGTCCGGCAACTTCGAGGTGGTTGAGGGCGGCGCCGCCATCGTGACGGGCCGCGTGTACGTGCCCGAGGACGTGGACAAGGAGATGGTGGACCTGCCGCCGCCAGAGAAGCCCACCGGCAAGGACCTCATCGACTTGAAGGGCCGCGACGTCTACAAGGAACTCCGCCTGCGCGGCTACAACTACAGCGGCCTGTTCCGCAGTGTCGTCGACGTCGACAACCTCGGTCAGCCAAAGGCCAAACACTCTCTTTCGAAACAGCCGGGGAGAAATGTTATTGAACTGCGGACTCGTTGCAGGCTCCACCGGCAGGATCGCTTGGCACAACAACTACGTCGCCTTCATGGACAACATGCTGCAGCTGCAGATCTTGCACGGGGACACCCGCGGCCTGTTCGTGCCCACGTCCCTCCAGAAGCTGGTCATCGACGCCAAGGCGCACTCCGAGGCCGTGGCGGCCGCCTCCGCCACCCTGGAGGAGGGCAAGAACCGTAAGCATTGTTTCGGCCAAGTTTGATGTCTGGCCCACCGTGTCTCTGAGCTGACATGAATGTGTCCCCGCCGCAGCCGAGCTGTTCGCCTACGTGATCCCCGAGATCGAGATGATCCGAGCCGGCGGCGTAGAGGTGCGGGGCCTCAAGGCTAGCGCCATCCAGCGGCGCAAGGCCCTGGGCGAGCCCGTGCTCGAGACCTACCAGTTCCTGCCGCACACCACCGCGCCCGCCGACCGGCCCCTGGACCGCAAGACGGCGCTGCGCTTCGCCATGCACGTCGCCATGGAGTCCGTGCAGAACATCAAGCTGAAGACGATCGAGGTGGTGGACAGCGAGAGCCGCGAGGCGGAGGGCCTGCTCTCGCCCATCATGGCCGAGATCCTGGGCGACCTGCCCCTCATCCAGGCCGAGCTGCAGATCCTGGCGCCCGCCGACCACCCCCTCATCCCCGAGGACCTCCCCTCCAACATCACCGTGGAGGACAAGAAGCTGGCCAGCGAGCAGGGCGCCATCGTCGTGATGGCGACCGACGTCAGCAGCCGCACTGAGGTGAGTGGCGCGCCGTGACGACACTGGCGACCACGTCGATGTTCGCGGCCATTGCTTACAGTTAGTTGTTCCTCGCAGTTGCTGCAGGCCGCCATGGCCAGCGTCCTGGAGGGCGGCTTCATCCTGTCGCGCGAGAAGCCCGGCGCCGCCATCGTGGACGGCATCGAGGTGTGCGTGGACCAGACCTACCGCGAGGAGGACCGCGAGGAGCGCGTCGTGCTGCTGCGCAAGGTACGCCCCGCCCTGCCCCGCCCCGCCCCGCCCCGCCCCTCCCCGCCCCGCCACGACCATACGGCAAAGTAACAACATAAAAGCTGACTGAACGACTTGCGTTGCCCGCCCTGCAGAGCGTGCCCCTCAAGGAGGCGCCCATCGTCATCAACATCACCGAGACGCACTTCGACTGGCTGGAGCAGCTCAAGGAGGTCATGAAGGACGAGAAGAGCACCAAGAAGGTGATCGTGGTGGCTCAGGGCGAGCCGGAGAACGGCATCATCGGCCTGGTGAACTGCATCCGCAAGGAGCCGCCCAACGGCGACCGCTGCCGGGGCGTGTTCATCGTGGACAAGAACGCCCCCGCCTTCGCGCTGGACCACCCGCTGTACGCGGCGCAGCTCCGCAAGGACCTGGCCACCAGCGTGCTCAAGGACGGACTGTGGGGCAGCTACCGCCACCTGCCCATGCCCCCCAACGCCCTCATCACCGTGCCCCACGCCTACGTCAACGTGGGCCTGCGCGGCGACCTCAGCACCCTCAAGTGGTTCGAGGGCAGCATCGACCCGTCCAAGTAAGACGCTATGTGCTCGCTGTGTACCGCAATCACCTCCTTGGCTCCACAGTTTGGACAATGACATCATCCGCGTTTGCCCGACAGGCCCATCCTCATTAACCCCGACCAGGAGTTCGTGCACGTGTACTACTCGGCGCTCAACTTCCGTGACATCATGACGGCCACGGGCAAGCTGGCCACCGAGGTGGCGGCGCACGGCCGTCTCAACCAGGAGTGCGTGCAGGGGCTGGAGTTCGCCGGGCGCACGCGGGACGGCCGCCGCGTGATGGGCATGATGTCGCGGGGCGCGCTCAGCAACATGATCATCTGCGACAAGACGCTGCTCTGGGACGTCCCCGACGAGTGGAGCCTGGAGGAGGCCGTCACCATCCCCGTCGTCTACGGCACGGTGAGTGGAGGGTTGGCTGCGGCCCGGGGCGTCGAGGGAGAGCGCGAGTGTGACGTTTGTTGTCGTTGCAGTCGTACTTCGCGCTGCAGCGGGCGGCGCGCATGCAGAAGGGCGAGACCGTCCTGGTGCACGCGGGCTCGGGCGGCGTCGGCCAGTCCGCCATCAACATCGCGCTGCACGCGGGCTGCATCGTCTACACCACAGTGGGCACGCCCGAGAAGCGCGAGTTCATCAAGAAGCGCTGGCCCCAGATCACCGACGCGCACATCTTCGACTCGCGCTCGTGCTCCTTCGAGCAGGACGTGATGACCGCGACCAACGGCCGCGGCGTGGACATGGTGCTCAACTCGCTGGCCGAGGAGAAGCTGCAGGCGTCGGTGCGCTGTCTGGCCCACGGCGGCCGCTTCCTCGAGATCGGCAAGTTCGATCTGGCCAACAACAACCCCCTGGGCATGGAGATGTTCCTCAAGGAGACGTCCTTCCACGGCATCATGTTGGACAACCTGTTCGAGGCCACGCCCGAGGAGAAGCTGGACCTGCACAACGTGGTGAAGGAAGGCATGGCGGCCGGCGGCGTGCGGCCGCTCACCCGCGAGGTGTTCACCAAGGACCGCGTCGAGGAGGCGTTCCGCTTCATGGCGGCGGGCAAGCACATCGGCAAGGTGGTCATCAAGATCCGCGACGAGGAGGAGCAGCGCCTGGCCAAGCCGCAGCAGTGCCCCATGCAGGCCGCGCCGCGTTTCTTCTGTCACAAGAACGCCTGCTACGTGGTGGCCGGCGGGCTGGGCGGCTTCGGTCTGGAGCTGGGCGACTGGCTGGTGCTGCGCGACTGCCGCAAGCTGGTGCTCACCTCCCGCACCGGCATGCGCACCGGCTACCAGGCCCTGCGCATCCGCACGTGGCGCTCGTACGGCGTCGAGGTGGTCATCTCCACGGCGGACATCACCACGGAGAGCGGCTGCCGCCAGCTGCTGGAGGAGGCCAACAAGCTGGGACCGGTGCTGGCCATCTTCAACCTGGCCGTCGTGCTGCGCGACGCCATGCTGGAGAACCAGAACGCGGCCGAGTTCCAGACGTCGCACGGCCCCAAGGCGGACGCGACGCGACACCTGGACAAGCTGACGCGCACACTGTGCCCGCAGCTGGAGCACTTCGTGTGCTTCTCGTCGGTGTCGTGCGGCCGCGGTAACGCCGGCCAGACCAACTACGGCATGGCCAACTCCGTGATGGAGCGCATCTGCGAGCGGCGGCGCGCGGAGGGGCTGTGCGGCCTGGCCGTGCAGTGGGGCGCCATCGGCGAGGTGGGCCTGGTCGCCGAGATGCAGGAGGAGCACACGGAGCTGGTCATCGGCGGCACGCTGCAGCAGCGCATCTCGTCCTGCCTCTACGTCCTCGACAGCTTCCTGAGGCAGCCCTGCGCCGTGGTGGCCTCCATGGTGGTGGCCGAGAAGCGCGCGGGCTCCGGTGCGGGCGGCAACGTGGTCGACGCCGTGGTCAACATCCTGGGGCTGCGTGACCTCAAGACCGTCTCCCTGCACTCGACGCTGGCCGAGCTCGGCATGGACTCGATGATGGCCGTGGAGATCAAGCAGACCCTGGAGCGCGAGTTCGAGGTGTTCCTCACTGCGCAGGACATCCGCTCCCTCACCTTCGCCAAGCTGCAGGAGATCGCCAAGGCCTCGGCAGAGGACGGTCCGAAGAAAGAGAAAGTAATCTGTAAGTTTTCCGCGGGGTCTGGTCATTCCCTCAGTCATTTGGATCCTCTGCTGACTGCTTTGACTTATTGCAGCGCCCTCGGAGCTGCGCGAGGAGGCCCTGCGCTTCCTCATGAGGTCCATCGGCACCGAGGACATGGCGCAGGAGCCCATCGTCGAGTTGCCGAGCAAGGTGCCGGCGGGTGGCGCCGCCCCCATCTTCCTCATCCCCGGAATCGAAGGTACAGTACGCAGGCCCGAGTGGCTAGTCTCCACACCTTTTCACGCGAAGCTAACATCCTTCCCTTTTTCTTTAGGCATGGCTGTGATGCTGCAATCGCTGTGCGAGAACCTCAGAGCGCCGACGCTGGTGATGCAGATACCGTACAACGACGACAAGAAGACCACCATTCACGACTTCGCCTCCTCCGTGTACAAAGTGCGCCACGCTCGGCTTGGTTTGCTCGCTGGATGCCAGGGCCAGGCATGCCCGTACTGATGTTGGCTCTCTCTCCCGCAGCACATCAAGGCCCGCCTGGCGCCCGGAGCGCCCTTCAGACTGGTGGGGTACTCGTTCGGCGGCGTGGTGTCGTGCGAGCTGACGCGCATGCTGGAGCGGGACGGCCACACAGGCGAGCTGGTGCTGCTGGATGGCGCCCCCGCCGGCATGCAGGCCATGACGTCGGCCTGGATCAGCGATGACAACAACACCGCCGAGCTGGAGGTCGCCGTGCTCATGGGACTGCTGTTGGAGCTGAAGATCGTACCCCCACCAAAGGTTTGATTTTGCTCGGGCTTTCCTCTTTTGTTGAGCGGCATTGAGAGTGTTGGAGTCTCGCCTCGAGGCGCATGCAGTCGGCGGCCGTTGGGAAACCATAATGCTCTTGTGCAGCTCCGAGAGGACCTCATCAAGATGCCGACGTGGGACGCGAGGCTGGAGCACTTCCTGGCCATCACGCCAAACACGCCCGGCTACAGCAAGGCGCACAAGAAGAACGCATGCGTGTCCTTCCTGCACCGCACCGTGGCCGTCAACAACTACCAGCCCGCGGCGGAGAAGATCCAGACCACGGTCACCCTCATCAGGCCGTCCGTCATCACCTTCAAGCACGACGCGGAGGACTACGGACTCAACGCGTTGGTAAGCTGTCCTTGAGTCACGTGACAATGTAGGCCCGACGGATGCTGATGCTGTGCTCTTCTTTCTCTTTTCCAGTTCCAGCAGGAAAAGGTACCCGTCCACTTCGTCGACGGCGACCACAACTCGATGCTGGACAACGTGGAGACAGCCAGTATAATCAACAGCGTGTTCGAGGGCGGGTCCGCGGACGGCAGCAAGACACAGTGACTCGCACAGTGACGCGAGGGCAAGGCGTCGTAGGGATGAACTTTCGAGAGCCAGTCGGCTCGACAGTGCGAGTGTGAACAGTCTGCGGTGCGGTGTCATTGTCCAAGAAGGAAGAAAAGGCGACCACGACGGTCCTAGGGAGTCGTGGTCGATTATTCACCTGAGTCATTAGTTCTGGCAGTTGAAACGCGAATACCGTGCGCTATCATGGACCAAATGCCAGCCTACCCTTCTTCGCACTTTCGGTCTGAAGGAAGCCACTTTACGTGGCACTGCTACAGCTGCCAAATTTAAAATTCTAACTTCTGTTTTGTTTTTTTTTCTGTTTTCTTTTTTTTAAAGTGAAATACTAGTATAGAAATTACTGAAGCAACTATACACTGTACTCGCAGCTTGAGAAAGATTGTTAAAATGAGACTTTCTGCCTGTAACGGATTGCAAGTCAGCAGACGGGCCTCAAATTTTTAATTTATGTGTGCGACTTGTCAATGGATTACAGGCAAGATTGACTTGTAATAAATTATTTTTATGTAACCTGTTTTATTGTCATTACAACCCAACCCTCTAGTAAGGACACGAAAGACATTACGACTGACGGAGCGCCTGCCAGAAGGCCATGCCGCCTCGCAACATTCAAAATCTGCTTCCTCAAAGGAGGTTCACAATCCCCACGATCCGATTTTCAGGTTCTGATCGTTCTGATGCAGACGAGCTTGATTGAGAAACATTGATCAGTTCAATAGTGGAGGTAATGAACAGTTTGTAGAAATTTGTGAAGCAATTACGGCAATCGGCCTTTCCACTGCGAGTGGAGTCGATACGGCCTTAAGACACTCGTGTTGTAAGGGGTGGGAGGCAAGGAGTGGGGGGGGGGGGGGAGACTCCAACTACGAGCACACAATTTCTCATACATAACGTAGTGGGACTGGGTTTCTCATACAGCCATGCTTGAATTCTTGAAATTCACGCGGGATTTTCTCCCCATCGGCTTCTGCATTGTTTTTGTGGGTTTAGTGGGTTTTAGTTCGTGAGAGTTATTTTGCGGATGTCCGCGTGTCTTCTAGGTTTAACCAATTACATTTCACAATGGAGATAATGACGCCCCCAATATCTCCAACGCATGAAATTACTAGTACGAGTAATTATCTTTGCGAAAGAGGTATTAAAATTAAGCCTTCAGAGTTAAACTTTCCTAGGTTATCTGTGTGTTTATCTAACCACTTCCCATTTTATTCTGTCAGGAAGTATAGCATTTCACTGCTTAGGAGATGCTGAAAAGAAAGCTTCATTCGATCCACGTGGATTCCTAGTGTCAGGGGCTATAACGAATCCCACTATTATTCAGTCAAGAAAATCCAGTTTTGTGACGGTATTTAACCAAGAATTTGACATGGACATATCTAAAGATGATTTGAAACGACTTTTTAGAATTTGTTGGTATGTATTGGACATGATACTAATTTTCTTTGTGGTTTTTAAAACAATTCTAACTACATTTTTTTATGCCTTTATATTTTCAACCAACAGGAATAAACTTTGTTTAATTGATTCAACACAGAAAATGGGGTCTTATGGTTTCACGTCCGACACTGTTAGCCCTGTGGTTAATGTAGATGAAGTGAGACAAGATTTGCGCGAATTTTTTGCAATGCTTCACTTGTTTGTTGAAAGGTATGTTTCTCTCAACTTCTCTTAATCGGAAAGACCATCCACCTCTATTTTCTGTCATGTTTCATCTCATTATAAACTCTACAATCTACAATTCACTTTGCAGTCAAGGCGAAAGCGTAGATAAATCATGGATACTGAAAGAAACCCTCCCCACTTTACTGAAAGGATTGGATCTTTTACGTAACCAATTGGGGTTTTTAAGTGACCTACCCAGTTATGTCTTGAGTCATTCTCAAGTAAAAAATAGCAAGGTAAGAAAAGAGATCATATCCTTGCCTGAGGTTCACTTTCCTAATTTTTTTAAAGAAATTGCACCTCTTATACATTATTTTAGTCCCCAGGGCATCATCTGTTTCATTGGCATTTAGAAGCCCGGTGGCTGCATATAAGTGTCCTTTGGGCACTTTCTGAATGTTTGAACTCCACATCAATATTTGAGGCCACTGAAATAGCTGCTATCTTACAACCTTATAGTGCTGAACAAAGCATTGAAAATTTGTTGCAGTCCACTATAAAGTTTTGTATTATTGACTTGGTGGAGATTGCAGTCTTAAAATTTAACAAGGTAAGTACTTGTTACCTTTTTAATTTTTTCATATTTTCTTGTTATTTTTCATTTACAATTTGTATTTTAGCTGAATCAGGAGATGATAGTACATTCATCACCTTTCCATTGTTTGTGTGTGAAGGAGCTATGGCTGCTTCTAAAATTTATTACAGAGAGCCTGAATGACCATGACACAAAGGTTTGTTTTGACCCCAGATCCAGATGACTATGCGTTTTAAAAATATTTGTTTAAGTAATTATTTTTGTCTACGCTGCTCATTTTGGTGTGCAGGCATTCTGGAAGCAACTTGATGAGTGCCTGCAGTTGGTAGTCAAAGCTGATGCAGAGATTCCCCCAAAGAAAGGGTGGAGACCTCTCCAAACCAAAAAGTTTCAAAACATTGTCTGCTTGGAGCCAGGCCTTTTCGCACTATGGCTTTTGCGAGATGTTGGTGAGATTTACATGTTCACACCTGATGGATTACTGAGTCCTGTTAGACCTGTTAGTATTTGGACTGGCCCATTTTTATTTCAGGCAACAAAAATCTTTCTGCGTTTGTTTGATTATTCACTGGTTTTGATTTTTAGGAGATGGACAAGGGTCAGGGCATAGTGAAATGTGTGCTTAACAACTTGATTGGATCGAATGATCTTGAAGAGCCCCAGCGACGCACACTCATCTCCCTCATTAAGGGTTTCATGGATGATCCCTGGAAACCCAAACCTGAGCCCATAATGATGCTTTGGGAAGGATTCTCTCGCAAGTTAGACTGTGCGTTCCAATGTCCTGGGGCTCCTGCGAGCTCATTTGTTATTGCAAGGTACTGTGCATGAAAACTAACCCATTTTTAACTTGTTCCTGTGACTTAATTTTTCCCTGTCTCCCCATCCTTTTTAGTGATACAATTGAAGATATTCTGTCCTCTGTGAACTTCGAACCTTCCAACAAGCCAAGAAAACAATTAAATAGCTTTGAGCTATTTCTATCGCTTCTAGGTACTCCTCTGTTTTTTTTTTTAAATGTGCATTTTGAATGGGTGAGACCAATCTATTCACTTTACTTTAAAAATTATTCTGCTTCTTTTTCTTTTGGCAATCTTCTCTAGCAACTTATCTAGCCCAAGACAAAAATGTATGGAAAGCAAAAATATGTGGCCGATTTTATTCCAAATTGTCTGAGAAAAAGGTCAATGGTTTAAGTGAAATGGGAGTGTTTCATTTGACTCAAGTATTTTTGTCCATTGCCTTGGCCACAGAGGAGCTGGAGGAGCTGGTATGTAATTGTATTTTGAGTTATGTTAGTTTAATAAGATCTATTAACCATTTGGTGTAACTCTCTTTTGTGCAGGGAGGGAGATTCTTCGGCCTAGTTTCTTTTTGTGAAACTGATAAAAAGCGCAATCAGATGATCATGAAGGCAAAATTGTGTTTTGTTTTCCTATTTATAAAACATGGAAAAGCTTTAAGTCCACTAGCAGGCCCATTAACCAATACAATTGATTCTCTCATAGTAAGAAATCAGAAGCCTATCGTACAGGTATTCATAGCAAATTTGGAAATCGCAATCAGATCCACTGATGAATTGCCTTCCGATTTCCACATTTTATTTGGTTTGTATTTTTCCTGTTCCGTTGTTAGGTATGGTGTTTTGAATCCTGAAATACTAAGTTTAAACAATTTTCTAGGTCCGTGGGTCAAAAAATTTCTTGATCAGAATCACCAAGATACGACCATGTTGAGGAGTCTTTTAAATTTAATGATTGATGTTATGCAGAAACTTCAAGTTTATATGGACTGCAACAATATAGGTGCTCTTCTTCTCTGTTTTTCTGTCCACTTAAAAGAGTCCTTACAGGACAATAATGTTGTTTTTTGTCCCCCCTTTTTGGTACTTTCAACAGTTGGAGGTGGAATGCAGGAACTAGTCAAGAGACTGCATGAAAATTTACTTCCGTACCTGAAAGATCAGAAATCCCATGACTGGGAAATTGCTGACTTGGCATTTCAATTCACACTTATTTCTCTTGAGTTCAATAGTTGTTCCATAAAAGACAATTTCCAAAACTTGGTTCACCATTTTACAACTAGTGACAACTTCATGTAAGTGTTGAAACTTGGTGTGTGAATTAACTCTTGTGTTGTTCTCAATTTTATTGTTTTCTCCCTTGTGTGTTGTTCTCAATTTTATCATTTTCTCCCTTCTGCAGGCTTGTCAAAAGATATTTACATAGAATTCTATCCTGTAGAAAAATAACTAATATTATAGATGCAAATGAAAGCCTGCAAATTTTGTTTGTTCAAGTAAGAATTTTACTTTATTTTAAAATACTTTTCTTAAACTCCTTCGGTTTTTCCTAATACCGTGTTGTTTGTTTAGGCGTGGGTGCGGTGTTGCATGTGTTCTAATGTTGGCCAGGACAGAGAGACTGAGGTTGCACAACAAATATTTTTGATGCCTGTGTTGAAGAATACATTCAATCTTCCGGCAGACAATTTTGTGACATTTTCTGACCCATTGCTTTGTCTAGTAGAGGCGATGGGAAAGGTAAGATATTGGATATTTTTTTATTCTTGTATATCATTAATATCTTATGATTGATCCTTTTTATATGCGACTTTTCCTTACACTTTTACAATTCAGGCATCAAGTGCAAATAAGAAAATTATTGCAATGATTTTAGAGCCTTTGCAGCAGCTAATACCTTTGATTAAATCATCATTATTTCCGGCAAAATCAAAAGATATCAGCTGGGTGCCAGACAGACATCCTTCTCTTGATAATGATAGTATTGAAAGAAGCTACTTGGTTTTTGCGACTCTCACAGCAGAGTGCCCTTCATTAATTTATGAAAAAGTGAGTTAGTGACACACTTTCCAAAACTTTTATCCATTTTAATGTATGGGCGCGCGCGCGCGTTTTTTTTTTTCTTTTTCTTTTCAATTACCGTACTATCGTTTCTATATTCATGTTTCTTGGTTTTTTTTCCTGTATATTTCAGAATAAATCATCTAACTTGTTAGTCACCTTGGTGAATTACCTCATACTGCATCCTCATGTCTTTAACATGGATGTGAAGCTACCTCTCCCCATGGAGAATGGAGTGAGGAATTCTCTGCTGTTGTTCATTAAAGGACTATTCAAATTAGGTTCGTTTTTTAACTTCAGAATTTAACATTATTCTGGGTGTAATTTTTTGTTTATGGTCAGTTACAGTGTAGTGCTTATAAACCAGACATTTTTTATCTGTTGCAGATCCTAAGAGGGAAAAGTGCATAGAGCGCTTTCTCAAGAGCATTATCAAGGTATATGTTCCCAGGTATATAGATCCGTTCACAAAAATATGGGATGAGCCGGAGGACATGCCCTCTGCAATTTATATAATCCAATCAGTCTGTGAAACATTACTGCAAGTGGACAAAAACAATGTGCCGCACAAGTACTATTGTCAGGTAATTTTTAATGTATTAACAGCTATATTTATTTTACCATTACTGGTAGTAACATTTAGTATAACACTTTACACGTTGGTTTCAGGGGCTTACTTTGATGAACACACTTATCCAGAGAAATGGCTGTGATGAAATTTTGATTGGTCTATTAATTGATAATGTTCTACCAAACTGCCTTTATGTGGTAGCAAAAGTTACTGATATGAGTGCTGGCAATAGAAGGCAAGAAACTGAACATACCCTTGGTCTAATCTTTGATACAGAGGTGTTCCAAATGTCAATCAGTTTAAGGTACAACTATTCATCTAGTTTTTTCTTTTGTTTCCGTACCGTTGTTAGTCATCTGATTATTCTCCTCTTCTGCCTTAGGGAACAAGCTACAAATGTACTCAATCAGCAGTCACATAAATTTTTGAGTTTTAATGCTAGTTTATTCATGCGGATGCTGCTATTTCTGATGAAAGTATCCAAACCACTTGTGAAGAGCTTTTATCCAACATTAGAGAAAAATGTCAGAGATGTTATTTCCAAAAGAGGGAGTGGCAATGATAAAAATTTGGAGTAAGTGCCCTCATTTTTTCTGTACTCTCAAGAAAAACTAATGCTGATGTTTTTGAGCATGATTTTTTTTTTTTTTTTGATTTCAGAACTTTCCTTGCTAAAGTTAAGGAGGGACTTCAGATTTAAAGGACCCAAGGTGACACCTGAGGTCCTTTGTATCATTTGTGGCTGTGATAATTTTTAGTACTATGACTGTGACCGATTGTTTTTATAAGTATTTTTTTAAATTTATTCTAAACATGCTGTAACTATGGTCTTCTTCATTTCACACCAATTAGGAATGGCGAGCTTTCAAGGGACGCGTTTATTTGTTCATTTCCACGACACGACAGGGAACAACAAGACGGTCTACAGGGCCGGGTAGGCGCTGCCGATGGTGGAGAAGCCGTCCCTGAGCTTGAAGGACCAGGTCTGAATGTGGAAGTTGACGCCGTGCGCGGACACGTGGCACTGCTTGTCGGGCCGGGACAGGAAGCACAGGGTGTACAGGGACATCTCCAGCTCGGGGCTGGCGCCCACGAACAGGCTGTTGACGGGTTTGTTGGCGTCCAGCCACTCGAAGCGAATCTTCAGCAGGGTGCCGCTCTGCAAGAGGAACGGAACGTCGCGTCAGGCATCGAACGCACAGTGGGCCAGAAGAACCTTGCACAAGACAGGTCTACGGACGACTCACATCCCCGAGCGGCAGCGTCTTGATGTAACCCTTGTAGTCGGCGTTGCCGTTCTCCTCCTGCTTGTTGAAGTACAGCCACGAGTGCATGCCGGAGACGTCGCCGTGCTTGAGCTCGCCCAGGAACACGTGCTCGAAGGCGGAGGAGCCTAGGGCGCCGCCGCAGCGCGAGTACAGGGAGAACCACAGCTTGTTGAGGAACTGCTTCTGGGCGGCCTTGTTGTTGGGGACCAGACCTGGGGGCGAGTCAGAAGCGAACTTGAGCGCACTCACCCCGACTCACCCGGGAAGCGACACGGCCACGCCACTGCAGGTCGGACTGGGTTACCCTTTTCGGCGAGGAAGTTGAGGGTGGCGGTGAGCACGGGCGTGGCCATCAGGCCGTCCAGCAGGTCGCTCTGCTGCTGCTTCTTCTCCGGCGTCTCCTTCTCCGCCGTTCTGCAGTCGGGCGTGTACTTGTCGTACAGGCGGGCCAGCAGCTCCACGTTGGGGTTGGCGGACCTGGCCTTGTCGCCGTCCACGATCAGCAGGCTGGCGGCAGAGGGAAGGCGGTCGCCGGTCGGTTCGGACTGTGGGCCGGTAGGATGGGTGGCCCACCTCCCAGGCGGACACGGCTCACAGGTACGCACAGCGTGCTTGGTTGGGGTACTCACGGACCGGGCGCCCTGTCGTCAGTGGCACTGGAGTACGTCCTGCCCTGCAGGTCGATCTTCACGGAGCCTTTGAGGGCGTGCTTGTCCACGGCGAACAGTTGCTCCGTGAGCTTCTTGATGTCGGAGTCCGACACCTGGTTGCCGCCGTGGGTGCGGTCGGTGCTGGCGCTGCTCCAGCCTGGAGGGTTAGGTTAGGTTAGGGTTCCTTGAGGGGACAGAGCGACGCACGCGCGCCAGACTGCAGATAAGACAGACGAGGACCAACCTGCGCAGAGCGCGGCGAGGCACACGACGAGGAGGACGCGGGCCATGTTGACGTCGGGGCTGCAGTGGCGGCCGCGGCGCCAAGGCGGCCTTTATAGTGGGGGTCTTGGGCGGCACCGACGACAACGTCAGGCAAACAGCGACGACAGGACAGGGGCTCAGGCAGCGAGACGCGTCGCCGGGCGCCGGCTCGGCCCCACTCCGCTTCCCCCCCCCCCCACCCTCCGGGCCTGAAGCCAGAACGGAAAGTCGTGCCCGCGCAATCGACAATGAGCATGCAGCTGCGGCGCCTCGAAAAGCCCTCAGTAACACCCGCCAGCCGGGCGAAGAAAACGGCCAAGAAACATCATTTTTTTCCGAAGCTCGGAAAAGGTACAAGTTACACTACACTGGGTAGGTGGCAGATTTTGGTTCCCCCGAAAAGTGACTACACTGCAACTCGTGGCCGACGGCAGGGAGTTCAAATATTTACACTCGAGTGGGGAGCCACGTGCGGTCTGTATTTCGAATCATCAGCACGTGAGCTTGCGCGTGCCTTTCCCTCGCGCCCACCTGTGTCTACAACCCCCCCCCCCCCTCCTCCGGGTCAGACCTCGGAGGGAAAACAACACCGTGAATACGCATCTAGATGTGAAAACTATGAAAGGTAATTTTTTGCTTAAGTTAAAAAGTGTTCTTTTTGATAGTCATTTATTGCTGAAATGTCTTTCGGTCCGCGGGGGCCGCGCGCGCCCCGCCACGGCCACCTCGGTCCAGCGAGGCCACCACGCGGCGCGCGCCCAGTCTCCACCTTACGTTACAATAGTACAGCATACATACAAAAATATCACAATTTTCATTCGGCACAGCGTTCGCGAGATCCGAAAGTTTCGGCGGAACTGGCGGGCACACTAGTACATCTTAAATCTAACATTGTTTCGCAGACAGTACACTCGATTCCGGCTGCAAAGAGTTTCTGCTCTGAAACCGAATACATCACAACGCATCACAATACCTCCTTGCGGGGCATTCCTACAGGATGGATGAATACAGTTCCATTCTGTATGTTAATTCCGTTTCCGCAGTAAGTCTTAAAGTGTAACATCTACACGATAGTATTATTCAGCTTTCTATTATGTCATGTTTACAGTGCATTCATTCCTACGAATAAAAAATTAAATAATGTCATGCAGTATAAAATAATACGTATAACTCTCTATACGTTGAGCAATTATCATAAAAAAGGCAACAGCTCGAAAGAACTGTAATACACGCCTATAAAACGCAAAGGCAAATGCGTTTATCTTCAAAATATTACCGGATTATCTATTGTGCAAGCTCTGCAAGTCCATTATTTCCTAGTCTCTCAACGCCATTGATCGAGCGTGGCTTCGATCAGTACAGAGTACATACAGCAGTCTTTTTTGTACTTTGTCCTTATCCTTTTGTAAACACAACACTACTGATGAGAGCAGTTGCCATAATTCCTTAAAATATCAGAACTGGAAATATTAAGTAGTTTAGCGGGTTTCTGACTGATATGGCAAAATAAGTACAAAAAAAAGAACAGAGTCAAGAACAAAAATTCAAAAATAAAAATCTAAACAAACGTCAAGACGCGTGAAAGGGGCAGCAGCTGGGGCACGTGGGGCCCAGCAGAACACTTCCACACGCACAGATAATAAGTTATTCGCTGATTGCTCGGCGTGCAGGGCTACATGCGGCTGTTGGACCTCGAGTGGCCGTCCTGTTCGCGCCAGCTCACGTTGTTCCTCACGTTGTGCATGCGCAGCGCGTTGCCGCCCACCTCCATCTCGTCCTCCGAGATGACGCCGCCCGCCTCGTAGCCGGACGCCTCGTACGCGCGGTTGATCTGGCCGCCGGCCGTGTCAAAGATGTCCTTGACGCTCATGGAGGCCACGGAGTTGCGGTGGTTCCGCGTGGCCACGCCGCCGAGCACGGAGCCGCCGGGGACGCCGGTCAGGGTGCCGCCCACCAGGGTGCCGCCGGCGGCCAGCGCCGAGGCCGCCGTTACGCCGTACTCGTGCGCCGCGCCCAGCGTCTGCATGTGCGACTTCTTGCGCTCCGCCATCACCGAGTTGCGCCTCGTCTCCAGGGCCTTGATGGTCTCCTGGCGCATGGTCAGCTTGCGGCCCAGCACGGGCGTGCCTGCAGGACAACAAGGATAGCGTGGTTATGCCCGGGTCGGAATTCTCGAGCACTGCCACACAGTGGGCCAGGAGAAAGGGTTGCCGTTGGCTCACCTGGCGCCGCGCCGCCCTCCTTCATGTTGAAGAAGCGCTTCTTGAAGGCCACGTCCAGGGTGCCGATGGTCCTCTTCTTCTGCCGGTGCTTCTCCAGGTTGTGGATGGTGCGGCGGTGGCCGACGCGGTCCGCGGACGACCCCGAGTCGTTGTCGTTGTCGTAGTCGCCGTCGATGCCGCGCAGCCGCTGCAGGTTCCTCACGATGTCCACGGCGTGCTTGTCCAGCAGCGCGTCCTGGGACAGGTCCTCCACCTGGGGGACACTCCGCGTCAGACAGACCGTCCAGACAGACGCAGCTTCGACAAGCGAGAAGCGTACCTTCTTGTTCCAGCACAGCGAGAGCTCCGCCGAGGCCAAGATGTGCGACAGCGTGCCGAAGCGATGGAACAACATGGCGGTGAACTGGATGACCAGGATGAGCGCGAAGAAGAACACGAACACCAGACCGATGGGCTCCAGCTGGAGGTACTCCTTGGAGATGAGCACCTGCGACAAGGGAGGCGTGTCGGGGGGCGCGGGCGGAGGTGGGCGGGGTGGGGGCCGGGGGCTGCTGGGGGCGCAACCTCTCGGCCCCCACGGCCAAGGGCACGGCGTGGACAGAGGGAGAAGACGGTGGTACGCCCGAAAAGTTCTCCATGCGAACATCTTACATTTTAGCCTTTTGTTCGGCAAATTATATTTTATTTATTAATTTTTTTTTTTTTTTTAAAAAAGGCCTGCGAAAATAACAACGCAGGTAGCAAAGCAATTTCGCACGGAGTCCACTTGGCAAGCGTACCACCGGGTGAACACTCAACATGCAGACTTGGCATTAGTTCGGCGTCGGACGCCCGGCAGCGAGAAACCGATCAGTCGGTGCAGTGGGCCGGCCGAGCCCCTGCAGCGAAGGCAACATCCACGACTGCGCGCACGGCTGCGCCACCGCTGCCTACCTCCCAGGCGCCGCACCACTGCACGGACTGAGCGGCTCGCTCGCCGAGGCCCACTGCCTTCCAGTAGTTTCTGTACACAAAGGGTCAGTGGGACGCTGCCAAACTGATGCAGCTCGCTAATCGACGTGAAATGTCGGGCTCAGAGGACAACGGCATCAGTTTGGCATCGTCTTTACGATTATAACACAGTGTTAAAAAACCTGAAATTTCAGAGAAAATTAATTGGACTGAAAGTTTAATTTTCACGCAAAAGGCAAAGTGCAATCCAAGACCTGGGAATTTTTGAATTTAGCGACTTTGTTTTCAGACTAGGGCAAGTCTGAGAACCAACGACGAGTTTATGTAATTTTCCTTCACTCAAATTACTCTGAAAATTCAGACTTTTTAAACAGTGTCGACACAAGGCTTCGGCCGGGCAGGATTGCCAACCTGTCAGGTCGTCAGAAGGTTGGCAAGGCTGTCGCTGGACATGCGAGCGCCTCCATGCAACACAAGGGGAGCAGAGCAGATCCTCCTCAAGGGGGAAACGTCCTTGAGCCAAAGCGGCGGCGCGGGGGAAGCGTGGTCCCGCACTCACACACACACACAGACTCACTCAGACAGACACCACACGCACACAGACGCACACAGGATGGATTACACATTCCACATTCTGAAAGATGAGCATTAGCACATGCGGAATGCCTGCGTTTTTCCTTAGGGGAAAGAAGGTAACGATCGGTCGACATTTATTTATTATGACGAGGGGTTTTGGAGGGGTTTCCACCAGTCAACCTACAGTGAGTGCATCAATGCATACACAAGTCAACAAGAGTGTTGTCTTTGTTATCTACTTTTGGTAGTGTGCACTAAGATACTGGAAATTTGCATTGATACTTTTTTTTGTTTACCTGTGAGGGATATTTAAATTACAGGGCACAAATTTACAGAGTGTTCTAACTACTAGGGTTTCCGGGGACACCTGCAAATAACACTAAGCTGTAAGGGGGTTATCGACATGGATTTAAAACATTTTAAAGAAGTGGATTAGCTGCTGGGGCTGTGGGGTTTTAACCTGAAATAGGGTCTGAGTCACTTTTTAAACACGTGGTCATGGCCTATACATTATATATGACAATGGGAATGAAATGGATTGTGTTGGGGTCCGTTAAAAATGAGTGATTGATGTGGATGAAAATTCGGGTGATGTTTTTCTTTTCGCTAACGTGTTTTAAACAAAATCTCGTCCGTGTGTTTATCTCAGGAAGTCAGTCACCGTACAGGGGCTTATGTACAGAGGACAGAGAGCATTTTCTGCCACCTGCCACCACTGCGGGACGAAGGGGTAGAGGGGCGGAGGGGGCTCCCTGGACGCAGGGCCCCCTGGACGCAGGGCCCCCTGGACGCAGGGGCGGGCCGGGGCCTCGCAAGCAGAAAGACACAGAAGAGGGGGTCAGTCACGGTCGACAGAAGACGAGGCGAAGTGCAGCCAAAGGGTTAGGAAGTGAAAGGACAGATTCGTATGTATAGAGAGAGATAGAGAGAGGATATAGGGTATATTGAGCGGCAGGCAGAGTCCCTGGTCAACCCACCTACCAGCCGCCCCATCGCAAACGACGAAAAAAAATATTTAAAAAAAATGGAAAAATAAAGAATTAAATTTGAGGTGAAATTGGGCAACGGACAGGCAGGCGGGCAGCCAGGGCTTTTACCTCTGACGTTTCCTCGATATAGGTGATATTCGTCTTGACGCCTAACGGCCAGTCAACGTGAAGCTGATCCTTGTTGAGTTGTAGTAAAAACACGATAAGCACAAACAGAGCATTGAACATGAAGAAAGCGAAAACGGACTTGTTGCGGAGCTCGACCAGATCGGCGGCGATGCGGGCCTGTAACAGTCACACAAGCACACCCCACGCACACACACGCACACGGTTAGACAGGCAGTGGTGCTGTGTCCGCCTGCGCGCTGGTGGTAGCTGCTCGCTCGGTTCCTTGCCTAGCCGATCCTCGAAGGGTGACGGGTGCAGTGTGGTGTATGTGTGTGTGTGTGTGTGTGTGTGTGTTTGGCGGGCGGCCTTCCCAAACCCATCCCCGCACCCACCCATGGAGCCTTACCTCTTGCGTTGTCTCGTCATAGGTAATGTTAGTCTTGACCCCCAGGGGCCACTTTACGTGCAGGAGGTCCTTATTGAGTTGCAGCAGGAACACGATGAGCACAAAGATAGCATTCACCATGAAGAAAGCAAAAACGGACTTGTCTCGCAGTTCTTTAAGGTCGCTCGCGATCCTAGCCTGGAATCACACGCAGCAAACGTTCACCCCCACTGCAGAAAAAGGGGGTCCTTTTCGCGGCGAAGCTGGGGCGTGGCCGGGCGTGGCCGCCCCAACCCACAACGATTAGAAGACGAGCTTCTTTTTGCAGTGGAGCACATGGGTCACTCGCGTGGCGCGAACCGGGTCTCCTCCCCGAAGTGCCTGGTTAGCCAGGCTGCCCTGCCGGCCACCCGGCTCTAGCTACACAGGTCCGGTCTGCGCGGGACTAGCGGGAAAAGTCGAGCAGTTATGACTACAGCACGCAGGACAAAATAAAAATAATTTCAAAAAAGTAAGTTTCAAAAAGAAATTGAAATGGTTGCGCTGACCCGCTCGTTCTTGTCGTCGTCGATGGGGTACAGGTACTTGGCCAGCAGGTCCTTCCAGAACTGCATCTCCGTCATGGAGATGAAGTCCACCTCGCCGCGCTTCAGGTCGCGGTCCTCGATCCAGAACGGGTCCACCAGGTCGTCGCGCTTCTGCCGGCCCTCCGTCGTGGCGGTCTCCGTGTCCGAGTCGTGCAGCTGGTCCTCCTCGGCGGGGTCCTCGGCCAGGGAGCCGAGGTGGTGGTCCCTGCTGCCCGCGGACGCCGTGCGCCGCCGGCCAGAGTGCTGCCCCTGCGGGTCCACCACCCTGCGGACGCAGCAGCCAGTCAGTTGGGTTGCCTACCTCCGCGGCGGCCCGGTGAAAGTAAGGGCGCCGCGTGACGGGTCCAGCTGGGAGCGGCGGAGCGGCGGAGCGGCGGAGCGGCGCTTTCTCCCGCACAGTGGGCCATACTCACTGCTCGATGGTCTGCAGACGCTTGCCCAGCGTGTCCAGCGACTCGGCGATGCGAATGAGCTGCGTCTTGTCGTCCGTCGACTTTGGGTGCGTGCAGAAGATGCACTTGAAGAGGCCGGCCAGCGAGATCTCGATGCCGCCCTCGTCGCCGTCCACGCCGCCGCTGTTGACGTTCTGCAGGAAGCCGAGCAGCGACTTCTGGCGCGCCGTGCGCTTGGCCTCTTCCGCCTCTTTCCGCTCCTCCTCCAGTTCCTGGCGAAGCAGGGGGCAGTGTCAGTGCGCGGCGCGGATCGCGGCGGTAATCACCGGACTACTTTCTAGAGTGAGTCTAAGCGGCGTGCGGAGTTAGAGATTGGCGCGTGCATCATGCGTTCTCGTAACTTTTGAGTACTAGAGTCCTAGAACCGTGTCCTAGAACGCCATCGGCTACCTGCGGCGTCTTGCGGACCTGCACCTCCCGGGTGCCCCACGTCACGTCGTTGAGGTTGAACAGGGCGTACACGACGAGCAGTAGGTACGTGCTGGGCACGCTGACGTAGTACACGAAGCCCAGCGGCAGGATGATGACCTCCCGGGGATGCAGTGCCCCCGTCACCGCGTACGAGGCCATCACGGCGAACAGGAAGAGGGACGACGGCGAGTAGGGGCCGTCCTCGACCAGTTGCACCGACACGCCCACCACCACCGCCACCATGACCAGGGCGTAGAAGGCGGACAGCAGCATGGCCACCCTGAGCTGCGAGCCGCGGGTTCAAACACCCGGTCAGAACAGGCTTTGCATGCGGTTGTCAAGGTTTTGGTTTTGTTAGTTTGGTAGATAACTCATTACGGGAAGAGTGCAAGCGGACGAAGACGGGTGCAACGCTTCACCACCACCACGGCAACCGCCACCACCAAGTGCACAAAGCGTACGAACCTTCTTGGTCTTCTTGGCCACCACTTCTCGCGTCCCCCAGGTGACGACGTTGAGGTTGATGATGGAGTACAGGATGAGGAGCAGGTACATGGACGGGATGGACAGCAGGTAGATGATGCCCGGCACCACGCACCAGAACTCTTGCGGGTGGAGACAGGCTGCTATGAAGAAGGAGCCCGATAACGCGATGAGGAAGATGGCGGAGGGCGACCCGATGCCGTCCTCGCCCAGCTGCAGCGCCGTACCCACGATCACGGCCATCATGACCAGCGCGTAGCCCGTGGACAGGATCTGCGCCAGCAGCAGCTGCGGGCCAAGCAGACGACGCGCCTCAAGCGGACGACACAACACAAGCAGACGACACAACACAAGCAGACGACACGGCAGAGTCACGGACAACAACGCGCACACTGCACGGCCTTACCTGTATGCTGGACTTGCACGTGAAGCAGACGAGCATGAACAGCATGATGGGGATGATGTTGTAGTAGAAGCTGGTCCAGTTGTCGATCTTGAAGGCGGCCACGAAGGCTCCCACCAACATGAGGAAAATGGTGCCGGGGCCGAGGATGGTGCCGCCCATCAACATCATCTGGTAGGCGATGTAGGGCATGGAGATGTTGTCGTTGATCTTGATGGTCTTCTTGGCGTCCACGAGCAGGTCCATGATGTTGGCGATGGTGGACGGGACCCAGCGCCGCCGCTGGTTGTAGAACTCGTTGAAGCCCTCGGGGCAGTGCGTGTAGGCGTCGGAGGCGGCAGAGTACTCGACTCGGTAGCCTCGCTGGAGCAGCAGTGTGCACAACCAACGATCCTCACCTGAAAAAAAGAAAAAAAAAATTAAAAAAAAAAAAAAAACCACTTTGCAACTGGGATTTGAACCCACGGTCGGCGAACGGCACGCCAGCTCGCTGCGCGCTCGGTCACTCACCCTGATCGTACTGCACATAGTGCCGCGCCTCGTCGGACCGCGTCGTGTACTTCTTCATGACGTTGTCATCCATGAGGGACTTGCCCCTGAAGAGCGAGAAGCAGCCGGGGCTACACAGGACGCAGCCGATCATGTGCTCGGTGGCCTTCTGCAGCCAATGTCCAATCGCGTACTCGAACATCTGGTACCACACCATGGGCCCCGAGCCGACGGGATGGATGCGGCCGCACGCCGCGCCCAGGTTGCGGTTCTTCTTCATCAGATCGATGAGCAGCTGCACGGCGTGGGGCTGGAAGTCGATGTCGCCGTCCAGCGTGAGCAGGAACGTGTTCTCCGCCATGACCTCCTTCCTGTCCACCGAGATGGGCAGCTCCATGAGGCGGTGGCCCAGCAGGTAGTACATGTACATGACCTGGCTCCAGCGCTTTCGGTGACGGATCTTGCTCTTGTCCTTGAGGTGGGCGATCATCTTGGTCTTGCCGGGCAGGATCCACTCGAGGCGGCCGCCGTACGGCGTGGGGTACTTCTTAGGCGGCCGCATGCGGATGTTGGTCTCGTGCACGTGCGACGCCGCCTCGTCCATGATGGCCACCAGCAGCTTCACGAAGCGGTTGCACACGCTCCAGTCGTCGTTCACCTCGCTGATCTCGAAGGCGTCGTCGAAGAAGATGTGCGCTGGGGGAAAGAAAGAGCGTTTGCGTTTAGTATTTCGGCAGCCCGACCAACATTCAAGGTCCATCTGACTCACTCTCGAACTCGTAGTAGTCGGGGTCCACGACGCGCAGGTACTTCTGCGCCACGCGGCGCGCGCACTGGTCCTCGTCCATGCGCAGGATGGACTTGAGCATCTCCATCATCTCCTCCTTGGTCTCGTGCCACATGGTGCAGCACGCGTAGATGCGCGTGATGTAGTCCGAGGACTTGACGCTCTTGCCCGGCGTGGACCCGCTCGCGTCGGTGTGGATGGAGATGGTCTCGTAGTACTCGTCGACGCCCTTCTCCAGCTCCGTCAGGTCCTGGACGAAAAAAAAAAGCAAAGCGGAGGTAGTGTTTGAACCCACGACCTGCGTCGCCGCGCGCTTCGTCCCTGTGCACCGCGCTACCGAGACCGACCTCCGTCTTGACGTCCGCCTCGTCGTCGCGGCGCCGGTTCATGCCCAGGGACTGGTCGATGAGCACCCCGCTGTACATGGGCGAGACGAAGAGCTTCTCCGTGGACGCCAGACGCTCGCACTTGGGCGTCCAGATGTGTAGCGTGATCCAGGTCTGGGACAGCAGCCACAGCAGCCACACCCAGGCGTGCTGGACACAGATTCAACATTAAGTTTATTTAACAAACATTTGTCACCGCTGCATAGTGGCCGGCCAGAAGCCGAAGTACCTGGTCGAACAGCGTGGTGGCGTTGAGGGGCGGCGGGTCGAAGAACAGGTAGCTGGGCACCACGCCCTCGAAGAAGCAGGGGTCGTCCTTGCGCAGCCCGCACGCCGCGATCACCAGCGAGATGGTCACGGGGATGGTGAGGTTGACCGGGAAGGCGTAGCTGAAGCCCTGGATCATGATCTTGCACGCGAACTTGCCTGGGGAACACAAGAAGCGGCGGTCAGTGAGGAGAGGTTCAAGAAGCACTTGGATTTGCATCGGTCGGTCGCGGGCCTCACCGAAGATGTAGCAGAAGTAGGCGGCCAGGACCTGGATGACGCACACGGTCACGGCGGTCTTGTGCATCGCGTTCTCCGTCTCCGTGTCGCCCGTCGGGTTGAACTCGGCCAGCAAGTCCACGGGGGTCGCCGTGCCCAGCGACCGCACCTGCAGCACAGCGATTCCGTTACCGAGTTCCTGCCTAGCAGTTCCAGTTAGCTTTCGGCCAGGAGCCTCACCTCAGTGACGACGATCTTGCGCTCGCCGAACGAAGTCGGCAGCAGGCTGAAGAGGTTCGCGACGCTCTGCTGGTTGAAGAAGGTGATGACCAGCATCATGACGAAGAACACCACCATCTTCCACACGGACACGAACAAGTACGTGAAGTAGCGCGTGCGCTTCATCCGCTCCTTGACGCGCCCCATGGACTTGATGATGCCTGCAGCAACGGCAAAGTCGCGGGTTCAAAAACTGTCGTTTTTTTTTGTTTTGTTTTGTTTTGTTTTGTTTTGTTTTGTTTTGTTTTGTTTTGTTTTGTTTTGTTTTGTTTTGTTTTGTTTTGTTTTGTTTTGTTTTGTTTTGTTTTGTTTTGTTTTGTTTTGTTTTGTTTTGTTTTGTTTTGGGGGTGCTTCTGATGGGGTCTCACCGATGTGCGACTGCTTGTTGACGTAGTTCTCCCACCAGCCGCAGGAAGTGCAGAACACGGCCACGGGGACGCACCAGAGGCTGAGGTTGGGGCCGTTGCCGCCCAGCAGCGGCAGCAGCAGCCACGCCACCATGCCGGTGCACTGCGCCACGATGGCGCCCAGGTCCACCAGCACCTGCACATTCACGAGTTGATATGGGACCCAATAATTGAAACGTCTTTTCACTCTATATCATCCAGCTTTCGGTCAGTACCTTGACGAACCGCTGCGACTCCTTGTTGGTCCTGGACAGCATGCCCAGGATGCCCGGCACCAGCGACAGGCAGTTGGTGAGCATGGCGCCCTTCACCACGTCCATCTGGGGCAGCACGGCGAACACGAGCAGCGCCGTGCCCACGGTGTGCAGGGTCTCCATGAGGAAGACGAGGGCGAAGTCCAGGAAGGGCGGCCGGCGCCACGACTTGAAGAAGCAGATCCTCACCGACCGGAACAGCGTGCCCAGCTCCGGCACCAGGAAGGCGAACAGCAGCACCCAGGTCCACGCCACGCGCTCCTCCTCCGGGAGCACCGTCACGTACTGCTTGTCTCGCCCTAACAAGAAAAAAAAATTAGAATTGCCGGGACTCGAACGTCGGTACTTCCGAAGCTGGTACTTACCGTACTTGACGTTACAGTGCGGCACGATGCGGTTGGCGCGCAGGTGCGACGTCATGAACAGGAGGCAGCCCTTGGCCACCACGCCTGAGGTGAGCACGATGACGAACGTGATGAGGTAGGCCAGCACCTTGGTGATCTTGATGGTGAGGTCGAGGAAGCGCTGGTCCGCCATGGAGCCCGAGTCCGCCTTGGGCGGCAGGTCCCGGAACACGTCCCATCCCTTCGTCTCCTGCACCGTCCTGGTGCTGCGGGCAAAACGGCAAACTGAGTCCCGCGAAAAAAAAGGGAACGTAGCGGGGATTTGAACCCGGTCCCGGGAAAGCGCGGCGGCCAATGGCGTTTCGCCCGCGAATGCTGTCTGGCGGCTGTGAGGCAAGCGGCAGGTTGCGCCGCCTAGTCCAGGCAATCGCGGAGGGCGGGCCGCATTTAATGAGCCTCGCTAAACGCTAAACGCCCCTGCACCGCAAAAGCACGAGGCTCAAGGCCGCCGCGGCCGGCCAGCCTGTCTGCCAGCCTGCCTGAGCGCCGTGGCGGTAGGCCGCCACGCGGGGCGCGCGCACGCCGGCGCGGCGGGACTGCCTGCCTAGTCTGCCGGCAGGCTGACGCGGCTGACGGCCTGCCTGGCGGCCAGGCGGAGCTGGCGGTCTGTACATGGGGAGGGGGGGCTCGGCTAGCTCGCGGCGCCGTTTCGCTCCCGGAGCACTTTCATTTTCCGAGCGGCACGCCGCCGCGCCGCTACGGCCGATGACGTCCGAGAACAACACGTTCCAGAAAGCGGGAGCGTCGCACGAGGGGCACGGGTTCGACTACCGGCGGCGGTGTGATTTTTTTCCTCTTTTTCTTTTTCGCGCTGCCGGTGTTGCGCGGGCGGCTGGCGGATGTGGCGGCACTGACCGCGGCGACCCACGCAACGCGCGGCGCGGCGGCGGGGAGAGCCCGCTTTGGCTAATTTGGATCGACGAAACTAAAATAAAGTAGAAGGCGCTGCTGGCACTCACGTGCTCGCACCCACGCGTCACTACACTGCCACGTACTTCCCCGCTGCGGAAAGCCATAACGTTCGGATCGCATTACGCGACCTGCGAATAGCCAAGGCCGGCGTCGCACTGGCGGGCGTGGCGTATTCACCGTTGCGACGCCCCCTTCCGCACCCCGCCCCTTCCCCGCGCACGAGTCATATTGTCTTTCCAGATTCGCCGCGTGCGTCTCCAGTTGCAGCGGAGCGATTCCGCGTCTCCGTCAGACACTCCGACAGGACTGTTCAAAAGGTTAGGTTAGGTTGGCTCCGACGTGCTGGAGACAGACAGGCTGGCCGGACCCTCCTTGACGGCCGCATTCCACCTCACCCTGCAGTCTGCTTGCAGCTCTGCAGACCGAGCGCTGGAGACTGTGTCGGCAGGCCGGCCGGGCCGGGCTGGCTTGCCTGCCCAGTCGAAAGGCCTTGAGTCGTTCGACTTCGACATTTGGCTCGTGGGACGGCGAGCAGAGTCGCGGCGAGGCGGACCGAGGGCGTGCACAACAACCTCGCGCAGCGGCGCAGCGCGGCTCTGGTTGGCGGCGGCAGCGGCGGCCCTCTGAGGGCAGCAATCACTGCAATCCGCGTTAAGATGGTGTAGGTGCTCTGGTTTGCGGGTGGGGGTAGCGCAACGCAACGGCGCCGCATGCAGGACCGCCTTAGCATTCTTCCTTTCCGACTTTCTTAGCCTTTCACTCAGGTCTAATACCGCCACCGCCGACACGCGCGGCCTGCAGCTGCCGCCGTCTCTCTCGCACGCGCGGGCAATGAGATGGACCCTGTCTCTCTCGCACTTGCATGGGAAACGAGACGAGCCCCGTCTCACGCGGCTTTGCGTGCGCGCTTGGAACGCGCGCCGCTGGAGTTCAAGTTCAAGTTCCCTGTCTCTCTCGCACCCGAGGGGCTTGCCGCAGGGGGTGCGAGAGAGACAGAGCACTGCAGTGACGTCATCCCCGCTCTGCTTATCGAGCCGCTTTCATTCCCAGACTGGCGTGTCGATGCCTCTCTCCTCCCCTACGGACCGTGGGTGCGACGGACTCACCTGCCGCCGTAGATGTCGTGGGTGAGCGGCGTGTTCTCGTCGTCGGAGAAGTTGTCATCGCTGCCCTCGTGGTGGCCGCGCAGACCCTGGGCCGAGGTCATGCTGGCGATCTGGAAATGGAATGGACACCGTTAAAAATGCGTTCCGGCGCGCCGAGCTGTTGCAAACCTGGAAGAAACGGCTACCAAAGCATCCCACTTGTGGGACTGGTCGCCCGCCATTGCCTCCGAGTGGCGGTTGGCGGTTGCGGGTCCACTGTGCGGCCCTGTCGATGCGACGGGCTCGATGGCGCGACCCAGCTCCGGGTCGCCGTCAGCGCGTCAAGCGAGCGGTTCGCGCCGTCCCTCTCGCACCCGCACGGGGAGCCCCACGACGGCGACGGAGACGGAGCGAGGGAACGACTCTTCTGAATCGCGCGGCAGGCCGGGCGGCATTTTCGAGGCGTCCACCTTGAGCGAACACGTCACCGAGCTCGCTCCAGCTCGCTCCAGCTCGCTCCAGTGGCCAGCGGCCACACCCAGCACCACCGTGGGGCATTGCATGCGGCTTCCGCGCTGGAGGGGCGCTGGAGCGGCCATGGTGGGGCGCGCCCGCCACCAAAGGGACGTATCTGCGCCCGGACACTCGCGCAGTTACGCCACCGGGGTGTGAGGGGTACGTGGGGCACGCTCAAGGTCACATACACACACATCGATAATTTTAATCGTCGCTAACGCCTCGCGCGACAAGAACGGCGTAGTCTTCACGCACGACTTGCGACTCTCGGTTCGAAGCGTCATTGTGTCCTGATATCTGCATAGAGCATATCCGGCTGCGTGCATTCTCCCCCCCCCCACCTTTTCTCTCTCTCTCTCTCTCTCTCTCTCTCTCTCTCTCTCTCTCTCTCTCTCTCTCTCTCTCTCTCTCTCTCTCTCTCACACACACACACACATACACACACACGACGGTGGGGTCAAGGGTTCCAATTCCAGCGCACACTCACACACTCCATGAGTCGATATTTTTTTCCTCCGTTCGCAATCCTAGACCTGTATTCCAGTCCGTAATAAGACACTTATCTCGAGGCCTTTATCATGCCAGTGCCCCCCGCCTAGCTGCCTGCCTGGCGTGATGCCTGGCTGCCTGCCTGGCTGCCTGCCTGGTCGGGCCGACGCCTAGCCCTATTCAGGCGAGGGCTGGAGGTCATGACTTTCATTTCGTCGGCGCGGTGCTCGGCGAGGGCGAGGTGTTTCTCGAGGTGTTCGTCGGGGTGCTCGTGGACGGGGAAACAAGAGCGGCCGGCGAACTCACCTTGTCTTGAGGGCTCATGGCGGCGGCGGGGATGGATCACCGGAGCAGCGTCACGCCGGGCCGCTCCATGACGCGGCGTATGTCAGCCGCCTGGGCCTGCAACAGGAGGGCGCCGTCAGACTTGTTGTTGTTGTTGCTGCCAAAGATCCGTACGAATGACCTCACGGGCGGAGTCAAGCGGATTCCCCCCCGCGCACTGAGTCACTGCTACAATGTGTGTGAGTGTGTGTGCGTGCTGCGTGTGCGTGCAACACGCGCGTGGCGCCACCACCCACATGATGCGCTGGCGGTATGTGCGGCATTGTGCTGGCCGCGCTGGATGTGTCGCAAGAAGAGCGCAACGCGCCGGCAGTGCCGATGAGTGCTGTCGGCGTCTCACTCCTCTCCAAAAACAACAACAGCAAGAGCCGAGAAGAAGAACGTCGAGAATAAAGGACTGTGCGTGGCGGGCTGGCGGGCTGGCGGGCTCCTGGCGGTCGGCGGGCCGGCCGGCCGGTCGGGCTAATTCCAGGTCCAGGGCACGAAGGTCGACGTGCTGGTGTGCTGGTGCAGCGGCGTTGCGAAAGGCGGCGCAGCCCGTCCGGCAGCCCGCCGTCGATGCCGCCGGGGAATCGGCACACACTTGAAAACCCTTCTTTTTATACACCAAAAATTTAACATTCTCAAATCCTACCAAATACTTTCAAAATTCGCAAAAATACGAGGCGCCTTTTGGTTTCGACGAAGCCTGTCGGATTTCTGAGACGGCCTCGTGGAAGTTAAAAAAAGACCTAGGAGCTCACAGCCGACTAGGCCGACGCGGAAACAACTCAAAATTTTTGTGTACGTTTTTAAATTTTTTTTGAATATTTTAAAATTTTTTGTGTTTGGATATGGGAAACGGTGAACCCGGGCGCTGGCGATTGTGTTTGACTAAAAATAAATTTAAAAAAATGGAACTCTACACCCCCTCCCCAGTCTGAGTGGGGAGGCCTCCTGCTTTACTTCGGTGTTCGGGATGGGAACCGGTGCTATCAGGTAACTGGGGTTAATCCGATCCAGCGACTTCGATATCGTACGCCGGGGGACCCAGTAGGACCCGAGCCGCCGACACGGCCCAACATGGGCAGAGTAGAGTAAGGCAGAGACGATAGAGAGACAGAGAAAGAAAGAAAGAAAGAGAGAGTAGTTTTGGGAGCTTTTGTTTGCGCAGGCTGGTCGGTACCCAAATGGTACACCCGCTGTCCGGCGCTCCCAGACCCGAACATGCAGTCAGTGGGCCAGCTTCAAAGGACTTATCAACTCCATCCGACGAATCGAAATGGACCCACTCGCGACCAATCTCGAGTGGCTGGCTCGATCGGGGATCGAACCAGTGCCGAGGCCAATCCGCCGAAGCGGACTGCTTTTTAGACACCCGGGTGTAATGGCCTGGATTGAGCCTAGACCACTACACCACCCTGACTTGCACGTCTGCCGAGTGTTGGACGACGGGTTTGAGTCGCAGTGGGAGGAAGCCAGTCGAAAAATGAAAGGAAATTCGGGAGTTCGACCCCCGGACCTTATGGTCGGGGTCGGACGCCTTAACGCCCTCAGCCACCACGGCTCATGTCTGACGCCGATTGAAGCGGGCTCTTAACGTGACAATGAGCAGGGGTCAGAGAAAAAAGTTGTGAAGTAATAAGATTTGAACCACCGATCCTCGTACAGGGAAACCGACGCATCGACACCTCCAGCCACCACAGCGCCTTGCTATGACTGTGAAGCACACTGGGGAGGGTAGTAGAAAATAATAAATGTTGGGTCGGTCCTGGAAAGACAATTTCGTGATTTTTTTTTATTATAAATCTTCACATTTGTCCAAATTTTTAGTAAAATTTTTCACAATTTTTTAAATTTTTTTAAATTTAATTTTTGGTGTACATGCTTTTGGACATTTATTTCCCCCTCGGACTAGGCTGATGCCGTAGGAGAACCATTCTCCAATCTAAAGGGCCGTCGTTCAGCTCCCGGCGGGTTGCTAACTTTTTCCCACAGAGTACGCCGCTCCGTCAAACACAATGTAGGCGAATCAGGCCAGCCATCGGCGAGGCGGCACCGCGGAGGGACTTTCTCAGAGCAGCGCCTGCCTGCCTGGAGCGGCTGGAGCGGCTGGAACGTGCTCCGCCAGACAGCCGCCTGGAGTCCTGGAGACAAGGAAACGGCAGCGCCGCGACGTGAACGCTTTTAATCCGCATGTCGCCGTAGTCTCAATCCGAACCGTTTCCTCATGGCTGGAGAGGCGGGCAGGCAGCGCAGGCAGGCAGCACGGCCATTCCACACAGTGAGTGCCGCGAGTGCGAGAGAGACAGCGGGCACGCTAAACGCGCTGGGGACGGCCCGTCGCGCCTCAGCCGTCGCGGCGCCTGCACCGCCGGGGTCAGAGACGAGATGAGATGCACCGATGGGTGTCTGACGGCGGCTGGCGGTGTCTCTGCCGGTCGTGATTGTGTTCACGCGCCGGGGCGCAACGGGGTCGCGGTGGAGCGTCATCGGAGGCAAGCAGCCGGACCGCCTCGGCTAGACTCGCCTAGTCCAGCAGGACGCAGCCTCTGGAGAGGAGGCCCCAAAGACAGCGCACCGGACGCGGCAGCGCGGCAGCGGGGCCACGCAGACGTCCTTGGCGGGCTCGGCCGGGGCGTGGCGGGGCGTGGCGGGGCGTGGCGGGGTGGGGCGGCAAGCGGCGGCAGAGGGATAGCCTCGGCGAGGGCCTCGTCAGCCAGGACTGCTAACGCCTCCGCCGTCGACGATTACCGCCCTTAAAAGGTGAGAGCGGCATCAAACTTGCAGCGACACAGGGGTCAGTGCACGCAGAGCTGCCGACTTAAATCACGCTCACACCGACGCGCACTAACACACGCACACGGAGGGGCATTCGCATGGAGATGGCCGCGCCACTCTCGTAAACAATGTCCCCCAGCAACGATAAATACAGCAGCCGATTTCGCGGTTGGCAACCCTACACGAATAAGCGCGGCGTTCTCGCGTCGGTAGGCGGCGTGGGCTGTGTGTAGGGTTGCCGTCCGCTGCGTTGCATAGCCGGTGGACGGGCGGACACACGGACCCCGAGCCAAGTGCAGCGGTCGGCAACCCTACACGAATAAGCGCGGGGTTCTCGCGTGGCGGTAGGCGGCGTGGGCTGTGTGTAGGGTTGCCGTCCGCTGCGTTGCATAGCCGGTGGACGGGCGGACACACGGACCCCGAGCCAAGTGCAGCGGTCGGCAACCCTACACGAATAAGCGCGGGGTTCTCGCGTGGCGGTAGGCGGCGTGGGCTGTGTGTAGGGTTGCCGTCCGCTGCGTTGCATAGCCGGTGGACGGGCGGACACACGGACCCCGAGCCAAGTGCAGCGGTCGGCAACCCTACACGAATAAGCGCGGCGTTCTCGCGTGGCGGTAGGCGGCGTGGGCTGTGTGTAGGGTTGCCGTCCGCTGCGTTGCATAGCCGGTGGACGGGCGGACACACGGACCCCGAGCCAAGTGCAGCGGTCGGCAACCCTACACGAATAAGCGCGGCGTTCTCGCGTGGCGGTAGGCGGCGTGGGCTGTGTGTAGGGTTGCCGTCCGCTGCGTTGCATAGCCGGTGGACGGGCGGACACACGGACCCCGAGCCAAGTGCAGCGGTCGGCAACCCTACACGAATAAGCGCGGCGTTCTCGCGTGGCGGTAGGCGGCGTGGGCTGTGTGTAGGGTTGCCGTCCGCTGCGTTGCATAGCCGGTGGACGGGCGGACACACGGACCCCGAGCCAAGTGCAGCGGTCGGCAACCCTACACGAATAAGCGCGGCGTTCTCGCGTGGCGGTAGGCGGCGTGGGCTGTGTGTAGGGTTGCCGTCCGCTGCGTTGCATAGCCGGTGGACGGGCGGACACACGGACCCCGAGCCAAGTGCAGCGGTCGGCAACCCTACACGAATAAGCGCGGCGTTCTCGCGTGGCGGTAGGCGGCGTGGGCTGTGTGTAGGGTTGCCGTCCGCTGCGTTGCATAGCCGGTGGACGGGCGGACACACGGACCCCGAGCCAAGTGCAGCGGTCGGCAACCCTACACGAATAAGCGCGGCGTTCTCGCGTGGCGGTAGGCGGCGTGGGCTGTGTGTAGGGTTGCCGTCCGCTGCGTTGCATAGCCGGTGGACGGGCGGACACACGGACCCCGAGCCAAGTGCAGCGGTCGGCAACCCTACACGAATAAGCGCGGCGTTCTCGCGTGGCGGTAGGCGGCGTGGGCTGTGTGTAGGGTTGCCGTCCGCTGCGTTGC
>CM060094.1:9255835-9338335 GCA_030522485.1 Stenchaetothrips biformis | reverse complement strand
GCTATCAAACTTTCAAATCGATCCGCGCGCTGCGATTTTCCGAGTAGGGCGCCGAGGCAGCTTATGGCAGTTGCAGAACGCACCACTTCCATGCACCGGCCGTTCCTCGTCTCTCTCTCTCTCTCTCTCTCTCTCTCTCTCTCTCTCTCTCTCTCTCTCTCTCTCTCTCTCTCTCGGCCGATGAGAGTGAATGAGGCTCATCCCGCTGGTGAGCGGGGCGCTGACAAGGCGTCGGCGTATCAGGGCCGTGACTCTTCACATTTCGTGAAATGGTCGCGGCGGACGGGTTTCGCAACGCCGCCAGCCCCGTCTGCGCGGCTCAGGCGCCCGGCTGACCGTTTGTGGGGTCGCCCGGCTGGTCGCCAGCCCCGGCTGTCCCGGCGGGCTGGCCGGGCCACGTGTGCGGTAAGACAAGTTCACTTGCAGCCAGCCAGCCTGCTGAGGCGGGAGGAGGGCTCCACGGCGATGGCGGTGATGTCGACATGGACAGCCCGGTGGGGAGGCAACCCGCCTGCGTGCGAGTGCTGTGGTTGCCTGCCCGACAGTGTGCAGGCGCCAGAGGCACTGGCCGCCACCAGCGGCTTGCAGTGGAGCCGTAGGGCGGGGCGGGGCGGGGCGCGGAGGCACTGGCCGCCACCAGCGGCTTGCAGTGGAGCCGTAGGGCGGGGCGGGGCGGGGCGCGGAGGCACTGGCCGCCACCAGCGGCTTGCAGTGGAGCCGTAGGGCGGGGGGGGGCGGGGCGCGGAGGCACTGGCCGCCACCAGCGGCTTGCAGTGGAGCCGTAGGGCGGGGCGGGGCGGGGCGCGGAGGCACTGGCCGCCACCAGCGGCTTGCAGTGGAGCCGTAGGGCGGGGCGGGGCGGGGCGCGGAGGCACTGGCCGCCACCAGCGGCTTGCAGTGGAGCCGTAGGGCGGGGCGCGGAGGCACTGGCCGCCACCAGCGGCTTGCAGTGGAGCCGTAGGGCGGGGCGGGGCGGGGCGCGGAGGCACTGGCCGCCACCAGCGGCTAGCAGTGGAGCCGTAGGGCGGGGCGCGGAGGCCGCGAGGCTCGCCGTCAGCCCACGCCCTGCCTTCGCCGACCCACGCCGCGGCGCGCGTTCGAATCCCGGCAGCCGCCGTTTTGGCGGCTCTCTTTCTGCACGCAGCCCGTCGCACTTTTGGTCTTTGTTTCGCAGCCGGTCCCACAAAACGACATAACAAGCGCCGAAAATTATAACCACTTCCCTCTTTTTTCCCCAGTCTCTTTCTTCGTCTGCAATGGCCGCCGCCGTGCGAGGCGGCACCGCTCATCGCCACATCCTTTCCCAGGTCTGGGCGGGGCGGGGCGGGGTGGGGCGGGGCGGGGCGGCGGCGGCGGCAGCCCTGCTGTTCATGAGTCACGTTGCGCAAACCCCCCGGCCAGGCCAGGCGTGGCCGCCAAGCCTTCACCGCGTTCTGCCACTTCCGCGAGTCTCTTCGAATTAAAAGGCCTGACTAAGCACAGCAGCCACCGGGTCGGTGTGGCCACGTGGGTAGAGGCTTGTGATTTTGACGCCACGGAGTCAGGTTCAAATACGAGTGGTTCTTCGGGCTCTTTTTTTTTCTTTTTTTGGGTGGTGGAGAGACTTGAAGAGTTAGTTGATTTAACGTCCTAATATAGATTGTTTCAGTGCAGCAGTCTGGGACGTAACCAGCAGGGACAAGGACCTGGGCGCAAGAGAGAGAGACAGATAGAGTCGGGCCGCGGCGCGCGGGCTGGCCGTGTTAGCGACGTGAGAACGGGGCACACCGGAAGAAGCGCGTGCCTCGGCGTGTCTGGACTCACTGCGTTGCCCCTACATCGCGGCACAGAAGTGGGACAATCGGCTGGCCAGAAGGAGAGCGATCCACGCAAACCGACCGCGCCGCTACCTGCGGGTCCGACACGCCCCCGAAAAAAAAAATAAACCCACAGAAAAAGTGAGTGTTTCCTGGGGGCCGTCTTGGTCGGCTGGGCGGCCCTTCGCCGAGTCCATTTGTCCCTTTCACCAATTTGACATAACATTACGGGCCAAGGTCGCCGGCCGGGGATGGAGTGGGTGCGCCGCGACCTTGTGGGAAGAGGCGGACGGAGGCGGCTGGGAGGTTATCACCACCATCACCACCATCATACCAACCATCACTTTCACCATCACTCTCACCATCACTCTCACCCTCACTTTCATCACCCTCCATCACAATCAGTGAAGCCCAGAGGGGTGTGAGGTGGGCCAAACTTTACGGACCCGCGTCTACTTCACCATCACTTTCACCACGCGCTCTGTCCATCATCTGCCGTGGTGGCTGGTGGTGTCGATGCGTCGGTTTCTCGGTACGAAAATCGCCGGTTCAAATCTTATCACTTCACAACTTTTTTCTCTGACCCCTGCTCATTGTCACGTCAAGAGCCCGCTTCAATCGGCGTCAGTCGTGAGCCGTGGTGGCTGAGGGCGTTAAGGCGTCCGACCCCGACCATAAGGTCCGGGGATCAAACCCCCGAATTTCCTTTCATTTTTCGATTGGCTTCCTCCCACTGCGACTCAAACCCGTCGTCCAACTCTCGGCAGACGTGCAAGTCAGGGTGGTGTAGTGGTCTAGGCTCAATCCAGGCCATTACACCCGGGTGTCTAAAAAGCAGTCCGCTTCGGCGGATTGGCCTCGGCACTGGTTCGATCCCCGATCGAGCCAGCCACTCGAGATTGGTCGCGAGTGGGTCCATTTCGATTCGTCGGATGGAGTTGATAAGTCCTTTGAAGCTGGCCCACTGACTGCATGTTCGGGTCTGGGAGCGCCGGACAGCGGGTGTACCATTTGGGTACCGACCAGCCTGCGCAAACAAAAGCTCCCAAAACTACTCTCTCTTTCTTTCTTTCTCTGTCTCTCTATCGTCTCTGCCTTGACTCTACTCTGCCCATGTTGGGCCGTGTCGGCGGCTCGGGTCCTACTGGGTCCCCCGGCGTACGATATCGAAGTCGCTGGATCGGATTAACCCCAGTTACCTGATAGCACCGGTTCCCATCCCGAACACCGAAGTAAAGCAGGAGGCCTCCCCACTCAGACTGGGGAGGGGGTGTAGAGTTCCATTTTTTTAAACTTTAGTTTTAGTTTAACACAATCGCCAGCGCCCGGGTTCACCGTTTCCCATATCCAAACACCAAAAATATCAAAAAATTCAAAAAAATTAATTTTTTTTTTTAAAACGTACACAAAAATTTCGAGTTGTTTCCCCCTCGGGATGGGATGCTGGGCAACAAATTCGAACGAACGACACCTGGCCGCTCTGCCAAGTGGTTCGCAGCCAACCAGTGTCGTCGTCTTGACCTCGAAGCCTGGAAGCGGCGCTGGCCGCGCCGTCCGAACCGGACCCTGGAGCGACTCCAGCACGGGACCGCGGCGACGCTAGGCGGCGATCAGGGCCGGAATGCGAGGCCCCAACGGCACGGGCTGTCCAGCGGCTGGACTCCAGGCGGCCGCACGCCAGCGCTCTCACCGCCGACTTGAATATTCCCCGCTTCACTTTCGAACGTAGAAAGCGAGAGCCCACGGCATGAGCTAATGACGCCCGGCCGGCACGCTGCTAAGCGCTAGCGCGATCACCGCGGTCCGGCCAAAGTCCAAACAGGGCGCGCTATCAGGCGATCGGCCGGCGGTATCGAACATACCGACTCGATTACCCGACAACTCGATATCTCGATAAGGAGAAAAAGCGCGGACGCTGCTTTCCGGCCGGAAGCAGTGCGTCGCCGCGACAGAACCCGTTGCCCAACCAGCAGACTGACTGTCGCTCTGTCGCACCGTGTCCCGTAGGGTGCGAGAGAGACTGAGCGGCGGACCAGCGGCAGCAGCAGCGTCAAGCTGGCTCGTTCGATCACGCAATTCGACATTTTGCTTCCCTTTTCTGCAGTGCAGCAGCAGCACGTGAGCGAGGCTGTTGTATCACAGCGCCTCCCCGCCGCTGGGCCGCGCGATCTGATTGGCCGAGGGCGGCACGCCGGCGCTTAAAAATGGCAGAGCCGGCCAGAGCCCGCGTTGACAAAAAAAAAAAGGAGAAGTCCAAGTCCGGCCTCCTCGAGAAATTGGTCGCCGAAAAAAAATTAGAGCTGAACCGGAGTCTCGATGTGACCAAACACTTTCAACGGTGTACTCCTTCCTTGTTGGAAATGCAGCCGCTGGTCGGATTGTAGAGCAGGGAAGCGCCACGGTTGCGCCCGTTAACTCGTTCCTAATTGAGGAAAGGCCCGCACGAGCCTGACTCGGACAGGAGAGAGAGAGAGAGAGAGAGAGAGAGAGAGAGAGAGAGAGAGAGAGAGAGAGAGAGAGAGAGAGAGAGAGAGAGAGAGAGAGAGAGAGAGAGAGAGAGAGAGAGAGAGAGAGAGAGAGAGAGAGAGAAAGAGAGAGTGTGAGCCGCCAGCCGGCCCCACCGCGGAAACCAATTCGGAAAACGAGAGTGAGCGAGAGCACACACGCCACCGTGCTCGATTTCAGCGCAGTACCGGCATACTTTTTTATGTTTTTTTTTTCCTCCTTCCCGGTCGGAGCGCGATAAACTCCTTGCTGTCCTGCACTCCGCCGCGGCCGCTAATCGAAGACCGCGTCGTAACTCCCAACGGTAATCTGAGAGAGATAGCGGCACCTGCATCACATAAAGCTCGCGATATTGTCTTGCATCAACCCCCTCCCCCCCTTTTTTTTCTTCCACGGCAATCTAAATTTATTTATCCTTTTTTTTTTGGCATAGGATATTTATGGAAACTATAGCCTCGAGGGATTATTATTGCGATCATCATTTTCTTTCCAAGTGCTGCGCCGCTGCGCCGCCGCCTCGCTGCGTTGTTGCACGCCGCGGTGCGTATGCAGGTTGTTGTGCTCGCCGAACAGTAATGCATTGCTTTAAACTGTGGGGCGCCGTGGCGCGCTGCGGGCACACTGCTGCACTGCAAGCCGCGCACGGCTTGCACAACACTGCGCCGCAGCGATCACCGTAACAACAACAATTGGAATCTCTGAGGAGGGGAAAAATAATAAAGTAAAAAAGCAACTGTCCGATGTAATAATAAATGGCATCGTTCGACGTATCGTTCGAGGTATCGATCTCCGCGCCGCCCACGCCCTCGGCTCACAATGGTCTCGCAACGAGGCGGCCTCACCGCGGAACTGAGTGGCGGATTTCAACAAAACAACAGCAGCAAAGTCAACAACAAGAACGCCAAGCAATAAAAACCTTTTAGACTTATCGTTGTCATTGTAATAAAGACTGTGTAAAACAGTGTAGTCTTGGGCTTTTTTTTAATTTTATTTTTTTTTGCTTTTTTTCTAAAACTTTGAGGACGAATCAGAGGGTTTCCCACACCCCCGGGGGCGGCCCTTGCGACGACACCACTACTTCACGAACGGTCGATGTTTCCCCCAAAGCGTCGCACACACGCACACCCACGCACGCATTTACTCGGTAACCTTCGTCATCGGCTGGTGACTGGAAACATTACGGCGGCACCCGGAGCTGCCTGGAGCCGCGAGCCGCCCGGAGGCGTGCGGCGCGAGGCCCGGAGCAGAGCCCGGAGCAGCGAAGGCAGCGCGGCGCAGCGCGGCTAGCTCGGCGCGTGGGAGGGGAAGGGCGGCGCAGCACGGCAAGTAGGTCACCGGCACCTCCAGGAGAAGGGGGCGCCGACGGGCCAATTCCGAGGCTCTAGTTTTCACTTAGCAGCATCATCATTTTAAGTGTTGAAAAGTGGGGGGAAACAATTTCTTAACAAGACACTGTCCTAGGTGAAATAATGGCCGTTTTGCCCAGAGCGAAGGTGCGCCTCTGAGAATCGTTTCGTACTTTTTTCCTCATCGACCCTTCTTAGAAATTACTTTTTCTGCAAATCGTCGTAAACTCACCCAGAAAAACAGCAACAAAAATGACTGCCAGAGGCAAAGTGAGAGCACGCGGAATGCCTAACAATCGCCTCATCGTTAAATTTTTTCCTTATTTTTGCTGTTGTTTTTGTTCGCCCCGAGACTCGGTGACATTGCCGTCGGCGTTAAAGTCTCCCGGAACTCTCTCCGCGGTCCGCGCGACTCTGCAGTCCGAACGGCGGATGGATTAGCGAGCTCGGGGCGACCGCGGCTCCGGGGCGGCACGTAGCAAAGCAGAGATTTGAGCAAAAAAGATGAAAGAAAAAAAAACTGTCACAAAAGTGGACTTAGGCAACGTGTCCCGCACGGATTGACAACAACAACAAAAAGAACAACAACAGCGGCAGCGCGGCGGGAGTGGCACGTTTCCAGTAGCACGGTGGATTATCGTTTCGATCGCGGTGTCGCGTGATGGCAGGGCGCACGCACGCACGCGCCACTCACACGCACACTCGCCAAGAAAAAGTCCGTGCGCAGGAAACGAGAAGACCCAATCCAGCCGCTGCTTTGGAGCGGCGACGAAAAGCCATGCCAAGACCACCTAGTGCCAGTCCGGTCCGAGTCGAAAGGTCATCCCAGCGAGATGGAGAAAAACGCGGAGAAAAAGTGTAAACGCTCGGAATGATTTTTGTCTCTCTGACTTCTGCGTGCCGGCCGACGCGACACAATCCCATATGATCCCATGCTGATCGTCGGCGGTCGCCAAAGCCATTCATGGCTGGGTTATCTCTGAGCATCCACGCCGCCGCCGCCCATACGGTGCATCCCGCCTTTCCGTCTGTCTGTCTGTCTTTCTGCCTGTCTGTTCGTCCCGCTGTCACTCCCTGGCGGGGGCGATGCCTTATTCAACAGGCGCTGACCCCTCGCACGTATTCTCCAGGCGTGGTGCTGCTCCCCCCCCCTTCCATTTCTCTACAGTGTCTTAACGGGCGCACGCGGCGACACCGAATTCCAGTCCGCAAAGAGCGCAACCGAATACGTACAGTACACACGTTGAGAGACAAAAAGAGCGCCATTTCCGCATGAGGCCTATTTCAGGAATTCGGACAGGACTTACTAATCAATCAACTGAAAGGTGTCTCGTCCGGTGGAGGAAAATAAATGAACAGCATTATCTCCGTCCTCGTCACACCGCCAAAGTCGCTAGTGCCGTCACCGAGATACGACATGATCCCTTTTAATGAGTGTCCGCCCAACAAAACAAAAACTCCTACTTCAAAAAAAATAATTAAAAAGTAAAATAAAAATGGCACCTGATTTATTTGCGAGGTCCTGTTGGCGAAAAGGAGAGAGAGGGAGGGAGAGAGAGAGAGAGAGAGAGAGAGAGAGAGAGAGAGAGAGAGAGAGAGAGAGAGAGAGAGAGAGAGAAATACAAAAAAAGTAAAACATAAACGGGTGTGAGACTGCCATGAAGCCCGTTCAGCTGTATCGCCCACTCCGGTTCGGCCATCTCGCACGGCGGGGCGGGGCGCACCACGTTACATAACGGCGTGCTCCGGGCAGTCACAAAAGAGCCCCTCGGCACCCCTTCACGCCGACCAGCACGGCCAGCACGGCCAGCACCAACGAGTTCGTCATTGTTTACAACACCGGGCGGACAGTGTCGCCGGCGTCCTCGGCGGGAGCGGCATCCGCCAACGAACCCGCCGCCTCCAGGTACGCCGTGCAGTTTCATGAGCACTTTCTAGGAGCCAGGATGGGCCGTGAACGCCAGCGGGGGCCTCTCACCTCGCGCTAAGGACGGCCCACAATGGGGGGACGGGATGCGCGGACACACTCAGACACTCACGCGCACGCACGGACAGCGCGCCGCGCACCTTCGCCTATAAAAGGGGAGGGATCGTCCAGGCAGAAGAGATTTACAGTGACGCCTTGGCATCGTGCTCCAGAACGTCACAGACGTCACACAAACGTCACAGACGAGACAGACGGCGCGTCACGGCCGACAGGGCGGCTCGTTTGCCCGGCCCCATTTGACGCGGCTCGGCTGTTTCAGTCAGGCCCTCCTGGAGCAAAAAGACTAACAACCGCCGTTTGCTGTAATCTTCTATTGCTGGCGGTGTTACCCCCTCTGCAGTCCCTGGAGTCCCTGGAGTCCCTGGAGTCCCTGGAGTGGTGCAGGGAACGCGGACAACAGTGCAGGCTGCTGCTGCGAACTATCCCACACTCACTGTATCGCTCGCTCTGTTAATTAATTCCAACTTCCTTTCGCTAGAAAAAAAAAAAAAACTGCAATAAGCCACGCAAATCCTGTTGCGGCACTTCGGGGGAAAGTAACAACGCGCCGACACGCACTGTTAGGTTGGTACGCACGCGCGCCCGATTTAATTTCCGCAAGGTTGTCGCTCCTTCATGCATAGGGTCTCTCGAGATAAGGTGTGCTGCGGAGGACGTCTGCAGAGCGGTTTCCGAACCTTCGTCGCGCTGCCTCCGTTGCACCCGCGGGTGTGAGAGAGAGGCAGAGCGACGAGGCGATGTCGGGTAATCTCGGGCGATGGCGCGGCCGGCAGTGTTTACATGGCTGAGGTGACACCGAGGTGACCATCACATGGGTGACTGCCGCGGGATTTGCGAGTCCCATCCAGGCATCTGGAGGACTGCATTCTCCTACTGCCATTCTTGCCTCGGGCCGGCAGGCACCTTGAGGTTCAGGCACCCACCTGCAATATTGTTGGTAATCCACTGGCTAGGTCCAGAGAGTTATCCACGTGAGTAGTACATCCACAGAGAGGGTACCGTTTCACTGCACTTGGTTCACACACACACCCACCCACACACTCTCACGATAACTGACAGTTTCAATCGAGTGACTTTCCCCGGTGGCCACCACTACCACCACCACACGACGCACGGTAGGGCCGCCTCGTGCAGCACTCCTCTCCTCGTGGGGCCGTCCGACCAACTGACCAACATCCCGGCCCGCCGTGGGGCTGTGCATAGAGTGGGGCTGCCGCCGGTGGGGGACGGTGAGACGGGCTGCAGGGCCCCGCGCAGTGAAAGGAGTAGGGGGCGCCCAGCAGGAAAGAGAGAGCTGTCCGTCCGTCTGTCCGTGTGGCAGCCGCAACGCGCGTTCCCGAAATCGGACGTCGTTTGATTGGAAGAGAGGTGAGCAGGAAAAAGACACTCGCCGTGATCGAGCCCTTGTGCCAAATGGCACCCTAAGCTAATTCAAAAAAAAAAAAAAAAAAAAACAAAAAAAAAAAAAAACAGCCTGGCGATAACCCTTGCGCTTAGCGCGTAGAGTAGCGGCAGCGGGACCAGCGGCGACTGCAAAGTAAAAAAAAATTCGGAAGTTGAGGGCTGTGTTTCCCAAGGTTGCCGACCGCCGGTTAGAAGTTTGAGTTTAGCGCGTTTGGGCGCTAGACAAGTGGTCGAGTAGTCGAGGTTGTCGAGGTTATCGAAGTGTGGTCGAGAACTGGTTCCGGTCCGGTATGAGAAATCAAGTGTGCAGTGTGCGGATTGCTACCCACGCGGGGCTCCCCCGGAGGCAATACCCCCCGCACTGTGAGACACTACGCGACGGTCCGTTCCGCGCGCCATCTGTCGGCGGAGAGAAGAACCACCCAAGCGGGCGTTCCCACAGACATTCCCTTCTTTCCTCCGCAACCTTGAGCAGGAAGCTGTAGTAGGAGCCAGCTGCCTGGCGTCGCGGAAGTGTGAAATGGCGTCGGAGCCATGATGATGCAAAGTAGGGATGGGTGAGATTGGAAACAAATAATGCCCATTTAAGTATCATTAAGTCATATATTTTGTGATCACAAATAAAAAGAAATGTTTTCCTTAAGGTATGAAACAGACAAACAAAAAGAAATGTTTCCTTATGGTATGAATCAGAGAAAAACAGATTGAATCAGAGATGAACATAACATGGGGAAAAATGCAAGGTATATCACAATATTTGTAATGTCCACCACAATTATGGAGACGAATGTAGGATAAATTACAAACTATCACATTCCTACAGAGGTAGTGGCATGGGTCATACAAATTTTGTCAGCTCAACCACAGTGACATAATGATGCGACTGGTTTAAGTTGCCTGTACAGTGATTAACATGGCATCAAGTCCTCTTTAATTGCGCCACCTTCCTTTGGAGGGGCATCTTGGTTTCAATTGAAACAGTAACTTTTATATAATACATCAAACAAGAACATTTGCGTCAAGCAAAAGATTATGCTACAAATTTGAAGATGATTGGGACAGCAAAGTAATGGCTTAAGGAGCATTAAATAATTGTTACTGTTGTAATGAATATTACTACCATTTGTGACACCTATCTCTCATTTTATTAAGAGAGGAAAACAGGATGAGCAAATCAGGTGCCAGGTAGTTTTCCAGTACAGTGACGGAACCAAAACATATTGTTGTCTTCCCAAATTGGTATCACAAATGGTATAAACTCAGTAAACATACAACAAGTTATCTAGAATTTTCAACATTTTGAAGAAAATGGATGACCATATTAAGTAAAATAGTCAGTCAAAAGTATAAAAAAGAAAAAAAAATAGAATTAATAATACATAGCTGCCTTTCAGTCCAGTAATTTACAATCAAATATTCTACAAAAGGAAAAAAAAAAGACTTAGCTGCCACGGAAAGCAGCCAGCAACTCTAGAATACTTCTCGATTTGCAAAGACCTTAACAACTTATCATATCATGCAACTTGATGAGATCCGGAGGTTAAATGAATCACAGATTTGATCTCAACAAAATGGCTTGTACAGTTCTGTACCGGTGAGCAGCCGGTATGTTGGAACAAATTATTTTTATACAACTTTCCAAAATGAGTGGCTGGTGTAGACTATCTGCATTACACCCACATAATAACAGTTGAACAGCACTGATTTTTAAAAAAAGTTGAACAAATAGAGGATAGTTGGGTAAAAGTCCTGGACCTACCTACCCTTATTACAGAGTCAGGTGTAAGATACTTAAATTAAATGTTTTAAAACAACTTTTGTTGTTGCTTTTTGTATGGACGGTACAGTGGGCATTATGCAAACAGTCAAAACAGCCCCCTCATGCTACACTTTCTACACATTTTAGGTTTTTCCTTCTTTTTTTTTAAAAAAAAGAACAACCCTTCTATTTACAAGTTTTACAAACATTAACACTGAAGCCTGGACAAACACTATACTGTACATAATATTTACAAAAACTTGTGAAAATCACGGGTAGTGCATTTTCTGCAAACTGGGCAGGTTAATACCGTGATGATCAAACAAACAAAGAAACAAAACAAAATAAAGCTATTTGCACCAAAACAAGAAAAAGGTCAATAAATTAACGACAAAAATTTACAACTGGAAATAGGCCCACATATCTGTGGGCAAAGGCCACATATCTGTGGGCAAAGGAAGTTCCTTCTTTGGAGGCATGTCTGCCACAGCCCAATATGAAGTTTGAAGGCATTACATAATTTAATAGCAGAACAGGATCTCAGATGGACAATGTTTAACATTAAGAAGAGGAAGATTGACAACTCTAGAACACTGAGGAAAAATAGAGAGAGACCCTACAAACTACTAACAAATAGTGTTACTTATTGCTGATTGAGATTCGTAAGCTGTAAAGGGCAGTGGCATAATAATACAAAACTTGCACAATCGAGTTCAGCAGTCAACGCTCAAATAATCCGAGCTAGCACCAAAAAAACGCCATCCATTCCGAAATGTGATGAGCATCGCAGTTCCTACTGTAGTGGCACACAGATAAATGAAACTCCACAAATCATTGGCACAATTCCGTTCCGTCCATTGCAGAGACGCTGGAGTGGGCCTGGCCACTCAGTACACCGGCGTGGACATGTAGGGCCCCCTGGCCGGCGGGCTGTCCCCGCGGTCCGGCGGGGGGCGAGGGGGGTGGAAGGGGTAGTCGTACAGGGCCTCGTGCGGGGCGTGGTGCTCCGGTCGCCGCCCGGTCCCGAAGCGGGCGGCTTCCTCGTGGCCTTGCTGACCGAGGAGGAAGACGCCGGCGCCGGGCCTGGGGGCGAGGAGCTCTAGCTACAACTCCGTGACCGGAATGGGCTTGGTGCCCATGTAGTCCTCGGGATCCGAGAAGGTCTTGTGGTACTCCTGCTCCTTGCGCGAGATGGCGCGCTTGTTCCACCGGTAGTCCTTGAGCGCGGCCTGTATCCGGTGCCTGCTCTTGAACACGACCAGCGCGATGAGGGAGATGATGGCCAGGGCGCCGCCGCAGGCCATGGCGATGACGGCCTGCTGCCGGCTGTCCAGGCGCGCCGCGCAGCCCAGCCGGTCCGCGTCCAGGTCGTCCAGGGGCTGCGCGCGGAGCGGCAGCGGCGACGCGCACAGCGTGGGCGGCGTCCTCCAGCGGCGCAGCAGCTCCGGCAGCCAGCGCAGCCCGCAGCCGCAGTGCAGCGGGTTGCCGGCCAGCTCGGCCGAGTGCAGGTCCCGCCACGCCACCATGTCCTCGGACACGTGGGCCAGCTGGTTGTTGCGCAGCGACAGGTGCCGCAGCTTGGTGAGCCCCGTCAGCGCGCCGTCCATGAGCGCCGTGAGCCGCTTGTTGGACGACAGCTCCAGCGACTCCAGGTTCACGTTGTCGCGGAAGGCGCCCTTGTCCACCGTCTCCAGGAACGGCGCGTTCGACACTTGCAGCTTGCGCAGGTTGGACAGGCCCTGGAAAACAGACACAGCGAGGCGTTAGAAAGGAACTCCGACAATTTTTCTACAGTCTCCACTGGGCCCGACGAGATTGGCGGAGCGGCTTAGCATGGGACTCGGACCTCTCTGTTCCGTCCTCTCTGGTCTCCACGATATTGAATCGACGGGGCGAAATATTGCCCTAGAGCCGGGTCGGTTACGTGGTGTTACGTGGATAAATGGACGGGGCTGCGTGTTGGATTGCCTATCAGCACCGGGCTGCACCCCGAGGGGCGTGAGACCGCCGCCGCTGCCCCGCCCGGCCGCGTTATGAATCACCCTGTACAAAGGTGCGCGCCTCATGGCCGCCTCACGGCCTGCCCGGCCTGCCCGGCCCATCTCGCCGCTGACGTGTTGATTAATTCGCCCTGCAGACTGACTCCGAGGGCCGCTCCGTCTCCCTCGCACCCACACGGCACGCCCCGTGAGTGCGAGAGAGACAGACAGCGTGGCCGTGGGGCACTGCACCTGTCCGACGGCCGCCGAGTCCGGGACTCACCTGGAATGCAGCGGCGGGCAGCACGGGGAAGGGGTTCTGTCCGAGGGTGAGCTCCTCCAGGCGGGTGAGGCGGGCGAGCGCGGCGCTGGGCACGGCGGCCAGCTTGTTGTCGGCCAGGCTCAGCGACCGCAGCACCGCCAGCCCGCGCAGCGCGTTGACGCTCACGTTGTTGAGGCCGGCGCCGGCCAGGTCCAGCACGGCCAGGTTGGCCAGGCCCAGGAAGGCGTCGTCGGGCAGCGTGGAGAAGGCGTTGAGCCCCACGTGCAGCTCGGCCAGGCCGGCGCCCAGCGGCCGCAGCGCCGTGGTGGGCACGTGACGCAGCTGGTTGTCGTCCAGGTGCAGCACACGCAGCGACACCAGCCCGTCGAAGGCGCGCGGGTCGATGCTGGCGATGCGGTTCTGGCCCAGGTTCAGCTCCACCAGGTGGCGGACCTGGCTGAACTGGCCGGGGCTCAGCTCCATGAGGAAGTTGCCGCGCATGCTGAGCACCGTCAGGCTGGCCAGGCCGTGGAAGGTGCCGTTGTCCACGCCGGAGATCTTGTTGTGGTCCAGGTGCAGCTCCAGCAGCTTGCGCTGCGCCTCGAAGGCGCGCAGCGGGATGCTCACCAGCTGGTTGTGCGCCAGGTCCACGTACTGCAGCTCGCCGTAGAACTGCAGCGCCGCGTCCACTGTGCGCACGCGGTTGTAGCGCATGCCGAGCCGCTGGATGGACGGGTTGAGCGTGATGGGCACCTCGTCCAGGCTGGCGGACTCGCACGTCACCACCAGCGTGTCGTCGTCGCACTGGCAGCCCTGCGGACACATGGTCTGCGCCGCGGTGCCCGACAGCGCGCCCAGCGCCAGCAGCGTCACCGCCACCAGCATGGCCTCCATCTGCAACAGGAGCAAGGCGGTCAGAGCACTGGGACTCGCGGACATGGACGACGGCGCGGCCGAATTCAATGTTATTTTTCGTGGCTTTTCGAGACTGCGAGCTGTTAGCCCAACGCCGGAGACTCCCGTTCCTACGATCTACAAGCTACGGACAGCGCCCTGGAGTCCGGGAGGACCCGCACAGGAGGCGGAGGTCGACGACATACAAACACGCAAACACGGGAGGACGTGGCGTATTTGAACGGCCGCGCCAAGAAGGCCGCCTCGAGGCCGCCGAGCAGGACGTCATGGGGGCGTCCGCTCGCACTCCGCCGTGCTTTGATCCCGACAACACAAGACACCGACACTGCGATGTAAGGCGGGGGTTGCGCGATGAGTGAAAACCAACAGAGAGAAAAAAGGCGACGAAAAAAAAGATTAACGACACCGCAGGAAGCACGCGTGCCAGTGGCCCGAGGTGGCGGTACTTTCGCCCTCTCGGCCTCTTCCCTCTTCCCCCGCCGACATCCGCACCGGCCGCACCCCAGCCAGCCGGGCTGCAGGCTCGCTCCGAACCGGGCTCTCTGTCTCCCTCGCGGCCCGCGCGCCGTCCTGGGAGTGCGAGAGAGACAGCGCCTGGTCGGACTCGGCTGCCGCTGCCGCTGCCCCGCCCCGACGCAGAGGGGCGGCCCGGCGCTAGGGTGGTGCTGGCCGCGTGCGAGGCGGCGCCCCGTCTCTCTGTCGCTCCCAGGGCGCGGCGGCGCGCGGCCGGCCGCCGCGGACGCAGCCTCCCTGATGAGGACAAAGGGCGCGGGGCTGCAGGCGATCCAGGAAGGGATGCTGGGACGGAAGGACGGCGGGGAGGGGAGGGGGAGTCCCTCGAGTTGTGCCAACCCTGCCAACCCTCGACCGCATACGTTCGCGCACTGAGACTACCCCGCCACCGCCATTACTTACAACTACCCTGTACGGCCGCCGCCCTCGACGGCGTGCTCGCGCGGGGACTAGAGGCCCTCCCCGTCGACGGGCCGACCGCGCTGAATCGAGCAATTCCGCGTATCGAAGCGGGAATAAAAGAGCCGGAAACTGGTGGCGTGGGGCGGGGCCGGGCGGCGCGCGGACAGACGCATCCATCGGCGACGGCGGTGCAGCAGGGAGGGGCTGTCGCCGGACCGGATAGAGGCATAAAGACACCGGATAGAGAGATGGCATGGCGGCTGCCCCGAGGGCCGCCCCGACGACACTGGGGCACACGCACACACACGCTCTTTTCCTTTTGCACGTGTGGGGCGGCCGGCTGGCGCCGAAGCCATCGCGCAAAAGCACGCAAGAGCGTGACGGCGGGCCGTGCATCATCAGAGCCCTGGGCTGGGCGGCTGGCCCACTGTGCTGGCCCAGGTAGGGCGGCGTGCCCGAAGGGCCGACAGGACGGGGTACGCGTAGGGCAGGCCATGGGTCCAGAGTCCAGGCCATTAGAGCGCAATCAGCGAGCGAAGGGCAGGGTAGCGACCGAGAGCGAGCGAGAGCGCTGCAGGGAGCAAAACCCCAAACGGATCGATAGTGCACGCCCCATATATATCCGCCACGGCGCTGGGCGGGGCGGAGCGGCGCGGCCGGCCGACGGGGTCCTCGAGCAGTTGCTGCATCTCCCAGGGTACGCCATATGGCCGGCCAGAGGCTGAATTCGAACAGCGCTCCCTCTCTGTCGTGGCCCGTGAGTGCGAGCGAGACAGAGCGCGCTGGCCGCGGCAACACGGGCACCACCCCATCCCCCGCAGTGGCGGCGGCCAGACCCCTACTCAGTTCGGCGCTAATGCGCGTCCAGCGGGGGGTCGAGAGCGTTACGTCGAGTGCGGACTGCGGGGCGATCTGCCACTCCACTCGGCGATGTACTCGCCAGACGAGGCCTCCCCGACGGCGAGCCGCGACGCCGCGACCCACGACGACGCCCGGGACGGTCCGGGACCCGACACTCTCGCCGATGACCGAATGAGAGACCGCCGCGTTGCCATGGCGATCGGCCGCACTAGCTCAGCCAATCACGCACAGTGGGCCAGAGGACCGGCGCATCTGTGGTCTATCCCGGTCTATCCTGCCTGCTGCCTCGGCGAGGCGCCCCGCGAGGCCAGAGTTCAGGCCATGAAAAACTTATCAGCCCCAGAGTGGCACTCCCCGCACCGAAAACAACGAAGTCGCGTCAGCGCCTCGCAACAGTGTGGCCAACGCGCGATAGAGCGCCAAAAAAAAATATCGCGGAAAACGCGGGTATTTGAACCCGCATCCCCGGGGGGCCAAACCGCTCCCGCTTCCATTGTTATTGTGTGTATCGTGCGGCCAATCCCGACAGTCAGTCGCTCCACTCTCGGCGTGTCTCTTCCACGCCACATGGCGCCAAAAGTTATTCTTTTGTTTCAGCGAGCGCTCCAGTTTGAAGACGTGCAGGAAGTGCCACCCCTCGCCGCGGGGCCGACGCGGCGCCACCCCGACGTCGGCCCGGGGGCATCGCCCCGCCCCACCCCACCCCACCCCGCCAGCGGGTCAGGAAGGGCGCAGATGGATGGATGAGCCGTTTCACAGGGCGGCCACGCGCCACGCCCCGCGCAGTCAGCGAACAAAACGCAGTGCTGCCACTCGAGCGAAAACATGACAAGCCGTCATCATCCATGCGCATCGCGGAGCATCGCATCCCCGCTGCCCGGCTGCCCATCACCCGGTGCATGTTTGCCAACTTGTTCCCTTGTTATGGCCGAGCCACGGCGCAGCGCACCGAACACGCCACTGGCCGCGGGCGGCGCGGCACGCCCCGCCCCGCCCCGACGAGTACTCCTGTCAGGCTAACTCAATTATCGCGGCGTGCGTGAAGCGCGCGCGGAAAGAAGGAGAAAAAAAAAAAGTGGACATGGTGGTATTTGAACCCGAGCACGAAGAGCCGTCGGCGATGAAGAGCGACGACGACGGTGATGTGATTTGAAAGGTCAGAGGCATGGCGCGGCCGCGAAGGCCGTGCCCTTTCCGCGACTCCCCGGCGGGGTCAAGCGACCTACGCCAAGGAAGCAGGAATCCCGGCGACGACCACGGCGAAGACCGTCGTCGTGATCCCAAACCGATGTTCCGCGCAATTTTTCATAGCGAGCATAGTTTATAACTGGCCGAGGGGGGCAACTGACTGAAGTGCTTTCGTCGCTCTGTGTTTCTCGCACTAATGGGGCGTCCGCGTCTCTAAGAGGTGCGAGAGAGGCAGAGCGACGAGGGAACCGCGCTTTCAGTCGAAAACGAAGGCATCAATGGCCGGCCCACCTGAGCGGCCTCTGTTCACGGAAACTGTCCCCCGTTCCCATGCAGACCGCCCGGCAGACGGACAGACAGACAGACAGACAGACAGACAGACGACCGGAGATACGGAGCCATTCATAAGGTTTCGCACCTCAGTGTCTGGCGCTGCCACGGCCAGGTCAGTGTCGGGCGGACAATGCACGGTCACCTGGAGGGGCCCCAATCCAGGTGACAGCGATGAGCAGGAAGGCAACGAAGGCACACCGAGGCCAAGGTAATTTACCAGAGATTTACGGCGGCCCGAAATCCAGGGCCAGTAAGGCTGATTCTGAACGGCGCCCCGTCTCCCTCGCACCCGCCCACGCGCCGTGAGAGCGAGAGAGACGGAGGGAGACGCGGCGTGGTGGCGGAGACGGAGTGTCATTCATTCAAGGAACAGGGAAGGAAGGCGAAGGATCGGCCGAAGTGGAGCAGGCGTGGTTGCCTACTCGGGGGTGGATCCACGACGAAGGGAGAAGGGAAGAGGAGAACGAGGAGAAAGAAGTGACACGGAGGACGAGGAGGACGAGGAGAAAGAAGGGACAAGGAGGACGAGGAGAAGGGCCGCACGTGTCACGAGTCATCGGGCCTGTCAGTAGTGTATCAGCGATAAGCAAAGTGATGTCCCGCTGTCGCTTAGCCGCACTCTCCCCCCGCCGCCCGAAAAGGAGTAGGTGCTGGCGATGACAGCGTCATCTGGAGAGAAATGTGACAACCAAGGAGGAGAGAAGAGAACGTGCGCCGAGCTGCTGAGTCCCCAGGCGAACTGTCTCGTCTCGCGTGATGGCGAAGATGGTTCGAGCAGAATGCCATTAGCACATCTGCCTCACAGGCACACGAGGGACCCAGAGTGCCTGTCGGTCTACCTTGGCCTTGGCCCGGGCGTTCTTTGGACCCGCCGGGCGCCACTGCAGTCGGACTGCGATCAGGTTGGCCAACCCAACGAGAATTCATGGTGAAACGGTCACTGTCGAAGTAACGAAATATGCAGCAGGCCCTGGCATCGCTATGCAGGCCAGGGAGGGCCAGGCAAGGAAACTATGCAAATGAAGTTGCCACCTGGCCGCCCCGCCCCACCCCACCCCGAACCCCTCACCTGGCCGCCAAAGCTGCCGGCCCAGCAGGTGCAGGAGCCTTCGTTTTTTTTTTCCTGACCGGCGGCCAGGCTGGCTTCCCTGGCCAGCCTGATATCCCGAAATCCCCAGTCAGGCCCGCCTCGGCCATAAAGCACGCAGCCGCAGCCCGCGGCGGCCTGGGTAGGCAGCCCGGGCGACGCGCGTGTCTGGCCGCGGCCTGCGGCAGGCGCTGGAGCGTGTCGGCGGCGTGTCCGAGGTGTCCGAGGTGTCCGAGGCCCGCGGACAAAGGCCCGCACGGGGCGCAGCGCGGCGCGGCTCCGCCAGGCCCCGCCAGGCTCCGCTAGGCTAGGCAGTCGAGGGAACTAACCTCACTTTCCTGCGACGACTTGGTCGGGGTGCTCATTCATCCGTGGCGGCGGGCCCGCGCGGAGGGCGCGTACTCCAGGACGGCGATGTGGCGCCTCAGCAGCGCCACCAGCATTCCTCCGCACTGCTTCCACGATCTTGACGCACTACACTGGCACTCGCAGCACTCGCACTGGTGGCGGCCCGCCCCGCCGCGGCATGGCCTTATCTTATCACGTCACTTACACCTTGGCGTTGGCTACACCTTCCTCGCGGGGGCTACGTCCACGACTGCCTGTCATTCTCACGGCAGCCTCCTCCTCCTCCGCTCCGTTTGGCGCACACACACGCCCGCACGCACACACACACACACTGGCGCTCAGGTAGACGATGATGGAGGCAGGGAATCTAAATTGGGATGGGGTCCAGACGGCGGCACGGCAGCTGCACGGTCCCCGTTGTTGTGGCGGCGTTCGGCCTACTCGGGCACGGCGCGGACGGGGCCTCGATCGAGCGGCGCGGCTCTCCCTCCCTCCAGTGTGCGCTCTCACTCACTGAGCGCAGCTCGCTCGTTGCTGCCGACCCAACCCATGCGCCGCCGGCCCGCTACACCGCCGAGCCCAGCTTCACGTTCACGGCGTCTGCGCCGCCGCCGCCGCCGCCGCCGCCCCCCTCCACCCCATCACAACACCCAGCGCCCGCGACGCGGCCGCGGCCCAGGCTAGGGTGGCCACCCGGCCGGCGCCGAACGCGGAGCCGGCCGATTAGCACGGCCAGGTACTGCAAGGCACGAACACGGAGCCCGAAGACCAGTCGCTCCGTCCTTGTCGCTCTTATGGGGCGTAACGCAGGAGTGAGAGAGAGAGAGAGAGAGAGAGAGAGAGAGAGAGAGAGAGAGAGAACCGAGCGTTGCGTTCGGTAGTCATTATCCCGAAGGAGCCGCTCGGCCGGCATGCCAGGACCGCGTCATTGAGGACGTCGGCGGGGAGGCGCCGGCGGACCCAGGACCTGCCCTTCAGCAGACTGTTTCCGAGAGTCGTTTGGGTCGCTCTGTCTCTCGCACTCATGTCGTGTGGGAGAGAGAGAGAGAGAACGACTCTCGGAATGAGTCTGCAGGAGAGTCAGGCGCCACCAGGCACGCGAAAAAGGGTCCGGATGCGAGCGGGCCAAGGGTCCGCAAATATAGGGCTGGGGTAAGTGACGAGAGTCATCAGGGCCTCAATTATTTTAAAAATTATTTTCGCTGTTTTGGCCATCCAATGCAGAACACTATCACCCTTATAACAGAACAGAATAGTTGCATGCACTTGAGACGGTGGAGTCGCTGTCACCGGCAGGCGGTGGGGTTGCCACCTGCTCAACCCTTCCGACGCTATGCACCGCGCGGCCCTAGGTGCAAACGGGGGGCAACCCTAGCGCCTATAAAACAGCCGTCCGGCGTCGAGCCGAGCAGCGTCGAGTCCAGCCGAGCCGTGGGAGCCGAGCCGCGGCGCGCTAACCCAGCGCGTTCCTCGGCTCCGGCTCGGCAGGGCTCGGCTCTGTTCGGCCCGTGCCTCGGCGCTCGGTGTCCGACGCTCGGCGTCGCGCAGCGTCGCGGCGTCGGAGTCGAGTGGGGCGTATTGACATGTTCCTGCATACATTCCTGGATCCTGGCTCGCCAAAAGATCGTTAGGGGCGCATTGCCCCGGACGGCGCGGGCCTCGCCTCAACGAGCGGACTCAAAGGATGCGTCCAGTCGACTTAGACCTGCGCGCCAAAGTTCACGCGTGACGCGCGTGACGCCCGGAGTACAGAGGTCACTTCGGGGCCCTTTCACTCAACAGCTGAAATCACGCGCGGCACGGCGCCGTCCGAACTCCAAACCAACAACGACGACATCATCACGTCGCTTAGGACACACTGGTCAACCGCTTGCCGGGCGTGATAATGAGCGGCGGGCCTTAGCACCCAATAGCAACAACGGCGTGCACAAGTCGACGCCTAGAACACAGCGAGCGATGCGCAGTCGGCGCCCAGGGCCTTCTCCACCTCCTCGCCGACCGGCCAGACAGCGGGCAGGCCGACCGCACGCCCCCTCATTATACCCCTCTCCTAGGCCAGATAAATAAGTTACGCCCAGCCGTCAGCCTGACGGCCTGCACGGCCTGCATTGTTGTGCAGCGTATCATTATTGCGGCCGGCATTTCCCTGGCTGCCGCCGGGCCGGGCCGCCTGCTTCTGCCCGTCGCCGTCCTCCGGGGAGCGCGCCACCAGCGCCGCCAGACTCCGGGCGGCGTCCCTCCGGCACCGCGCCCAGGTCGGCGATGACGGGGGACCGCGACCTGGAGCTGGACCGCGAGCGGTCGGCCTACATCTGGAGGGACCCCAGCGGGCTGCTCAGGGCCTTCCCCTACATCGAAGGTACAGTGCAGTCGCGCAAATCTCATACCAACCAGTCGATTGTTTTGCCTGGGCAGGGAGGTTGCGGGGGTGGAACACATGGGCCGCGAGGCTTGGCCCTTTGGCCCTCGGGCGCGCTACTTTCACGTTTCGGCCGCCCTGCCTGACACACTGCCCTCGCCCGTTCGCACTGTGCGTGCACTCGTTAACGCCCACGCGTGTGAGTACAGCTAACCCGACCCAAGGAACCATACCGAACCCGCTGACGGCGTGCTATTCGACGGAGCGCAACGCCCTGCGTCGTCCTGGGTTCAATCCCCGGCCGTTGCCCTAGCAGCCTGCTGCACTCGTTGATGAGCTTTTGAAGATGGCGATGCATTGGCGCGCGCACAGCATATGCAGCTGGTCTGTCTGTCTGTCTGTCCGTCCGTCCGCCACGGCGCCGTTCGCTCGGAGCAGGAACAAGGACCGGCTTGACCCGCGGGGGTCACGTAGTCACGTAGGACCTGACGGGGCCCTGAGGACATTCCAGGCCAGATTAGGAACGCGCGTCGCGGCGCTAGCCGTTTTTCCAGTGCAGCGACGACGCAACCACAACAACAAGGGTCAGCGAGTCGCCCAGGAAGGGCACATTAATTGTACGGTTGGGTAACGTCGCGTTGGTCGCCGCGACCCAGACCGTCTGTCACCCCGTTCCCTTGGCGGAACGGCCGAACCTAACCTCACCGCGCGCGACGTTTTCCTCTTGAAATGGCCCGGCGGCGGCGGCGGCCGACTCGCAGCCTCTTTCCGGAAATGCCTTTCATATGTGATGTGTGCTCGGTGACTTACGTGATGACTTTGCGGCGACGCGGCAAACTCCAAACCCCGTCCGGTTACGCTCGCCCGACCGCGCTCCTTTTCTTCCAATGCCGGCATTGTTCGGCCTGTCTCTCTCGCACTCGCGGCTCGCCGGGCGGAGGGAGCGAGAGAGGCAGTCGGCCGCCACCTGTACGGCACCGCGCCGCTAATGACGGACCGGCAACCTCGGAGGACCATTATAGACATCACCATAAATTATGCGCACCAACTACTTCATAATTGTAGGCAAAATTTCGTTGGTAATTGTTGTTCAAACAGGGTTAACTGGCGCACCGTCTGCGGCGAGTCCCCTCGCTCCTTCCCCGAAAAACGACTTTCGTTGTTGTAACCTTGTGTGCTGTGGTGACGGAAGCGCACTTACGGACGCAGTACTTGTTGGTATTCTTGCCTACCGTTTTGCGCAGTGGCCGGCCGGCGCCGCTGCGGCAGAGGGGCGCCGCCTCGCCAGAACGTGAGTAGCACCCCTTGTTTTTTGCCCTGTTTGCCAAGGCTCAGGCGAAATTCACGGCCTTTTTGTAGAGCTCTGTCAACAGTAAGCGCTCGACCCCAACCGCGCATTATTACGAGCCGACCGCCGTCACTGGCTGGGGTAATTAAGTCTCGACCAATCAGAGCGGCGATTGACTTGGGCCACTTGGAAATACAAACTAAATTGGGGCTGCGCTGAGACTGGCATTGAAATTGATGGTCAGCTGGAAGCGCGGTCGTGGAAGCGCGCGTGTGACTCAACAGAAAAGCCCTTCGTGGGTGCCCTGCCGGCCTGCCGGGGCCCGGGGCCGGGACGGGGCCGCACAGTGGGCCGGTAGCAGGACAATAGGGAGGACCACGGTGATGATGCGCTACCAAAGCAAACACGCCTCGGAGAGGAATTTCTCGGCGGCTTCCCGGGAGGATTCCTCACGCTTTCCGGCCTCAAGGACCGAGCAGGGCCCCCGAGGACCGTCGCCGGGGTCCGTAAAACGATCTAGAAGCAAGGACGAACGCCCGCTCTCGCGTCAGCTTCCCTAGAATGCCATCGGCCAGACCAGAAAAATTCACGTCTTGGAAATACATAGCACTGCACCCCGACTGACTCCTCGCGAGGGGGCGGTGACCTCTGTTGACTGACACGTGTCTTGTGTTGCAGAATCCGCCGTGAGAGAGAAAGAGAGAGGGACAGTTTGCCGGCCGCGCATCGATGCGATCACACACACACACACACACACACACACACACACACACACAGAGTGTATCTCGCCGGTCCCACGGCTGGGGCACGAACGCCGCGCCTGGCCACCGGTGTGGCTGTGTTTGTCTAGCCCCCCCCTCCCCCTCCCCCCCGATCCACACTCCTCGGCTCGCAGTTCGACGAACGGCCGCCGCCATGGTGAGTGGACGTGGAGGTGAAAGCCTCCCCCGCGGCGCAGTGCGGCAGGCAGTGCGTTTTGGGGCTAGTTTGCCAATCTTCTCGAGAAACAATAAGGAACCCATTCATTCCGCGTGGAATAAAAAAAAGAATCCAAAGACGGGTTCCGCGAAATGGGGCAGGGGAAACTTCGCTCCGTTGTTTGGCGTTGCGAGCCCTTATCCCTTATTCCGACCCTTAAGGGTTGCAAATAAGGAAAGTAAAAAAAAACAACAGCAGCAGCAAGACGTGGTTACGACTGAAAATGGTCGGTAAAACAACAACACACCTGACAGTTTGGGAGCGTGTCCCAGCGGGTCGGCGTCCAGTCACGGTCCAGGGCTACAGCCTCACGGTGTAGTGGAACAGTGGGACAGCTGGATGACCTAATATCTAGGCTCGGCCTGAGCAAACAGCTTCCTCTCAGTATTCTTATGGCCGTTATATCATGGCCACCACCACGCAGCATACCGAGAGGGTGGCCTCTCTCCCGCACTCCGTCCCGGAAGAGAGAGACAAGACCTGCCGCTCAGCCTGCAGGGCCAATGCTTCATAGACATTCCCAACCCATCAAACCTGCCGTATGGCCGCGACGAAAACGTCGGCGGCAAGCGGGTCGCGAACCCGGGGCCCGCACTGCGGCAGCCTGGCTCTCTAGCCGCTCGGCTATGTTGACCCTCGCACAGAGCCGGTGCTGCTGCCCGTGTACTTGGCCTTCTTCCTGAGCTACCTGGCGGAATGGCAGCCGTTCGGCGCGTGCCGCGGCTGCCTACCGCTGTGCCGGTCCCAGCTGGTGCCGCGCCCCGCGCCGCCCGAAGCCGCTGCCGGCCTGTTCAACCTCGGCATCCTGGCCGTGTCCATGAGGATGAGGATGTTCCCGCGAAGGATGTGGCGACGGCCGCCGCAGAGCCTGTTCCTCGTGTACAAGGTGCGCGTGCTGATCGAACCCGCGGAAACCCGCTGGAAACTTTTCGCTGCTTGCACGCTGCGCTTGCCCTTGCGCGTTGCGCGGGCGTCGCTAGCGTCACCGGATGTGCGCCGTAAGCAAGCCCGCATGTAAACACCCGCACGGCGTGGCGGCCCGCTCAGATTCCTGGACAAAACACGACAGTAACGAATCCCTTTCTGTTCCTGCAGTTCTTCATCAGCCTGTTCATCTTCGAGATCAGCCACAGCTGCGTCTTCAGGGCGGTGGAGCGCACGCTGTACGAGGGCCTGCCGGCAGCCTGCGAGGCGGTACGCCACTTTAAAAACAAAACACTGCGTGGAACGTGAAACACAAGCCGGCCGCCAAGGCCAGATACCAAACCGACCGACCGCTGGACGCGGGGGAGGAGGTGTATTTTTAGAGGTTCAAACATTTTTTTCCCGCAGTAGCAAAGTTGGCGCACTGGGTTCTCTGAAGGAAGTGCTCCGGCTCGGCTTACGCCCTCTAGCAGCGCCAGCACGAATGCTGGCCGTGCGCTATGTGTATATGAGACGACTGTTTGCTGTCTGCCTGTCTGACTGGCCGGCTGATTCGACAGTCGTGTCATTCATAAAAAGCGCTTGTGAATCGGACGCGAGGCACACGTGCGTCACAGCCCTATGGAGCAGCCGAAGTGTAACGATGAGGAACTTTGAGTTTTGGCGCTTTTTAAGGTTAGGTTAGGTCTGCCGCTTTGGAAACGGTTATATCGCTGCGTCGCATTCCGAGAACGTGATCGCGGGGAAGATTACGCCCCACGTGCACAATGACGCCCACTGTCACCATGAAAAAAAAATACGACAAATAAATTGGAGAGTAACTGTGTGCGGGAATAATCAGCAGCGGGCGAAAATAAAAAAAAACTTTCCAGACGGGAGCGGGCCGCCTGCTTTTGTTTGAGGAGCAAGTGAGGTGGAAAGGAAAGAAATAAAACGGGCAATTTATTAAAGGCGGTGGACCGTGGAGGTGACGTCTCCGCGTCTTAATCCCGGCCGGACCCTCCACCCCGGGGCGGGGCCCCTCCACTGTAGGCGCGCTTTGTCAAATATTTGGAGTCGCGCTGTTTTGGCAGCCGTTTGGCGGAGCCTCTGTCCGCGTTTGCCGCAGCCTCTTCGGCTCCTCTTTGGAAGGCGGTCCACGCCAAAATGGGGGAAGCACTGAGGAAGGCCGTGAAAAAAGTTGGGTTGCATGCGGGTCCGGGCTGGGGGGGACACTCTAGGGGCACAAAAAAGGGTTTGAACATGATACTGGAGTCACTGCTGTAAACATTTACAACAAACGCCCCTCCGGAATAAAAACAGATTAGATCTTGTAAGAGCCGGATTAGAACCTGCAACAAAAGCGTCAAAAAATAATTGTACTAAGAACTTCTTTTTGCAGATGACTGTGGTCGGCGGCTCTTATCTTGACGTGCAGTGGCTCCTGGAGTCCTTCTGCAGCCTGATAGAGTCGGAATGGGTACGGTGGCTGTGCTGGCCGGACAGAGGTAAGAATGAGGACCAGTGCCAATGGTCGGTGTTTATGTCCAGGTGGTGTGGCTGGCCATGTACGCCATGTCGGGGGCCTTCCTGTGGTGCGCGCTGTCCGCGGCGCGCTTCAACTCGCTGCCGCAGCTCAACAACCACCTCCTGCTGGCTATCGGCACGTCCGCCGCAGTGGTCTACAAGGCGCGGGCCGGGCCACGCTGCGCCGCCCAGTTTTGGGGGTGACGCGTCACTGACAAGCTCTGACGTGACGCCAAAATAAACATCCAGGTGCAGCACTGGTGCAGCCCGACGCGGAAACGCTGACGCCGCCGTGTATTGTTCGCGAGAGGCTCGAGACGGTGAATCAGGGATGACTTCCCCGTCGTTCCGTCGCCGTCCAGTCAACCGATTTTCAGTCCAATTCGTCCGTCCGCCCCGGTCCGCGCCGTCGTGCCTGGACGTGACGTCACCACTATTTATCTGCTTGCGCTCCGCGGCGCGCCACCACAGCACTGCGAGGCATGCGTCGTGCGGCATCCTCGTTGCACAACTCGGCCTAGCCAAGGATCGGTCCGTCTCCGTCGCACTCGTGGGCCGTGCCGAGGCAGCGACGATCCTTCGGAGCGGCGGCTCGGCAGGTGGACACTTGCGCTGCGGCACCTCGTATATGTACTCGCGCGTACGACCCTGGCGCTGGGACTGCCTGACTGACTGCGTGATTGCCGTGGCTACACAGTCAACACACGCACACACACACCCAGACAGGCGCGCGCGCGCCGCACAATGGATCTACCTTCCTCTCCCGGCCACCTGGAGCAGGCCGTGCCCCCCGCGGTGCTGCTGTCGCGTTGCTGGCCGGCGCGAGCGCGGTTGCATTTCTATTTACGTGTTGGTGGTCGGCCGGGCTGCTCGCTGCTCGGCCACACGGCCGCGCCCGCGTCCTCCGTGCTGCGCTGCTGCTGCTGCTGCGCTATGCGCTCCGAGCGCGTGACCCGCTCTCCACAACACCAAGCGGGCCGGCACGCACGACCCCCGGCGGCGAAGGGGTCCGTTCAGAGTGCACGTTCAACTCGAATGCACACTTGGAGCGGTAAATGGCATCGCCCACACGATAATAATCGTAGAAAAATATTGATAATTAAATAACCAAATTATTTCACGTAAACCCTCCAAGATTTTACAAATGGGATGAAACATGTTTCCTGTGGCCGTTACTTCTCACAGTCCATGGGCAAAGGGTGTGGTCGTGCGGTGAACTCATCGTTCTCTCTCTCTCTCTCTCTCTCTCTCTCTCTCTCTCTCTCTCTCTCTCTCTCTCTCTCTCTCTCTCTCTCTCTCTCTCTCTCTCTCTCTCTCTCTCTCTGATCCCTCGAGCACGACGCGCCCCGCCAACAGCAGTGCCGCGGCTCAATGCCCACTCGCGAGAAATGAAAAAGAGGAGAACATGATAAATAATTCATCGGTATAGAAAGATGAGTATTTGGCACGCGCTATCCGCCAGGCCTTCCAGGCCACAAACCAGCTCATAAAAGGGATGTCCCGACGCCCTTGTCCAGGCAGCACCCACTACTGGAGCACCACCAGAGCAAAGGGCAGCGTCCCGAAGGCTTCGCTCTGTCTCTCTCGCACGCCAGGGCGTGCCGTAGGGGTGCGAGAGAGACAGGGCGAGCGCGATATAAATCAATATTACCGAGGCGGCTGACTGGCCTACCCGCAGCGACCCCGCGAAGAGCCGCCCCGCCGGCCATCCGCCGCCTTTGAGAAGTGACAGCCCCGAATTCAATCGTCCCAATCCAATCTTTTATTACTGCAGGACTGTCCGTCTCTCTCGCTCTCACGCGACGCGCCGTGCGGCGGCGAGAGAGACGGAGCGACGAGGCTCGCCCTGCAGTAGCGCGGCCGTCGGCCGGGATATTGCGACGGCCGGCGGGCGGCTCCGGCTTGTAGTATCTCTCTGTCGCGGAGGAGGGGCCGCACCGGCAGCGGCGGCAGCAGGGCCTCTAGGCACGCGCAGGGGATTTGCACACGAAGGGAGAACCCAAGTTCCCATCACTTTTTGTCCCGCGCGGCGGCATCTTGCTCTCCGCGTCTCCGTCGGCGAAACTGCCGCCACAATATGCGACTTGACTGTACTTCTCGCCGAGGACGGCGCTCCAAGTTTGACAGCGCAGCCGGAGCGGTTCGTGTTGGATTCCGCAGGTTGGCTCTCCGCTTAGCGACTGCGGTCTTGTTTCGCGGGAATTAGCGTTGTCACCACCACACTGCACCGCGGCACCGCGGCCACCCCCATCTGCTGCTCCACCCCAGCCAGCCCGCCACCCACCGCTGGATTATGATTCATTGCCGCTATCTGCTCAACTTGATACGCGTAGCACCGCGTAGCAGGCCCGGGCCAGAGATAAGCAAGCGAAGCGACCCTCGCGGTGCTCTCTCTCTCTCTCTCTCTCTCTCTCTCTCCTCTCTCTCTCTCTCTCTCTCTCCTCTCTCTCTCTCTCTCCTCTCTCTCTCTCTCTCTCTCTCTCTCTCTCTCTCTCTCTCTCTATCGCTGTAAGACCGACGACCTGGGTCGCGTTCCGATGGTCCTCCTCCGATCTGACCCAATAACGCGTCGCTCTGTCTCTCTCACACCTATCTGAGAGACGCCGAATGAGATCCTTCCCTTCTTCAAATCAAATCCCGGAATAAGGCAAACACGCGGCCGGCCGGGGTCCCACGGCGACGGACTCCTGTGCGGCAACACTGCCGGGCCGTCGTAACTCGGAGGCGAAGATGAGTAATGGCTTGGCCGTGGCGGCGAGGCGGCCCCATTGGCCGGCAGAAGGTCAACGAGGACGCCGCGACGCCGCGACGCCCCGGCCACTGGTGATGCCTCGGCCACTGGCGACGGCTCATCGGCAATTATCACCTTCAATAACGACGCCGTCGTCGTTCGCTGGCCGCGGCCAGCCGAGCGGCGCGCGCTGGTGGCTACTCTAGCGGCGATACTCCGCGCCGCACGGGGTAGCGCCGCCAGCGCAGCGCGCAAGCGGAAATACTCCGGCCGCGTGGTAACACAGCAGCACGGGGTTTCGCAGCGCGGATCGCGGGCGGAGTATCTCCCACGTGGGGGGTATCTGCGGGGCGGTATGAAAAACGTTCCGTTCGGAAGCGACGATACCCCGGTCGTCCGAGAGGCGGGACCGATTCAACACGCCCGGTGTGAGCGACGTGGAGCGACGTCGGGACAGGCGGAACGCAAAGCCGATCGCCGTGCATCGAGATCTCGATCGAATACTTCGATTGCACAGAATGGAATCGTAGTGAGGGAAGAGTAAAACCCCATCATTTGCCGTGGCTACACAGTTTCACATTGAAAACATGTGAATTTATTTACTACGGCTTGGAAACATTCGCTGTTTAACGCACAGCAGCCCACGTGGAGGCAGTAAATAACAGCCGAAAATCCAGAAACAGCGCTGACGGCGTGCCTTGGTGAATGGATGGCGCGTGTACAAATACTGGACGGTGTGTGTGTGGAAGTAACGCGCGAATACTTCACCTCTGGAATGCACTGCTGCAGGGTTTGTCTGGCGCCCGTCTGTAACGGGTTAGTGTGTGCGTGCCTGTATGTGTGTTTCCAGGAATGGAATTCTCGTCTAGCTAGCGCGAGTGTGTGTGCGTGAGCGAGAGTGTCTGTGTGTGACAGTGTGTGTGCGTGTACGCACGGACGGACGGACCGACGGGCGGCCAGCTCGCACTGTGCCGTGTGGTTTGGCGGGCCTCGGCAGGCCGCTGGTGGGGCCCCACCCCGCCGGCGTGGCGGGGCGGGGCGGGGCTGCGCGACCACCCACCGCCACCCACCCCCACCCCCAGCGCGGCGTGGCGCGGCGGGGCAGACCGGCTACCCGCTGGCCAATGGGGGCGTTGCAATGGCTGAATCAATGTCCTCGCTAGTAACAAACAAAAGCGGCAAAGGCATCTCTCTCGCTCTCAAAGCCGAGCCACTCTCCCTCTCTGTCGCCTCTTTCTCACCCCTTTGCAGACCTACTTGGCCCTTTAGGCCCTTTAGGACCTTTCGGAATTCGGGCCGCCGCACTGTTTCGTTTGCAGCCCCAGTTAGGGGGCGTCTTTTGTGGCAAGGCGGTGGCGCGGATGCACCGCCCGCTGCAACAGGCAACGGAATTGACGACGGAGACCGACGGACGGAGAGCAGCACAAGGCGGCGACGGCGTTTATGGCGAAGTCTGGAGGCTGAAATAAAGTAACGCTAAGGCAACGCACACCTTGAAAAGCGCTCAGGGAGAGGAGGGGGCATCTCCACGTGGCGTTTTCAACAAGAATGGGAACAGCACCTTGAAAACAAAGAATGAAATAAAAGGCCAAAAACAAAGACAAAAAAAAATGTAACATAAGAAAATATTTTTGTTAAGTACCAACATTGACAAACAAATTGAGGTTGTAATTAATTTTTTTGAAAAAAAAAAAGAAACATGGAAAGATGTTTGAAAGCAGAACCAAAAAGAAAAAGAAAGACACAGAGAGAGGGAGAGAGGGAGAGAGAGAAAGAGAGAGAGAGAGAGAGAGAGAGAGAGAGAGAGAGAGAGAGAGAGAGAGAGAGAGAGAGAGAGAGAGAGAGAGAGAGAGAGAGAGAGAGAGAGAGAGAGAGAGAGAGAGAGAGAGAGAGAGAGAGAGAGAGAGAGGGAAGAGGAGAAAGAAGGGAGACACCCTGGAGACAGAGACAAAGCGCGCCGCTGTGGTGGCGATGCTGGAGTAGCACTGCGCGGCGCGGCGGTGGGGAATGACCCTATTACTGTCGCCAGCATGTCATCTTGAGGCCGGCCTGGCCTACCCACCCATGGGACGGTGACAGGAAAGAGGGAGGGAGGGTGGCGCGCTGACCCTGCTGGCCGCCCAGCCTCGCCGGCCCAGCCTCGCCAGCCCAGCCGACCCTCCAAAATTTTAATCAGTGTGGCCACGGGCCGGCAGCTAGGATGGGCCCTCGCCTTCATTTCAGTAATCCCGGCCACATCCCCCTGCCCTCCCCCCCACGCGGCGCGCGCACAAAAAAGTCAATATCTTTGTCGGAACAAATGCCGGCTCCTTGTGGTGGAGGACGAGGACCGCCGCCGCGTCTTCTTTATCCGGAATGAGCTCTCGGCCGCAAAATGAGCGGCGGCCCCGCCACTGATAGCCTGGCTCAGCAAAGGCGGCGTCACACGGACTGACTGGCAGGCAGACGGACAGACGCTGTCAGATGGGCAGATGGACGGGCTGTCAGATGGACACACAGCAGCACAGTGGGCAAGTTGAAGGCCTAGCGCCGTGGCGCAGCGCGCCTGGCGGGTAGGCCGCCGAGGGACACGTCTGTGGTGCGGGAGGGCCTACACGGCACGCTGCGGGCGTTCCAACACCGATCACAAACAAGTCTGCCCTCTCACGTCACACGGGGAGAAACACGCACACACACACACAAACACACAGCTGGGCTGGACGGAAGGATATGAGAAATGAATATGGACTCCCATACTCGCTACAGTCCATTTCCGGGCGCAGGGTGGCGCCCCTGATTTAAAACAAAAAAACGGGAAAAAAAAGCCAGAGCGGCAGTAATAAACTTGTCTCGCACTCACTTATTTACCCCGCAGAGAAAATAAAAGGGGTGCAAAATGGTTACGTTCTGTATTTTTTGTTGTTGCTTTTTTTTTGCTACCCGGGGAAGCGAATGCGGCAGATTTATCGCGGTCGGTAGTGTAACTCACTGTTGCGTGGTCGCGCTCCGATTCACCGATGGCACCGGCAGGGGAAGAGAGAGTGAGATATAGAGAGAGAGGAAAGGGGTGTGGCAGTGTGTGGACAAGACCGGAGCGCTATAAAACCAATTAACAAGTAAAATTTTTATTTTTTAAGGGGCTAAAAAAATATTAAAGCAATAATAATCTCAATAGTGGGTTAATCTAAGAAACTTAGAAAAACCAAAAAGGGGAAAAAGTATACGTCGAGAAGAGTGGAAGTTCAAAAAATTGCGAGAGACGGTAAGCGGTCGAAAACGCAGACACCCGCGAACCGTGGACGAATCTGGCCGTGCGCAATTTGTTTAAAGCGATGAGTTGGCGAGCGGAGGCCAGTGAGCCGGCCGCCCCTCCGATTCATCATCCTCCTACACCTCGCCGGAATGGGAAACGGACAAAAAAAAAGAAAAGAAAAAAAGAGTGTGACAAATGTAATGGGCATCGCAGGAGGACTCGCGAACTCGCGTGGGGAGTGGTGGAAGGGGGCAGCTTCGTCCAGGACACGATCCAGGACACGGTCCAGGCCTAGCACGCGTCGACGGGCAGGTGCAGCGACGGGGCCAGAGAGCAGCACACCGGTTTGGAGCAGTGTTAGCGGGCAACTCTGCACCCGGATTCGGATTTGCGTTGTCCCGGGCGAAACGCGGCGACGCTTGTATCGTTAAGGAGACGAGGCCCAAGGCAGGGGGCGGATGCGCGGATGCGACGGAGGTCATGAGAGCGGATTACGGCAAGTCGAGTCCCGGTGGCGGCGGCGTCCCCGCAACCCGCCCCCCGACAAGAAAGCCGAGTGCCAGCACGCCTTGCTCGGCGGTAACGAGACCGCCGCAACAACCGGGTAACCGGCTGGCGGCCGCGGCGGAGTTGCGTCGCCGCCGTGCTCAGCCCGCGTGAGGCGCCGCGTCCCCGTCTTGAGGACAGGTCCGCGCCGCCGCGCCGGCTTCGTCGTGGCGGTAAACGAACACGCACTAGGGGCGCCGCCAATCAGCGGATAGGTCCGGGTATCCCGGCATCGACGGCCACCTGGACCTCCCCGACGAGGCAGTCCGCGGCGCCGTGCGTCGCTCCGGCGAGTGAGTTCCCCCCGCGGCGGTGCAGGCCCGCGCGTCGTCTGCTTGTAAGGGGCGCGCACTAACGCAGGACGGCGTCAAGTAACAAGCAAAGTTGTGCCCCGCCGCCCCGCCGCCCCGTGTGGGTGCTTTGTAGCGCCGTCTCGCTCGCGCCCCGCGGAACGCCCACACGCCCCGTGAGGGCGAGAGAGAGGCGGGCGGAGTGCAGGCGCGGCCCTTAGGGCGTTACACGCGTCCCTTTGACCCGGCGATAAAAAACAGTGTAGCGAGACGCCTGTTCCTGATGGCGTCCATGGATTACCCTGACCGTGCCGCCGTGCCGGGGCTTGCTTTAGCACCTACTTAGCGATCCAGACTGCGGCACCCCCCCCCCCCCCTGCGCCCCGCCGCCCCGCCCCGCCCCGCCCGACGCCCCGACACGTCGGCTCGCGCTAACCTATGACTCCCCCGAGACCCGCGCCTTATCTAAATGGTGGCGCAGGGCGCAGCCAGCCTGCCCGCCCGCCTGCCCAGGCGCAGAGCCCAGGCGCAGCCACGGCCAGATTCAGGCCTCCTGCCGACCTGGCCGCCACCCCGCCGCCCCAGACCACCTCAGCAGCACGCCGGGGACCGTTCCTGGATGAACAAGACCAAGTTGGACCGCTTCGACGCAAAAAGAAAAACGAGAAAAAAAAATCAATAAAAAAAGAAAGGAACCGCACAAACAAGAACCAAATTAACGTAGGGCAGCCCCGATTTTTATCCTGGCAGCAGCAGCGGCGTCGGCGCTGTAACAACGGACGATGTTATCGGCACTGCCGGGAACAAGCCCCAAAAAGACAGTGCTGTTAATTGACGTCGCGGAAAGGACCTCGGAGTGCTGCGGGCGCACAGTGGGCCGGAAGAATGGCGCATCCAATGCCACCGGGCGCGGCTAGGCTAGGCTAGGCGAGGCTGGGCTAGGCCAGGCAGCTCCGTGACGGCCCCCGTGTACGGGGCGCCTCCTCGCTGATCCGCGGCCCCGATACCCGCCGGCCCGCTCTTTATTGGGTCATTCCATTTTTTTAATCCTGTTGAATGCATTTTCGGCGTGCATGCGCTCGGCGGCAGATCGGGCGATGCTCGCCTGGAATGGGCCGCCGCCGCCGCTGGAGGAAGCGAGACAATCTGTCGGGGGCGCGCCAACACGCCGCTGGAAGCCTGGAAGCCTTGCTGGAAGCAGTGGGCGAGAGAAAAACAACAACAAACAACGAACAACAACAACAGTGGCAATTGACACCCGCGGTCTTCCCCCGCAGTCTGTCCGTTTGACCTTTGGAGCGTCGCTGCCGCCTCGCCGCCGCCGCTGCAACTCGCCGCCCTGTTCCGCATGGACGACTTGGCGGGGGTGGCGCTCCGCCGGGGCGGGGCGGGGCGGGGCGGGGCGCGGCGGGGAGGGGCGTTCCGAGGGGGTTGTCGCCGGAAGTAAGGACGAAAGCTCCCCGGCTGGTCGCGGGCCAACTCTTCACTCTTCGCGAAACATGAGGACTCCATCAAAGCGTTTCAGATGATACCTGATGCTCGGCGCCCCCTCTCTGGCAAAACACGCCGCGCCATTCCGCTCATTTCGTGCCGTCGTATTCCCGCACTCCCCCGCGCCTCGCCAGCCTCCAGCCTCGCCGCTCAGTGGGCCAGAAGACCGGAAATTCTAGACGCATTTTGAGCTCCAAAGTCGTTAGAAATGGGACTCGAACCGAACGTATGACCCCACCAACGGAACGAGAAATCCATTGGGAAGGTCACACCTTCGGTTTGAGTCCCATTTTTAACGACTTTGGAGCTCAAAGCGCGTCTGAAGTTTTGTCCGCCTGCGTCGCTCCTCTGGCCCACTGTGCGCCGGCCTTTCAGAGCGATCTACGGAGGACGCGTCCATTGCGCCAGTCTCACTTGGAGCAGACAACCAGCCATGCACTCCGCCTTCTAAGTTCCCCGAGAGAGACTCACAGAGGGCCGACGGCGGGGTGGTCCCGCGTGGGAGTCACAGGGTCACGCCGGCCTTCACGCGAGCAAACACCAAATACCGCAGAATATAAGGTTTCGCGAGGCGAGGCGTTCTCAAATTATTCGGGGCGAATTTTGTTTCAAGCCAAACGGCGCGTCCCCAAGTCAAACAAGCAGAGACCGGGACGAAAAAAAAAAAGAAAGTCAGCCAAAGAGAGCGAGAGAGAGGGAAGGGAAATGGGAGAGCGGGGGGACGGGAGTGGGACGGAGATACGAGCCGAGGGCGGCCAAAGAAATAAAAGAGAGAAAAGTTGTTGACGGAAAAGGGCGATGTGTGTAATGTACGTGGAGGACGCCGTGCGCGGCCTCGGCCCGCCAGGACCGCGACGGCGCCCTGCAGCAGCGGCCGCGCGCGCACCAGCTCCAAGAAGTGGCGTGCCGTGGCGGGCCGGGCCAGGCCGGGGCGCCGTGGGGCGAGGGGAGCGGTCTAGCGAAGAATTTTATAGTTGTTCTTTGGGGCGGCTGCCCGGAACCCTGTGGGAGGCGCGTGTGTCCGCGCAAGCGCGAATGTGTGTGTGTGTGTGTGCGAGGGGTCGTCACGGCCAAGAAAGAAGGCGAATATGCCGAGGCCAAGGGTTATTTGATGGCGGGGCGGGGTTGCCATGGGGTTGCGGCGGGGGTGCGGACCGTGTGCAGACAGGGCCGATATGGCTTCTCTCTCGCACCCATAGGCCGTAGCGCTGCCTGCGGCTGGCTCGTAGGTGGAAAAACGGACGGCCGACATGGGTTTTGTTTTCGCCTTTTCGTCAGTCACCATTACCGCCACCAGGGCGGCCGGCGGCGAGAGCGCGGCGCGGACGGCGCACACGCGCGTGCCGCGGAAGCAGTGTCGTGACCGATCGGACGCGACGGCCGGCACGCGGCGAGCCGTGCGGACGACGCACGCGGGAACACGGCACGGCTATTAGCGGAATGCCTCTCTCTCTCTCTCTCTCTCTCTCTCTCTCTCTCTCTCTCTCTCTCTCTCTCTCTCTCTCTCTCTCTCTCTCTCTCTCTCTCTCTCTCTCTCTCTCTCTCTCTCTCTCTCTCTCTCTCTCTGTCTCTCTCTGTCTCTCTCTCTCGCCCCCTCTCTCTCTCTCTCTCTCTCTCTCTCTCTCTCTCTCTCTCTCTCTCTCTCTCTCTCTCTCTCTCTCTCTCTCTCTCTCTCTCTCTCGTCACGCGGCGTCACCGTTTTTGAAATCCTTCCATCCCCCTCGGTGCCCTTCCCAGCCCCGCCTCGCGCGGGCGGCTCTAGCCATGTTTTAACATTAAGCTGCTCCGCCTGGGATCGGCCCGGCCCAGGCAGCCCGGCCTTCAGCGCCGCTGCCGGGCGATTCAGAGGATCGCTTCGACGCCCTGTCTCTCTCGCACCCTTACGGAGAGCCCCGTGAGTGCGACAGAGCGACTCTTCGGAATGGCTCGGCTGGGCCGCGATGCGTGAAAATGTTTGGCTCTCTCGGCAAGCAAATGAGAGTACGCCCCCTAGACAGCGGCCCGCCCCGCCCCGCCCCGCCGCGCCCCGCCGCGCCCCGCCACGCCCCGCCGGGAGATGAGGGCGGCTCCTCTGTCGGAGCAAATGATAGGTCTTTCCCCGAAATGAAAAAGGTTGTGAGACAGACGGACGGACAGCCCGCGCGCTAAGCAGCAGCGTATTACTCTGTGCATTATACGGCGAGATGAAGGGGACCGGCACAGGCCGGGGGAGGGAGGGGGTAGCGCCGGCAGATGTCGCCGTGATAGGATAGGAATCACCGCGGCTGTGTTATTTTGCTTTGGTTTTGCTATTAGGCGATTACAAGTCGCCCCTCGATGGGACGAGGTGCGGACTCGGCCAGCGGATGCTGTCCCCGTCCCACCGCGCCACTTGGGTGCCACGTCACGCCGCTCTGTCCCACCCGCACAGGGGTCCCGCACGAGGAAAAACCCATGTCAAATTACGGGAATGGCGGCAGGGGGTAACGACGGCGCCGCGGCACCCCGCAGACGCTACCCCCTGCGACAGGGCCTTTGATGCCAGGGTGCGCCTGAGTGGCCAGGCCCAGCCCAGACCCCCCGGCGGGCCCTCCGGCCGGGTCAGCCGTCCAGGCGGCGTCCAGCGACGCGCCGCCCTTCAAGGAGTGCTTCGAGTGGCCCGACGCGCCTGTTGCTGGATTTGATGCAAATTTCCCTAATTCATTAGACAAACGGGGACAGACAGGGAAAGGGCCGCCCCCGCTCCTCTATTATCGAATCAGGACACGAAAGAAAAGAGAGAGAGAAAGAAAGGGAAAAACACCCAGAAGGGGTTGGCAGCAGTGGGGGCCGGAGCCCGCTGCGAAGGGTAGGTTGGGATTTCGAGGGTGGCAGACTGTGGGGACAAAAGAGAAAAACACCAAATAGTACCCCCCCTCCCCCCACTCACGTAATCACCGTGTCTCCCTATCTGCGTGTTTTGACAGCTATTAATCGGGATTAGAGTTCGTCGTCGTGATTGGATGCGGCCGCCAAGGTGCAGCCACAGCCGCGAGGCCCTAAGAATTTTCCCGCCGTCGGAAATGACGGCGGGTTTGCCGCGGTCCGACGCCCCCTCATGTACGACCCTGGAAACATATCGAGGTCAGCCCCGCTCCTCTCCCTCTGCACTGTAAATTGTCGCCCGGGATGGAACTATTGGAACTCGCTGCCCCAGCCCTGGTGCCCCCGCCGCCCCTGGCCGGCCCCCTTGGCTGCAAACTCAGCCCCTTCGCCCGGCATTTCGGCCCCTCGTCCATTACCCCTTCCCCTCTCTGTCCCTCTCCTTGTTTCTCCCCCCCCCCCTCTCTCTCTCTCTCTCTCTCTCTCTCTCTCTCTCTCTCTCTCTCTCTCTCTCTCTCTCTCTCTCTCTCTCTCTCTCTCTCTCTCCGCTGTCCAAAGCTCTCCCTGTACTGCCTTTCCCCTCAACCCTCTATTTCTCTTTCCACCAACAGCGCCGCGCCGCCCGCCCCGAGGTCCCCAGTCCCTGCAGTGTACACTCGCACGCTCCAGTTTTCTCCTCCAAACAGTAAATCAACACCGCAGCTTTCACCTCCTGCCCCCCTCCCCCCTCTCCCCGGCCCGCCCAGCCCGCCGCGGTGAAACTACACCAAATTTCGCTGCTGGCCCCCACGCCCATAAATAAATTGCTCCTGCACGGCGCGGCGCTGCAGGCAGAGTCCGAACGCTCCGGTCGCTCTGTCTCTCTCGCACTCTCCGGGCGCGGCGTAGGGGTGCGAGAGGGACAGAGCGATGCTCGCCCGCCCGCGTCCGCGCCTCGAGATTCACGGCCGCCGTGGGGGACCGGGTGCACTGCTTGAATATCTGTAGTATGGTCTGAAGAAAAAAAAAAACAAAAAAAAACAGACCTATCTTTATACATATAAAAAAAAAAAATTAAAAAATTTAAAAAGGAGTGGACTGTTTGGAGTGGTAGTGCTGATTTAATGGATTAAGCAATTACTTGCTTTCTTTACCCCATATGCTCTCCGCGGATACCCATCGGGATGCTCCGACGCCCACTCCACTGTGTGTGTGTGTGTGTGTGTGTGTGTGTGAGATCATTCCGGCCGATTTAAGAGCCCATGCGACATTAATGAGGTCAAATACGGCCCGACAAGTCAGTAACTATTTGCCCGCTTCTTGGCGAGGCAGCAAACAGGCCTCTCAATATGGTGGCGCACACCCCCCAGGCCCTCCAGGCCGGCAGGGTGGCCGCCCGGCCCGCCCGGCCGTCGCGATTCACCCCCATCTAGCAAATAGAATACGCACACACGGACGCACGCGCACACACTCAGACACACCAACACACACGCGCGCACACATACACACAGCGCACGCGCGCCGCCGACCCTATTAGCCTGAAAGCATTCTGCGTCCGGCCGCGCACTTCCGACTTCCGACCTGACTTTGCGCTCGGCGCCGCGGTCCCGGGTTCGAATCCCGCCGCCGCCGCGTCCAGCGAGCCACGCGGGCACACCCTGTGGGGCCCTGGCAGGGTGTGGTCCAGGGTGTGCGGCCGGGCGCCTGCTCGGCTGACACGGTGTTGATGCTTCAGTCCTGTGCTGTGACTGGACTGGCGGTGTTCTGCTCACAGCAGCTGCTGTTGCGGCGTCGCCGGGCGTCGCCGGGCGTCGCCGGGCGTCGCGGGGTGAGATAACACATTCATTATATCGGCGAGGTCGGTCTGCACAGCGCAGGGGGTAGTCGGAGGGGAGGGGGAGGACGCGCTCGCCGCTCGGCAGAGTCATCGCCGCGGTGATTATCGCCAGCCAGATTACTTGGTAATTTACATGTCGGACTGGACGGACCGCGACTCCGGCGAGCGCAGCGCGCGGAGGGCGGCATGCCGGAAAAATGTGGCCGCCGGGGGAGCGGTGGCAGCGCCGCGATACGCACAACATGAGTGATGCATCGCCGCGGGGAGGGAGGGGAGGGGAAGGCGACGCCGCCGACGAGGACGCCGTCGACGAGGACGCCGTCGACGAGGACGCCGTCGACGAGGACGCCGTCGACGAGGACGCCGTCGACGAGGACGCCGTCGACGAGGACGCCGTCGACGAGGACGCCGTCGACAAGGCGGACGCCGGAGAGAGGCGCCGGAGCAGGAGAAAGAGCGCGTGACATCAATGTCGAGCTTCCAGAGCCCTTCCAGCCCCGTCCCGACCATTGCCGAATGTTTTTTTCATGACGCGGTTCGGGTCATGTCTGTGTGGCCGTGGGTATTCCAGCGAGGCGGCAGGCAGTAAGGGCATTCCGAACCCTCCTTAGCGTCAATACAGGGGGCGGGGGTGGGGGGAGTGGCTTCTTGGGATTTATCGGCTGCTAGCGGAGCTCCCTCTCGGCTTGTTTCTGCATTCGGGGCGTCGGGGCGTCGCGACGCTCCCAGCTAAAGTGGCCCAACACGGCGGGACGAGCGGGACAACAAACCAACGGGAGGCGGGCAAATGTCGGACAAAATTTTCAGCCGATTCACGGGCAGGTGAAATTTAGCCAGGTCGGACAAACGACGAGCACCGGTGTAACTGGGCACCCCGCTGAGCCGCGCCGGCAGCAACGCCCAGGCCCAGGCGGAGCCACAGGTCGGAAACATTTTGTCCCACTGCAGTCGAAATAAATAACAAAAAGCGCGCGGAAAAAAAAGGAAGGAAGCGCGCGTCTGTTTTGTTCTGCACGGAGATGGCGCGCTCCTGCTTCCTGGCGCCTGCGGACTGATTCCGATCCGTCTCTCTCGCACTCGCGGGGCGTCCCGTTCGGGGGCGAGGGAGACAGAGCGCCGCCTGCGGGCAACGCGCCAACAAGGACCGTGCGACAGCAGCCGTCAATGCTCGTCGCAATTTTTAAATATTTTTTATTTTTTTATCGCAGGCCGTTTCAGACTGACAGACAAAAACTTGGGACGGCGGCGACGCACTTGGACCGGCGCGGCCACTCGCGGCGCCGCTCGCCAATCAAATGTGTTCCGCCGCGTTAAATGGAAAGGCACTGTAAACACGCGGAGAGGGAGCGGGATAAATAAAAGATGATGAAATGAATTTACTTTAAGTGTTCCCCCACAATATTGTTACAGGAGTGGGGATGGGGACAATATGCTGGCGGGCCCGCGGCGAGGGTCGGACTTGGAGTTGCCGTGGGGGTTGTAATTCGTTTACAAGTGAAGTGAGACATTTGCGAGGGTGGGAGAGAGAGAGAGAGAGGGAGAGCGAGAGAGAGAGAGAGAGAGAGAGAGAGAGAGAGAGAGAGAGAGGGAGGGAGGGAGGGAGGGAGGGAGGGAGAGAGGGGGAGAGGGGTGTGCCTGTGGGAACCCGAGTACGCGGAACTCCGGGGCCGCGCGCCACAGCGGAGCCACACCCCCGTGCAGTCGAGCGTCGAGATTTGCTTAACTTCGGAAATATTTCATTACATAAATCCCGAGCATGTGACAAGCAGCAGGCGGTGCCTCCGCCTGGCTTGGCGCGGTTTGCCCGCGCGGAACGTTATTAGCACAATCAGGGAAGGCGGTAAGCGGATTGTCTTGGAAGGCGGTGCTCCGCGGCTCGGCCAGGCTCGGCCCCCTGGACGGCCTGCACTGCAAGCCTCCCTTCCTTTTCCAATTTGGCTGCTAAAGCGGGATATCCGCCGGAAGAGAGAGAACCACCGACCCGTTCTGGGACGCCGAGCGGCACAGCGGCACACAGACGGGAGAGAAAGGCGGCGGGTTCGATTCCCGTGTCTCAGATTCTTGTCATTATTTTCTCCGAGTCTCTTTCGGCGTTCGCGAGTTCCCTGTTCCCTGCTTCTTCGACGAATCATAGTCCCGGGACCCTGTGAGGGGAACACTAGGAAAGTGTGCAACAAATTAAAAAAAAAAAAAAAAAAAAAAAAAAAAAAAAAAAACAGGAAAAAAATTGGCGAAAGGAGCGGTGCTTGAACCTACGACTCGGAGTGCCGGTGACAACCGCTGAAGCACCTCGGCTCCCGATCCGACCGTCGATTCTCGGCAGAGTAAGTCGCGGCGTGATAGGTACTACGTCTTGGGCCCCCAATAGCCGAGCGTGTGGCTCGGAATAAATTACGAGATTCGCAACGAACAACGATAGATGTGGTGGGGGGTGAGGGAGCGATGGTGAGTGAGAGAGCGAGAGAGAGACCCACACTCGCACTGCTACATAATGTATGAGGGCCGTGAGATGATTTGGCGCGGGCGGATGCGTGTTGTGTGCGAGTAGTGCGTCCGAGGGTGACGCGTTAACCTGGACAACATGGAGGCCGACGGCCGCATCGGCCTCCACCGCCTGGAGCCGGAAGACGCGGGGACCGCATGGCGCTGCCACCTCCGCTGCCGTGTCTCTCGCATCCGTAGGGAACAGCCCGCGAGTGCGGGAGAGACGACGGCACCAACCGCCCGGCCGAAGGGGTAGTCGATACCCCGCGAGGATGCGCGGCCCCGACACGCGGGGTATCGCCGTCTCTGTCGCACCTGCAGCGCGCAGGACGGCACGCGGCGGCGGGAGCGGGTCGCAAGGAAGAGGTATTGAAAAAAACAGGGGGGAGTGGGATAAGGGATAGTGGAAAAGGGGATATGAGAGACAATGGAAGTGGGAAGTGGAAGGGCTGGGAAGGGGGCGGCAATCAGGCAGGGGTTGTAGGAAGTGTCGAGGTGGGGTGGGGTGGGGTGGGGTGGGGTGGGGTGGGGCGGGGCGGGGCGGGCACATGGCGGCGGGTCTACGCAAGGCGAAGGTAGACGTGACTAAGGGGCGCGCGTCGAATACCAATAGCCGAGATGAGGTGCGAGAGGGGCTTTTAGGGCGGGGCAGGGCGGGGCGACCACCCTCCCAGGCCCCTGGAGGCTGCGGAGGTCGGCGGGCGGGCGGAACGGGAGGGCGGGAACCCGGGGGCGGTGCCCAGGGCTCTGTTCTTCAATTTGGGAGGGTGTGGAAACGTGTGGAGACTGGAGGGGCGAAGTGGAGCACAAACACACTCTTGTAAAAGCGGGAGAGGAAAGTCGCGCACTCGATCCAAAATCCAATCGCAACACTTTTTTCTGTTTTTTTCTTCTTTTTTTTTTTCTCTTTTTTATCGGCGTCCGGTCCCTCAGGGTCCCCCGGATTGCGGTCGAGGAGTAGTGGGAGTAATGACGGCCAGCAAGGCGTTCAGAAGACACTGGCGCCACTCCGACCGGAATCCGACCGGAGCTCGAAAGCCGACCGGATCGGATCCCATACCGAGTAACCGCGTACAAAAGACATACCGCGACAAACGGAACCGAAAAGAAAAAGGAAGGGCGGAAGGGATTAGCGGGTCGTGCGAGAGAGACGCAGAGAAATATGGCGGCCGAGGCGAAGGGCGGCCGGAGGGTCGAGAGGATCCCGGTGATTACGTGACTGGAAATGTCGCCCAGTCTCCTGAGAGCTCGGGGCAGCTCGCCAGGACCCGGCGGCGCACAGTGGGCCAGAAGACCGGTCGGGCTGGTCAAAATCCCCGGACGCGTTTTAGGCTCTTAGAGTCGCGACATTGGACTCGAACCGAACGTGTGACCCAAGGGGGAATGCACTCAAAACTTTGGTGTAAAGTGATAATTTTTTAAAATTTTTAGAATTATTTTTTGGAAATTTTTGAAGAAAAAAATTGTAAAATTTGAGAAATTTTTGTAAAGTTTTGGAGATTTTTGAAATTTCAAGAAAAGCGACTCTTGAGCTTAAAAAGAGTCTACACTTTAAGCCGCGCGCGCCGGTCTTCTGGCCCACTGTGCGGCCCCAGCCAGCGGCCCTGAGGCCGGGGGAGGAGACGGAGTGCGTAGGGACGGGACGACATGGCGAGGTGGGTAGGCAGCGCGGCCTCGGGGCGCAACCCTTCCCCAGCCGCGCAGCCAAGCGCAGCCTTGTCTTGGCAGAGCGGCGCAGGCGAAGCTAGCTGTCAGTGTCAAAGACAGAGATCGCATATTTACACCTAAGACAGCCGTAACTCCGCGCGCTGCCGCGCTGCCGCGCCAGGGCTGGGGCGTGCCGGGCGTGCCGGGCGTGCCGGGCCCGCCGGGGACTTGCGCCCTTTCCCCCGAGCTGCCAGCCGGCTGGCTCCGAGCAACGCCGCTGTCACGCTCGCACTCACGGGGCGGCCCGCGGGGGTGCGAGAGAGACAGAGCACGGCGCGCCGAACCAGCCGCGGCTGCAGCGGGGCCCTCGGCCGCCCTCGGCCGCCCTCGGCGTGGGGCGTGGCGCCCCGAGTTTGTCTCAAGAGTTTCGGGGGTGGGGCCTCGGTGGGGCCTCGGTGGGGCCTTGGGCGCAGCGCGGCGCTGCCGGCGCACACGGCGGGCTGCGTGCGAGACGTGGCCCTCCCCAACCCGGCACGCCGCCGGCACGCCGAGGCCGCGTCCGAGTAGGCGGTCGCGGAGGTCTCGCCGAGAGAACGCGCGGAAGCAAGTGTAGTCAAGTCGCGAATAGTAATGCACGGGCAGCCGGGCGGACAGACAGGCGGGCGGCAGGCGGACAGACCGGCGGGCGGTACACTGCTGAAGGCGTGTCCGCTTGCAGTGACCCCGCAACAGCCAGCCTTGATTGACTTTGGGGTGGTAATGAAGGTGACGTGCTGCACCCTCCCTGCACGCGGCCGCCCCGCCCCACCCCGCCACGCCCCCTCGTCAACAGAGCATTGAAATCAACCCTTCTCCCCTCAAACCGGATTAAGTTCTCCAACAATTTGATTTAAGCATTTTTGTGCGTGCGAATACTTGCGTCACCCTCACGCCCCGCTCGGCCGGCCCCGCCCCTCCGCTTAGGGAGGCGTGGCGTGGCGTGGCGTGGCGTGGCGTGGCGGGCGGGGTGGGCCGGTCCGCCCCAGGAGACACTCTGCAGCAAGGCGATAATGGTAAGCCCTGCCCGCCGGTGTGGATCCGGCTCGGTTCGCCGGCCGGCATCCGGTTCGGCTCGCACCGGATCGGCACACTCTTATCCCGGCGAGACAGTCATGGCCAACGGCGCGTTCGTCGTGCCGTCTCTCTCGCACTCCTTCGGCGCACCCCACGAGTGCGAGAGAGACAGCAAGCCCCGCCCGGAGGCAGCCTGCATGCCGCTCGGACTAGAGGTTCAACGGCCGCGCTGTCATGCGAGTGAGAGCGCCTGCAGCGTAGGCCACCGTCCGCCCGGGCCGTAGGCAACCCGGCGACGCGGGTGTCGCGGGGTGGCCCGCCGCCACGGCGCTCCTCCCCGGCGGCGCGGCGGCCTCGCGAGCACAATGGCACAGCTGGCTGCCCCCCACCCGGCCCCCCCTCTGCCGTCTGCTATAGGCTACTTGCTTTGTGAATATAGGCTGGCACACACTGAACACACGAATACGCGATCAACAGTTGGGGGGCGAGACAACAAGCCGAGATCGGGAAGGCCGTGGAGAAGGCCCTTCGGGAAGGCCCGCGCCATTCACACCTTCGATTTAACACTGCCAGCCGCAGGCAAGCGCGACAAGCCCTCTGAGATGGGCGCTTGCCCAGGAGTCAGCGAGGTGAAATGGGTTTCACCAACTGCAGTTAGTATACTTCAAAATATTTTTTTTAAATAACAGGTTCTCCTCGATTTTCTATTATGCTGCTTTGTACGGTGTGTGTTGTCCAGGTAGATGGGAAGGTCAAGAAGACCGTGATGGAGGGCTCTCTCTCTCTCACACACACACACACACACACACACACACACACACAAACACACACACACACACACACGCGCGCGCGCGCGCGCGAGTGGTCGTTGCCGGGGCTTCCCCACTCCGCGCGCGAAAGACGACAATGTAACACTCCTCCGCCCCACGACGCGCGTGTAGGTTTGATTTGCTGGCACGCGGTGGCGAGCAGCCGCGAGCGCCCGGCAACAAAAACCGTAAAACAAACAAACAGAAAACTCGCCCCGCGCATCGTCGGCGGATCGGTTTTGCTTTCCAAGAGGCTCGGCGGATCGTCGGCGGATCGGTTTTGCTTTCCAAGAGGCTCGGCGGATCGTCGGCGGATCGGTTTTGCTTTCCAAGAGGCTCGGCGGATCGTCGGCGGATCGGTTTTGCTTTCCAAGAGGCTCGGCGGATCGTCGGCGGATCGGTTTTGCTTTCCAAGAGGCTCGGCGGATCGTCGGCGGATCGGTTTTGCTTTCCAAGAGGCTCGGCGGATCGTCGGCGGATCGGTTTTGCTTTCCAAGAGGCTTGGCGGATCGTCGGCGGATCGGTTTTGTTTTCCAAGAGGCTCGGCGGATCGGTTTTGCTTTCCAAAAGGCTCCGCGCATCGTCGGCGGATCGGATTTGCTTTCCAAGACGCCTTCCCCCTTGACTCGAACCGTACGTGTGACCCCACCCATGGATTGCTCTCCGAACGAGGCCCACTGTGCAATGCGAGGCCGACACGGTAAAACTGCCGAGGCGATTGTTAACGGCGACTAATAACCTCCCCGCCGCGCGCAGCACCGCGCAGCACCGCGCAGCACGCCGCCAAGGCCGTTGTGCGGCTCAAGATTTGTCCCCCAAGATCGCGCTCCTGCCGTGTCGCCGTGTGCCGGGGCGTGGCGGGGTGGGGCGGGCAGGCCGACCACAGAGAGCCCACCGCGGTGGAGCCACATGAGTGCTTTTCACTTATCACTCGTCTCCCGCTGAGGCTCGGGGCGGGGCGGGCGGGGCGGGGCGGGGCGGGGCCGCGTGGCGGGGCGGGCCGCGTTGGGGTGGGTCGCCCGCCCGCCCACCAGCATCAGGAGCATCAGGAGTCGGACTTGACATCCTCGCGACAGAAGCCGGGGGAGGCGGAGGGGCCGGCCTGCAGCGCGGTGGCAACGCGACAGTCGGCCTGGACGCGCCCTACACCCTTCACCACTGTTCGGCCCACCGGAGAGAAAATCTGACTTTCTGCCGAGCGGTCCCATCAGCCCACCAAGTCCGCTGGGGAATGTTTAGCACAAAAAAAAAAAAAATAAAAAAAAAAACGTTAACGCTAACGCTAACGTGAAAGCAGATGATACTAATGTTTATTTCAATGTATGTTTGTTCATCATTTAATTAAGGAAAACAAATTATTTTTAATTTTCTAATTTGGCCTGATGTATTCATGTCTGCGCATGTGTGTCCACAATGATATGCCTAATACCACTTGTGTTGGGTATCATTCTCTTTGTTTCAACGCGAGGATGCACAATATGATGGCCAATCACATAAATACTCAATACCCGTAAAAGTTGTTCTCTGTACTAGCGCGGGATCGCCGCAGCACTTGACACTCAGCCGTCCGGTCACGATAAGCAGCCGAGCTTCGTCATTCGACTCCAACATAAACAAACAAGAGCAGCGCGGCGCAGCGCAGCGCAGCACTCCGCGCCACTTGTCACCAGACGCCGCGCATCCGTTCCGCCCTAGTACCAATGCGAACTTTTGCGAATATCAGCAAAATAGTTGAACGGATGCCGAATTCCGCATCCTCACGTTCCGACGAGAAAAATGATACCAAATAAGACTAGGATAGCGGCGGGGGCGCGGGCGCGGGCACGGGCGAGGCTGTCTGCCAGCTATAGGACTCTGGGTGCGGGGCGCGGCGCGGCGCGGCGCGGGCGCGGCGCGGCGGCGCGGCGCGGGCGCGGCGCGGCCGAGCGCCCTCTGCCCATATAATCTTCTAGTCTAGCCATCCAGCCGCTTGCTCCCCGCACGAGAGTACAAGCATTCTGATACATTTATAATTATAATTTCTTTTTTCAATTTTTGCGTATAGCTGTGAACATAAATGTATCATCTGCTAAAAATTGGAAACAGTTTTGATTTGCCATTGGCAAGAAGCCAACACGAACGATGCTACTCCAAGTTTAGCGCTGAGTTGAGCGTTGTCGCCGAGTCCACATCCTCAACTGTGTTTATCTACGCTGAGTTCGCCACTCATAGTTTTGCAAGTGTACAGCACGACGCTTAAATATTTATTTTTCATGTCAGGTGGCAAGTGGTCGAGCATTCTATAAATCGTGACATTCCCCAAACTGCAACCGTTTGTGTTTTTCTATATTCTCCGGCGGGCGGAACATAAATTAATACGGCAGCAGGGAGGTGGTGGCTCTGGGGCGGCCCCCGCCGCCACGGCTTCTGCTCCGCGCTCTGCGGCCTGGCTGTGACCGGCTCGAGGACGCTGCTCGCCGCGCGTGCGGTGGCGGCCGAGAGGCGCGGGCCTCCACCACCGGGCGCCACGCGGCGCCACGCGCACGCCACGCGCACGCCACGCGGCACGCGCCACGCACGGCGCTCCCCACGCCGCGGCCCGCCTTGACGTGACGTCTCGTGATGCGATGGAGTGCGAATGCCTGATGAACAGCTTGGTCGTATCAGCCAGTCGATCAAATCGACGGGGCGACGGCTTCAGCGCGGCAACGGCGGGGAGGCGGCGACTCGTAAAAAAAAGGGCGGCTGTGCACAGCGGGCCAGAAGACCGCGCAGGCGGCCAAAAATCTACAGGGTCGCTAAATGGGACTCGAACCGAACGCGGAATTTATTGGTGAGTTCACACGAGTCCTATTCAGCGACTCTGGAGCTCAAAACGCGCCGTCTTCTGCCCACTGTGTGGTGGGGGAGAGACAGTGGAGAGAGTGCGGGTGAGCGGGTGGAGGGGGTAAAAAAAGGAGAAAGTGCCTCACCGCCCTGTAACGGTCACACGTGTGGAGGGGTGGCAGTGGTGGCGCGGGGGCAGTGGGTGTAAGGACAGGAGGAGAAGTGGCTGGGGTTGTTGTGCGAATGGTTGCTAAGGAAAATGGGGTTCTGGCTCGGGGTTTGCAGTGGGGATGCTTTCCAGGGTTGAAGGGGGTTATTTTCACATGGTTTGGCCGAGGCCCAGTGTAACTCCACTAGTGTGTGTCGGCGGGAGGAGGAGGGAGGGGGAAAAGGGGGTGGGGGTGGAATGTTATCAGGCTGCAGCCGCAGTCCCACCCTGCTGCTGCTCAGAAAGAAACAATTGCCACCGTAATTAATTGACGCGATTGTTTGCGTCGATGTTTGTTGTTGTTTGTTGGCGTTGTTGTTGATGGTAGGTGGCGGACTGGCGGTAGTGACGCTGTTGTCATTGGTAGCGCCGACTGCGCGGTAGTTCTGCTGCAGGAAGACAATGCAGCGCCGCTATAAAAATGAAAATGCAACTGCAGCAGCACAACGAAACACCAACACCCAAAGTTTCAAATACCAGCACAGTTTTTTTTTTCTTTTTTTCAATACCTTATTTGCTCCTCTTCCGGGCCACAACGTTCCCGATAAGCCGTCGACCGCTCCAGTCCGATGCCGCAACTCTTTATTTTGACTGCGAAGAGGAACTGCTCTCAGGCGCAGTGGCCCAGCCAGGTCTGCGGCCACCCGGAGGCTGAGCCCCGCTGCAGCTCTCAAGTGGTCAACAATACGGAAACACGCCGGTCGTCCAGGGAGGTAGAGAGAGATAGGAGATAATGGCGATTATTAGGAACCAATCCCGGCGAAATCGCTATGGCCATTACGACCCGCACCCCTACCCCGTCTGTGTCCGCTCCCTGACCTCCGGCACTAGGTCTTCTTCAACAGAACTTTTGATCAGAATTTACCTAGTCCCCGACCTGAGTCACTTTCCGGACCCTCTTGCCCTGGGCGCGGCAGATGGGTTGCCTACCCGTAGGCGGACTGGCTAGTCTTTCAGACGCGAGGCGGCCGGTGCAACACGTGGTGCTAATCCACCGATTATCTATTAGCCATTATCCCGACCCTCTTTATCGCACCCCAATCGGCGAGGGTGGCGCCTGGCCTCGCCGAGGACGGCTTAATCCGCGTGGTGACTTCGGGATCGGTGCGTTGCGCGGTGCCCGGCCGAGCCGCCCGGTCCCCAAGTCCCACACGCCGACGCCGTCCAATCCTTCCCAATCCGACTCCAACCTTGCACCCCAATCCCACATCCCATCCCGCGCCGCCGCACAGTGGGCCGGCGGGCGGTGTAGCGTTAACTCGCCGAGGTTTCGGCGGGTGGGTGGCGATCCGGCTTAGCGGCGACATCCTGTATTAGAGTATAAACTGGTCCCGGCCGCGCCGTCGGCGGCAGGCCGGCCCGACACGATAAAATTAAAGCCGCGATTGCCTCGACGGCGGCCTCGCGCGGGTCAGGGGCTGATTGAAACCCGCGCGCCGAAAATGAATTTTGGCGCGCTCTTTGGTGACGGGTTTGCAGGCTGGCGGCGCCTCTTTCTTTTTCAGCGAGGCCGGCGAAAAAGGGGGAAGCGGGGGGGGGGGGGGGGGGGGCAAGGGTTGGAGGTGGATGGCGGCGTGCTTGGGCAGGCCCAGTGGGCAGGCAGGGCGGAGCGGCAGGGCGTGGCGCGGCCGCGCGATGCGGTGCGTCTAACGAAGCGGAAAGCCAGCGATAGCTGAGGCTGCCGATAGACTTACACCCATCCTACCCCCGGCCGTCGCCCTCCCCCAGCCCCGCCACGCCGCCATGTGAGGAGAAAAATCAGTGGTCCCTGCTTTTCCACGTCCGCGCAATTTGTTTTGCATGTTCACCAATTCCGGGAGCCATATTTCAGCGGCGCGGCGCCCCCCCCCCCCACCCCTCTGCCCTTTCCCTCTCCCTCCCGGAGGACCCGACCGGACTGCAGGCCCTTTCTGGCCCACTCTCAAGGAGCATTGAGATTCATACTGGCTTTCCCGCGCCCCTCGCAGCCGCCGGCCCGCACGGCAAGCCAAGGGCAGTGACGGACCGCAGCGCGCCCGGGAGGTAGGCATCCCATTCGACGCCGCAGCGCCGCAGCGCCGCACTGTCGGGCGGCGGCCTGGGCTGCATCCGCCCCGCCCGCCTCGGTGAACCGGTGCCCGTCCTCCGACGAGCCGCAAACCGAGTGCTTAACTTCCCGCTTCCCGAAACTAGATGCACATCCGGTGGAGCCCCGACTCAGTGCTGGGGCGCCAGATGGGCGCTGCGCACACCGCCACTGAGTGAAGCGCCAACTTGGCCGCCCTGCGCCCCCGCTGCTCTCTGCTTTACGGTCGAGGAATGGCCAGCGCCAATAACAGAGTCAAGTTGGGTTTCGCCCAAGTCGGGCGGCGGCGCACAGTGGGCCAGAGGACCGGTGCCGGCGGTCTGAACTCTGAACGCATTTTGAGTTGCAGAGTCGCTGGACAGTACTAGACTGAACGTGTGGACCCTATACTAATGGATTCCTCGTTTGGAGAGCATTGCATTGGTGTGGTCACACGTTCGCTTGGGAGTCCTGTTCGGCGACTCTGGAGCTCAAAACGCGTCTAGAGTTTTGGCCGCCTGCGCCGGTCTTCTGGCCCACTGTGCGTCGCGGCAGCGCGCGAGCGGTTGGTTGAAAAGTCGCGGCGAAGGGAAAGTTTTGTACTCGCTCGGCGCCGAAGAACCCATCCAGAAACTCAATTCACGCGGTCGTGCCGCGCCGCAAAACTAACCAGTTAAAAAAAAAGTAAATCACAAAATAATTTTTTAAAAAAAAGTAAAGAATAAAAAGTGAAGAAGAAAAAAATAAAATTTAAACAGGTTAATAAATATGGACTTGCGAAGGGCTGCTGCTCCAACCGGCACCCCTTCCGGGTGGATCACCCACGAGGCCGAGACCATCGCGAGTCAGAAAAAGAGGCCACCAGATTGTGATGCAAATGCGGCCGGCGCAGCAGCCTAGCCCAAGCCTTGGCCTTTGATGTCTTCTCGGCGACAGGACCAGCCCCACGTTACATACGGTAGCCGCGGATTCATTCCCCTTCCATTATTTCTAGTTCTTTGTCTCTCTCTCTCTCCTTCGTCTGGCACACATGATCGGGGATGAAAAGAGAGAGAGAGAGGACGAGCATTGTGGTACGACGGCTGTAAAGTTTCGCATTGGATCATGGCAAAGCCGAACCTGTTGCGCGTCGCAAGGTGCTACACATACGCTCACACACACGGACGCACTCGCACACACCGTCACAGTGGGCTTCCTTTGTCGCGGGAAAGCCAAGTTTGATGCCTAGATAGAGCGCAATGGTCCGCCAGATTTGCTTTTTATCGCGCTTTAGGCTTTTGGCAGGCATGAATGGCCATTCAAGGTGTTTGTTTGAGCGCAGCCGGTCCTCTGGCCCACTGAGCCAGGGCGGCGACAATGCCGCGCTCGGCGTGCACCGGCCGCGATACAGGTGGCATTCACACATCCGCACGCAGACAAAGACAGCGATTTAAAGGTTTTGCATTTAAATGCGGCGCGGCGTGTGTGTGCCACTTGTCGCATCGAGGGGATGCCGCGTGTTCACAGCGCAGCGGGCCAATTAGAACGACCGGCCCAAACGGGCTGAGTGGGCTTCGTTTTGAGACGGGTTGGAGTGTGCTTCACTATGGGCCGTTTAAATAGGGACTGAAAAAAATGGTACATTTTGGAATTTAAAAAAATTCTGTAAAACAGTAGCAAATTTCTGAAAAAAAAAATTAAAAAAATCCGAACTAAACCTATAAAAAGGCCAGTTGGAAGGTGACAGCCATAAATACGAGGGAGAACAAAAGCCCCGCGGCTTGGCGGGGGCCGGTTGGTTGGTCCGTTTATGCTTCTCAAGGCGCTGCCTCCCACACTGGTGTTCGTTTGTCGTCCGACCCGTCTGATCGGTTCTACCAGTCGGCGTGATCGGTGGTTTGGCCGGCATCATCGGCGGATGGATCGGCGAGGTCGTTCCCACCGTGAGCCTCCGCTGGGGGTTGGCGCGGCCGTCTCTCTCTCTCTCTCTCTCTCTCTCTCTCTCTCTCTCTCTCTCTCTCTCTCTCTCTCTCTCTCTCTCTCTCTCTCTCTCTCTCTCTCTCTCTCTCTCTCTCTCTCTCTCTCTCTCTCTCTCTCTCTCTCTCTCTCTATGCGACCGAGTGAGCCTGCCGCTGGGGTGGCCGCGCAAAGAGCCTGCAGGCATTTTCACCCTAATTAACGGTGCTGTGGTTTCTGCGGTCATTTCGGTCCGGCGGGGTGGGAGGGGGAGGGGAGGGGTTAGGAGGCGGCAGGGCGGCAAACCTTGCGCCACGCGGACAGAGGAGAGGCGCAGCGACTGAGCTGGCCCGGCTGGACGTTTGCACAATCACTCACCACACAGTCACACGCACTCATCGCAATCCGACGTGGAAATAAAAGGGACTCACACACGCACGCTTCACCCACATACGTGCACGTAACCAGTCCGGTGTGTGAAATCAAAAGTAGAACATGAGGTTCGAATACCGATCCTCCTCCACCCCCGTCAAGGGCAAGCTTTAACCTTGATCCTGTATAAATACATTCGGCGAGAATCTCGGACTCCTTCCCATAAACCCGCATCCTCCCCCGGCAGCGCTCCCCCACCCCTCCTCCTCGTACGCCACCATTCAGGCACGACACAATGGAGGAGGCCGGCTCGCCTCGCCCCGCCCCGCCCCGCCCGCCCGGGACCCCGATACGAATATTTCTCAGGATTCTCTGAGAAAAATTAAACTGCCCCGCGATAGATTTATACGGAGTCCCGCGATTCTTCCGCTGTCGGCGTCAACGTGTCACCCCCGCCTGCTTCCATTTTTTTTTACAAACATATTTTTGCATTGAAAAACGTCGATTTTAACCTTTCCTCCCGAGGAGGACGGAGAAAAAAGATGCCGAATCCACAAACCTCAAAGCCCGACTGGTAATTTTATTTTTGAATTTTCGTAAAACAATTTTTCCTGTATTTTTATTCCGTGTCCTCCGAGCGCATCCTGGCGGCCCTTCACCCGCACGTGCACGCACACGCAGAATCCAGCTTAGAAAATTAATTTTCGCCGCTGGCGGTTGATATTGTTTTTTTTTTTTTCCTCCGCCCTCTCTTCTCCACGCGGATGTCCGTTTTGTTTCCGCGGATGTGCTGCCGGTATTTCGCCGCGCTATGAATCACGCTCGCGTAATTGTCGAGTGCGTGCGGGCGTTCATTTGCGTGCGCGCCTGTCCGTCCGTCCGTCGGTCTGTCTGTCTGTCTGTCTGTCGTCGGTGTCGGACGCTGCTTATTTGGACCTCTCACCGCCCGTGTCCACGCCGAGATAATCTGACATGATCGAGCGACCTCCCTATCAATACTAACCCCATCTCCGTCGCCCCTGCAGCGCCGGCTGTCTCGCTCGCACGCGTCTCGAGTTTCCAGCAAGACGTAGCACAGCAGCAGCACGGCGCCGAGCCGCTGACGTCCTCATACGTCGCCGCGACGCGCGACGCCTCGTTTCACACAGGGAGTGTTTCGGGGCGTATCTTTCTGTGGGACGCGCGTCATAATGACTCACTGACAAGTAAAAAAAAAAAAAAATTTCTGGATTTGTCATTATCTGCATGGACTCGTTCTTTTTCTCCGAAAAAATAAATAAAATAAAAATCGGCGCTTCCTGCCTTTGGCTGAGCTTTCCTTCGGCGTTCCGATGCCCATCAATGAGATCCCTGCAGAGTGACAGGTTGGCTGAGTCGGTCGGATTACGCCGCGGCTAGGATTACAAAAGGAGCACACATGAGCGGACGCTGTGAGGCTCGCTGGCCGCCGACGCACGCAGCGACGCAGCGCACCACGGCGCAGCACAGCGTCGAGTTGCAGGTAAAAGGCCCGCAAGATTTTGGAAAGATTGCGGCCGCGCCGCGCACTGTATCGCAAAGAGCGGTGCGCCGAAAACGCTCCCAAGTCTCCGATGTCACGCTCCAAAGAAGCCGGCGCTGCAACAAAAAAAAAAAAAAAAAAAAAAAATAGTGATAATAATTTTATTTAAAAAATCACACATTGATTTTGGATTGGTTAAAAACGATGCGGGAAACGGTGAGCATAGGCGTTGCCTGGAAAAAATGGGTTGTTGGTTTTCGGTGCGGAGCGCGTTAGCGTGCGTTAGCGCGACACGCACGTGGGTATGGGACCGACCCGGCGACCCCGAGGGACCCCAAGCAGGACTCCGGTGTAGGGGAGGGGTAAGGCCTCGCCCCGCCCCGCCCCGCCCCGCCCCGCCTCGCCCCGCCTCGCCCCGCCTTGGCCAGGACTCACACCTGGTCCTGCCTGTGCCGCCCTTCAATGAGGTTGATGGAGGGGAGGGGGGAGAGGGGAGGGGAAGGGCACCGTGTGCTCCCCCAACACGAGGCTCGGGCAGGGCAGCCTCTCAACGGTCCAATACACGCTACACCCCCTGGTGAGCGCACGGCTACCGGTCACACACACACACACACACACACACACACACACACACACACACACACACACACACACACACACACACACACACACACGCTCGCCGGCTTGCGCGCTGCTGCTGTGCGGACGATCTGTCAGGATTTGTAAAAAGAGTACAGGAGTAAACCGAGGGGGGAGGAGAGAGGGGGGTTGCTCTCGTTCCCTCATACACCGTCACAAATTGGCCCGGCCCGGCGCATTTGCACGGTTTTCACGCGCACTTATATTGTAATAAGAGGCCCACGAGTGTATAGTGGTTTACGATCCCGGGGCGTCGCGTCTCGCGTCCACTTCGCGTCGTCTCGCCGCGCTGCATATAAATCACTTGGGTTTTCGAGTGGCCGACGAGACGAGACGATGACGTCAGAGTCACGACAATGTCGCTACCGGTCACCACGGTGTGGGTATGCGCCGCTTCAATGCAAATTCATACGCTGGGTTTTCAACATCACGGTATAATGGTAAAGTTTCGTTCGAAATTTGCGTCGCTGAGCACAAAAACCGAGACATACAAACATCAAAATTAACAAAAAAAATTTTTAAAAAAATAATCAAGATTTGCGGGAGTCCATTTGAATTGTGGTTTCAGCCGGTCTATTTTGTGTGTGTACTTGGAGCCGGCCCGCCCTACCTGGCCTGCCTCGGCTTTGCCCGGCTTCGCTGTGCTTCGCATGCATGAACCATGGGGGAACTCCGTTCCGATTATTTCCCTGCTCTCTCTCTCTCTCTCTCTCTCTCTCTCTCTCTCTCTCTCTCTCTCTCTCTTTCTCTCTCTCTCTCACACACACACACAAACACACACATACGTGGTGTATGTATGTACGTATCGCACGGGGTAGAAAGAGACAGGCAGAGAGAGAGAGAATTTTTAAAAAAATATGATAAAACATTCTGCGTGCGTTTTTACGAGGAATACCGAAGCAAAAAATGCGGTCGGTGTTTGTGTGGCCTGAGCAAAATTGGCAAAACGAAAAATAAAACAAAAAAAAAAGGGGGGGGCTGCGCTAGCGCCCGCTTAATTTTGGAAACAGTTTAAATTCGCGCGCTGGACCTTCGGCAGGGAGAGGAAGTAGGTAATATAAATCCGATTCGGGTGCCACAAAGAGCGCCCTTTTGCGCGCGGTCCGCGGCCGGCGGAGCCGTTCCGTCTCTCTCGCACAGCGTGGCTGCTGGAGTGCAAGGGAGACAGGAAGCTCCGCGCGGAACGATCCCTCCGTGTTGCCGCGGCCCCGGAGGACCCGGAGCAGCGGCGGTACGTATCAGCCCCGGGCCTGCCGCCCCGCCACGCCCCGCCCCGCCCCGCCCCGCCCCGCCCCACCGCTCTGCCTCTTGTTTCACTGAAAAACGTTCTTAATGACGGACAATTATTTTGGCGACGGCTGCATGAAGGCGGGGCTGGGCCTGGCGTGGCCTGGCGGCGACGGCGTTGGGGACGTCGACGGGGAGGGGGCGCGCCGCGGCCCCGGAAGGACGCCGCCTGTCTCGCGGGGGGCCACGGAATGGGGCCAGGACTATCGGACTGTAATGGTAGGCCATCACACAAAAAGGTCACCAAAACGGCGAAACAAATGCTAAAAAAAATAATAATTCATTGTTTTCAAAAATTGTGGTGTTTTGTTTTTCTTGGCGCAGTGTATTTCGGTTTCCGCATTGCAGACCGCCCTTCGCTGCGCAGCGGCAGCCCATTGCATTGCACAATATCAACTCTCGTGTTCTGAGACGTGCCATCATTATCACATCGCCCTCTCGCTCTCCGACGCCTCTCATTCACGCTCTCTGTCTCTCTCTATCTCTCTCTTCTCTCTCTCTCTCTCTCTCTCTCTCTCTCTCTCTCTCTCTCTCTCTCTCTCTCTCTCTCTCTCTCTCCACCCAAATGGCGCAGGGCAACAAACAGCGCACAACTAGGAACGTACTAGAAAATATACGAGGGAAAAAGGAAAGGCCGGGCCGAAAAAAAAAGGTGCGGATGAGAGGGGAGTTGAACCCGAGTCTGGCGCTTCATTACGTAATGAGGTAGTCAACATTTTCCGGCAGCAGCAGTGGCAGCACGCCGGTTCGTTACAGGACGAGCATCACAAACACAAAAGCACGGCGCGATGGGAAATAAGACTTAAAATGAGATACTTCACTTTAATTTTTTTTTTTTTTTGAAGTCTTCTGCAGCATGCGACGACGGCGGTCGAGCTGAAGCCATCGCGACGCGGCGGCGAAGCGGTGTGGTCGGCGGCAATGGCGCCGCCGCGATAGGCAGCCGGGCAGCCCGCGCGCTTGGGAGGCGGCCGGGCCGCATACCTTCCAGGCGCTCGGGGGGCCCCACCGACGACCCCGTCGAGGGCCTCAGCCAGCAGCGCGGCTCTGACTGTCGCACAGCGTCCCGCATCGTCCCACAGGAGCGCGAGAGGAAGCTGGCCCCGCAGGAATGCATGCCACCGCGGTGGTCGTTGGGGTTCGCGTCGGCTCACCCGCAGCATCGCCGCGCGGGCCCCTTCGCGCCCTCACCCCCGCGGGTCGCGGGTTCGAATACCGGATCCGCGCGCAGTTTTGCCCGGCAGAGGGAGCTCGCCGAGGGGCGCGCATTCGAAACCACCAGCGGCAAGGGGGAGTGACGGGGAATTATTTTGCGCTGCTTTTATTTCATTTCGAGTGGGTAGTTGTGGCGGGCCCTATATGGAAATGCTGGCGGGGCTGGCAGGGCTGGCAGACAGGCGGGGCTGGCAGGCGGGGTGCGGCGTGGCACTGCGAGCCGCAATCACGACCCACCCGGCGATAATCGCCCGGCCCGCCCTCACACACACACACACACACACACACACACACACACACACACACACACACACACACACACACACACACACACACACACACAGCGTGCGCGTTGCAACCCTATGTTGGCGACGCGGCGCTCCCGCATTTTATTATGTTGCGCGTAAAGCACAGACCATAACCCCACTTTCAATTACCGATCGTGAAAACATGGCGCTGCCCTGCATGCATTTGGAGACGACCCTGGCGGTATGCGGCGCCACTGAGCGGCCCGGGGGGAGAAAGTCAGAACACAGCCGCCGTATCTGGAGCGTTTGTCCAGAGTCCGTGATTTTTTCTCGGCGAGGTTATCGACACTGAGTCCTGTTGTCGTGCCTCGCGCTCGTGACGCGTGTTGACACGACACACACACACACACACACACTCGCTCACACCGCGATCCTCGAACCAATCGCTATTCACGGAGAAAAAGAATTTGCTGTAGCAACAAACAGTTCGTTGAGACAACGAAGAGATTAGTTATTTTTTCCGAAACCAAGACGCTTAGCTGCTGTAACCAATCATTTGTTTCTCACAACAAAGAGCATTGATCTCCCTATGATTTTTATCCGTTGATCGAACAAAACTGTGGCCGTAGGCTCAACCCCATCAATTTTGTAATGATTATCATAAAAATTCGTTCTAAGAATGCATAAAATTTGTTCCTGGGACTCGTCTAAATTTGCTGGGGTGGCCACATTTCTTTTGTAATCACTGTCACCTTTTTGGAAGCCTGTACGAAAAAACTGTTTTTCCCAGCGGCTGACAACCGTCTCAAACCTCTTTTGTTCCCACGACGAAATTCTGAGGTTCTTCTCTGAAAGGGGGTGATGCACGGTCTCGCTGTGACGTCAGCGCGCTGCAAGCTCAGAGAAAAGAAACATGGGAAACCGATACGCCGGAGCGGGATTCGAACCCGCACTCTTAGGGTTGGGAAGCGACCTCGCTAGCAACTCCGCTACTGATCTGATTGCTTACTGCGGTCCACCGCAGCGACTTGACCGCTAGCAGGAGCTGCGATCGTCCAGCGGTCCGGCGCTCCCGCTGGTAGCTCACTGGTGCATCTGGTAGGCCAGGGACCCACTACGCGCAGACGGAGAGCTGAGTTATTTATGACTAGGCCAATTTTTCACAGAAAAATGCTCATGTCCGCTCCGATGAGTGTTGGCATAGCTGGGTGGTTGTGCCGAACAACCGAAGAATTACTTTTAGTCGCCGCGGACGCTGCACTCCCCTTAGACAAATCAAAAATATAAAGAACCTGCACTGCATCACGTGACTCAAGCTCTGTCTTCACCAAACTCATTACTTGCCTATATGAGCCAGTATGTTTGCTTTCAAAACAATATTGATTTCGTTCTCAGAACTAACACGCAATCGCTCATCAAGCCAAGAAATAGGTTACAGCAGCAAGTATTTTTCGTTCCTTTAAACTATACATTCGTTTCAACAAGTATTCGTCCTGACGTTGAGACGACAAGAAAAGATTTGTTGTCACGACAAAGATATTTTGCTCCGGAAAAATTAACTAATTTTTTCGTTGTCATAACTAACTTTTTTTCTCCGTGTTAGGGGTCAACCTGTCTCCGGCACCCTGGCCGCGCTCCGCCCCCCGGGGCGCCACGGCCGCCACCCACCACTGTATAACGAGAAGTGTCGCGCCGAAATCGTTTTTCGCGCCAAAAGTCCCATCAGCGAGAGAAGGCGGTGCTCTCTGGCCGTTGACGTGTCACGGCTTTGCCTCGGTTTTGGCCCGCAGGGGGGCGGGTGGGTACTACCTCTGACCTTTCAGTCTCGCCGCGGTGGTTTGTTTTCGAGTAGCGCGATATTGTTTCGAAGGCGCGTCGCGAGGTGCGAATCCTCGAGCCTGGCGGGAGGGAGGGTGGCGGGGCGTGATAAAAATGATAAAAATTACCTGTCGAGCGTGACTCGAATGCCGGCGAACTGGCGGGAAATGAGGTGGGAACGCCAGCAGGGGGAAAGCCAGGGGGAAAGGCACCGCCCCGTACGCCCTTCGGCAGCGGAATTCGATCTCCCTTCCCGAAACAACGCGCCCTCTTGAACTAATAAAGGGCGCCCGATTTTACACTCTGATAGATATTTGTATCGCCGCGCGGTGGCACGTGCGCACAACAACGCAAACATTCTTGATCTCGGCGAGAAAAAAGAAGGCGGTGCCTTTGTCCGGCTGGACCCCCTTCCTCAATCCGTTCTCGCCTGTCGCGAATCACCTTTGTGACGGCCTGGCCTCGGCAGGCGCATCACTAAATTTTACCCCACTTAAGCTCTAAAAAGAGGAGGCCCGCCTAACCTTAAAAAGCGCACGCGCCGCCGGCATTGTCCGTATGACTTTCCGTGTTCAAAAGGGAGAGTGACCAGTCCATTAAAGAGTGTAGCGGGCCGGGCGTTTCTATGGGAAGGGTGCACCACAATGGGCGCACCAATTTCAAATGGAATAAGAAGGCCTTTCTGCATATCAATGGCGGGACTGCGGCACCTTATTTGTTTGAGTGTTGTGACACGATTGGCCGTATTGATGAGCCGTGTCCTTGAGGCGGCGGTAATCCCGAGACGATCGAGGCCGCCTTTCCCACACAGAGGACCCCGATCCCTAATCGCAGCGCGACCGACCCGACCCCGCCACTGTCATTTTCATAATTACCATTCGATTCGCAGAGTGTAAAATATCAACTCGGGGTTTACATGGTGATTTATAGAAATTTTTCTTTAATTGTTAAAACTAATTTTTTTTCCTCGATTTATAAACAAAATTTAACGATTCAAGTAATTTTTTTTTTTTACAAATATTTTTTTTGGGGGTGTGTTTTGCCGCAGCGTTTGGTAGCGCTGCAGACTGTACCGCGGCGGCGCGGCGGCGCGGCCCCGCTCGCCTCGTCCTTCATTGAGTGTCCCAGGGACACGGTCCCGTCCCTCCCCCCCCCCCTCCTCCGGCCTTACCCTTGTTCTGGTGTGTCATGCATCATTCCCTATAAATCTCGACACCCTCGGCGAGCGGGCGAGCGACCGAGCGTCGTCGTCGGCGGCGACGTCGGCGTCGTCCTCCCCCCCAGTCCTCCCTCCCCGGCCTGCCCAGGTGTACGCGGCCGCCGCGTCCACGCCGCCGCTCTTCGCTATTTTTTGTCCCCCTCCCCCTTCTCCAACGGTGCGCGCGCGCGCGCACACACACACACACACACACACACGGCGTGTTGGTTCCACGCTATTAAGCTTGATCCTGCCAGTTCCTCCTATATCGCGCCCGCGAGTGTGTGTGTGTGTGTGTGTGTGTGTGTGTGTGTGTGTGTGTGTGTGTGTGTGTGTGTGTATGCACCCTCGAGGTAGACGGACTCCGCGACGAACTTTGCCGTTTCCCCATTATTTGCATGCCTTTGACTCCTCATTCCTTCCTTTCACCGACGCGGCAGCGCTGCTTAGCCACAACGAATGACAATCATTGTGTTTGCGCTTCCAGCCAAATTCGCCGCCGGACAGGTGCAATCGCTGACAATGCGGACGCGCGCAAGGTGCCACTGTGCGTCCCACTGCGCGCTGTCAAAGGTGCGCCTCGCGACGCCTTGGCACGCGCGTCGCGACGCCGGAACCACAATCGAACGACCGCCGAACAAAGCGGGGAAACTGACAAAAAGCTCAAAGAATCGAGTGATTGTTTATGGAGCAGCGTTCATTGGCGCGACCGAGAGGTGTCACTGGTGTCAGGTGAGGAAAAACGCATGACTTTTCCTCTCCTTTCGACAGTTGCATTTCATCTGCATTCAGCGAGCGTTCCCACTGCCCCCGTTGGGCATTTCTTCTACTTCTCACATGCCCAAGTAAGTGGCTGGAGCTGATGCACGGCGACGAACTCGGGTTCAACCACCGGCAGAGCACCATTTTTTTTTTTTTATTATTTTTTTTTCCGCGTCTGGCTGGGTGGTGCAACCTTTTCGCAAGGAGCTCGCCGCGCCGTAGGGGAGGATGTCCCCACGGTGGGACGAACGAGGACGACCAGTCCACTTGCACAACGCGGCCGTGTCGCAAAGGCCACAACCATTTTTATTTGACACGTTGAACAATTATTTTTATTCATTTATTTATTTTTTCAAAAAAGCAATTAACAGCAGCACTGCTCAGAGACGCCAAAATTCTTTCTTTTTTTTAAAAAAATGACGAAGACGAAACGAATCGATTGAAATTGTGACATGCGAGGCCTATTTGATTGCGTTGTGCGCTCTGGCAAACGCGGCTCCACGAAGAATTTTTTTTTTTCTGAACAGTGTATATACGCGGGCTGTCTCACCCTCCTATACTTTACGCAACCAGCATCTTGCCGGGACGGACCAGCCAGCTTCACATGCCAACGGACGTCTCAGGGAAGGGAAGTGCGGAGGGCCGGGGGAGGGAGGGGGGGGAGGAGAGAAGGGGGCATGCTCTTTGTTACTGCAGGGCTGCCAGCCCCGCCAGTGCCGCCGCACTATTTACCTGCAATACACGGGACTGCGCAGCATGCGCAGCGGGATGAAGCAAGCTCCACAAAGACGTCGTTTTATCATAAAGACATGCACTTGCCGCGGTGTGTGTGGCACCACCGTGTGGCACCACCGTGTGGCACCACCGTGTGGCACCACCGGCACCGAAGCCGTTCGCTGGAAATAATGACGCGACACTAATAAACAAGCTACATCTTTAAATCTGTTTTTTTTTTCCAGTGCCTTTTTGGGGAGGTCTGGCGGCCGGCACGGGGTGGGCTGCACTATCCATATCCCCGGCGACAGCGAGATGACGAGATAGCTTTTCGGCGGGCGGACCCTCTTCGCGAAGACAGGCGGCGCGAGCGGCCGTTGGTGGGTGCGTCTCCTGGCCCACTGTGCGCAGCCGAGGCCTTCTGGGGCTCCACCTTCAGCATGGACGGCTGCTGCACCGGCCGGGCCCGCAGGCCGCACAGCGCTCCGTCGCCCTGTCTCTCTCGCACCCCTGCGGGCCGCCGCGTGAGTGCGAAAGAGACGGAGCGGGGAGAGCCCTGTGGCCCCCTTTGTTCGCGAGGCCAGGTAGCTGGAGTGGCCAGTGACACGCGGGGCACGCTGCAGAACCAGCTGCACCGCCAAATCACGGCGGGGCGCAGCTGCGGCGGAGAGCTGCCAGAGGCACGGGAGAGTCGGGCCGGGAGAGTCGGACCGGGAGAGTCGGTGCGACAGCGCGAGTTGGGGAGAGTTGCGGAGGTTTGCGGGGGGGAAGGTACCCGTTGTGGGAGACGTTGTGGGAGACGGGGTGAGACGATGGGGTGGCAAATCTGAGTGCGAGAGAGACAGAGAGCGTTGCGTGCCAGGCATTCATGCCGAGAATTAATAGCTGGTGGTCCCTGCGGGGGGCTTCCCGGTAGGGGTGGCAGTCCGGAAGGATTTGGGAATGAGGGTGTAGGGAATGCGGGGGCGTAGCCTGCAGCCGCCCAGCCCTGCAGCCAGCCAGCCCTGCACGCCATCCAATCCGTCGCCCTCTTCCTGCTCGGCCGGCCAGGCGGCCAGGCAGGCAGGCAGCCGATTCGGACCCGGAAGTGCAGATCGACCATGGCATCTTAGCTGACCGCCCGCCCGCGCTCTCACGCTCCGTGAAGGGCCCCGCCCTGAAAAGTAAAAAAAAACAAAAAAAAACGGCGCGTTTTGGCGCAGGAAGCGACCTAATGGCCAAGTTTCCCACCAGAGGGAAAAAAATCTCAACTTTTCTTTTCCGTTTTCCTGGGCGCTTTCCCGCGGCCGGGCGCGAAGGAAAGCGGCAAGGCGTGATGACTCATGATCGAAACGTGCGTCGCGCTTATCGGGCCATCGCCTAAACAACTCAATGGCCGCGCCGCCAACCTGACGAAACGAAATGACAGGTTTTAGACCGGACTACTGTTGATTTCGAGGCGTTGATACGCGACGCGCGTGTCAACTTCCTGCAAGTCACCGCGCCGCACAGTGGACCAGAAGACCGTTGGTGGCGGTCAAAATCCCGGACGCATTTTGAGCTCCAGAGTCGCTAAATGAAACTCGGACCGAGGGTGTGACTCCACCGATGGGTTGCTCTCTGAACGAGGAGTCCATAGGTGGAGTCACACGTTCGGTTCAATGCCCATTTAGGGACTCTGGAGCTCAAAACGCGTCTAGAGTGTTGGCCGCCTGCGCCGGTCCTCTGGCCCACTGTCCGCCGCACCGCGCAGCCAAAACGACCCCAAAACATTTCCATTTTTTCCACCCGTCCGCGCGGTTGAATTGCTGCCGTGTTGTTTCCCCAGGTCGGCGTTGCTGACAGACAAGGACACTTTCTTCATGAATTTAAATCGCGCATTTCACGCGTAGTTTCCACACGTGTAACAATCAAACCCATCAACAACTATTGCTCAGTCGACACAAATTTCCTCAGGTCCGTATGTGTCGACGACCACACACTTCCCACTGTGTAGCCACTAATTTCCACGCGTCCAAATGACCGTGCGCGTGTGCGGCCGCATACCGTTCAACTCGAGGGGCCCGAGAGGCACTGGAGGTCAAGAAAGGAACGATGAGAATATGATGGGGAATTGCCGCTGCTGGCTGCGGCTGGCTGGCCGGTCCACCGCCGCCGCGTACTTTAGGGGGCATTCCACCCGTGCCATGTCATGGTCCCTTATGAACAGTGTGTGTGTGTGTAAATTGGATTCCAATAAAATCGGCCTGATTGCACTAATTGTGCGCCACAGCCAGTGGGGCGGTGGTGGTATACACTGGGGAAAAAAGGGTGCGAGCGTTTAGCGCTACGAGCGCTCGTGCCGCCTGTGTGTGTGTGTGTGTGTGTGTGACTAAAAAATGAAATGGTCGCAGTGTTCTCATCAAGGAGACCGCGATAGTGTGTCCGTGGTGTGGTATTGTCTGGAAGCGTGACCGCAGCCTCCGGGCTTGAGAGAGAGAGAGAGAGAGAGAGAGAGAGGGAGAGGGAGAGAGAGAGAGAGAGAGAGAGAGAGAGAGAGAGAGAGAGAGAGAGAGAGAGAGAGAGAGAGAGAGAGAGAGAGACGATGAAATTAGAGAGACGGGCGCTATTGACGAGGCTGCGATCGATATATATCGATTCCGAGTGTGACCAAAGGGGAATGCAGCAACCGCTTCTAGTTTCTACTCGCCGGCCACATTAGTGAGGGCGTTGACTCGTTGGCGCCCGCACACTGGGGCCCCGCCACCCACTGGGGCCCCTCCGCCCCCGCTGGGGCTCATCCATGTGGATTTGGCGAAATGCGCGCAAGGGTGGGGGAGGGGCGGAGGGAGGGGGAATGGGGTGCACCTCATCACACGTGCTGAGTCAGCGAATCAAGGCGAGGGGCCTGTCTCTCTCGCTCCCTTACGGGACGCGCGGGGAGTGTGACGGAGACAGCGCGGTGGGGCCCAGAGGTGGGGCCCCCGTCCAGCCGGCCGGTCGGTCGGTCTGCATCCAGGGTCAGGCCCGTTTACCTCTTTTTCGAGACGCGAGCATCGACCCTTCCCGCCGCGCCTTGGAAAAATATTGTCATTCCAGTTATCGTTTCATTAGTCGTTTTCGAGGCGTATTTTTCTTCCCAACTACCCTGCCAACAAACGCAAGCGCTCTGTCCCCGATTTTATTTATTTTCCCGGCACGCCGTATCGCCGGGGTTCCTCGCGGCACGAGTGTGAGGACAGACTCGTCATTACACGTAATTGGCGGAGCAGATGGCGTCGTCCAACCCGCGGATAAGGCGACGCCCGGCCGCGGGAAGCCCTTCGTCCTGAAGGATCCGTCGCTCTGTCTCTCTCGCCCGCCTCGCGAGTGCGACAGAGACGGAGCGACGGAATGAGGAAGCTGGTGTTCCTCCGCGCTGCGTCCTTCCGTTGGCCCCAGCCCAGGCCCCGCCAGCCCCGCCAGCCCCGCCACGCCGTCGACGGCTGTCAGAGTGTTGACCGACAGATTCGCGGCGAGTGGCGCTAACGCCGCGCCGCCGCCGCCATGTCACGCCGTCAGCCTGACAACACATCCATGTTGCGATTCGCACGCTTTCGCGCGCCGGAATTTGCATCCAGTCATTTTGGTCGATTTCTCTCTCTCTCTCGCTCTCGGATTGTGTGTTTTTGGTCGACGGGCCGCGCGCAGGCTGGGGCGGGCCGATGAGTCTAATGATGACAGGTTGTCCTAGAACGCCCCACCGCGCCCCGGCCCGCCCCGCCCCGCCCTCGAACGTCTCAAGGAGCTCCCAATGAGCCGTCATCAGTCGCGCACACGGCACCCCAGCGGAGCATGGCGGAGCAGACCCTCTTCCAGAATGGGAGAAAAAAAAGAAACGCGCAGCTCGGAATGCGCTATGGCTGGCCGAGCCGTCGGACGAGGGCCTAAGGCTGACACGCCGGCCAGACGGCCCCACGGCGGCCCCACGGCCCCACAGCCAGGACGGCCGGCAGGTACCGTATGGAACGCCTAACAAGCGCCAAGGTCAGGAAACACCCACTTGTCGACGGCTCCAATTTGTAACAGCCCGTTGCAGAACGCCGTTTGGTAAACACCCGGGCCCTTGTCCCACCCACGCCCTGCAGGAGGTCACTTCCCGCGTTTTTTTTTCTTTCCCATATTTCCCTGCAGAGATTGTTTCCAGTTTGCTTTGACGACATATCCCGCGGTTCCGCAAGACCTGGCGGGGCGGGCGGGGCTTTTTATGCGGGGAGGGTGCCGGCAACGCGGCCGCGGGGTCACGTTTGTATGATGGCGGCAATAAAAGTGTGTAGTAAAGCCCTGCGGGGAGAGAGAGAGAGAGGGAGAGAGAGACGCGCTGACATTACGACAGAGTGCATGCACCCCGCCAGGCCCAATCCGTGTAACAGGTTGAGGGGGAGTATCTCACGTGGGATTTTGGCAGAGGCCACGCCGCGGCAAGTTGACTCCTATCTCCGTGTCCGACAGCATCCCCGGTCCACAAATTCCACTCCAAAGAGATTTCCCATTCCATTTTCCTGCTGCATGCATCTGCTGGGCCAAGTTTTTTGAAAGGGTCGTGAGACAGAGATGCACTGAATTGATAGATAGTATTATTTCCACTTGTAAAAGTGGTTAATTTGAAAAGGCGGACTGCAAATTTTATCCCTTTTGGTAAGGCGGTATACTTAGTACTGCGTCAAATAGGCGTTACAAAATTGAGTTTGGAGCGAAACAAGTGCACGGGTCTTTAATGGCAGTAATAAGGTAGCGCCAGTACGGATCAAGAATATTTTTTACTGCCAGGCCTCAAATCTGATACCATTTAAAGAGGACAAATAAATATTGTTATCGCTCTGAAGCTTAGCTGTTGTACCGCCTAATGCAAGCGTGAATTATAATTACCCCACTTTGCAAGCCGTAAATTAATTACCATCCTTAAACTAAGAGATCCTTCCTGACATATCAGAGCCACTCTCATGCAGTTTTCTTGAGCCCACATGTACCCACATTAATCACTAAGTCACTGCTGTGCTGAAGAAATTGGCAGACAGGTTGAGTTAACCTACAAAGCTTGTACTCAAACATGTAAAGTTATACCCTGTACGAACTTATATAATTTTGACAGTTTTTCGAAAGCACTCGCAAGTTTCACAGTCACTTCGATGATAACAAAACAATCTTCGCCCACACTCGATCCAGTTGGCAACGGACGTCATTGTACAAAACTAATAGTAAAATGTTGACGCAAAGTCGGCTCTGCACCACCATAATGGCGGCTGGAAATATTGGACATATACGCACGACACAGTCAGTATCCGCAGTCAGTCACTCTTCGCAAAATCTGAACTAACCTCTAAATGGCCATGCTGTTACGAAGTTACGAAGTTTGACTTTCAGTGTTCTGGAGTTGTGAAATGACGACGTTTTGGATCGTGTGTGGGTGAAGATGATTGTGTTTTATTGTGTTTTATTGCTGTAAAAGGAAACGTGAAATGAGAAAGTTAGTTTTTTTTTAAGTATTCCACTAAACACCATGATCTGTGCCCAGCGCACAAAGCTACTTGTAAGGACACAATCTTCATTGGGTGGCTCAACTTGTCTTCCGATTCCTTCACAGCAGCAGTGCTTCAGTGATTAATGTGAGTAAATCTGAATTCTAAAAAACTGAATTTGAGCGGCTTTGGTATGTGAACAAGGACCTCGTAGTATATGAGTGCCGTAACTGTCGTTTCTCTATTGGGTAAAAGGCAACCTTCATCGGTGATCAGAAAAGTTTTCTATTGATTTTGTGTTTAATCACAAGCCAGTAGCTTATCCATCCTGGCATGAATCTATGCATTACCTTCACAATATTTACAATTCTGGGTTTGGGGAGACATTTGGACCTGACCACAACGGTGAAGTGTTGGCGTTAAATTAAACGAAGAACGGTGTTGATGGCAAGAGCTTGGTGTTGACTTGGATCTACTCCCTCCAACGGTAGGTACGAATGCAATGTTTTATTAACCCTTTTAATGAACTCTGCAGTGGTGGAATAGTTGTGGAGTACCGCCTCTGATAAGCGGTTATGATGACATGCATTTGGCGCTAAATTTCATATCGCCTTTCAACTTTGTGTGGAGGCGGACTGCACACTTCGTGTGGCACTAATTGGGGCGAGGCTCGGGCGCGGCGGGGACGGCGTGTGTGACCGCGTGAGAGTCACGGAGCTAATCGGGAAGGGGGACAGACAAGCCCCGTCGCGGGGGCCGCGTCACGCAGTCACGCACGCCCCCGGATCCGCCGCGTCGCTCAGTCTGTCTCTCTCGCCTCCTCGCGGGACGCCCCTCGAGTGCGAGAGAGACGGAGCGAGCGGTCTGGAGCCCATAGCTGGAGCCGCGCGGCGTCGCGACGGTCAGGCGCTGGCCTCCGGTTTGGTCACGGAGTCACGAAGTCGAGGCCGCAAAAAAGCTGCTGCTGGCGGAGGTGGCGGTGTCCCCCTTGTTTCACTAAGGACAGTGATTTAGGGCGCAGGACGACGCCGGCCTGATCTGGGGACACAGTGGGACACCTCTGGGCCGCGTGCCGGCCCGCAACGCCCCGCAACGCCCCGCAACGCTACCACGGCCCTAATGCCGGCAAACAAAAGGAGCGCCAAAAATACGGCCTCGCGGCTGGGAAAAAAAAACAAAAAAAGATCGGAATGTGGTGTTTGAACCCTCGTCCCAGGTTCCCATGCAGGTTCCCCTCTTGCCCGGGCGACAGCACACACGGCCACGCCCCGTGCCGTGCGATGCTGCCCCTCGTCGACCTACCCCCACAGGAGTGAGTTCGACCCTCTGCAATGCGTACTTACTACGTATGTACGTACGTACGTACAGGGTGTGAAGCACTACTAGTATTTTATTTTTATTTTTCCCTCGCCGCCCACGGTCCTGCTGGCCGACCCAAAAACGTGTTTCAAAAGATGTTTGCCCTTGCGGACGGCCAGAGGACACCAGCAACAGCGCTGTGCCGCCGCGCTCCCCGCGGCCCACTCTCTCTCTCTCTCTCCTCTCCTCTCTCTCTCTCTCTCTCTCTCTCCTCTCTCTCTCTCTCTCTCCCTCTTTCTCTCTCTCTCTCTCTCTCTCTCTCTCTCTCTCTCTCTCTCAGACATACACACACTGCTTACCCCCATGGCGAGCACAACAACGAGGTTAGACGCAAACGCCTTACACGCCGTCGCATTTAAAGAAGAAACGAGGAGACAAAAGGCTAGACATACTGCGGGGCATCAGGGCTTAATCGCGAAGCGCGAGCGGGGGTGGGGGAGGGGGGTCGAGGTGGGAGCGGGGCAGGGTACCGACAGGCAGCCTGGCAAACGCAGCCAAGGCCCGGTACGCAGACAAATGTGCGGTTGTCGCCGCCCTTCACGGCGCAAGATGGACGGCGCCCCCCTCCCCCTCTCCCTTCCAGCCTCCCAGGCCGCACAGCACCGCGCCGCGACCAACTCTTTTTCCTGTCATAAATCGGCCGCTCTCTGTCCCTCTCGTGGGGTTGAACGGCGAGGTCATGTCGTGCACGGCCTCCGCCGCCGCCTCCACCGCCTCCACCGCGGCCTCGGCCGCCTCGGCGGAAGAGACGCGGAGCAGCGGGCCCGTGGGGCACCGCGCCGCACCGCCCCGCCCCGCCCCGCCCCGCCCCGCGCCCCGGGAGCGAGCGAGAGGGAAGAGACAGAGGAAATCGTAATGGGCCCCACAAATCTTGCGTCGTATGTCACCTGTTCTGCCCCTGGCGGGCCGCTGGCGGGCCTCGGCGGGCGGGGGGTCGTCCGTTCGCAGCGTGGGGGCGGCGCGGGACGCGTTCTACAAACAGTGACACCGCCGCCGCCCGCCCCGCCCGCCCCGCCCCGCCCCGCCCACCCGCAGCGCACGCCGCGGGTACTCGCACCGGCGGCGGGTAGGCGATGGTCTCGCTCTGTCTCTCTCGCACCCCTGCAGGACGCAAGAGAGACGGAGTGACGAAAGACGTTTCGGAACGAGCCTACCGCCGCGGGGCGCGACGGGCCGGCCGGCGCCACGCAGGCTGGCGCGTAGGGTGCGGCGGGGCGCGGCTAGGCGCGGCTAGGCGCAGCGCAGCGCAATGAATGCGATATTTCGCCGCCATTGTCCATCGCGGCCAGAACAAAGCATGTAACGCGGCTGCCGGCCCCGACAGGCCGATCAACTTCACAAACATGCCAGTGCACACACACACACACACACACACACACCATTTGAAATAATTAATATATAAAAAATAAAACTTTTACTTGTTTTTAAAATTTGCAATTTTTCCTATATCCGTACGTGTGCACTGCCGCGTCGCTTTCTACTCGCTGGCCCTCGTGTCCGCGACCGCGCGTCCCTGGGGCTTGCCTTGGGCTTGGCCAACGCGGCATTGCGAAACCACCGTCACCGCGGCTGGGAGTGGATGTCGCACAGTGGGCCGGAGGCGGTCAAAATCTCGTACGCGTTTTGAGCTCCAGAGTCGCTAAATGGGACTCGAACCGAACGTCTGACCCCACCAACGGATTGCTCTCCGAACGAGGAATCCATCGGTGGGGTCATACGTGCGGTTCGAGTCCTGTTTAGCGACTGTAGGGCTCAAAATGCGTCTAGAGGTTTGTCCGCCTGCGCCGGTCTCCTGGCCCACTGTGTATCGGGGACGGATCGCGGGACGCGGATCGGAAGGATTAGCTGGATGGCGGACGGGATGGAGCTGCGCAGGGCTGTGCATGGCGGCGCGCTGTCTCGTGTGTTTTATTTGCATATCGGCACGCTGCCTGCCGGGGGCGGCCGGCTGCAGGGGTGGCTGCTGTACTTGCGCAAGATCACCTCCGCCTGCTCGGCGTTGGCGCGTCGGGAGGGAGGCGCCGTGGGGGAGTCGCCCCGCTCGGCTCGGCTCGGCTCGGCTCGGCCTGGCTCGGCTCCGGTCCCCCGGCCGCTGGCGCCGCCCCTGCCGTGCCGCGTGCCGCCCTCCAGGCAAATAGATTTGATGAGATGAAAATAACGGGCCGATTGACTCGGCTCGACGTAAGGTTGCGACAGTCACACGCCGCGCGGCCAGGCGGGTGCGGCACTCAACACATTCGTCCCTTCGCCCCGTCTTCCTCACGGGACGTCCACGTGAAAGAAAGAGAGAGAGAGAGAGAGAGAGAGAGAGAGAGAGAGAGAGAGAGAGAGAGAGAGAGAGAGAGAGAGAGAGAGAGAGAGAGAGAGAGAGAGAGAGAGAGAGAGAGAGAGAGAGAGAGGCCGACCTGAGTCGTGTGCGGGCGTGCGCGTGGTGTTCGGACACGTCCGCACTCACGGCAGCTCTTTCCAAAGGAAGGGCCGCTCCCTCGTTAGACATTCCCCGCGCGCTTTCGCCATCAAATTGCCGCACTCGAAAGACGCGAAAGCCTCGAAACCTGCAATTGGCGGCGGCATCGGGGTTTAACGAGCCGTGGGTGTGACTGCACTGTGACTACGGCACAGTGGGCTCGCTGCGTGTCAATCCGGAGACACTCCGCCGCCTTGGCGTCGCCCGCGGCGGTCGCGCGCCCCGCCCCGCCCCGCCCCGCCCCGCCCCGCCCCGCCCCGCCCAGCGCAGCGCACATATTATTGCACCAACTTGCCAGCGTGCTTGACGTTGACGGGCCACCGCCACCGCGCAAGCACACTGTCAAAAAAAAATAAAATAAAAGCGGCAAATTCTCGTCGCAGTGACATAATAGTCCGCCCGACGGTCCACTTCGCAGTCCGCGTTGCGCAATAAATGGAACCACTCATCAGACAAACGGGCAAGGTGTGGTGGCTGCCTGCCCGGCTGGACGGCCCGGCTGCCTGCCTGCCTGGCCGTGGCGCTGGCGCGAGGGGACAAATGAGAATAAAACAAAGCGCGGCGTATCCCCGCGGCACCCTCGTGTACACCATATAATATACACTCCCCACGTATTTTGTTTCCCGCGGTCCGACTGGGATTAAAACATTTTCCACGTAGCCGGCGTAGCCTCACGCAGGGGACCGGGCCTGGGAAAGGGATGTAAAGAGAGTTACGCCCACGTGCCACACCAAAAAAAAATAATTAAATAAAAATTTTAAAAAAAAAATAATTAGAGAGGAACAGGCACTACCTTTGTTGCCTCCCAAAAATTAAATTGTTGCACCCAGCACCCGGTAAAAAAAATCATGTGAATCTTTTTGCGGGTGCGTTTTTGTGCGCGGCGCACAGTGTAGACGCCCCCTGCGCGGCGCCCCGCAGTCCATCCTATCCCATCCCAGCCCGCTAGCGGAAGTAAATCTGTCACAGCGGACTCTCCCCGCTAATCCATTGCCCCGCTGCAGCCGCTCCAGGCCCGCTCCAGGCCCGCTCCAGGCCCGCTCTAGGCCCGCTCCAGGCCGAGCGGCTGGAGCGCTGCGGCTCCCAGACTCTCTGTCTTGACTCCCCACTGACCCCGGACGCCTGCCCGCCATTTCCGGTCGGTGCTTTTTGCAAGTGCCTCTCGCAGTGCGTAGGCAGCGGGCGGGCGGGCTGCCTAACCCCTCCCCCTGGGGCGGCCCTCTCGCCGCAACACGAGCTTTCCGCTCAATCTGATTCATCATACATTTTTAAATTTCCATCACGGTGTTGAATCGCTCCTCCACCCGGGCACCCACCCCCAGTCCTGCCGCCCGTTGGCCCGGACGCCGGGCTAGCCGAGCCACGGCGAAAATCAATCAACACCAGCAGGACCTTGTTACTTTTGCACGGAAAAAGTTGGCGTTACACCGCGAAAACAAAACAGGCTGTGCAAGTCCCTCCCGCCTGCGAGGATTTTGTTGTTATTTTTCCGGTCCCAAATTGGCTGGAAGTATGGGGAAGCTGTTTTCCTTGCGCACGCGGCTGGCATGGCGGGGCGGCGCGGCGTTGCGGCGTGCGGGCTTAGCCATGGCTGCAGCCTGCCCAGGGCTGTTGGCTCTGCGTCGAGTGTTTGAGTGTGTTAATGAGCCGTACCCAGTGTTTGCCGGCCCCTCCCCCCCTCCCCCGGGCGCACCATCCACTCCACGTCAAGTGCAGTGTTGAGTATCATAGTCGCAACGTGGCGCCGGACCGCCCCGCCCGAAATGAGACAGTGCGTCCATCTTGGCCGATCCTGGCCGCGGGCGGCGGCGGGGGATGCAGGGCACGTCGCCGTCGACCCGAAGGCCCCGACAATCCGCTCGCCTGGAGCCAAGTCACCTGCTTGACTTGCTTCAACCTAGTGATTTGGTCATTTATACCCGGGTTCAAATCCTCCAATTTTTCCTAAATAAAAAAAAGTTCCCTTTTTTTGTCGTCTGCTCTGCGTCCTCCAGGTCCCCCGTACGACAACGTCGCCGATGTTAAAGACTCTCGAAAAGTCTCCGGTCCCAGCAGCCTGCTCTCGATCACGCCGGAGGGCCCCGCAGCCCCTGGGGGTGGCCTAGCTGCTACTGGGCCGCTGGGCCGCTCGCGTTCGAAAAGAAAATTTCTCTCTCTCTCTCTCTCTCTCTCTCTCTCTCTCTCTCTCTCTCTCTCTCTCTCTCTCTCTCTCTCTCTCTCTCTCTCTCTCTCTCTCTCTCTCTCTCTCTCTGCCGCGCCGGCCGCCCCCGCGGTGTGCGACAGAGACGGCAGGCCGCGTGCTGCTTCGATGGCGCCACCGTCGCCTAATATTTACCCGCCAACAATTACAGAGCAATCATTTATGCATGGCCTTCTACTTGAAGCAACGTGTGTAGCGAGCCGGGCTGGCTGGCTGGCTGGCTGGCTGGCTGGCTGGCTGGCTGCCGGGCTGGGCGGCCCGACGTGCGTTGGCGGCCTCAAGAGGGGGAGGGAAGTACTTGCAGAGGCCCATCGTGGCGCCCGGGAACTAGGCGCGGCCTTGTGGAGAAAATTAATTGCGGTTATCCGGGGAGCGGGAACTCTTGGAAATTTGACGTCGCTGCAAGGTCAGCGCGGACTAGTGTGAGCAAGTGTGGGCACTAACGAAGGGTCGATGGGAGTATGAGGAGGCAATTGTGGCATTATCGGTAACCAGCGGTAGGCATGAGCGAGTGGCCATAGTGTAAATTTTTCTGAAGTATTTCGTAGTATTTTTCCTCGCGGACTCGCACTGCAGTGCCTACGAACCTGCTCTCGGAACTATGCAAACTAGTTAGTGTTTTTTTTTTCTTGTGACAGGGTATAATTTGTCCGTTGGAACGTCATCAGCCGCGCATTCATTAAGCCGACCCCAGTGCGCTTTGCTGCCCAGGCCGTGCCAAGGCGCTGGAGACGGCGGACACGGAGCTATTGTTTCTACGGCCGGGTGCCTTGCCCGATGGCCTGCCCGATGGCCTGCCCGATGGCCTGCCCGATGGCCGGCCCGGTCCAGATCCCTTATTAGGCTACCCATGACCCTTGAGGGCCGACGGCCTGGACGGCGGCGCGGCGGATGGGAGTCGCAGGAAGGAAGCTGTGGGAACGGGCCGACCTCTCCGCCTCACAGTGGGCTGGGCCGGCCACCCTAGCGCGTGCATGAGAAACTTTCAAACTCTGGGGTTTGGCACCTCGCGTGGACGGGGTCAGTGGGGAACGACTGACCCTGCCGGTGGGCACGGCACATTCACGGTTCGATCCCCACTCACCGCCCCGTTGGGTTTAACGTCCCTAACGACGCCATGCCCCCCCCCCCCCCCCGTAATGGAAATTTAACTCCCCCAGATTAAAATAATGAACGCTTTTAGAGAGAGACACAGTCGTCGCGACGCGTCAATGCGGCAGAACGACAAAAACAAAAGGCGGTGTCGTTCCCACGCAAGGCGGTGCAGTGCGGCCCACTGTGCGGCGGCGAGGCCTTCGCGGACCCCGCGGCCGTTGGAGAACGAGTCGAGGTGCACCTCCAGGTACATCGCGGCAAGGTGAGGGAAAGTAAAAAAAAAAAAGAAAGAAAAAAAAAAGAGTAATTAAAATTCAAGACAAGGCCCCCGAGGAAACCTCTTTGTCAATGTCAATTTATTAGACAGTTTTATTACGCGGCCAAGGTAAGAAAAAGGAGAGGGAGGAAGAAGGTCTTCTTGCTCTCTTTTGCGTCTCCCTCCCTAAAACAAAAGGCGAAAACTTTGGAGGCAACTTATCCACCATGTTACGTGCACGGGCCACAATGGCCGCAGGGGCGCAGTCTGGATGGCATTGGTTAGAACAAAGGCGGGGGAGGGGCGGGAGGCAGCACCGGGGGGCCGGGCCGGGCCGAGCCGCGCTACAAAAAGGAAAAGAAGGGGAAAAAAATTGAGGCAAGGAGCCGCCGACGCAGCGCGGAGGCGTGGCGGGGGAGGGGGGAGGGGCCTGCCGGCTGTTGTTTCTAGGGAAGCTGATTGGCGGGGAGCCGAGTGGCCGTGGCCGGGCTTCTGCCCCGCAGCCGCCGCAGGCCGCCGCAGGCCGGCCAGCCGGAAGGGAAAAACTTGGCCGAAAGAAGCGGGTTTTTCTTTGCATTTCAATTCGGTTTCACTGCGAAATTTTTTCGTTTTGTGGGAACGTTGGGCGAAGGGACCGTCGTGGAGTGGGACGCTGACTGCGCCAGTCGGGTACGCAGCCGTGTGCACGCGGCTCGGCTTGACTAGAGACCGAAATACTGACGTATTATAGGTCAGTATTTAGGTCTCTCGGCTTGACTGGACGGGCTGGACCCGCGCTGACGTCATGACTAGCTCAACTGCATCGCCTACTCGAAGAAGGCCGTGGCATCGCTCGCGCAACGGCAAATACTGCCGCAGCACTGTCAGCCCCAGGCGCGCTGCTGATCGGATCTTTGTTTGTTTTCGACTGCAACGCATGCGGAGCGTGGCGGCACTGACAAATAATTTACGGACGGCCCTGACCTGTGTTTACGTTCCTCGGCCAACAAAGGCGCCGACTGGTTGGCGTCCGTTGCACATGACAGCTCCCCCCCCCCCCCTCCCCGCGGCGTTCCGCGGGCGGGCGGACTGCTGCAGTTCGCGGGTGGGGCGGCGCCGCCGCGTGGCCCGCGAGGCGAGGCGGGTGGTCGCGGTCATAACCATTCATTTATAACTTATTTATGAGGTGCCGACGACGGCGTGGCGGCTCACTGTGCGGCCCACTGTGCGGCCCCGCGCGCAGCGTGAACGGGTAGAGGAACGATATCGCTACCGCCGCCACCATCATCATCAGCACTGCGGGGGCGGGGCGCGGGGCGCACTAGCGCGCCGAGGGTTGGCACGGGTTGGCACGGCGGGGCCGCGGCGGCGTGCTCGGCGCGCCAGGCACCGGCATCTCCGAGGAGGGACAGGGGGGGCTCGGATGGCTGCTACACCCCGGCGGCGGCGGCTCCCTAATTTTCTCGTCTCTATCTCGCTTTGGGCGAGTAAAAATCAAGTGATATTCCCTCGGTGTAATCTAGAGCAATCCTCGCGCCACCCCCGGCCTCCCCCTGCCGCCCCCGGCCGCCCCCGCGCCCCGGCTTACCTTCCTGCGACGTCATCACTAGCGGGGTGGCGAGGAGCCCCCGGTAGCCGCACGCCCCTAAGCCTAATCCAGCTTATCCCGAAAGTAATTTTTGGGTCTTTTCAAAGAGAAAAGAGAGAAGGGGAAAAGGGCGAAAAAAAAAAAAGGGGGAGGAGAGCAAAGGAGGGACAGTGTTTTCCGCCGCTGGGGGGCGCCAGCGGCTGGCGGGGCACAGTGGGCCGGCCGGCTCGGCGTTCAATCCGCCGAAGGGAGCCGCGGGGGTGGGGGGCCCCGCGGGGGGCGACGCGCGGGACGTCGCGGGGCTTCGAGCCAAGGTTAAGGTTGCACATTTCATCAAAGGAATCCATCCCCTTTACGGTCACCAATGTGCGAGAGTGATGCAGGACGGAGGGGTGCGCGGCCCCGCAGCCCACTGTGCGGCCCAATGGCCCGGCCTTCCACGGCCCCGGGGTGGTGGTGCTGCCGGTATTGAAGAGCCGCCCGCATGTCGAGACCGTCGCCACGGAGGAAGGTCTCCTTTAATATCATGTAAACCACCGCGGCGACCGCGGCGACCGCAACGTCCTCTGATTGACATCCTGTCATGTGTCAGCTATATTGGTTCCTGCTCTTATCCGCCCGTCTGCCCAGAAATCTGGGCGCGCGTCTGCGTGTGGTGTGTGTGTGTGTGTGTGTGTGTGTGTGTGTGTGTGTTTCCCTCGTTTTTCAAACGTTTCCGTCGCCGCGTCCGCGGGTCCCGTTCTTCGTTCGTGAACCGGCGGCGCCACCTGAGTGCAGTGCGGCTACGTCCCCTAATTTGTACTCCCGAATAAAGACATCTCTTTATCTGGACTATCTCCTCGGGGGGCCTAGTCGTGTCGCGCCTCTGTTTGCACGTAATTCCGACTGGACTTTCTTTTCCTTCCTCTTTTTTTTTTTTTTTTATTCCCAGGCTACTTCTTTTTGCCCGTTTCTTCCCTCCTCTTCTCTCGTCGGATCCTTATCTCGCCTTGTTGCTTGCAGTGGCCGCGCGCAGCGGCAGCATTTAACGTCGTTTGTACCTTGCCAAGTTTTTTTTTTTTCAACTTTTTTTTCTCCCGTGGCGCTGTGCCGGGCCGCTTCATGTAAATGCAAGGTTTCCTCCGATTTGTCCGCGGAGGGCCGAAATTCACCTCGAGGGCCGACGAACAGTGGAGCCGTCGTTCTGTCTGCGTCGCACGCGTCGGGCGTGCCGTGGGGTTGCGAGAGACACAGGGCGGCCCAATGCCGGTTCCTGCAGAAGGCTCGTGTCTCCTCTGCGGCGCCGCACAGCGGGCCAGAGGACCGGTACAGGCGGTCAAAATCCCGGACGCGTTTTGAGGCTCCAGAGTCGCTAAATGGGACTGTGGAGCTCAAAACGCGTCAAGATAGTTTTGACCGGCTGGCCCAGTGTGCACCGGTGACGCCGCGTCGCCGCTGCGCTTTGAACGCTGCAGGGCGCGCCGGCCGCTGTGCGTCGGCAAGGCGCTGCTGCTGCTGCTGCGCCGGGATTGGGCGAGGCCGCGGTCACGTGACGCCAGCTAGATCAATAAGTGGCTGGCTGGCTTAGCCTCTCTCTCCCGCTCACCTCCCTGAGCCCCGCTGTGGCGCTGTGGCCCCCACCGGCGCAGCCCGGCCTCGGGCCCGGCGGCCCACCGGGACCCCCAGCCAGAGGAGGAGGAGGAGCCTACGCCGCGCCCCGCCGCCCCCGCCGCCCCGCCGCCCCGCCGCCCCGCCGCCCCGCCGCCCCCGCCAGCGGCGCGCGGAACGCGGACCGCGCCGCCGCGTCCAGTCACTGACATCGCCGCCGTCAGCTGGCCGAGCACTCCGAGCAGCACGACGCCGCGTCATCCAGGAAGACGCGACTCCAGACGCCCTGGCCGGCGCGGCCGCCGTCACGCCGCCGTCAGGCCAGGCCATGTCCTGGAGAACCCCACTGGAAAAAAAAAATCGTACAGAAAATTTCGGAAATGCATAAGGAACTAGATTGGGGGAAAAATATTTCTAGCGAGGCCATAGAGCTAAATTGTGCCTAGAAAAAAAAAAGTTTAGTGGATGTGACGAAAACTATTCCCCCCCCAAAAGCGTGTCGTTGATTTAATGGAAAAAGAATCAATTGAAGTGGGCGTCTTTGAAACGGAGAAATTCTTCAGACGATATTTCGTTTTACCTAATGTAAAGTTGATTGTTGGAGAGAGCGAGAGAGGGAGAGAGAGAGAGAGAGAGAGAGAGAGAGAGAGAGAGAGAGAGAGAGAGAGAGAGAGAGAGAGAGAAGGCCCTGCACCGATAAACTGGACGGATCTAGACCAAACTTCCATTAGGGTGGCAATCACGGACGCGCTTTGTTTGCCCAACGACACCAATTTTTCCTCGCAAAGTTCGGGCCGGCGCCACCAAGAAGATGAAGGAGGAGAAGAAGAAGAAGAAGGAGGAGGAACAGAAGAAGAAGAAGGAGGAGAAGAAGAAGACGAGTCAAGAATGGAGGCGGAGGAGTCGGTAAAAGACGTGTTATAGAGTCCTTTCATGGCAGGGCTGCTCCTTTCGCAGAAATTTGCACTGTTAGAGTGCCGGATCCTGGGAGGACACACCGTCACGGCTGCAGGGAAGAGCGGAAGGCAGATTTTCTATCTCGGCAGATGGAATTTAGCGCGTAAGGGAGACGGCAAGGAAGGCGAAATAAGGATTTTCTACCCAGGGGAGGAGGAGGAGGAGGTGGCGACTCGGCGCAAAGCTGTACTTCGAGGCTGCTGCTTCAACGAGGAAAAAAAAGGAAGTTTCAAGTGGGCCAAGGCAGAGGAAAAAAAAGAAGAGGTGAAAAAAAAATCTGCCGGAAGCAAATGAACTGAGATGGCACGGCTGTTTATCACAGTTTTCCACGACCGCTCCTTGAGACTAAAAGAAACCGCACAGCCCCGGCTATTCCGACCGCCGCAAACGGGTTGAGATTTCCTGCGCCGCACCCTCCTCGCCAGCCGCCACACTGTCAAGTCGCGCAAAGTGAATCTGAGCTTTTGGCGCTTTTCTGCGTTTTGCACGACGCGTCATGCAACACTCTGTTTGCATAAATCCCCTGCAGCTACTCCACCTCGACTATAAATCCAGCGCAGTATCTCTCCCTCTGCTTGTCTCGGAAGGGAGGGAAGTGAAGGAAAGGGCCAAAGCCGAGCAATTCGACCTCGTGGGCGGCGGTGCGATGGAGAGAACGAGACAGAAAGAGAAGGCCGAGGGGAAAGGGAGAGAGAGAGGATGCACCAGCGAAGGGCCGACCGACGCGGCGCTGCGGATCGCAGGAATGGCGGCGATAAAATATACACATTATCGAGTGTAATTGGCCGTTGAATCGAAGGAAGAGGAGGCTTTTATTCCGAGAGGGCGAACAAACGAGCCGATATATATAGTACCACCACGGCCGCCTGGAAAAGCTTCCACGGCCCCCGCCCCGCCTCGCCCCGCCACACCCCGCCTCGCCCCGCCCCCACTGCCGAAGCGCCAACAGTTTATTTACTCAAGCAGAAAACCATACTTTTCTCAGCCTGGAGGGAGTAGGCCGTAGGCCGCTTTTTCTGCCCCCTCCAGTTTCCTCGAGGTCAGGAAGAGGAGCAGGGGGCGGCGGGGGCAGGCGGGGGCAGGCGGGGGCGGGGCACAATTCTTTCACCGGCCGGCTTTGGCCAGGGCTCAGGTGCTGAAGAAGGTCACCCAGGCCGCGCGGTTCGGCGTGTGTGGCGCACGGCGAAAGGGATTAACAATTTACGTAATGGGAGGGGCATTACTCGACGGATTCCTCGGACTGCCGCTACTTACGGCGCTGCGCCGCTAGCGCCCCCTGGTCGTAAACAACGGAAGCCGGCGAGGAAAGAGGAAAGGTCACCGCACCGTCTGCGAGTTTGAACCCGTGACTGGTGGCGCTGGGATCACCGCCTTCGTAAAAGCCTGGATGTGTTTAAAAAAAAAAAATCTAAAAATGTGGGGATTTGAACCTTTGACCGTAGTGGTCGCAAGCGGAGGCTCAAGCCGCTCGGCCATCTGGATGCCGGGGGAGGAGGGGACTCGGACCGCCAACGGCACAGCGTGCGGATTCCAATCAATTCCCACCTCACGACTCATCTCCTCGCAACACAATGCTGCCACCGCCCCGCCGCGCTCGCTGGCGTGATTATCAGTTAGGAACGGGAAGGGGCAGGGAGTGCGAGCGGACGGTGGCAGCTCGAATGTTGGCAGTCAAACATTCCACATCTTATCAAGAATGATGAGCGCCAGATGCATACTTTGTTTAGTACACATCTACAGATGCATCCTTGGCTGAGTATACACCTACAGATGCATACGTTGTAGTTGGGCACTCAGCCAAGTATGCATCTGCAGATGTATACTTCCGAGTACACACTTCAGTTTGTAGAGCAGCTTGGTCGGACGGCAGGGCCTTTTGCGCAAGGTGGCGGCCAGGGTCTTTATTACCAATCACGGAGAAGAAATTCGCGCTTCAAAAGAAAAATGGGACGCGGTGGGAAGGAGGAGTGCTGTGGGGAGGAGAGACGACGATGGTGCAGAAGGAAAGAAAATATAGAAAATGAAAAAAAAAAAGGCGAAAAAAGTTGTTTGGAATTATTAGGGAGTGTTGGGGCCGCGCCCCGTGCCACCGTGGCGCCGACCCAACTTGAAATGGATTTTTGTGGAGGTGTTTCTCCCTCGAGAGCCAATAATAGTCGGAATAGCGCTCCGTTTCCAGGACTGTTCCCTTCTGCCTGCCTGTCTGTCCGGCTGTCTACCTGTCTGTCTGTCCGGGCCGTCCGGCTGGCGCCTGGCGGACAGAGCGCCCTTGGCTTGTCGTGTCACAGCACAAGGTTTCTAGTTTGACAATGTTGTTGTTGTTGAACGCGGTCATCTGGAGTGTTCGCAGTGCCTCTTCACTCTAGAAATACGTCCAAAATTTGTCCTGTGGTCTGCTCGGGCCGCACGGACACGCCACCGAAGCGGCTCAAACACGGCCGAACACCTTTCCCCCTCATTTACCGGTGCAGCATGTACGGCGTGGGGCGCTGGCCGCGACCATTCGTCCCCGACTACATCTACATAACATTGGTTTCGACGGCTTGTCGCCGGCCGCGCCGCGCCAGCGCGCCACACACACACATTAATTATCATATTATCAGCATTTTCTAATGGGCGTCGCGCGGGCTGGCCCCACAGGCCGGCGGCGGGGGCCCCAAAGGGGTTTCCCAAAGGGGTTTCCCAAAGGGGGTTGGCAGTGTACCGGCGCGGCTCCGCGTCCGACGGCATTTTTCCATTTCCGCGCGAGCAAAGGGCGAGTCTGTAATGTCGACGCCGAAATGAAGTCCTTCAAAGAGAAACCGGCTCGCTGCCGCGCGGTGGTCTCACTGTCAGTCTGTCACCGACGGCACGGCCCACTGTGGGCCCGCGGCCCCGGGAGAGGAGAGACACATCATTTCGCCTTTCCCGCGGCCCGCGCGCGTCCCTGAGGTGGGATATTAAGATATTAGGATCCTGCAAGGCGGCCGCCGCGGTATGAAAAATATCGAAAAGGGACGCGCCGCGCGCACACGCTGCAAGAACGGGAAGGAGAAGAGGAGGAAGCGAGAAGCGCGTGGGGATGCGCGAAGTGGAGAGAGAGAGAGAGAGAAGAGAGAGAGAGAGAGAGAGAGAGAGAGTGAGAGAGAGAGAGAGAGAGAGAAAAAGGGAGGGCAGGAAGCACAGCCCGCTGCGAGCGGCCCAGAGAAGCGAAGGGCAAAGGGAGAGGGATAGGAAGGGAGGGGGGCATTCGCAGAGGGTTTTATTATGTGCCTCCTTTCATCTGCCAGTGATTATGAGCATTACTCTGTAATCCCCGGGGCTGCAGCAGCAGAGCGTGGTTTGATAGCAAGCAGCTTGGCCTCATGGCGTGTGACGGCGGGGCGCGGCGGGGCGCGGCGGGGCGCGGCGGGGCGCGGGTAGCGCAGCGTGCGCGGCCAGGTGGGGTCACTTCGCGAAGTCAGCCTGCGGTCGTATGAAACTTGCCTGGAAATTTTGAACCGGAAGCTGAAAGGAAAAAAAAAAACACTACACATGCATACACACACTCGCACGTAAAACAGAAAAATAATGCGAGTAGTATTCGAACCGCGTCTCTCTCTCTCTCTCTCTCTCCTCTCTCTCTCCTCTCTCTCTCTCTGCGGCACGGCACTGGCTGGCGGGGGTTATTTCCCTTCTTTTTGCCGCCATCGAATTTGCGACGTGACTTTATTACCTGGAGAAAGTGGAGCGATGGGAGTACGTGTCGGGCGAGGCGGAAGTAGACACACACTACACACACACACACACACACACACACACACACACACACCCACACACACACACACACACAGGGACACGTGCGCCGTGCGGTGGTAGGTGATGGCACAATGGCAGACCGCACATCATCCATTACTCACAAATTTAACAAGCCATGAATTAACGATTTTACCCTCCAATACATTGGTGGCGGCAGAGAGGCGGGTCCGCGCGAGGCGTTGCTGACGGTTGGTTGCGTGGGCGGGCGCTGCGGGGGCGCGGGTGTGTGCGCCTGGCATGAGAATGGCTTGGCCCGCGAAGGGGTGGTGGTGGTGCCCTCACACGGCGTGAGCGGCATTATACCCTAAGCACCCTCGCCCCCAAGTCAAAAGAAAGAGTACAGTAACATCGCT
>CM060094.1:9039653-9254835 GCA_030522485.1 Stenchaetothrips biformis | reverse complement strand
TCGGAAACATTTTGTTCCCACCTGCAAGTCGAAAATATAATAACAAAAAGGCGCGCGGTAAAAAAAAAGGAAGGAAGGCGCGCGTCTGTTTTGTTCTGCACGGAGATGGCGCGCTCTCTGCTTCCTGGCGCCTGCGGACATGTATATCCGTGATCCGTCTCTCTCGGCACTTCCGCGTGTGGCGTTCCCGTTCGGGGGCGAGGGAGACAGAGCGCCGCCTGAGGGCATACGCGCCAACAAGGACCGTGCGGACAGCAGCCGTCAATGCTCGTCGCAATTTTTAAATATATTTTAATTTTTTTATCGCAGGACGTTTCAGACTGACAGACAAAAAACTTGTGGACGGCGGCGATCGCACTTGGACCGGCGCGGCCACTTCGCGCGCGCCGCTCGCCAATCAAATGTTGTTCCGCCGCGTTAAATGGAAAGGCACTGTAAACACGCGGAGAGGGAGCGGGATAAATAAAAGATGATGAAATGAATTTACTTTAAGTGTTCCCCCACAATATTGTTACAGGAGTGGGGATGGGGACAATATGCTGGCGGGCCCGCGGCGAGGGTCGGACTTGGAGTTGCCGTGGGGGTTGTAATTCGTTTACAAGTGAAGTGAGACATTTGCGAGGGTGGGAGAGAGAGAGAGAGAGGGAGAGCGAGAGAGAGAGAGAGAGAGAGAGAGAGAGAGAGAGAGAGAGAGGGAGGGAGGAGGTAGGGAGGAGGAGAGAGGGGGAGAGGGGTGTGCCTGTGGGAACCCGAGTACGCGGAACTCCGGGGCCGCGCGCCACAGCGGAGCCACACCCCCGTGCAGTCGAGCGTCGAGATTTGCTTAACTTCGGAAATATTTCATTACATAAATCCCGAGCATGTGACAAGCAGCAGGCGGTGCCTCCGCCTGGCTTGGCGCGGTTTGCCCGCGCGGAACGTTATTAGCACAATCAGGGAAGGCGGTAAGCGGATTGTCTTGGAAGGCGGTGCTCCGCGGCTCGGCCAGGCTCGGCCCCCTGGACGGCCTGCACTGCAAGCCTCCCTTCCTTTTCCAATTTGGCTGCTAAAGCGGGATATCCGCCGGAAGAGAGAGAACCACCCGACCCGTTCTGGGACGCCGAGCGGCACAGCGGCACACAGACGGGAGAGAAAGGCGGCGGGTTCGATTCCCGTGTCTCAGATTCTTGTCATTATTTTCTCCGAGTCCTCTTTCGGCGTTCGCGAGTTCCCTGTTCCCTGCTTCTTCGACGAATCATAGTCCCGGGACCCTGTGAGGGGAACACTAGGAAAGTGTGCAACAAATTACAAAAAAAAAAAAAAAAAAAAAAAAAAAAAAAAAAACAGGAAAAAAATTGGCGAAAGGAGCGGTGCTTGAACCTACGACTCGGAGTGCCGGTGACAACCGCTGAAGCACCTCGGCTCCCGATCCGACCGTCGATTCTCGGCAGAGTAAGTCGCGGCGTGATAGGTACTACGTCTTGGGCCCCCAATAGCCGAGCGTGTGGCTCGGAATAAATTACGAGATTCGCAACGAACAACGATAGATGTGGTGGGGGGTGAGGGAGCGATGGTGAGTGAGAGAGCGAGAGAGAGACCCACACTCGCACTGCTACATAATGTATGAGGGCCGTGAGATGATTTGGCGCGGGCGGATGCGTGTTGTGTGCGAGTAGTGCGTCCGAGGGTGACGCGTTAACCTGGACAACATGGAGGCCGACGGCCGCATCGGCCTCCACCGCCTGGAGCCGGAAGACGCGGGGACCGCATGGCGCTGCCACCTCCGCTGCCGTGTCTCTCGCATCCGTAGGGAACAGCCCGCGAGTGCGGGAGAGACGACGGCACCAACCGCCCGGCCGAAGGGGTAGTCGATACCCCGCGAGGATGCGCGGCCCCGACACGCGGGGTATCGCCGTCTCTGTCGCACCTGCAGCGCGCAGGACGGCACGCGGCGGCGGGAGCGGGTCGCAAGGAAGAGGTATTGAAAAAAACAGGGGGGAGTGGGATAAGGGATAGTGGAAAAGGGGATATGAGAGACAATGGAAGTGGGAAGTGGAAGGGCTGGGAAGGGGGCGGCAATCAGGCAGGGGTTGTAGGAAGTGTCGAGGTGGGGTGGGGTGGGGTGGGGTGGGGTGGGGTGGGGCGGGGCGGGGCGGGCACATGGCGGCGGGTCTACGCAAGGCGAAGGTAGACGTGACTAAGGGGCGCGCGTCGAATACCAATAGCCGAGATGAGGTGCGAGAGGGGCTTTTAGGGCGGGGCAGGGCGGGGCGACCACCCTCCCAGGCCCCTGGAGGCTGCGGAGGTCGGCGGGCGGGCGGAACGGGAGGGCGGGAACCCGGGGGGCGGTGCCCAGGGCTCTGTTCTTCAATTTGGGAGGGTGTGGAAACGTGTGGAGACTGGAGGGGCGAAGTGGAGCACAAACACACTCTTGTAAAAGCGGGAGAGGAAAGTCGCGCACTCGATCCAAAATCCAATCGCAACACTTTTTTCTGTTTTTTTCTTCTTTTTTTTTTTCTCTTTTTTATCGGCGTCCGGTCCCTCAGGGTCCCCCGGATTGCGGTCGAGGAGTAGTGGGAGTAATGACGGCCAGCAAGGCGTTCAGAAGACACTGGCGCCACTCCGACCGGAATCCGACCGGAGCTCGAAAGCCGACCGGATCGGATCCCATACCGAGTAACCGCGTACAAAAGACATACCGCGACAAACGGAACCGAAAAGAAAAAGGAAGGGCGGAAGGGATTAGCGGGTCGTGCGAGAGAGACGCAGAGAAATATGGCGGCCGAGGCGAAGGGCGGCCGGAGGGTCGAGAGGATCCCGGTGATTACGTGACTGGAAATGTCGCCCAGTCTCCTGAGAGCTCGGGGCAGCTCGCCAGGACCCGGCGGCGCACAGTGGGCCAGAAGACCGGTCGGGCTGGTCAAAATCCCCGGACGCGTTTTAGGCTCTTAGAGTCGCGACATTGGACTCGAACCGAACGTGTGACCCAAGGGGGAATGCACTCAAAACTTTGGTGTAAAGTGATAATTTTTTAAAATTTTTAGAATTATTTTTTGAAATTTTTGAAGAAAAAAATTGTAAAATTTGAGAAATTTTTGTAAAGTTTTGGAGATTTTTGAAATTTCAAGAAAAGCGACTCTTGAGCTTAAAAAGAGTCTACACTTTAAGCCGCGCGCGCCGGTCTTCTGGCCCACTGTGCGGCCCCAGCCAGCGGCCCTGAGGCCGGGGGAGGAGACGGAGTGCGTAGGGACGGGACGACATGGCGAGGTGGGTAGGCAGCGCGGCCTCGGGGCGCAACCCTTCCCCAGCCGCGCAGCCAAGCGCAGCCTTGTCTTGGCAGAGCGGCGCAGGCGAAGCTAGCTGTCAGTGTCAAAGACAGAGATCGCATATTTACACCTAAGACAGCCGTAACTCCGCGCGCTGCCGCGCTGCCGCGCGCCAGGGCTGGGGCGTGCCGGGCGTGCCGGGCGTGCCGGGCCCGCCGGGGACTTGCGCCCTTTCCCCCGAGCTGCCAGCCGGCTGGCTCCGAGCAACGCCGCTGTCACGCTCGCACTCACGGGGCGGCCCGCGGGGGTGCGAGAGAGACAGAGCACGGCGCGCCGAACCAGCCGCGGCTGCAGCGGGGCCCTCGGCCGCCCTCGGCCGCCCTCGGCGTGGGGCGTGGCGCCCCGAGTTTGTCTCAAGAGTTTCGGGGGTGGGGCCTCGGTGGGGCCTCGGTGGGGCCTTGGGCGCAGCGCGGCGCTGCCGGCGCACACGGCGGGCTGCGTGCGAGACGTGGCCCTCCCCAACCCGGCACGCCGCCGGCACGCCGAGGCCGCGTCCGAGTAGGCGGTCGCGGAGGTCTCGCCGAGAGAACGCGCGGAAGCAAGTGTAGTCAAGTCGCGAATAGTAATGCACGGGCAGCCGGGCGGACAGACAGGCGGGCGGCAGGCGGACAGACCGGCGGGCGGTACACTGCTGAAGGCGTGTCCGCTTGCAGTGACCCCGCAACAGCCAGCCTTGATTGACTTTGGGGTGGTAATGAAGGTGACGTGCTGCACCCTCCCTGCACGCGGCCGCCCCGCCCCACCCCGCCACGCCCCCTCGTCAACAGAGCATTGAAATCAACCCTTCTCCCCTCAAACCGGATTAAGTTCTCCAACAATTTGATTTAAGCATTTTTGTGCGTGCGAATACTTGCGTCACCCTCACGCCCCGCTCGGCCGGCCCCGCCCCTCCGCTTAGGGAGGCGTGGCGTGGCGTGGCGTGGCGTGGCGTGGCGGGCGGGGTGGGCCGGTCCGCCCCAGGAGACACTCTGCAGCAAGGCGATAATGGTAAGCCCTGCCCGCCGGTGTGGATCCGGCTCGGTTCGCCGGCCGGCATCCGGTTCGGCTCGCACCGGATCGGCACACTCTTATCCCGGCGAGACAGTCATGGCCAACGGCGCGTTCGTCGTGCCGTCTCTCTCGCACTCCTTCGGCGCACCCCACGAGTGCGAGAGAGACAGCAAGCCCCGCCCGGAGGCAGCCTGCATGCCGCTCGGACTAGAGGTTCAACGGCCGCGCTGTCATGCGAGTGAGAGCGCCTGCAGCGTAGGCCACCGTCCGCCCGGGCCGTAGGCAACCCGGCGACGCGGGTGTCGCGGGGTGGCCCGCCGCCACGGCGCTCCTCCCCGGCGGCGCGGCGGCCTCGCGAGCACAATGGCACAGCTGGCTGCCCCCCACCCGGCCCCCCCTCTGCCGTCTGCTATAGGCTACTTGCTTTGTGAATATAGGCTGGCACACACTGAACACACGAATACGCGATCAACAGTTGGGGGGCGAGACAACAAGCCGAGATCGGGAAGGCCGTGGAGAAGGCCCTTCGGGAAGGCCCGCGCCATTCACACCTTCGATTTAACACTGCCAGCCGCAGGCAAGCGCGACAAGCCCTCTGAGATGGGCGCTTGCCCAGGAGTCAGCGAGGTGAAATGGGTTTCACCAACTGCAGTTAGTATACTTCAAAATATTTTTTTTAAATAACAGGTTCTCCTCGATTTTCTATTATGCTGCTTTGTACGGTGTGTGTTGTCCAGGTAGATGGGAAGGTCAAGAAGACCGTGATGGAGGGCTCTCTCTCTCTCACACACACACACACACACACACACACACACACACAAACACACACACACACACACACGCGCGCGCGCGCGCGCGCGAGTGGTCGTTGCCGGGGCTTCCCCACTCCGCGCGCGAAAGACGACAATGTAACACTCCTCCGCCCCACGACGCGCGTGTAGGTTTGATTTGCTGGCACGCGGTGGCGAGCAGCCGCGAGCGCCCGGCAACAAAAACCGTAAAAACAAACAAACAGAAAACTCGCCCCGCGCATCGTCGGCGGATCGGTTTTGCTTTCCAAGAGGCTCGGCGGATCGTCGGCGGATCGGTTTTGCTTTCCAAGAGGCTCGGCGGATCGTCGGCGGATCGGTTTTGCTTTCCAAGAGGCTCGGCGGATCGTCGGCGGATCGGTTTTGCTTTCCAAGAGGCTCGGCGGATCGTCGGCGGATCGGTTTTGCTTTCCAAGAGGCTCGGCGGATCGTCGGCGGATCGGTTTTGCTTTCCAAGAGGCTCGGCGGATCGTCGGCGGATCGGTTTTGCTTTCCAAGAGGCTTGGCGGATCGTCGGCGGATCGGTTTTGTTTTCCAAGAGGCTCGGCGGATCGGTTTTGCTTTCCAAAAGGCTCCGCGCATCGTCGGCGGATCGGATTTGCTTTCCAAGACGCCTTCCCCCTTGACTCGAACCGTACGTGTGACCCCACCCATGGATTGCTCTCCGAACGAGGCCCACTGTGCAATGCGAGGCCGACACGGTAAAACTGCCGAGGCGATTGTTAACGGCGACTAATAACCTCCCCGCCGCGCGCAGCACCGCGCAGCCACCGCGCAGCACGCCGCCAAGGCCGTTGTGCGGCTCAAGATTTGTCCCCCAAGATCGCGCTCCTGCCGTGTCGCCGTGTGCCGGGGCGTGGCGGGGTGGGGCGGGCAGGCCGACCACAGAGAGCCCACCGCGGTGGAGCCACATGAGTGCTTTTCACTTATCACTCGTCTCCCGCTGAGGCTCGGGGCGGGGCGGGCGGGGCGGGGCGGGGCGGGGCCGCGTGGCGGGGCGGGCCGCGTTGGGGTGGGTCGCCCGCCCGCCCACCAGCATCAGGAGCATCAGGAGTCGGACTTGACATCCTCGCGACAGAAGCCGGGGGAGGCGGAGGGGCCGGCCTGCAGCGCGGTGGCAAACGCGACAGTCGGCCTGGACGCGCCCTACACCCTTCACCACTGTTCGGCCCACCGGAGAGAAAATCTGACTTTCTGCCGAGCGGTCCCATCAGCCCACCAAGTCCGCTGGGGAATGTTTAGCACAAAAAAAAAAAAATAAAAAAAAAAACGTTAACGCTAACGCTAACGTGAAAGCAGATGATACTAATGTTTATTTCAATGTATGTTTGTTCATCATTTAATTAAGGAAAACAAATTATTTTTAATTTTCTAATTTGGCCTGATGTATTCATGTCTGCGCATGTGTGTCCACAATGATATGCCTAATACCACTTGTGTTGGGTATCATTCTCTTTGTTTCAACGCGAGGATGCACAATATGATGGCCAATCACATAAATACTCAATACCCGTAAAAGTTGTTCTCTGTACTAGCGCGGGATCGCCGCAGCACTTGACACTCAGCCGTCCGGTCACGATAAGCAGCCGAGCTTCGTCATTCGACTCCAACATAAACAAACAAGAGCAGCGCGGCGCAGCGCAGCGCAGCACTCCGCGCCACTTGTCACCAGACGCCGCGCATCCGTTCCGCCCTAGTACCAATGCGAACTTTTGCGAATATCAGCAAAATAGTTGAACGGATGCCGAATTCCGCATCCTCACGTTCCGACGAGAAAAATGATACCAAATAAGACTAGGATAGCGGCGGGGGCGCGGGCGCGGGCACGGGCGAGGCTGTCTGCCAGCTATAGGACTCTGGGTGCGGGGCGCGGCGCGGCGCGGCGCGGGCGCGGCGCGGCGGCGCGGCGCGGGCGCGGCGCGGCCGAGCGCCCTCTGCCCATATAATCTTCTAGTCTAGCCATCCAGCCGCTTGCTCCCCGCACGAGAGTACAAGCATTCTGATACATTTATAATTATAATTTCTTTTTTCAATTTTTGCGTATAGCTGTGAACATAAATGTATCATCTGCTAAAAATTGGAAACAGTTTTGATTTGCCATTGGCAAGAAGCCAACACGAACGATGCTACTCCAAGTTTAGCGCTGAGTTGAGCGTTGTCGCCGAGTCCACATCCTCAACTGTGTTTATCTACGCTGAGTTCGCCACTCATAGTTTTGCAAGTGTACAGCACGACGCTTAAATATTTATTTTTCATGTCAGGTGGCAAGTGGTCGAGCATTCTATAAATCGTGACATTCCCCAAACTGCAACCGTTTGTGTTTTTCTATATTCTCCGGCGGGCGGAACATAAATTAATACGGCAGCAGGGAGGTGGTGGCTCTGGGGCGGCCCCCGCCGCCACGGCTTCTGCTCCGCGCTCTGCGGCCTGGCTGTGACCGGCTCGAGGACGCTGCTCGCCGCGCGTGCGGTGGCGGCCGAGAGGCGCGGGCCTCCACCACCGGGCGCCACGCGGCGCCACGCGCACGCCACGCGCACGCCACGCGGCACGCGCCACGCACGGCGCTCCCCACGCCGCGGCCCGCCTTGACGTGACGTCTCGTGATGCGATGGAGTGCGAATGCCTGATGAACAGCTTGGTCGTATCAGCCAGTCGATCAAATCGACGGGGCGACGGCTTCAGCGCGGCAACGGCGGGGAGGCGGCGACTCGTAAAAAAAAGGGCGGCTGTGCACAGCGGGCCAGAAGACCGCGCAGGCGGCCAAAAATCTACAGGGTCGCTAAATGGGACTCGAACCGAACGCGGAATTTATTGGTGAGTTCACACGAGTCCTATTCAGCGACTCTGGAGCTCAAAACGCGCCGTCTTCTGCCCACTGTGTGGTGGGGGAGAGACAGTGGAGAGAGTGCGGGTGAGCGGGTGGAGGGGGTAAAAAAAGGAGAAAGTGCCTCACCGCCCTGTAACGGTCACACGTGTGGAGGGGTGGCAGTGGTGGCGCGGGGGCAGTGGGTGTAAGGACAGGAGGAGAAGTGGCTGGGGTTGTTGTGCGAATGGTTGCTAAGGAAAATGGGGTTCTGGCTCGGGGTTTGCAGTGGGGATGCTTTCCAGGGTTGAAGGGGGTTATTTTCACATGGTTTGGCCGAGGCCCAGTGTAACTCCACTAGTGTGTGTCGGCGGGAGGAGGAGGGAGGGGGAAAAGGGGGTGGGGGTGGAATGTTATCAGGCTGCAGCCGCAGTCCCACCCTGCTGCTGCTCAGAAAGAAACAATTGCCACCGTAATTAATTGACGCGATTGTTTGCGTCGATGTTTGTTGTTGTTTGTTGGCGTTGTTGTTGATGGTAGGTGGCGGACTGGCGGTAGTGACGCTGTTGTCATTGGTAGCGCCGACTGCGCGGTAGTTCTGCTGCAGGAAGACAATGCAGCGCCGCTATAAAAATGAAAATGCAACTGCAGCAGCACAACGAAACACCAACACCCAAAGTTTCAAATACCAGCACAGTTTTTTTTTTCTTTTTTTCAATACCTTATTTGCTCCTCTTCCGGGCCACAACGTTCCCGATAAGCCGTCGACCGCTCCAGTCCGATGCCGCAACTCTTTATTTTGACTGCGAAGAGGAACTGCTCTCAGGCGCAGTGGCCCAGCCAGGTCTGCGGCCACCCGGAGGCTGAGCCCCGCTGCAGCTCTCAAGTGGTCAACAATACGGAAACACGCCGGTCGTCCAGGGAGGTAGAGAGAGATAGGAGATAATGGCGATTATTAGGAACCAATCCCGGCGAAATCGCTATGGCCATTACGACCCGCACCCCTACCCCGTCTGTGTCCGCTCCCTGACCTCCGGCACTAGGTCTTCTTCAACAGAACTTTTGATCAGAATTTACCTAGTCCCCGACCTGAGTCACTTTCCGGACCCTCTTGCCCTGGGCGCGGCAGATGGGTTGCCTACCCGTAGGCGGACTGGCTAGTCTTTCAGACGCGAGGCGGCCGGTGCAACACGTGGTGCTAATCCACCGATTATCTATTAGCCATTATCCCGACCCTCTTTATCGCACCCCAATCGGCGAGGGTGGCGCCTGGCCTCGCCGAGGACGGCTTAATCCGCGTGGTGACTTCGGGATCGGTGCGTTGCGCGGTGCCCGGCCGAGCCGCCCGGTCCCCAAGTCCCACACGCCGACGCCGTCCAATCCTTCCCAATCCGACTCCAACCTTGCACCCCAATCCCACATCCCATCCCGCGCCGCCGCACAGTGGGCCGGCGGGCGGTGTAGCGTTAACTCGCCGAGGTTTCGGCGGGTGGGTGGCGATCCGGCTTAGCGGCGACATCCTGTATTAGAGTATAAACTGGTCCCGGCCGCGCCGTCGGCGGCAGGCCGGCCGACACGATAAAATTAAAGCCGCGATTGCCTCGACGGCGGCCTCGCGCGGGTCAGGGCTGATTGAAACCCGCGCGCCGAAAATGAATTTTGGCGCGCTCTTTGGTGACGGGTTTGCAGGCTGGCGGCGCCTCTTTCTTTTTCAGCGAGGCCGGCGAAAAAGGGGAAGCGGGGGTGGGGGGGGGGGGGGGGGGGGGGTGGGGGGGGGGGGGGGCAAGGGTTGGAGGTGGATGGCGGCGTGCTTGGGCAGGCCCAGTGGGCAGGCAGGGCGGAGCGGCAGGGCGTGGCGCGGCCGCGCGATGCGGTGCGTCTAACGAAGCGGAAAGCCAGCGATAGCTGAGGCTGCCGATAGACTTACACCCATCCTACCCCCGGCCGTCGCCCTCCCCCAGCCCCGCCACGCCGCCATGTGAGGAGAAAAATCAGTGGTCCCTGCTTTTCCACGTCCGCGCAATTTGTTTTGCATGTTCACCAATTCCGGGAGCCATATTTCAGCGGCGCGGCGCCCCCCCCCCCACCCCTCTGCCCTTTCCCTCTCCCTCCCGGAGGACCCGACCGGACTGCAGGCCCTTTCTGGCCCACTCTCAAGGAGCATTGAGATTCATACTGGCTTTCCCGCGCCCCTCGCAGCCGCCGGCCCGCACGGCAAGCCAAGGGCAGTGACGGACCGCAGCGCGCCCGGGAGGTAGGCATCCCATTCGACGCCGCAGCGCCGCAGCGCCGCACTGTCGGGCGGCGGCCTGGGCTGCATCCGCCCCGCCCGCCTCGGTGAACCGGTGCCCGTCCTCCGACGAGCCGCAAACCGAGTGCTTAACTTCCCGCTTCCCGAAACTAGATGCACATCCGGTGGAGCCCCGACTCAGTGCTGGGGCGCCAGATGGGCGCTGCGCACACCGCCACTGAGTGAAGCGCCAACTTGGCCGCCCTGCGCCCCCGCTGCTCTCTGCTTTAACGGTCGAGGAATGGCCAGCGCCAATAACAGAGTCAAGTTGGGTTTCGCCCAAGTCGGGCGGCGGCGCACAGTGGGCCAGAGGACCGGTGCCGGCGGTCTGAACTCTGAACGCATTTTGAGTTGCAGAGTCGCTGGACAGTACTAGACTGAACGTGTGGACCCTATACTAATGGATTCCTCGTTTGGAGAGCATTGCATTGGTGTGGTCACACGTTCGCTTGGGAGTCCTGTTCGGCGACTCTGGAGCTCAAAACGCGTCTAGAGTTTTGGCCGCCTGCGCCGGTCTTCTGGCCCACTGTGCGTCGCGGCAGCGCGCGAGCGGTTGGTTGAAAAAGTCGCGGCGAAGGGAAAGTTTTGTAACTCGCTCGGCGCCGAAGAACCCATCCAGAAACTCAATTCACGCGGTCGTGCCGCGCCGCAAAACTAACCAGTTAAAAAAAAAGTAAATCACAAAATAATTTTTTAAAAAAAAGTAAAGAATAAAAAGTGAAGAAGAAAAAAATAAAATTTAAACAGGTTAATAAATATGGACTTGCGAAGGGCTGCTGCTCCAACCGGCACCCCTTCCGGGTGGATCACCCACGAGGCCGAGACCATCGCGAGTCAGAAAAAGAGGCCACCAGATTGTGATGCAAATGCGGCCGGCGCAGCAGCCTAGCCCAAGCCTTGGCCTTTGATGTCTTCTCGGCGACAGGACCAGCCCCACGTTACATACGGTAGCCGCGGATTCATTCCCCTTCCATTATTTCTAGTTCTTTGTCTCTCTCTCTCTCCTTCGTCTGGCACACATGATCGGGGATGAAAAGAGAGAGAGAGGACGAGCATTGTGGTACGACGGCTGTAAAGTTTCGCATTGGATCATGGCAAAGCCGAACCTGTTGCGCGTCGCAAGGTGCTACACATACGCTCACACACACGGACGCACTCGCACACACCGTCACAGTGGGCTTCCTTTGTCGCGGGAAAGCCAAGTTTGATGCCTAGATAGAGCGCAATGGTCCGCCAGATTTGCTTTTTATCGCGCTTTAGGCTTTTGGCAGGCATGAATGGCCATTCAAGGTGTTTGTTTGAGCGCAGCCGGTCCTCTGGCCCACTGAGCCAGGGCGGCGACAATGCCGCGCTCGGCGTGCACCGGCCGCGATACAGGTGGCATTCACACATCCGCACGCAGACAAAGACAGCGATTTAAAGGTTTTGCATTTAAATGCGGCGCGGCGTGTGTGTGCCACTTGTCGCATCGAGGGGATGCCGCGTGTTCACAGCGCAGCGGGCCAATTAGAACGACCGGCCCAAACGGGCTGAGTGGGCTTCGTTTTGAGACGGGTTGGAGTGTGCTTCACTATGGGCCGTTTAAATAGGGACTGAAAAAAATGGTACATTTTGGAATTTAAAAAAATTCTGTAAAACAGTAGCAAATTTCTGAAAAAAAAAATTAAAAAAATCCGAACTAAACCTATAAAAAGGCCAGTTGGAAGGTGACAGCCATAAATACGAGGGAGAACAAAAGCCCCGCGGCTTGGCGGGGGCCGGTTGGTTGGTCCGTTTATGCTTCTCAAGGCGCTGCCTCCCACACTGGTGTTCGTTTGTCGTCCGACCCGTCTGATCGGTTCTACCAGTCGGCGTGATCGGTGGTTTGGCCGGCATCATCGGCGGATGGATCGGCGAGGTCGTTCCCACCGTGAGCCTCCGCTGGGGGTTGGCGCGGCCGTCTCTCTCTCTCTCTCTCTCTCTCTCTCTCTCTCTCTCTCTCTCTCTCTCTCTCTCTCTCTCTCTCTCTCTCTCTCTCTCTTTCTCTCTCTCTCTCTCTCTCTCTCTCTCTCTCTCTATGCGACCGAGTGAGCCTGCCGCTGGGGTGGCCGCGCAAAGAGCCTGCAGGCATTTTCACCCTAATTAACGGTGCTGTGGTTTCTGCGGTCATTTCGGTCCGGCGGGGTGGGAGGGGGAGGGGAGGGGTTAGGAGGCGGCAGGGCGGCAAACCTTGCGCCACGCGGACAGAGGAGAGGCGCAGCGACTGAGCTGGCCCGGCTGGACGTTTGCACAATCACTCACCACACAGTCACACGCACTCATCGCAATCCGACGTGGAAATAAAAGGGACTCACACACGCACGCTTCACCCACATACGTGCACGTAACCAGTCCGGTGTGTGAAATCAAAAGTAGAACATGAGGTTCGAATACCGATCCTCCTCCACCCCCGTCAAGGGCAAGCTTTAACCTTGATCCTGTATAAATACATTCGGCGAGAATCTCGGACTCCTTCCCATAAACCCGCATCCTCCCCCGGCAGCGCTCCCCCACCCCTCCTCCTCGTACGCCACCATTCAGGCACGACACAATGGAGGAGGCCGGCTCGCCTCGCCCCGCCCCGCCCCGCCCGCCCGGGACCCCGATACGAATATTTCTCAGGATTCTCTGAGAAAAATTAAACTGCCCCGCGATAGATTTATACGGAGTCCCGCGATTCTTCCGCTGTCGGCGTCAACGTGTCACCCCCGCCTGCTTCCATTTTTTTTTACAAACATATTTTTGCATTGAAAAACGTCGATTTTAACCTTTCCTCCCGAGGAGGACGGAGAAAAAAGATGCCGAATCCACAAACCTCAAAGCCCGACTGGTAATTTTATTTTTGAATTTTCGTAAAACAATTTTTCCTGTATTTTTATTCCGTGTCCTCCGAGCGCATCCTGGCGGCCCTTCACCCGCACGTGCACGCACACGCAGAATCCAGCTTAGAAAATTAATTTTCGCCGCTGGCGGTTGATATTGTTTTTTTTTTTTTCCTCCGCCCTCTCTTCTCCACGCGGATGTCCGTTTTGTTTCCGCGGATGTGCTGCCGGTATTTCGCCGCGCTATGAATCACGCTCGCGTAATTGTCGAGTGCGTGCGGGCGTTCATTTGCGTGCGCGCCTGTCCGTCCGTCCGTCGGTCTGTCTGTCTGTCTGTCTGTCGTCGGTGTCGGACGCTGCTTATTTGGACCTCTCACCGCCCGTGTCCACGCCGAGATAATCTGACATGATCGAGCGACCTCCCTATCAATACTAACCCCATCTCCGTCGCCCCTGCAGCGCCGGCTGTCTCGCTCGCACGCGTCTCGAGTTTCCAGCAAGACGTAGCACAGCAGCAGCACGGCGCCGAGCCGCTGACGTCCTCATACGTCGCCGCGACGCGCGACGCCTCGTTTCACACAGGGAGTGTTTCGGGGCGTATCTTTCTGTGGGACGCGCGTCATAATGACTCACTGACAAGTAAAAAAAAAAAAAATTTCTGGATTTGTCATTATCTGCATGGACTCGTTCTTTTTCTCCGAAAAAATAAATAAAATAAAAATCGGCGCTTCCTGCCTTTGGCTGAGCTTTCCTTCGGCGTTCCGATGCCCATCAATGAGATCCCTGCAGAGTGACAGGTTGGCTGAGTCGGTCGGATTACGCCGCGGCTAGGATTACAAAAGGAGCACACATGAGCGGACGCTGTGAGGCTCGCTGGCCGCCGACGCACGCAGCGACGCAGCGCACCACGGCGCAGCACAGCGTCGAGTTGCAGGTAAAAGGCCCGCAAGATTTTGGAAAGATTGCGGCCGCGCCGCGCACTGTATCGCAAAGAGCGGTGCGCCGAAAACGCTCCCAAGTCTCCGATGTCACGCTCCAAAGAAGCCGGCGCTGCAACAAAAAAAAAAAAAAAAAAAAAAAAAAATAGTGATAATAATTTTATTTAAAAAAACACACATTGATTTTGGATTGGTTAAAAACGATGCGGGAAACGGTGAGCATAGGCGTTGCCTGGAAAAAATGGGTTGTTGGTTTTCGGTGCGGAGCGCGTTAGCGTGCGTTAGCGCGACACGCACGTGGGTATGGGACCGACCCGGCGACCCCGAGGGACCCCAAGCAGGACTCCGGTGTAGGGGAGGGGTAAGGCCTCGCCCCGCCCCGCCCCGCCCCGCCCCGCCTCGCCCCGCCTCGCCCCGCCTTGGCCAGGACTCACACCTGGTCCTGCCTGTGCCGCCCTTCAATGAGGTTGATGGAGGGGAGGGGGGAGAGGGGAGGGGAAGGGCACCGTGTGCTCCCCCAACACGAGGCTCGGGCAGGGCAGCCTCTCAACGGTCCAATACACGCTACACCCCCTGGTGAGCGCACGGCTACCGGTCACACACACACACACACACACACACACACACACACACACACACACACACACACACACACACACACACACACACACGCTCGCCGGCTTGCGCGCTGCTGCTGTGCGGACGATCTGTCAGGATTTGTAAAAAGAGTACAGGAGTAAACCGAGGGGGGAGGAGAGAGGGGGGTTGCTCTCGTTCCCTCATACACCGTCACAAATTGGCCCGGCCCGGCGCATTTGCACGGTTTTCACGCGCACTTATATTGTAATAAGAGGCCCACGAGTGTATAGTGGTTTACGATCCCGGGGCGTCGCGTCTCGCGTCCACTTCGCGTCGTCTCGCCGCGCTGCATATAAATCACTTGGGTTTTCGAGTGGCCGACGAGACGAGACGATGACGTCAGAGTCACGACAATGTCGCTACCGGTCACCACGGTGTGGGTATGCGCCGCTTCAATGCAAATTCATACGCTGGGTTTTCAACATCACGGTATAATGGTAAAGTTTCGTTCGAAATTTGCGTCGCTGAGCACAAAAACCGAGACATACAAACATCAAAATTAACAAAAAAAATTTTTAAAAAAATAATCAAGATTTGCGGGAGTCCATTTGAATTGTGGTTTCAGCCGGTCTATTTTGTGTGTGTACTTGGAGCCGGCCCGCCCTACCTGGCCTGCCTCGGCTTTGCCCGGCTTCGCTGTGCTTCGCATGCATGAACCATGGGGGAACTCCGTTCCGATTATTTCCCTGCTCTCTCTCTCTCTCTCTCTCTCTCTCTCTCTCTCTCTCTCTCTCTCTCTCTCTCTCTTTCTCTCTCTCTCTCACACACACACACAAACACACACATACGTGGTGTATGTATGTACGTATCGCACGGGGTAGAAAGAGACAGGCAGAGAGAGAGAGAATTTTTAAAAAAATATGATAAAAACATTCTGCGTGCGTTTTTACGAGGAATACCGAAGCAAAAAATGCGGTCGGTGTTTGTGTGGCCTGAGCAAAATTGGCAAAACGAAAAATAAAACAAAAAAAAAAGGGGGGGGCTGCGCTAGCGCCCGCTTAATTTTGGAAACAGTTTAAATTCGCGCGCTGGACCTTCGGCAGGGAGAGGAAGTAGGTAATATAAATCCGATTCGGGTGCCACAAAGAGCGCCCTTTTGCGCGCGGTCCGCGGCCGGCGGAGCCGTTCCGTCTCTCCTCGCACAGCGTGGCTGCTGGAGTGCAAGGGAGACAGGAAGCTCCGCGCGGAACGATCCCTCCGTGTTGCCGCGGCCCCGGAGGACCCGGAGCAGCGGCGGTACGTATCAGCCCCGGGCCTGCCGCCCGCCCGCCACGCCCCGCCCCGCCCCGCCCCGCCCCGCCCCACCGCTCTGCCTCTTGTTTCACTGAAAAACGTTCTTAATGACGGACAATTATTTTGGCGACGGCTGCATGAAGGCGGGGCTGGGCCTGGCGTGGCCTGGCGGCGACGGCGTTGGGGACGTCGACGGGGAGGGGGCGCGCCGCGGCCCCGGAAGGACGCCGCCTGTCTCGCGGGGGGCCACGGAATGGGGCCAGGACTATCGGACTGTAATGGTAGGCCATCACACAAAAAGGTCACCAAAACGGCGAAACAAATGCTAAAAAAAATAATAATTCATTGTTTTCAAAAATTGTGGTGTTTTGTTTTTCTTGGCGCAGTGTATTTCGGTTTCCGCATTGCAGACCGCCCTTCGCTGCGCAGGCGGCAGCCCATTGCATTGCACAATATCAACTCTCGTGTTCTGAGACGTGCCATCATTATCACATCGCCCTCTCGCTCTCCGACGCCTCTCATTCACGCTCTCTGTCTCTCTCTATCTCTCTCTTCTCTCTCTCTCTCTCTCTCTCTCTCTCTCTCTCTCTCTCTCTCTCTCTCTCTCTCTCTCTCTCTCTCTCTCTCTCTCTCTCCACCCAAATGGCGCAGGGCAACAAACAGCGCACAACTAGGAACGTACTAGAAAATATACGAGGGAAAAAGGAAAGGCCGGGCCGAAAAAAAAAGGTGCGGATGAGAGGGGAGTTGAACCCGAGTCTGGCGCTTCATTACGTAATGAGGTAGTCAACATTTTCCGGCAGCGGCAGTGGCAGCACGCCGGTTCGTTACAGGACGAGCATCACAAACACAAAAGCACGGCGCGATGGGAAATAAGACTTAAAATGAGATACTTCACTTTAATTTTTTTTTTTTTTTGAAGTCTTCTGCAGCATGCGACGACGGCGGTCGAGCTGAAGCCATCGCGACGCGGCGGCGAAGCGGTGTGGTCGGCGGCAATGGCGCCGCCGCGATAGGCAGCCGGGCAGCCCGCGCGCTTGGGAGGCGGCCGGGCCGCATACCTTCCAGGCGCTCGGGGGGCCCCACCGACGACCCCGTCGAGGGCCTCAGCCAGCAGCGCGGCTCTGACTGTCGCACAGCGTCCCCGCATCGTCCCACAGGAGCGCGAGAGGAAGCTGGCCCCGCAGGAATGCATGCCACCCGCGGTGGTCGTTGGGGTTCGCGTCGGCTCACCCGCAGCATCGCCGCGCGGGCCCCTTCGCGCCCTCACCCCCGCGGGTCGCGGGTTCGAATACCGGATCCGCGCGCAGTTTTGCCCGGCAGAGGGAGCTCGCCGAGGGGCGCGCATTCGAAACCACCAGCGGCAAGGGGGAGTGACGGGGAATTATTTTTTGCGCTGCTTTTATTTCATTTCGAGTGGGTAGTTGTGGCGGGCCCTATATGGAAATGCTGGCGGGGCTGGCAGGGCTGGCAGACAGGCGGGGCTGGCAGGCGGGGTGCGGCGTGGCACTGCGAGCCGCAATCACGACCCACCCGGCGATAATCGCCCGGCCCGCCCTCACACACACACACACACACACACACACACACACACACACACACACACACACACACACACACACACACACACACAGCGTGCGCGTTGCAACCCTATGTTGGCGACGCGGCGCTCCCGCATTTTATTATGTTGCGCGTAAAGCACAGACCATAACCCCACTTTCAATTACCGATCGTGAAAACATGGCGCTGCCCTGCATGCATTTGGAGACGACCCTGGCGGTATGCGGCGCCACTGAGCGGCCCGGGGGGAGAAAGTCAGAACACAGCCGCCGTATCTGGAGCGTTTGTCCAGAGTCCGTGATTTTTTCTCGGCGAGGTTATCGACACTGAGTCCTGTTGTCGTGCCTCGCGCTCGTGACGCGTGTTGACACGACACACACACACACACACACTCGCTCACACCGCGATCCTCGAACCAATCGCTATTCACGGAGAAAAAGAATTTGCTGTAGCAACAAACAGTTCGTTGAGACAACGAAGAGATTAGTTATTTTTTCCGAAACCAAGACGCTTAGCTGCTGTAACCAATCATTTGTTTCTCACAACAAAGAGCATTGATCTCCCTATGATTTTTATCCGTTGATCGAACAAAACTGTGGCCGTAGGCTCAACCCCATCAATTTTGTAATGATTATCATAAAAATTCGTTCTAAGAATGCATAAAATTTGTTCCTGGGACTCGTCTAAATTTGCTGGGGTGGCCACATTTCTTTTGTAATCACTGTCCACCTTTTTGGAAGCCTGTACGAAAAAACTGTTTTTCCCAGCGGCTGACAACCGTCCTCAAACCTCTTTTGTTCCCACGACGAAATTCTGAGGTTCTTCTCTGAAAGGGGGTGATGCACGGTCTCGCTGTGACGTCAGCGCGCTGCAAGCTCAGAGAAAAGAAACATGGGAAACCGATACGCCGGAGCGGGATTCGAACCCGCACTCTTAGGGTTGGGAAGCGACCTCGCTAGCAACTCCGCTACTGATCTGATTGCTTACTGCGGTCCACCGCAGCGACTTGACCGCTAGCAGGAGCTGCGATCGTCCAGCGGTCCGGCGCTCCCGCTGGTAGCTCACTGGTGCATCTGGTAGGCCAGGGACCCACTACGCGCAGACGGAGAGCTGAGTTATTTATGACTAGGCCAATTTTTCACAGAAAAATGCTCATGTCCGCTCCGATGAGTGTTGGCATAGCTGGGTGGTTGTGCCGAACAACCGAAGAATTACTTTTAGTCGCCGCGGACGCTGCACTCCCCTTAGACAAATCAAAAATATAAAGAACCTGCACTGCATCACGTGACTCAAGCTCTGTCTTCACCAAACTCATTACTTGCCTATATGAGCCAGTATGTTTGCTTTCAAAACAATATTGATTTCGTTCTCAGAACTAACACGCAATCGCTCATCAAGCCAAGAAATAGGTTACAGCAGCAAGTATTTTTCGTTCCTTTAAACTATACATTCGTTTCAACAAGTATTCGTCCTGACGTTGAGACGACAAGAAAAGATTTGTTGTCACGACAAAGATATTTTGCTCCGGAAAAATTAACTAATTTTTTCGTTGTCATAACTAACTTTTTTTCTCCGTGTTAGGGGTCAACCTGTCTCCGGCACCCTGGCCGCGCTCCGCCCCCCGGGGCGCCACGGCCGCCCACCCACCACAGTATAACGAGAAGTGTCGCGCCGAAATCGTTTTTCGCGCCAAAAGTCCCATCAGCGAGAGAAGGCGGTGCTCTCTGGCCGTTGACGTGTCACGGCTTTGCCTCGGTTTTGGCCCGCAGGGGGGCGGGTGGGTACTACCTCTGACCTTTCAGTCTCGCCGCGGTGGTTTGTTTTCGAGTAGCGCGATATTGTTTCGAAGGCGCGTCGCGAGGTGCGAATCCTCGAGCCTGGCGGGAGGGAGGGTGGCGGGGCGTGATAAAAATGATAAAAATTACCTGTCGAGCGTGACTCGAATGCCGGCGAACTGGCGGGAAATGAGGTGGGAACGCCAGCAGGGGGAAAGCCAGGGGGAAAGGCACCGCCCCGTACGCCCTTCGGCAGCGGAATTCGATCTCCCTTCCCGAAACAACGCGCCCTCTTGAACTAATAAAGGGCGCCCGATTTTACACTCTGATAGATATTTGTATCGCCGCGCGGTGGCACGTGCGCACAACAACGCAAACATTCTTGATCTCGGCGAGAAAAAAGAAGGCGGTGCCTTTTGTCCGGCTGGACCCCCTTCCTCAATCCGTTCTCGCCTGTCGCGAATCACCTTTGTGACGGCCTGGCCTCGGCAGGCGCATCACTAAATTTTACCCCACTTAAGCTCTAAAAAGAGGAGGCCCGCCTAACCTTAAAAAGCGCACGCGCCGCCGGCATTGTCCGTATGACTTTCCGTGTTCAAAAGGGAGAGTGACCAGTCCATTAAAGAGTGTAGCGGGCCGGGCGTTTCTATGGGAAGGGTGCACCACAATGGGCGCACCAATTTCAAATGGAATAAGAAGGCCTTTCTGCATATCAATGGCGGGACTGCGGCACCTTATTTGTTTGAGTGTTGTGACACGATTGGCCGTATTGATGAGCCGTGTCCTTGAGGCGGCGGTAATCCCGAGACGATCGAGGCCGCCTTTCCCACACAGAGGACCCCGATCCCTAATCGCAGCGCGACCGAACCCGACCCCGCCACTGTCATTTTCATAATTACCATTCGATTCGCAGAGTGTAAAATATCAACTCGGGGTTTACATGGTGATTTATAGAAATTTTTCTTTAATTGTTAAAACTAATTTTTTTTCCTCGATTTATAAACAAAATTTAACGATTCAAGTAATTTTTTTTTTTTACAAATATTTTTTTTGGGGGTGTGTTTTGCCGCAGCGTTTGGTAGCGCTGCAGACTGTACCGCGGCGGCGCGGCGGCGCGGCCCCGCTCGCCTCGTCCTTCATTGAGTGTCCCAGGGACACGGTCCCGTCCCTCCCCCCCCCCCTCCTCCGGCCTTACCCTTGTTCTGGTGTGTCATGCATCATTCCCTATAAATCTCGACACCCTCGGCGAGCGGGCGAGCGACCGAGCGTCGTCGTCGGCGGCGACGTCGGCGTCGTCCTCCCCCCCAGTCCTCCCTCCCCGGCCTGCCCAGGTGTACGCGGCCGCCGCGTCCACGCCGCCGCTCTTCGCTATTTTTTGTCCCCCTCCCCCTTCTCCAACGGTGCGCGCGCGCGCGCACACACACACACACACACACACACGGCGTGTTGGTTCCACGCTATTAAGCTTGATCCTGCCAGTTCCTCCTATATCGCGCCCGCGAGTGTGTGTGTGTGTGTGTGTGTGTGTGTGTGTGTGTGTGTGTGTGTGTGTGTGTGTGTGTGTGTATGCACCCTCGAGGTAGACGGACTCCGCGACGAACTTTGCCGTTTCCCCATTATTTGCATGCCTTTGACTCCTCATTCCTTCCTTTCACCGACGCGGCAGCGCTGCTTAGCCACAACGAATGACAATCATTGTGTTTGCGCTTCCAGCCAAATTCGCCGCCGGACAGGTGCAATCGCTGACAATGCGGACGCGCGCAAGGTGCCACTGTGCGTCCCACTGCGCGCTGTCAAAGGTGCGCCTCGCGACGCCTTGGCACGCGCGTCGCGACGCCGGAACCACAATCGAACGACCGCCGAACAAAGCGGGGAAACTGACAAAAAGCTCAAAGAATCGAGTGATTGTTTATGGAGCAGCGTTCATTGGCGCGACCGAGAGGTGTCACTGGTGTCAGGTGAGGAAAAACGCATGACTTTTCCTCTCCTTTCGACAGTTGCATTTCATCTGCATTCAGCGAGCGTTCCCACTGCCCCCGTTGGGCATTTCTTCTACTTCTCACATGCCCAAGTAAGTGGCTGGAGCTGATGCACGGCGACGAACTCGGGTTCAAACCACCGGCAGAGCACCATTTTTTTTTTTTTATTATTTTTTTTTTTCCGCGTCTGGCTGGGTGGTGCAACCTTTTCGCAAGGAGCTCGCCGCGCCGTAGGGGAGGATGTCCCCACGGTGGGACGAACGAGGACGACCAGTCCACTTGCACAACGCGGCCGTGTCGCAAAGGCCACAACCATTTTTATTTGACACGTTGAACAATTATTTTTATTCATTTATTTATTTTTTCAAAAAAGCAATTAACAGCAGCACTGCTCAGAGACGCCAAAATTCTTTCTTTTTTTTAAAAAAATGACGAAGACGAAACGAATCGATTGAAAATTGTGACATGCGAGGCCTATTTGATTGCGTTGTGCGCTCTGGCAAACGCGGCTCCACGAAGAATTTTTTTTTTCTGAACAGTGTATATACGCGGGCTGTCTCACCCTCCTATACTTTACGCAACCAGCATCTTGCCGGGACGGACCAGCCAGCTTCACATGCCAACGGACGTCTCAGGGAAGGGAAGTGCGGAGGGCCGGGGGAGGGAGGGGGGGGAGGAGAGAAGGGGGCATGCTCTTTGTTACTGCAGGGCTGCCAGCCCCGCCAGTGCCGCCGCACTATTTACCTGCAATACACGGGACTGCGCAGCATGCGCAGCGGGATGAAGCAAGCTCCACAAAGACGGTCGTTTTATCATAAAGACATGCACTTGCCGCGGTGTGTGTGGCACCACCGTGTGGCACCACCGTGTGGCACCACCGTGTGGCACCACCGGCACCGAAGCCGTTCGCTGGAAATAATGACGCGACACTAATAAACAAGCTACATCTTTAAATCTGTTTTTTTTTTCCAGTGCCTTTTTTGGGGAGGTCTGGCGGCCGGCACGGGGTGGGCTGCACTATCCATATCCCCGGCGACAGCGAGATGACGAGATAGCTTTTCGGCGGGCGGACCCCTCTTCGCGAAGACAGGCGGCGCGAGCGGCCGTTGGTGGGTGCGTCTCCTGGCCCACTGTGCGCAGCCGAGGCCTTCTGGGGCTCCACCTTCAGCATGGACGGCTGCTGCACCGGCCGGGCCCGCAGGCCGCACAGCGCTCCGTCGCCCTGTCTCTCTCGCACCCCTGCGGGCCGCCGCGTGAGTGCGAAAGAGACGGAGCGGGGAGAGCCCTGTGGCCCCCTTTGTTCGCGAGGCCAGGTAGCTGGAGTGGCCAGTGACACGCGGGGCACGCTGCAGAACCAGCTGCACCGCCAAATCACGGCGGGGCGCAGCTGCGGCGGAGAGCTGCCAGAGGCACGGGAGAGTCGGGCCGGGAGAGTCGGACCGGGAGAGTCGGTGCGACAGCGCGAGTTGGGGAGAGTTGCGGAGGTTTGCGGGGGGGAAGGTACCCGTTGTGGGAGACGTTGTGGGAGACGGGGTGAGACGATGGGGTGGCAAATCTGAGTGCGAGAGAGACAGAGAGCGTTGCGTGCCAGGCATTCATGCCGAGAATTAATAGCTGGTGGTCCCTGCGGGGGGCTTCCCGGTAGGGGTGGCAGTCCGGAAGGATTTGGGAATGAGGGTGTAGGGAATGCGGGGGCGTAGCCTGCAGCCGCCCAGCCCTGCAGCCAGCCAGCCCTGCACGCCATCCAATCCGTCGCCCTCTTCCTGCTCGGCCGGCCAGGCGGCCAGGCAGGCAGGCAGCCGATTCGGACCCGGAAGTGCAGATCGACCATGGCATCTTAGCTGACCGCCCGCCCGCGCTCTCACGCTCCGTGAAGGGCCCCGCCCTGAAAAGTAAAAAAAAACAAAAAAAAAACGGCGCGTTTTGGCGCAGGAAGCGACCTAATGGCCAAGTTTCCCACCAGAGGGAAAAAAATCTCAACTTTTCTTTTCCGTTTTCCTGGGCGCTTTCCCGCGGCCGGGCGCGAAGGAAAGCGGCAAGGCGTGATGACTCATGATCGAAACGTGCGTCGCGCTTATCGGGCCATCGCCTAAACAACTCAATGGCCGCGCCGCCAACCTGACGAAACGAAATGACAGGTTTTAGACCGGACTACTGTTGATTTCGAGGCGTTGATACGCGACGCGCGTGTCAACTTCCTGCAAGTCACCGCGCCGCACAGTGGACCAGAAGACCGTTGGTGGCGGTCAAAATCCCGGACGCATTTTGAGCTCCAGAGTCGCTAAATGAAACTCGGACCGAGGGTGTGACTCCACCGATGGGTTGCTCTCTGAACGAGGAGTCCATAGGTGGAGTCACACGTTCGGTTCAATGCCCATTTAGGGACTCTGGAGCTCAAAACGCGTCTAGAGTGTTGGCCGCCTGCGCCGGTCCTCTGGCCCACTGTCCGCCGCACCGCGCAGCCAAAACGACCCCAAAACATTTCCATTTTTTTCCACCCGTCCGCGCGGTTGAATTGCTGCCGTGTTGTTTCCCCAGGTCGGCGTTGCTGACAGACAAGGACACTTTCTTCATGAATTTAAATCGCGCATTTCACGCGTAGTTTCCACACGTGTAACAATCAAACCCATCAACAACTATTGCTCAGTCGACACAAATTTCCTCAGGTCCGTATGTGTCGACGACCACACACTTCCCACTGTGTAGCCACTAATTTCCACGCGTCCAAATGACCGTGCGCGTGTGCGGCCGCATACCGTTCAACTCGAGGGGCCCGAGAGGCACTGGAGGTCAAGAAAGGAACGATGAGAATATGATGGGGAATTGCCGCTGCTGGCTGCGGCTGGCTGGCCGGTCCACCGCCGCCGCGTACTTTAGGGGGCATTCCACCCGTGCCATGTCATGGTCCCTTATGAACAGTGTGTGTGTGTGTAAATTGGATTCCAATAAAATCGGCCTGATTGCACTAATTGTGCGCCACAGCCAGTGGGGCGGTGGTGGTATACACTGGGGAAAAAAGGGTGCGAGCGTTTAGCGCTACGAGCGCTCGTGCCGCCTGTGTGTGTGTGTGTGTGTGTGTGACTAAAAAATGAAATGGTCGCAGTGTTCTCATCAAGGAGACCGCGATAGTGGTGTCCGTGGTGTGGTATTGTCTGGAAGCGTGACCGCAGCCTCCGGGCTTGAGAGAGAGAGAGAGAGAGAGAGAGAGGAGAGGAGAGAGAGAGAGAGAGAGAGAGAGAGAGAGAGAGAGAGAGAGAGAGAGAGAGAGAGAGAGAAGAGAGAGAGAGAGAGAGAGACGATGAAATTAGAGAGACGGGCGCTATTGACGAGGCTGCGATCGATATATATCGATTCCGAGTGTGACCAAAGGGGAATGCAGCAACCGCTTCTAGTTTCTACTCGCCGGCCACATTAGTGAGGGCGTTGACTCGTTGGCGCCCGCACACTGGGGCCCCGCCACCCCCCCGCCACCCACTGGGGCCCCCTCCGCCCCCGCTGGGGCTCATCCATGTGGATTTGGCGAAATGCGCGCAAGGGTGGGGGGGGCGGGAGGGAGGGGGAATGGGGTGCACCTCATCACACGTGCTGAGTCAGCGAATCAAGGCGAGGGGCCTGTCTCTCTCGCTCCCTTACGGGACGCGCGGGGAGTGTGACGGAGACAGCGCGGTGGGGCCCAGAGGTGGGGCCCCCGTCCAGCCGGCCGGTCGGTCGGTCTGCATCCAGGGTCAGGCCCGTTTACCTCTTTTTCGAGACGCGAGCATCGACCCTTCCCGCCGCGCCTTGGAAAAATATTGTCATTCCAGTTATCGTTTCATTAGTCGTTTTCGAGGCGTATTTTTCTTCCCAACTACCCTGCCAACAAACGCAAGCGCTCTGTCCCCGATTTTATTTATTTTCCCGGCACGCCGTATCGCCGGGGTTCCTCGCGGCACGAGTGTGAGGACAGACTCGTCATTACACGTAATTGGCGGAGCAGATGGCGTCGTCCAACCCGCGGATAAGGCGACGCCCGGCCGCGGGAAGCCCTTCGTCCTGAAGGATCCGTCGCTCTGTCTTCTCTCGCCCGCCTCGCGAGTGCGACAGAGACGGAGCGACGGAATGAGGAAGCTGGTGTTCCTCCGCGCTGCGTCCTTCCGTTGGCCCCAGCCCAGGCCCCGCCAGCCCCGCCAGCCCCGCCACGCCGTCGACGGCTGTCAGAGTGTTGACCGACAGATTCGCGGCGAGTGGCGCTAACGCCGCGCCGCCGCCGCCATGTCACGCCGTCAGCCTGACAACCTGACAACATCCATGTTTGCGATTCGCACGCTTTCGCGCGCCGGAATTTGCATCCAGTCATTTTGGTCGATTTCTCTCTCTCTCTCTCGCTCTCGGATTGTGTGTTTTTGGTCGACGGGCCGCGCGCAGGCTGGGCGGGCCGATGAGTCTAATGATGACAGGTTGTCCTAGAACGCCCCACCGCGCCCCGGCCCGCCCCGCCCCGCCCTCGAACGTCTCAAGGAGCTCCCAATGAGCCGTCATCAGTCGCGCACACGGCACCCCAGCGGAGCATGGCGGAGCAGACCCTCTTCCAGAATGGGAGAAAAAAAAGAAACGCGCAGCTCGGAATGCGCTATGGCTGGCCGAGCCGTCGGACGAGGGCCTAAGGCTGACACGCCGGCCAGACGGCCCCACGGCGGCCCCACGGCCCCACAGCCAGGACGGCCGGCAGGTACCGTATGGAACGCCTAACAAGCGCCAAGGTCAGGAAACACCCACTTGTCGACGGCTCCAATTTGTAACAGCCCGTTGCAGAACGCCGTTTGGTAAACACCCGGGCCCTTGTCCCACCCACGCCCTGCAGGAGGTCACTTCCCGCGTTTTTTTTTCTTTCCCATATTTCCCTGCAGAGATTGTTTCCAGTTTGCTTTGACGACATATCCCGCGGTTCCGCAAGACCTGGCGGGGCGGGCGGGGCTTTTTATGCGGGGAGGGTGCCGGCAACGCGGCCGCGGGGTCACGTTTGTATGATGGCGGCAATAAAAGTGTGTAGTAAAGCCCTGCGGGGAGAGAGAGAGAGGGAGAGAGAGACGCGCTGACATTACGACAGAGTGCATGCACCCCGCCAGGCCCAATCCGTGTAACAGGTTGAGGGGGAGTATCTCACGTGGGATTTTGGCAGAGGCCACGCCGCGGCAAGTTGACTCCTATCTCCGTGTCCGACAGCATCCCCCGGTCCACAAATTCCACTCCAAAGAGATTTCCCATTCCATTTTCCTGCTGCATGCATCTGCTGGGCCAAGTTTTTTGAAAGGGTCGTGAGACAGAGATGCACTGAATTGATAGATAGTATTATTTCCACTTGTAAAAGTGGTTAATTTGAAAAGGCGGACTGCAAATTTTATCCCTTTTGGTAAGGCGGTATACTTAGTACTGCGTCAAATAGGCGTTACAAAATTGAGTTTGGAGCGAAACAAGTGCACGGGTCTTTAATGGCAGTAATAAGGTAGCGCCAGTACGGATCAAGAATATTTTTTACTGCCAGGCCTCAAATCTGATACCATTTAAAGAGGACAAATAAATATTGTTATCGCTCTGAAGCTTAGCTGTTGTACCGCCTAATGCAAGCGTGAATTATAATTACCCCACTTGCAAGCCGTAAATTAATTACCATCCTTAAACTAAGAGATCCTTCCTGAACATATCAGAGCCACTCTCATGCAGTTTTCTTGAGCCCACATGTACCCACATTAATCACTAAGTCACTGCTGTGCTGAAGAAATTGGCAGACAGGTTGAGTTAACCTACAAAGCTTGTACTCAAACATGTAAAGTTATACCCTGTACGAACTTATATAATTTTGACAGTTTTTCGAAAGCACTCGCAAGTTTCACAGTCACTTCGATGATAACAAAACAATCTTCGCCCACACTCGATCCAGTTGGCAACGGACGTCATTGTACAAAACTAATAGTAAAATGTTGACGCAAAGTCGGCTCTGCACCACCATAATGGCGGCTGGAAATATTGGACATATACGCACGACACAGTCAGTATCCGCAGTCAGTCACTCTTCGCAAAATCTGAACTAACCTCTAAATGGCCATGCTGTTACGAAGTTACGAAGTTTGACTTTCAGTGTTCTGGAGTTGTGAAATGACGACGTTTTGGATCGTGTGTGGGTGAAGATGATTGTGTTTTATTGTGTTTTATTGCTGTAAAAGGAAACGTGAAATGAGAAAGTTAGTTTTTTTTAAGTATTCCACTAAACACCATGATCTGTGCCCAGCGCACAAAGCTACTTGTAAGGACACAATCTTCATTGGGTGGCTCAACTTGTCTTCCGATTCCTTCACAGCAGCAGTGCTTCAGTGATTAATGTGAGTAAATCTGAATTCTAAAAACTGAATTTGAGCGGCTTTGGTATGTGAACAAGGACCTCGTAGTATATGAGTGCCGTAACTGTCGTTTCTCTATTGGGTAAAAGGCAACCTTCATCGGTGATCAGAAAAGTTTTCTATTGATTTTGTGTTTAATCACAAGCCAGTAGCTTATCCATCCTGGCATGAATCTATGCATTACCTTCACAATATTTACAAATCTGGGTTTGGGGAGACATTTGGACCTGACCACAACGGTGAAGTGTTGGCGTTAAATTAAACGAAGAACGGTGTTGATGGCAAGAGCTTGGTGTTGACTTGGATCTACTCCCTCCAACGGTAGGTACGAATGCAATGTTTTATTAACCCTTTTAATGAACTCTGCAGTGGTGGAATAGTTTGTGGAGTACCGCCTCTGATAAGCGGTTATGATGACATGCATTTGGCGCTAAATTTCATATCGCCTTTCAACTTTGTGTGGAGGGCGGACTGCACACTTCGTGTGGCACTAATTGGGGCGAGGCTCGGGCGCGGCGGGGACGGCGTGTGTGACCGCGTGAGAGTCACGGAGCTAATCGGGAAGGGGGACAGACAAGCCCCGTCGCGGGGGCCGCGTCACGCAGTCACGCACGCCCCCGGATCCGCCGCGTCGCTCAGTCTGTCTCTCTCGCCTCCTCGCGGGACGCCCCTCGAGTGCGAGAGAGACGGAGCGAGCGGTCTGGAGCCCATAGCTGGAGCCGCGCGGCGTCGCGACGGTCAGGCGCTGGCCTCCGGTTTGGTCACGGAGTCACGAAGTCGAGGCCGCAAAAAAGCTGCTGCTGGCGGAGGTGGCGGTGTCCCCCTTGTTTCACTAAGGACAGTGATTTAGGGCGCAGGACGACGCCGGCCTGATCTGGGGACACAGTGGGACACCTCTGGGCCGCGTGCCGGCCCGCAACGCCCCGCAACGCCCCGCAACGCTACCACGGCCCTAATGCCGGCAAACAAAAGGAGCGCCAAAAATACGGCCTCGCGGCTGGGAAAAAAACAAAAAAAAGATCGGAATGTGGTGTTTGAACCCTCGTCCCAGGTTCCCATGCAGGTTCCCCTCTTGCCCGGGCGACAGCACACACGGCCACGCCCCGTGCCGTGCGATGCTGCCCCTCGTCGACCTACCCCCACAGGAGTGAGTTCGACCCTCTGCAATGCGTACTTACTACGTATGTACGTACGTACGTACAGGGTGTGAAGCACTACTAGTATTTTATTTTTATTTTTCCCTCGCCGCCCACGGTCCTGCTGGCCGACCCAAAAACGTGTTTCAAAAGATGTTTGCCCTTGCGGACGGCCAGAGGACACCAGCAACAGCGCTGTGCCGCCGCGCTCCCCGCGGCCCACTCTCTCTCTCTCTCTCTCTCTCTCTCTCTCTCTCTCTCTCTCTCTCTCTCTCTCTCTCTCTCTCTCTCTCTCTCTCTCTCTCTCTCTCTCTCTCTCTCTCTCAGACATACACACACTGCTTACCCCCATGGCGAGCACAACAACGAGGTTAGACGCAAACGCCTTACACGCCGTCGCATTTAAAGAAGAAACGAGGAGACAAAAGGCTAGACATACTGCGGGGCATCAGGGCTTAATCGCGAAGCGCGAGCGGGGGTGGGGGAGGGGGGTCGAGGTGGGAGCGGGGCAGGGTACCGACAGGCAGCCTGGCAAACGCAGCCAAGGCCCGGTACGCAGACAAATGTGCGGTTGTCGCCGCCCTTCACGGCGCAAGATGGACGGCGCCCCCCTCCCCCTCTCCCTTCCAGCCTCCCAGGCCGCACAGCACCGCGCCGCGACCAACTCTTTTTCCTGTCATAAATCGGCCGCTCTCTGTCCCTCTCGTGGGGTTGAACGGCGAGGTCATGTCGTGCACGGCCTCCGCCGCCGCCTCCACCGCCTCCACCGCGGCCTCGGCCGCCTCGGCGGAAGAGACGCGGAGCAGCGGGCCCGTGGGGCACCGCGCCGCACCGCCCCGCCCCGCCCCGCCCCGCCCCGCGCCCCGGGAGCGAGCGAGAGGGAAGAGACAGAGGAAATCGTAATGGGCCCCACAAATCTTGCGTCGTATGTCACCTGTTCTGCCCCTGGCGGGCCGCTGGCGGGCCTCGGCGGGCGGGGGGTCGTCCGTTCGCAGCGTGGGGGCGGCGCGGGACGCGTTCTACAAACAGTGACACCGCCGCCGCCCGCCCCGCCCGCCCCGCCCCGCCCCGCCCACCCGCAGCGCACGCCGCGGGTACTCGCACCGGCGGCGGGTAGGCGATGGTCTCGCTCTGTCTCTCTCGCACCCCTGCAGGACGCAAGAGAGACGGAGTGACGAAAGACGTTTCGGAACGAGCCTACCGCCGCGGGGCGCGACGGGCCGGCCGGCGCCACGCAGGCTGGCGCGTAGGGTGCGGCGGGGCGCGGCTAGGCGCGGCTAGGCGCAGCGCAGCGCAATGAATGCGATATTTCGCCGCCATTGTCCATCGCGGCCAGAACAAAGCATGTAACGCGGCTGCCGGCCCCGACAGGCCGATCAACTTCACAAACATGCCAGTGCACACACACACACACACACACACACACACCATTTGAAATAATTAATATATAAAAAATAAAACTTTTACTTGTTTTTAAAATTTGCAATTTTTCCTATATCCGTACGTGTGCACTGCCGCGTCGCTTTCTACTCGCTGGCCCTCGTGTCCGCGACCGCGCGTCCCTGGGGCTTGCCTTGGGCTTGGCCAACGCGGCATTGCGAAACCACCGTCACCGCGGCTGGGAGTGGATGTCGCACAGTGGGCCGGAGGCGGTCAAAATCTCGTACGCGTTTTGAGCTCCAGAGTCGCTAAATGGGACTCGAACCGAACGTCTGACCCCACCAACGGATTGCTCTCCGAACGAGGAATCCATCGGTGGGGTCATACGTGCGGTTCGAGTCCTGTTTAGCGACTGTAGGGCTCAAAATGCGTCTAGAGGTTTGTCCGCCTGCGCCGGTCTCCTGGCCCACTGTGTATCGGGGACGGATCGCGGGACGCGGATCGGAAGGATTAGCTGGATGGCGGACGGGATGGAGCTGCGCAGGGCTGTGCATGGGCGGCGCGCTGTCTCGTGTGTTTTATTTGCATATCGGCACGCTGCCTGCCGGGGGCGGCCGGCTGCAGGGGTGGCTGCTGTACTTGCGCAAGATCACCTCCGCCTGCTCGGCGTTGGCGCGTCGGGAGGGAGGCGCCGTGGGGGAGTCGCCCCGCTCGGCTCGGCTCGGCTCGGCTCGGCCTGGCTCGGCTCCGGTCCCCCGGCCGCTGGCGCCGCCCCTGCCGTGCCGCGTGCCGCCCTCCAGGCAAATAGATTTGATGAGATGAAAATAACGGGCCGATTGACTCGGCTCGACGTAAGGTTGCGACAGTCACACGCCGCGCGGCCAGGCGGGTGCGGCACTCAACACATTCGTCCCTTCGCCCCGTCTTCCTCACGGGACGTCCACGTGAAAGAAAGAGAGAGAGAGAGAGAGAGAGAGAGAGAGAGAGAGAGAGAGAGAGAGAGAGAGAAAGAGAGAGAGAGAGAGAGAGAGAGAGAGAGAGAGAGAGAGAGAGAGAGAGAGAGAGGCCGACCTGAGTCGTGTGCGGGCGTGCGCGTGGTGTTCGGACACGTCCGCACTCACGGCAGCTCTTTCCAAAGGAAGGGCCGCTCCCTCGTTAGACATTCCCCGCGCGCTTTCGCCATCAAATTGCCGCACTCGAAAGACGCGAAAGCCTCGAAACCTGCAATTGGCGGCGGCATCGGGGTTTAACGAGCCGTGGGTGTGACTGCACTGTGACTACGGCACAGTGGGCTCGCTGCGTGTCAATCCGGAGACACTCCGCCGCCTTGGCGTCGCCCGCGGCGGTCGCGCGCCCCGCCCCGCCCCGCCCCGCCCCGCCCCGCCCCGCCCCGCCCAGCGCAGCGCACATATTATTGCACCAACTTGCCAGCGTGCTTGACGTTGACGGGCCACCGCCACCGCGCAAGCACACTGTCAAAAAAAAATAAAATAAAAGCGGCAAATTCTCGTCGCAGTGACATAATAGTCCGCCCGACGGTCCACTTCGCAGTCCGCGTTGCGCAATAAATGGAACCACTCATCAGACAAACGGGCAAGGTGTGGTGGCTGCCTGCCCGGCTGGACGGCCCGGCTGCCTGCCTGCCTGGCCGTGGCGCTGGCGCGAGGGGACAAATGAGAATAAAACAAAGCGCGGCGTATCCCCGCGGCACCCTCGTGTACACCATATAATATACACTCCCCACGTATTTTGTTTCCCGCGGTCCGACTGGGATTAAAACATTTTCCACGTAGCCGGCGTAGCCTCACGCAGGGGACCGGGCCTGGGAAAGGGATGTAAAGAGAGTTACGCCCACGTGCCACACCAAAAAAAAATAATTAAATAAAAATTTTAAAAAAAAAATAATTAGAGAGGAACAGGCACTACCTTTGTTGCCTCCCAAAAATTAAATTGTTGCACCCAGCACCCGGTAAAAAAAATCATGTGAATCTTTTTGCGGGTGCGTTTTTGTGCGCGGCGCACAGTGTAGACGCCCCCTGCGCGGCGCCCCGCAGTCCATCCTATCCCATCCCAGCCCGCTAGCGGAAGTAAATCTGTCACAGCGGACTCTCCCCGCTAATCCATTGCCCCGCTGCAGCCGCTCCAGGCCCGCTCCAGGCCCGCTCCAGGCCCGCTCTAGGCCCGCTCCAGGCCGAGCGGCTGGAGCGCTGCGGCTCCCAGACTCTCTGTCTTGACTCCCCACTGACCCCGGACGCCTGCCCGCCATTTCCGGTCGGTGCTTTTTGCAAGTGCCTCTCGCAGTGCGTAGGCAGCGGGCGGGCGGGCTGCCTAACCCCTCCCCCTGGGGCGGCCCTCTCGCCGCAACACGAGCTTTCCGCTCAATCTGATTCATCATACATTTTTAAATTTCCATCACGGTGTTGAATCGCTCCTCCACCCGGGCACCCACCCCCAGTCCTGCCGCCCGTTGGCCCGGACGCCGGGCTAGCCGAGCCACGGCGAAAATCAATCAACACCAGCAGGACCTTGTTACTTTTGCACGGAAAAAGTTGGCGTTACACCGCGAAAACAAAACAGGCTGTGCAAGTCCCTCCCGCCTGCGAGGATTTTGTTGTTATTTTTCCGGTCCCAAATTGGCTGGAAGTATGGGGAAGCTGTTTTCCTTGCGCACGCGGCTGGCATGGCGGGGCGGCGCGGCGTTGCGGCGTGCGGGCTTAGCCATGGCTGCAGCCTGCCCAGGGCTGTTGGCTCTGCGTCGAGTGTTTGAGTGTGTTAATGAGCCGTACCCAGTGTTTGCCGGCCCCTCCCCCCCTCCCCCGGGCGCACCATCCACTCCACGTCAAGTGCAGTGTTGAGTATCATAGTCGCAACGTGGCGCCGGACCGCCCCGCCCGAAATGAGACAGTGCGTCCATCTTGGCCGATCCTGGCCGCGGGCGGCGGCGGGGGATGCAGGGCACGTCGCCGTCGACCCGAAGGCCCCGACAATCCGCTCGCCTGGAGCCAAGTCACCTGCTTGACTTGCTTCAACCTAGTGATTTGGTCATTTATACCCGGGTTCAAATCCTCCAATTTTTCCTAAATAAAAAAAAGTTCCCTTTTTTTGTCGTCTGCTCTGCGTCCTCCAGGTCCCCCGTACGACAACGTCGCCGATGTTAAAGACTCTCGAAAAGTCTCCGGTCCCAGCAGCCTGCTCTCGATCACGCCGGAGGGCCCCGCAGCCCCTGGGGGTGGCCTAGCTGCTACTGGGCCGCTGGGCCGCTCGCGTTCGAAAAGAAAATTTCTCTCTCTCTCTCTCTCCTCTCTCTCTCTCTCTCTCTCTCTCTCTCTCTCTCTCTCTCTCTCTCTCTCTCTCTCTCTCTCTCTCTCTCTCTCTCTCTCTCTCTCTCTCTCTCTCTCTCTCTCTCTCTGCCGCGCCGGCCGCCCCCGCGGTGTGCGACAGAGACGGCAGGCCGCGTGCTGCTTCGATGGCGCCACCGTCGCCTAATATTTACCCGCCAACAATTACAGAGCAATCATTTATGCATGGCCTTCTACTTGAAGCAACGTGTGTAGCGAGCCGGGCTGGCTGGCTGGCTGGCTGGCTGGCTGGCTGGCTGGCTGCCGGGCTGGGCGGCCCGACGTGCGTTGGCGGCCTCAAGAGGGGGAGGGAAGTACTTGCAGAGGCCCATCGTGGCGCCCGGGAACTAGGCGCGGCCTTGTGGAGAAAATTAATTGCGGTTATCCGGGGAGCGGGAACTCTTGGAAATTTGACGTCGCTGCAAGGTCAGCGCGGACTAGTGTGAGCAAGTGTGGGCACTAACGAAGGGTCGATGGGAGTATGAGGAGGCAATTGTGGCATTATCGGTAACCAGCGGTAGGCATGAGCGAGTGGCCATAGTGTAAATTTTTCTGAAGTATTTCGTAGTATTTTTCCTCGCGGACTCGCACTGCAGTGCCTACGAACCTGCTCTCGGAACTATGCAAACTAGTTAGTGTTTTTTTTTTCTTGTGACAGGGTATAATTTGTCCGTTGGAACGTCATCAGCCGCGCATTCATTAAGCCGACCCCAGTGCGCTTTGCTGCCCAGGCCGTGCCAAGGCGCTGGAGACGGCGGACACGGAGCTATTGTTTCTACGGCCGGGTGCCTTGCCCGATGGCCTGCCCGATGGCCTGCCCGATGGCCTGCCCGATGGCCGGCCCGGTCCAGATCCCTTATTAGGCTACCCATGACCCTTGAGGGCCGACGGCCTGGACGGCGGCGCGGCGGATGGGAGTCGCAGGAAGGAAGCTGTGGGAACGGGCCGACCTCTCCGCCTCACAGTGGGCTGGGCCGGCCACCCTAGCGCGTGCATGAGAAACTTTCAAACTCTGGGGTTTGGCACCTCGCGTGGACGGGGTCAGTGGGGAACGACTGACCCTGCCGGTGGGCACGGCACATTCACGGTTCGATCCCCACTCACCGCCCCGTTGGGTTTAACGTCCCTAACGACGCCATGCCCCCCCCCCCCCCCCGTAATGGAAATTTAACTCCCCCAGATTAAAATAATGAACGCTTTTAGAGAGAGACACAGTCGTCGCGACGCGTCAATGCGGCAGAACGACAAAAACAAAAGGCGGTGTCGTTCCCACGCAAGGCGGTGCAGTGCGGCCCACTGTGCGGCGGCGAGGCCTTCGCGGACCCCGCGGCCGTTGGAGAACGAGTCGAGGTGCACCTCCAGGTACATCGCGGCAAGGTGAGGGAAAGTAAAAAAAAAAAAAGAAAGAAAAAAAAAAGAGTAATTAAAATTCAAGACAAGGCCCCCGAGGAAACCTCTTTGTCAATGTCAATTTATTAGACAGTTTTATTACGCGGCCAAGGTAAGAAAAAGGAGAGGGAGGAAGAAGGTCTTCTTGCTCTCTTTTGCGTCTCCCTCCCTAAAACAAAAGGCGAAAACTTTGGAGGCAACTTATCCACCATGTTACGTGCACGGGCCACAATGGCCGCAGGGGCGCAGTCTGGATGGCATTGGTTAGAACAAAGGCGGGGGAGGGGCGGGAGGCAGCACCGGGGGGCCGGGCCGGGCCGAGCCGCGCTACAAAAAGGAAAAGAAGGGGAAAAAAATTGAGGCAAGGAGCCGCCGACGCAGCGCGGAGGCGTGGCGGGGGAGGGGGGAGGGGCCTGCCGGCTGTTGTTTCTAGGGAAGCTGATTGGCGGGGAGCCGAGTGGCCGTGGCCGGGCTTCTGCCCCGCAGCCGCCGCAGGCCGCCGCAGGCCGGCCAGCCGGAAGGGAAAAACTTGGCCGAAAGAAGCGGGTTTTTCTTTGCATTTCAATTCGGTTTCACTGCGAAATTTTTTCGTTTTGTGGGAACGTTGGGCGAAGGGACCGTCGTGGAGTGGGACGCTGACTGCGCCAGTCGGGTACGCAGCCGTGTGCACGCGGCTCGGCTTGACTAGAGACCGAAATACTGACGTATTATAGGTCAGTATTTAGGTCTCTCGGCTTGACTGGACGGGCTGGACCCGCGCTGACGTCATGACTAGCTCAACTGCATCGCCTACTCGAAGAAGGCCGTGGCATCGCTCGCGCAACGGCAAATACTGCCGCAGCACTGTCAGCCCCAGGCGCGCTGCTGATCGGATCTTTGTTTGTTTTCGACTGCAACGCATGCGGAGCGTGGCGGCACTGACAAATAATTTACGGACGGCCCTGACCTGTGTTTACGTTCCTCGGCCAACAAAGGCGCCGACTGGTTGGCGTCCGTTGCACATGACAGCTCCCCCCCCCCCCCTCCCCGCGGCGTTCCGCGGGCGGGCGGACTGCTGCAGTTCGCGGGTGGGGCGGCGCCGCCGCGTGGCCCGCGAGGCGAGGCGGGTGGTCGCGGTCATAACCATTCATTTATAACTTATTTATGAGGTGCCGACGACGGCGTGGCGGCTCACTGTGCGGCCCACTGTGCGGCCCCGCGCGCAGCGTGAACGGGTAGAGGAACGATATCGCTACCGCCGCCACCATCATCATCAGCACTGCGGGGGCGGGGCGCGGGGCGCACTAGCGCGCCGAGGGTTGGCACGGGTTGGCACGGCGGGGCCGCGGCGGCGTGCTCGGCGCGCCAGGCACCGGCATCTCCGAGGAGGGACAGGGGGGGCTCGGATGGCTGCTACACCCCGGCGGCGGCGGCTCCCTAATTTTCTCGTCTCTATCTCGCTTTGGGCGAGTAAAAATCAAGTGATATTCCCTCGGTGTAATCTAGAGCAATCCTCGCGCCACCCCCGGCCTCCCCCTGCCGCCCCCGGCCGCCCCCGCGCCCCGGCTTACCTTCCTGCGACGTCATCACTAGCGGGGTGGCGAGGAGCCCCCCGGTAGCCGCACGCCCCTAAGCCTAATCCAGCTTATCCCGAAAGTAATTTTTGGGTCTTTTCAAAGAGAAAAGAGAGAAGGGGAAAAGGGCGAAAAAAAAAATAGGGGGAGGAGAGCAAAGGAGGGACAGTGTTTTCCGCCGCTGGGGGGCGCCAGCGGCTGGCGGGGCACAGCACAGTGGGCCGGCCGGCTCGGCGTTCAATCCGCCGAAGGGAGCCGCGGGGGTGGGGGGCCCCGCGGGGGGCGACGCGCGGGACGTCGCGGGGCTTCGAGCCAAGGTTAAGGTTGCACATTTCATCAAAGGAATCCATCCCCTTTACGGTCACCAATGTGCGAGAGTGATGCAGGACGGAGGGGTGCGCGGCCCCGCAGCCCACTGTGCGGCCCAATGGCCCGGCCTTCCACGGCCCCGGGGTGGTGGTGCTGCCGGTATTGAAGAGCCGCCCGCATGTCGAGACCGTCGCCACGGAGGAAGGTCTCCTTTAATATCATGTAAACCACCGCGGCGACCGCGGCGACCGCAACGTCCTCTGATTGACATCCTGTCATGTGTCAGCTATATTGGTTCCTGCTCTTATCCGCCCGTCTGCCCAGAAATCTGGGCGCGCGTCTGCGTGTGGTGTGTGTGTGTGTGTGTGTGTGTGTGTGTGTGTGTGTGTGTTTCCCTCGTTTTTCAAACGTTTCCGTCGCCGCGTCCGCGGGTCCCGTTCTTCGTTCGTGAACCGGCGGCGCCACCTGAGTGCAGTGCGGCTACGTCCCCTAATTTGTACTCCCGAATAAAGACATCTCTTTATCTGGACTATCTCCTCGGGGGGCCTAGTCGTGTCGCGCCTCTGTTTGCACGTAATTCCGACTGGACTTTCTTTTCCTTCCTCTTTTTTTTTTTTTTTTATTCCCAGGCTACTTCTTTTTGCCCGTTTCTTCCCTCCTCTTCTCTCGTCGGATCCTTATCTCGCCTTGTTGCTTGCAGTGGCCGCGCGCAGCGGCAGCATTTAACGTCGTTTGTACCTTGCCAAGTTTTTTTTTTTTTCAACTTTTTTTTCTCCCGTGGCGCTGTGCCGGGCCGCTTCATGTAAATGCAAGGTTTCCTCCGATTTGTCCGCGGAGGGCCGAAATTCACCTCGAGGGCCGACGAACAGTGGAGCCGTCGTTCTGTCTGCGTCGCACGCGTCGGGCGTGCCGTGGGGTTGCGAGAGACACAGGGCGGCCCAATGCCGGTTCCTGCAGAAGGCTCGTGTCTCCTCTGCGGCGCCGCACAGCGGGCCAGAGGACCGGTACAGGCGGTCAAAATCCCGGACGCGTTTTGAGGCTCCAGAGTCGCTAAATGGGACTGTGGAGCTCAAAACGCGTCAAGATAGTTTTGACCGGCTGGCCCAGTGTGCACCGGTGACGCCGCGTCGCCGCTGCGCTTTGAACGCTGCAGGGCGCGCCGGCCGCTGTGCGTCGGCAAGGCGCTGCTGCTGCTGCTGCGCCGGGATTGGGCGAGGCCGCGGTCACGTGACGCCAGCTAGATCAATAAGTGGCTGGCTGGCTTAGCCTCTCTCTCCCGCTCACCTCCCTGAGCCCCGCTGTGGCGCTGTGGCCCCCACCGGCGCAGCCCGGCCTCGGGCCCGGCGGCCCACCGGGACCCCCAGCCAGGAGGAGGAGGAGCCTACGCCGCGCCCCGCCGCCCCCGCCGCCCCGCCGCCCCGCCGCCCCGCCGCCCCGCCGCCCCCGCCAGCGGCGCGCGGAACGCGGACCGCGCCGCCGCGTCCAGTCACTGACATCGCCGCCGTCAGCTGGCCGAGCACTCCGAGCAGCACGACGCCGCGTCATCCAGGAAGACGCGACTCCAGACGCCCTGGCCGGCGCGGCCGCCGTCACGCCGCCGTCAGGCCAGGCCATGTCCTGGAGAACCCCACTGGAAAAAAAAAATCGTACAGAAAATTTCGGAAATGCATAAGGAACTAGATTGGGGGAAAAATATTTCTAGCGAGGCCATAGAGCTAAATTGTGCCTAGAAAAAAAAAAGTTTAGTGGATGTGACGAAAACTATTCCCCCCCCAAAAGCGTGTCGTTGATTTAATGGAAAAAGAATCAATTGAAGTGGGCGTCTTTGAAACGGAGAAATTCTTCAGACGATATTTCGTTTTACCTAATGTAAAGTTGATTGTTGGAGAGAGCGAGAGAGGGAGAGAGAGAGAGAGAGAGAGAGGAGAGAGAGAGAGAGAGAGAGAGAGAGAGAGAGAGAGAGAGAGAAGGCCCTGCACCGATAAACTGGACGGATCTAGACCAAACTTCCATTAGGGTGGCAATCACGGACGCGCTTTGTTTGCCCAACGACACCAATTTTTCCTCGCAAAGTTCGGGCCGGCGCCACCAAGAAGATGAAGGAGGAGAAGAAGAAGAAGAAGGAGGAGGAACAGAAGAAGAAGAAGGAGGAGAAGAAGACGAGTCAAGAATGGAGGCGGAGGAGTCGGTAAAAGACGTGTTATAGAGTCCTTTCATGGCAGGGCTGCTCCTTTCGCAGAAATTTGCACTGTTAGAGTGCCGGATCCTGGGAGGACACACCGTCACGGCTGCAGGGAAGAGCGGAAGGCAGATTTTCTATCTCGGCAGATGGAATTTAGCGCGTAAGGGAGACGGCAAGGAAGGCGAAATAAGGATTTTCTACCCAGGGGAGGAGGAGGAGGAGGTGGCGACTCGGCGCAAAGCTGTACTTCGAGGCTGCTGCTTCAACGAGGAAAAAAAAGGAAGTTTCAAGTGGGCCAAGGCAGAGGAAAAAAAAGAAGAGGTGAAAAAAAAATCTGCCGGAAGCAAATGAACTGAGATGGCACGGCTGTTTATCACAGTTTTCCACGACCGCTCCTTGAGACTAAAAGAAACCGCACAGCCCCGGCTATTCCGACCGCCGCAAACGGGTTGAGATTTCCTGCGCCGCACCCTCCTCGCCAGCCGCCACACTGTCAAGTCGCGCAAAGTGAATCTGAGCTTTTGGCGCTTTTCTGCGTTTTGCACGACGCGTCATGCAACACTCTGTTTGCATAAATCCCCTGCAGCTACTCCACCTCGACTATAAATCCAGCGCAGTATCTCTCCCTCTGCTTGTCTCGGAAGGGAGGGAAGTGAAGGAAAGGGCCAAAGCCGAGCAATTCGACCTCGTGGGCGGCGGTGCGATGGAGAGAACGAGACAGAAAGAGAAGGCCGAGGGGAAAGGGAGAGAGAGAGGATGCACCAGCGAAGGGCCGACCGACGCGGCGCTGCGGATCGCAGGAATGGCGGCGATAAAATATACACATTATCGAGTGTAATTGGCCGTTGAATCGAAGGAAGAGGAGGCTTTTATTCCGAGAGGGCGAACAAACGAGCCGATATATATAGTACCACCACGGCCGCCTGGAAAAGCTTCCACGGCCCCCGCCCCGCCTCGCCCCGCCACACCCCGCCTCGCCCCGCCCCCACTGCCGAAGCGCCAACAGTTTATTTACTCAAGCAGAAAACCATACTTTTCTCAGCCTGGAGGGAGTAGGCCGTAGGCCGCTTTTTCTGCCCCCTCCAGTTTCCTCGAGGTCAGGAAGAGGAGCAGGGGGCGGGGGCAGGCGGGGGCAGGCGGGGGCAGGCGGGGGCGGGGCACAATTCTTTCACCGGCCGGCTTTGGCCAGGGCTCAGGTGCTGAAGAAGGTCACCCAGGCCGCGCGGTTCGGCGTGTGTGGCGCACGGCGAAAGGGATTAACAATTTACGTAATGGGAGGGGCATTACTCGACGGATTCCTCGGACTGCCGCTACTTACGGCGCTGCGCCGCTAGCGCCCCCTGGTCGTAAACAACGGAAGCCGGCGAGGAAAGAGGAAAGGTCACCGCACCGTCTGCGAGTTTGAACCCGTGACTGGTGGCGCTGGGATCACCGCCTTCGTAAAAGCCTGGATGTGTTTAAAAAAAAAAAATCTAAAAATGTGGGGATTTGAACCTTTGACCGTAGTGGTCGCAAGCGGAGGCTCAAGCCGCTCGGCCATCTGGATGCCGGGGGAGGAGGGGACTCGGACCGCCAACGGCACAGCGTGCGGATTCCAATCAATTCCCACCTCACGACTCATCTCCTCGCAACACAATGCTGCCACCGCCCCGCCGCGCTCGCTGGCGTGATTATCAGTTAGGAACGGGGAAGGGGCAGGGAGTGCGAGCGGACGGTGGCAGCTCGAATGTTGGCAGTCAAACATTCCACATCTTATCAAGAATGATGAGCGCCAGATGCATACTTTGTTTAGTACACATCTACAGATGCATCCTTGGCTGAGTATACACCTACAGATGCATACGTTGTAGTTGGGCACTCAGCCAAGTATGCATCTGCAGATGTATACTTCCGAGTACACACTTCAGTTTGTAGAGCAGCTTGGTCGGACGGCAGGGCCTTTTGCGCAAGGTGGCGGCCAGGGTCTTTATTACCAATCACGGAGAAGAAATTCGCGCTTCAAAAGAAAAATGGGACGCGGTGGGAAGGAGGAGTGCTGTGGGGAGGAGAGACGACGATGGTGCAGAAGGAAAGAAAATATAGAAAATGAAAAAAAAAAAGGCGAAAAAAGTTGTTTGGAATTATTAGGGAGTGTTGGGGCCGCGCCCCGTGCCACCGTGGCGCCGACCCAACTTGAAATGGATTTTTGTGGAGGTGTTTCTCCCTCGAGAGCCAATAATAGTCGGAATAGCGCTCCGTTTCCAGGACTGTTCCCTTCTGCCTGCCTGTCTGTCCGGCTGTCTACCTGTCTGTCTGTCCGGGCCGTCCGGCTGGCGCCTGGCGGACAGAGCGCCCTTGGCTTGTCGTGTCACAGCACAAGGTTTCTAGTTTGACAATGTTGTTGTTGTTGAACGCGGTCATCTGGAGTGTTCGCAGTGCCTCTTCACTCTAGAAATACGTCCAAAATTTGTCCTGTGGTCTGCTCGGGCCGCACGGACACGCCACCGAAGCGGCTCAAACACGGCCGAACACCTTTCCCCCTCATTTACCGGTGCAGCATGTACGGCGTGGGGCGCTGGCCGCGACCATTCGTCCCCGACTACATCTACATAACATTGGTTTCGACGGCTTGTCGCCGGCCGCGCCGCGCCAGCGCGCCACACACACACATTAATTATCATATTATCAGCATTTCTAATGGGCGTCGCGCGGGCTGGCCCCACAGGCCGGCGGCGGGGGCCCCAAAGGGGTTTCCCAAAGGGGTTTCCCAAAGGGGGTTGGCAGTGTACCGGCGCGGCTCCGCGTCCGACGGCATTTTTCCATTTCCGCGCGAGCAAAGGGCGAGTCTGTAATGTCGACGCCGAAATGAAGTCCTTCAAAGAGAAACCGGCTCGCTGCCGCGCGGTGGTCTCACTGTCAGTCTGTCACCGACGGCACGGCCCACTGTGGGCCCGCGGCCCCGGGAGAGGAGAGACACATCATTTCGCCTTTCCCGCGGCCCGCGCGCGTCCCTGAGGTGGGATATTAAGATATTAGGATCCTGCAAGGCGGCCGCCGCGGTATGAAAAATATCGAAAAGGGACGCGCCGCGCGCACACGCTGCAAGAACGGGAAGGAGAAGAGGAGGAAGCGAGAAGCGCGTGGGGATGCGCGAAGTGGAGAGAGAGAGAGAGAGAGAGAGAGAGAGAGAGAGAGAGAGAGAGAGAGAGAGAGAGAGAGAGAGAGAGAGAGAAAGGGAGGGCAGGAAGCACAGCCCGCTGCGAGCGGCCCAGAGAAGCGAAGGGCAAAGGGAGAGGGATAGGAAGGGAGGGGGGCATTCGCAGAGGGTTTTATTATGTGCCTCTTTCATCTGCCAGTGATTATGAGCATTACTCTGTAATCCCCGGGGCTGCAGCAGCAGAGCGTGGTTTGATAGCAAGCAGCTTGGCCTCATGGCGTGTGACGGCGGGGCGCGGCGGGGCGCGGCGGGGCGCGGCGGGGCGCGGGTAGCGCAGCGTGCGCGGCCAGGTGGGGTCACTTCGCGAAGTCAGCCTGCGGTCGTATGAAACTTGCCTGGAAATTTTGAACCGGAAGCTGAAAGGAAAAAAAAAAACACTACACATGCATACACACACTCGCACGTAAAACAGAAAAATAATGCGAGGAGTATTCGAACCGCGTCTCTCTCTCTCTCTCTCTCTCTCTCTCTCTCTCTCTCTCTCTCTGCGGCACGGCACTGGCTGGCGGGGGTTATTTCCCTTCTTTTTGCCGCCATCGAATTTGCGACGTGACTTTATTACCTGGAGAAAGTGGAGCGATGGGAGTACGTGTCGGGCGAGGCGGAGTAGACACACACACACACACACACACACACACACACACACACACACACACACACACACACACACACACAGGGACACGTGCGCCGTGCGTGGAGGTGATGGCACAATGGCAACGCACTTCATCCATTACTCACAAATTTACAGGCCATGAATTACGATTTACCCTCCAATACATTGGTGGCGGCAGAGAGGCGGCGCGCGAGGCGTTGCTGAAGTGGGTGCGTGGCGGGGCGCGGCGGGGGCGCGGTGTGTGCGCCTGGCATGAGAATGGCTTGGCCCGCGAAGGGGTGGTGGTGGTGCCTCACACGGCGTGAGCGGCCTTCCCTAAGCACCTCGCCCCCAAGTCAAAAGAAAGAGTACAGTAACATCGCTTCTCCAATTTCAATGGGAGTGAAAAAAAAAATATTAAAAAATCGTGGTGGCTATTTAGTATTTTTGTGAAAAATTTCCTCTGCCGCTGTAAGTTTTTTTGTTGTTTTTTTTTGTTTGTTTTTGAACATGCCTACAGTCAACCTTAGGCACCACCAATGGGGCTAAAACTGCTGTACCACTGCACCAAGGCAACGTGGGCGCGCCGTGCTGCGCCGCCTTGAGCCCCGGCGGTCGAGCCGCCTGGAAATTGGGCGTGTGTCAGCCAACCCTCTGTGTCACTCGCCAGATCGAAGCAGCGAGGCAAGGGCGCCGGTGGGTGGCGAAGAAGGGGTGGCTGAACGTACAAGTGGGAGGGGAAGGGGGTGAGGCTGGCTTGCTGAGGTCGTTGAGGGCTTTGGGGAAAATGTCAGCCACACTGACCGTCGAAATGAGAGAGAGAGAGAGAGAGAGAGAGAGAGAGAGAGAGAGAGAGAGAGAGAGAGAGAGAGAGAGAGAGAGAGCTCTTCTATTCGGGCCGGGGTTGAGAGAGAGCAGGGTGAAATGCTCAAGAAAGAGTACTGGACGTAAAAATAAACCGTAGGTGTCCAAAAAGTGGCGGCCACTATGAGACTGCTCGCTGCGCCTGGCTCCATCAAGTACTTGGAACAACCCCCTCGGTGCGGCGACCCCCTTCAGCGCCGCAGCAGCCGGACTTTCGCTGCTGGACCCGGTTTCATGAAACACTTAAAATTATAGTAGGGTGTTTTTTTTTTAAGTTTTTTTTTTTTTTTTAAGGTGTGTTATGCAGTGAAAAAGCGCCTACGAAAACTATTTCAAGAATAATTATCGAATCGTAATGCGCAGTCCGGTGGCGCGCGCGGGGTGGCGAATGCGAATGTGAAAGTGGTGCTGACGACCCGCTCCGTCTGGTGGCCGCCAACTCGAGCAGAAAATTGAATCATTATTTGGGCGCTGCTGCAGTTGCAGCCCTGCCGGCAGGCGAGCTGGCAGCCCAGTGCAGGCGCGTCCGCGTCGGCGCGTCCATTACCATCCCTATGACTTATGACTCGGTATGCCTTCGGTATGCACTGTGTCAAATAGCGGCCCCGGTAATTTATGCAAGCGATATTGGCGGGGCGGGGCCGCGGTGCAGGGGTGGTGGGCAGCGGCACGCTCGGAGCACGGCTCATTTAAATTATGTCTTTAACCCTCTCTTTCTCTCGCACAGCGCGCGCGAAGGACACACAGCACGTGTGTGCAACGGTCAGAAGCCGCGTGGCGCTGCGTTGTCCCGGTTCCCACCAACACCAATAACCTCATAAAAAAAAATTGCGTTTGTTTTCTTTTTTAATTTTTTTTTCTTTTCGTGCGGGATTAGATTGTGTTTCAGCTTTCCTTGGACAGTGTTATTTTCTCGGGCGTTCCCTCTCAGAAATAGGTACCAGACGGAAGGTCACGGCGCGTCGTCCTTCGCTTTCTTCTCGCTCTCTCTCTCTTTCTCTTTCTCCTCTCTCTCTCTCTCTCTCTCTCTCTCTCTCTCTCTCTCTCTCTCTCTCTCTCTCTCTCTCTCTCTCTCTCTCTCTCTCTCTTCCCCTCCCTCGTGCCGGCCCGCTCACCACGCCTGTTATCTCTCTTTCGGATCGCCATCCGTGGCGGCCTGTCCCCGAGGGTCACGGGTTCAAGTCCCGCCAGACCCCACACGCGCCCGCCCGCGTGTTTTCGAATACGTTGGGGCCATTCCGAGATTGAGCGTTTTGGTCCAATCCGCGCGAATCCGCTTCGGCCTCCAAGTGACGCCATACATGTGTGTACCACTCGAGGGGTGCAATCACTCAGTAACTACGTGATGAAGGCGCCTCCCGAGCAGGCAGCCCGCCAGCCCGAGCTGGCAGCCCGCAAAGTTAGCCCCCACCCTGTTTACCATGCACCAATCTGGAGCGGCGGGCGGAGGGGCGGGCAGCAGGGAGATGAGTGGTTGCACAGTGTACTGGCATGTTCAGGGGGACCGGCTAGCGCGCAGCAAGCGCCGGCAGTATGAAAAAAAAAAAAGAAAAACACACACACACACACACACACACACACACACACACACACACACAGTGGAAGTAGAGGGAGTGAAAACAGGGACGAGGAGCAGGGCGAAGATAAAATGCGAAAGATACGCAGTTTAGGGAGCGGGTACAGATCTCTGCGGGGGAATGAGGAAAAGTAATGAGAGCTGCGTATCTGCGCCATCGGCCTGCGTGGGACACGGTGGGACACGCCGCGGGACGCGGAAGGGACACTCGCGCCGGCCCGAGTGGACGTCACTCATTTATCCGGCGAGTTTTGCTCCATTTTGGCGCGTTTCATCCCCAGCACTACTCGAGTTTCATCTTTTGATTTATTTTTATTTTCGGAGGACACGGCATGTGGTGTGGGTCGGGGGGTCCTCACCCCGCCTTGTCGTCCCACCTGGAGGGCGGCCGCGCCTGCCGCGCCACCTGCCGTGACAAGGTCGTCACGCTGTCGCGCGGGTCATCGCGTCGTGTCACGTCACGTGTCGTCGTGGTCACGTGTCACGGGACCCACGTGTGTGAGGCAGTGGCGTGGCCGGGAATACGCGCGGAAGGACCCCGGAAGCAGTCATCTCCTTCAACCAGGTCCGCAAGGTCGCCGACGCCGGTTGGTAGGTGCTTGTGCAGGAGACGGCTTGGCCACTCGTGGTGTGTGTGTGTGTGTGTGTGTGTGTGTGTGTGTGTGTGTGTGTGTGTGTGTGTTTGTTCGCCTCTTTATCGTGACGTGATTCTGACGTCCTCCGGATCGCCACTGAGGCTGCCTCGGCCACGTCCGCCTCTCGGCGTGGCTCCTCCTTTCGTGCGGCGCTGCATCTCCTTCATTATCTGGACGTCATCTTCTTTCCAACATTCGACTTGTTCAATTAAGGAGCCGTAAACGCGCGCGGCCGGCCCGGTGCGGACGTTGGTTGAGATGTGCCATATCTCTGGGAAGGCGCGTCCTCGTCGTCGTCGACTCAGCAAATCAAGACTCTCTCTCTCTCTCTCTCTCTCTCTCTCTCTCTCTCTCTCTCTCTCTCTCTCTCTCTCTCTCTCTCTCTCTCTCTTTTCGCGTTTGCCTTCTCGCACCCCTCGCCGGGTCGCTCGCTCTCCGCCGCCGCGACAAGTATGACAGTCCCTCCGAAATACAAGAAGGAAATGGACGGAGTATCGGGGTGGCGGCTGGTCGCAGTCGGGGGCGGCGGTGGGGGAGGAGTAGGGGGGGGGGATAAGGACACCCCGTGTCCTGTAGATACGCCGCGGGAACGCCGCCGCCGATATCCGGAGGGTCTGAGAGTGGAGTGGGTAGAGGCGAGGCGCGGCTAAGTGTCGCACGGTGGAAGCATTTTTACGTGCGCGCGGCCCACTGTGTTGTTGTTTCTGTTTCTTACTTTTTTTCACGATTTCGCTCCTTGCTGTTCCCTGCTGTTCCGTGGCGCTTGACGCAAGTCCAACCGCCCCCGCATCAACACCGCGCCACAATCCTCACATGACATACATTTGTCTCCTGCTGCCTGCCTGGCTGCCTGCCTTGCTGCTTCCTCGAGGAGTGCTCCAGTGTGGGCTGGCTGGCGGGGGCGTCTATTCTTCTAGTATAAAAGACCCCACATTTTTGTTTTGTTTTTCTAAATTTTTTGTGTAATTTTTTTTTTACACGGACCGGGCAGGTAACACCGGGAAGGGTTGTCATGGTGGATGCAAGTACTCCTTCACAGGGGCTGTGTGCTTCACGGAACGTTGTCCGGAGGGGGCGGGGTGGGGGGGCGGGGGCCTGGAGAGCTACTCCCCATTCTTGCCTCCTCTCGGCCAGACCCTGGACAAAAAATGCGCAAACCTCTCCAATATGTATTCATGGCGAATGGTACTCGCTGACCCCTTTAACTCTGAGCCACCACCGCCAGACCAGGCAGGTGTGCCTCGTCAAAAAATGACAAACATCAAAAACACAGCAGGAAAAACAAAATTACTGGTCCGGAGACTGAAAACACGAGCTCCCCCCTCTCTCTCTCTCTCTCTCTCTCTCTCTCTCTCTCTCTCTCTCTCTCTCTCTCTCTCTCTCTCTCTCTCTCTCTCTCTGTGAGTTTCCCACCATGCCCCTCCCATTAGCTAACGATGCAGCAGCCTGATACAAGCAGCGGAGCAGCTTGCTGATTTCGAACAGCGCTCTGGCGGGGAGAGTCGGCCCCGAGTCACTCCAGTGTCACTCGAGTGTCTCTCCCAACTGCAATTGCAGGCGCGAAACGCTACCGCATTTTTGCAGTAGTTTTCCATCCCATCTTTGGGATTGCGCCTTCATACGCGTGAGTGGTGGCAGTGCGACTCTTGCAGCTCATCCACTCGATAGGGGAGGCACAGCATCAGTGTAATGGCGCCATGGCACCGCGCTTGTGCCATAGTGCAGGCAGACGGGGCAGGCAGCCAGACGGGCAGACGGAGCAGCCAGGCAGCTCGTAATGACGACTCGCTCCGCACGCCCTGCAGTGGTAGCGGGGTGGGGCTGCACACCTCTGAAGAAAGGGGCGCGAAACATTGCGCGAAGTCAAGCCGGCAGGCAGCAGCGGTAGTGCGGCCGGCGCGGGTAGGCAGCCCGCGTGCACGCCTGTCTTGCACGCTCTGCCCTTGCCTACCCGGCAGGCGCCCCCGCCAGCCGTCAGGGCTGCCGACACATGTCGTGCGCTTTGCCAACCTGGGGTGAATCTGATGCTCACCCGTCACTGCCCTATGTGTGTGTGTGTGTGTGTGTGTGTGTGTGTGTGTGTGTGTGTGTGTGTGTGTGTGTGTGTGTGTGTGTGTGTGTGTGTGTACATTTTGCGGGTAATTCAAGCTGTTGTTAGCTGCACCGCCTCCCACTAATGGACTGTGGCGAGGTCGTGCACGGCTTGTAGCAATCAATTTCACTTATTGTGGGGGTGCGGGGCTGCCGGGCCGTGGACCGCTGCAGCAAGAAGCAGGCTGCTTGTCTCCGCGAGCGGCCCCTCCCCCCTCCACCTCCCTCCCCCGCCTTGTCGTTGTGCCGGCCCATTACGGTCCCCAGCCTCTTCCGCCGGGACATAATCATAGGTTAAATGCACGGCGGGATCGCGGAATCGCATCCGCCGTGCGGATAGACGCCGGCCGACGCGAGGGGGTCGCCGTCGACGGCGACGTGCCGCGCGGCCAGGATCGCAACGCCCGGAGGCGCGGTTCCGCACTGTCGCGTCGTCGGCCTTGACCCGTCGGCCGCCCCCCCCCCCCCCCCCCCCCGGGGACGCCCTCGGACGAAATACGATATCAGTTCTGCGGCATAAGTTGGCGGCGGTGCTCGGGCCGCCCGGTTCCTCCTCGCCGCCGATGTTTGGCAAACACAAACGCGGAGCGGCTCCCCGATAACGCCAAGAAAAATCCTCCCCCGAAACGGAAGAAGGCGCCCCGGCCTGCCGCCCTGCTGGCTGTGTGAAATGTTGTGTATATTCACAGCTGAAGGGGTTATGTCGGCGGCCCTTCCGGTGCGGCGGGGTGCGGCCCACTGGGCGGCCCACTGGCCGGCCGGCCGCGCGGTCAGGAAATCAAACATCACTCCCTCGCTCGGATGCACCGAGTGCGCAATCTGTCGCAAGGCGCGGCCCGTGATTTACGCCGAGCGCCCGGACGCTCTCTCTCGCACCCCGCCGGCCGCCGGCTCGCGCGCGCGAGAGGAACAGAGCGCAAAATGCGATCTGTTTCCAGGATGGGGCGGAGATTCCAGCTTCCGTCTCGGCCCATCCAGCCACTTCGTACGTCAAAAATAATGAAAGGGGAAGAGGGTGAAGAAGCGGTCAAAAAGTGTTTGTTGTTGTTGTTGTTGTTGTGTTTCGAGTCGTCACTTTCCCTTCCCACACTCACAAAGGCGGCCAATCAGCGAGCAGGAGGTGGCCAGGCTGCCGCACCGGGGCCGCTCATCGGGTGGCCAGCGCGCCAGCGCCAGCCAGCGCCAGCCAGGGCCGGCCTGGTCAACCTCACGTAACTCCTTTTCAGTTTTGTAACTTCGATTGTTTCGCAACAGTGACAACAACTGATAGTGACAAAATATTTTCTTTTTTTAAATAATAATAATAATAATAATAATAATAATAATAATAATAATAATAATAATAATAAAATAATCTGCGTGCGCTTCATTTTGCGTCGCAGATTTTCATAGTCTCGCCCTTCGTTTTTTTTTCGCTAGTTTTATGATTCTTGCGTCAACACACACACACACACACACACGCTGGCGCCGCACGGGGTGTCCATGGCGGTTCGTTCCGGTCGCTGGAGGGAGGCTGGGCGTCCGCCATGGCGACCGCGCGGCCGGCAGGGGCGGCAGGGGGGTGGCGCCAGCCAGCGAGTTGCAGGGCCGCTGTCGGGGACGTCGCCGACCGTCGGGGACGTCCAGCAGTCGTAATAGCACGACATTATCGGCGACCGACTTCCGGTCCGCATGTCCGGATGTGGCGGCAGGCGGCCACCCCGCCGGACCGCCCCGTCGGAGCGCCCCGTCGAGGCCTCGCCGGCCGAGGGGGAGGTCCGCGGCGTCCACTCGGCGCACACGTCTTCTATCGCGCTGACACCCGTCCCTGTGACGAGGGCCGGCCTCGCCGTCGTCGTCGACGTCGTCGTCGTCCTGGTCTTCTTGTCGTCCCTCTCGCGCCGAGGAGGAGAGCAAACGTGTGCGCCATGAACGATACCGCGGCGTGTGCCGACTGGAGAGAGCGTGGTGCAGCAACGCGCGCACGTTCGGCCGGCCGTTCGTACTCACACACACACACGCGCGCACACGTGCGCGCACGCACTCGGTATAACAGCTCTCCTTTCGCCGGGTTACAATAATGTAATGATGATGAGAGAGCGAACACACACACACGCACATACACGTATGTGTGCAGCGGCGCAAGTGGGAGGAGACGCAGCGCGCTCTTGCGGCGAAGGAGAAGAAGTATATAGTACGGAGCAAGGAAGAGAAAAAAATAATTGAAAAGTTGCCTAATGAGGCGACGTTGCCTAATCATGCAAGGCGCGGCAACGCCGCAGGTCACGTGGCACTGCGACCCTCCGGAAGCATTACGTCTACTTCCGGTCCAGCATCACCAAGTACCCCAGCATCACAGCAAAAAAGGGAGAGGGAGAGAGAGAGAGAGAGAGAGAGAGAGAGAGAGAGAGAGAGAGAGAGAGAGAGAGAGAGAGAGAGAGAGAGAGAGAGAGAGAGAGATGTATATATAAAAGAGAAGGAAAGTTAAAGAAAATTTTGGACGGGTGCTCAAAACCTTACGACCTTCCTTACCTTTTGCACTTGAACTCAAGCCTAAAAGTGTGTCAAGAAAAACGGAAAAAAAATAAAAAAAAATATGTTTTTGAGCTCCTGCGACCTACCCTACCTTGACCCTTGACCCGGCCAATCAAATGTTTGCATCATATAGCGTGACGAGAGGGGCTAGCGGGGTGAGAGGGTAGGGTGGACGCCGTCAAACATCCTCCGCATAGGAAATCAATGGAACAGGGATGGATGGACGCCTGACTGACGCGCAACGCGCACCCTCTCTCTCTCTCTCTCTCTCTCTCTCTCTCTCTCTCTCTCTCTCTCTCTCTCTCTCTCTCTCTCTCTCTCTCCCCCCCTCGCGGCTCGCCCGAGTCCGTCACTCTCCGTCTTGCTGCTCGGCGGTGCATATGTGCCGGGGGGTGCAAGGCACGCTCACGCTATAGCGTGCTGGCGCTGGCTTCCCCGGCCGAAATCACTCCCCGAGCGTAAACCGTGGCGAATCGGGGAAGGATTATCACACTCGGTGCTCATCGCCCTCTCTGCAGCGGGAAGAAGTAGGGGAGGCAGGACGGCCGTGGCGCTTCAAGTTAATGAAACGTGGTATAACCGGTACGACAGTGCGACGGCCGGCGGTTGCGGGGCGGTGCTTCGAAAACCCGTTTTTCGCTTTCGACAGCTGCGGTGGCAGTGCGACCCTTCGGCGTACGACCCTTCAGCGATGTACGACCCTCCGACCCCGTCGCCTGAAACGACGTCTGTACAGTCTCAAGTTGGACCAAGTCGCCGTGACGTCAGTGTGACGTGGCGTGACCCGATACGTGACAATGGTATACGTGCGAGTACAATGAGTGGGCGACCTTCCGAGCGGAGGGGTGGTGGCTGGGGGACGTCTTTTCACACTGTGGGGGGCAGGCGGGGGCAGGCGGGGGCAACGGCCCTCGCCAAGGTCGCGTCCTTGGGTCTGCGGGGATGATAAGGCAGGATGGAGCAGCGCACGTGCGAGACACGTTCCGCGTGGGCAGTCACGGCCGTGCCGATTGATTCCACCGTTCCACTCCCCTCCGTCGCGGTTTGCAAGGCGCCAAGGATTATTCACTCAGTGTGGTCCCATTCGTCCGAGGCCTCACAGTGGGCATGAGGACCGGCGGAGGCGGTAAAAATGACGCGTTTTGAGCTTTGCTAATTGCGACTCGAACGGAACGCGGCCTCCGCCAAATGCCACACGAAACGAATACGAATACAACGACGAGTCCGATCCGTTACGGTTTTAATTACGCGTCGTTAGTATTGTCACTGGAATCGCAACCACCACGCGCCAATTAATTCTCAGAAGGACACACACACACACACAGGCACACTGCGTGCGGCCAGGCGCCGGCATGAGATGCACATTTAACATTCATTGCGGAGGGCGCCCTCGGTGGAGTGCTCCGGGCCGGACTGTACCCGCGTAACTCCGCTGTGCATCCAGCGAGGCTACGCGGAGCCGCGTCGGAGTGGCGCGCCGCTCGCCGGCGACACGGGTATTAGGGGAACTGCGCCGCCGCCACCCTCTCGTCTCCAGCCGGCTCCAGCCTCCAGCCGTGCTCACCCCCCGGCCTCCAGCGGGCCGCCGCGACCAACGCGAAACATTTGTGCGGTTCTCATAACCACTACATAACCGCGTACATACCACTCCAGCCTCCACTTGGGGCAGGCGGGGGTCGCGGGGCGGCAAGGGGTAGGATGGAAGTGCGGCCACTCGCATCGGGGGCTGCGTGACGCTCGGACGGCATGCGCACTTTAAAACGTCCCCGCGACCGCTGAGTCACGAGACGCGGCCTAGATGTCGCGCTACAGGGTGTGCCCTATTCCATCGCAGCGAGCCAGATAGCACATGGGGTGCTGCCTGGCTGTGAATCGGGATTTAAATCAACCTTACCTTTTCAATTTTTCACGTGATGATCATTTCTAATTTTCCAGAAATTTTAAACGTATATTTTTTGAGCTATTTTCCGTAACTCTTTCGTTGGGTATTTACCCTTAAGTTGCCACAAACTTCGCTCGCAAGTTCGGTTGCCCCAAAGACACAGACACGCGAAATTTTCAAATAAGTAAGCCACCCTCTGGGTATTGTTGTCACTGACTTGATTTATTCGGATCGAAAAGGCGTTATTTTCTTCCCTTTTTATTTTTTTTCGGGGTTGGAATCGCGCGCCTCTGGGCCCTGCTTGGCGTGCCGGGGAGTCATCAGGCCGGTCGGACGCCTCGCCTCGCGTGCTGCTCGTTGACATACACGCGTCTTCGTGCGCGGCGTGGCGGCCCACTGTGCGGCCCTCGGCCCCACGGCCGTTTATTTGTTTTGACAAGGTGCCATAACGGACTCCAGGAACACGCCCCAAATTAATGGCGTGCAGAGCCACCCCTTGCACGCGGCGTCCAGAAAACTCGCCCTGAGAACGCGCCCTTCTGCTCCCTCAGGTGGCGGTGTGCCTGGGACCCGCCCGGCCGGAATGATTCGAGTTTGCGCACAGCAGCTGCCCGCCTGCCTCTGGGGTGCCCGCCCCGGCTGGCCTCGGTTGGATCGGAATATTCAATTTAAGATGCATTCATTTCGCCTAAATCAATTCTGGGACCCCTGCGGCCAACGGTGGTGCGGGGGCGGATTGCCAGCGATAGGGGAAACTGGGTCACCAAGTAATCCGCCGTTCATTACGATCTCACCGGGAAATACACACCTTTCCGGCACAACACCTATTGCTCCGACCAGACACCTTGCGGACAACTCTTCAGCACCCAGGGCGTATTTGACGCCTTTTGCACTTCTTCTGAACGTCCCTATTGGATAACACCATTGAAAACCCTGTACAGTACCTGTCGAACGCTCATCCACACATCCGTCTCATAGAAAACTGCAGAAACTGCGTAACATGGAAGCATACTCGTAATTAAAACACGAGTGTCAATGTTGTTTTTTTTCTTTTTCGCCTTCCATTTTTCGCGCCTTTTTTGAGCGCATCAACACACGACAATGCGAGTCGCGGCAGCAGGAAGGAGTGTCGGCGCGATGACATTCAGCGCGAAATTATCATCAAATTGTGACACGTGACGCGACACGTGACGCGTGCCGTGACGAGACGTGACAGCGACGCGTCGCGATTGCATCTAAGTGCCCCTAGTGGCGGCGGAAAGCGCAAAGCGACGCAAAGGGCGCACAACACAAACACAGGCGAGAAAAATCTGGCGGCAAAAAAAGATTATGCTTTTCATGAAGAAATCATTTGTCGTGCTGCAGCGGTGGCCTGTCAGCCGAGGCGTGGCGGCTTGGCGCGGAAGGCGGCGAGGAGGCGGAGAAGTAGGGGGTCCTGGAGGTGTCTCTCATTTATTAGGCCTGTGCATGCCGCCCTGCAGTCACCGCCGCATGGTGGGCCAGAAGACTAGCACAGGCGGCCAAAACTCTAGGCGCGCTTTGAGCTCTAGAGTCCCATTTAGCGACTCTGGATCTCAAAACCCGAACGAGATTTTGACCGCCTTCATCGGTCGTCTTGGTCCACTGTGGACCGGCCACCACCTGCCCAGTGGACGGTCCTATTTAACCTCAAGTTTCGAACCTTACCGACGAATTGAACGGTTGGTTGCCATGTTTGTTTGCGGTGGTCGGTCCGACCCAGGCACCCACAGGTCCGCATCCCCACCCACCCCCGCAGCCCAGAGCCGCTCCGCCAATAGTCGGGACAGTGACTAATGGTACATGTCAGCTCATGGCACCACAGCCCGAGAAAAGGTGGGGCGGGGCGAGGCGTCCGCAGCATAACGTGCCCGCCGCGCCCCACCACGCCCCACCGCGCCCCACCGCTGCCCACCACGCACGGCCCCACCACGCACGGGGTGGGGCGGCCCAGCGGCCATTCTGTTGCTGGAATTCCTGGACGCAAATTAACCAACTCAGGTAAAGGCAGGTAAATGGGTAGAGTACTCCCATCCATCAAGGAGCCGCGAAATGCTTCCGGGAAGTCGCCTCGCGTGTCCTCCAAGTGACTCGGGGTGCCAACATTATTGATGGTAGCTGCGAATCATAAATTGGGCCGTTTTCTACTCGAGGTGAGTTGTGCTGAACGTCATTTGAAATTAATTCAATTTTCCGGAAGAAAAAAATGTTTCCCGACTACTGCTTGGAAAATCCGGCAGACGCCTTCCAGACAGTCATCGGGGCGACCAGCCCAACAGGTCAGCTGATGTGCTCCAGACAGTGAAAAGAACGTCGTAGAATGACTGTCCGTTTTCAAGCGCTCGACTCAACACCTCACTGCCACAGCGCCCTGGCCTGGCGAGCCACAAAGCCAACTCGAGCTGACCCAACACAACACTAGCACCTTCCATGGACACACCTAAAAATAGTCTTCGGAAAAATTTACGTCACTGAAGTTGGAGATAAGTCATAGGCGGCATGGATATGGTTGGTACCGGATTTATTTACTGCGTAGGCTACCGTGGAGTCCGGGCTGTTCCGGAGATAGCTCCGACCAGCACCCCGTTACCCAGCCCCCCCCCCCCCCCTTTCCCAGCTGTCGATACGTCCACGGCCTGTAAGATTGATAGATTCCACTGTCTCTACCACGCGGTCGGCCGACAGCCCGGCCTGCTAGGCAGTGGTTTGCTGGTGGATTTCACCGCCTAAATTATATTCTTAAAAAAAAGTGTGAAGGGCTCCAGCGAGCTGCCCAGCGGTCGCGACAACCCTACCACCGCAGAGGCAGGGCTCCCGCCCACTCCCCGGGAGGCGGCAAAATAATCACCCTGCCGTGTGGCCCGCGTGGATGTCACACCCTGGCTTGGCCCTGATCCCCCAAAGCCTCTCAAATCCCGCGCGAATTCTCTCGGTATTTGGTGAGAATACCCGCAGTAGATCTATCATTAGTGTGGAGGGTCGTCCCGTCGGCCCGGCCCCTCCATCATTGCGGCCCGTCTCACTCGCCCATGCCCGTCACGCGCCGCCCCGTGTCCACCTCACTTTACAGACGCTTCAAAGTTTGGGGTGTGTATTTTCGCGGAGAGTGGGGCTCACACAGAGCGGCTTGTTTTGAACCCTTCCCAAAACAAAATAATAAGTCCGAAAAATATTAAAACCGGTTCTTCAAGTTATTTTGCCGGACAAAAAAAAATCATATTAAATAATAAAACATTAAACTGATTTTTCCCGCGCGCGAAAATATCCTCTGCTCTCCATGCCGCAACCTGACTGGCCTGTTGTTGGTGGGGACTGTACCTTCCCAGCGCCCTGAGCGGTTAGCGAAGCGTAGCATCATGATAGTAATTACGAAAATATCGCTGACGTCAGCATGACCGTGCGGCCCCCGCCATCCGTAAATATGTGTATATAAAGTGGCGGGGCGCACCGAGGCTGTGCAATGCGATGTACGACTTGACCCGGACGAGCGGGAGGAACCAAGGAACGCCTCCAGTCGCGCTGCGAGGTCAGAAATGCGCGGGTCTGTGCCAAACCGAAATTAAAATATTAGACAGCACGTGGACAAGGTGCGAGGTGAACGAGATCTGCTAGACAAGGCGATGACGTCGCCGTCTTTGTTTCGATCTGAGTGAGTCCTCGAGCACGACAACGCGTTTAGCGTTCAGCAGAGCCATCACGCTGGCCGTGTCTCCCATCTTCCGTCTCGGCGCTGAAAACTTGCTGCTAAAATAATTAAAATAATAATAATTTCTTAAAAACAAAAGAATTTAAAAAAAAAAAACAAAAAAAACATGGGAATTGGGCAATGTGTTAGTGGGATCCCCAACCCATGTCAGTCTCGCAGTGGATGCCCCGATGGGCTGTCGAAACTCACACTGACAGGTTGTTGCGAATTCGAGTCCCGTCGAGGGGCACAGCTGTTACTGCAGCCGCTCTGCTCGCTCGCCCACTCCTCGGACCACGCGCAGCACCGCGCAGCACGCAGACAGACAGCGTGTCTAGAAAGTCCAATCGCAGGCTCCAAATGATTAATTACAACTCTTCCCCCTCCACCTACCATTCCTACCCTATCCTGTCTGCATGCGGAACGCCCAACACTCTTCACTTCAAAACCTGATGACTGCCTCTCACCCGATCATATTGCGCGCACTTTTTCGCCTGTAGATGATAGGCCAAAGTAATAAAAATGGTACAGTAACAATAACTGAGAAGTCATCGACTGGCGTTGAGCCCAGCATCACGATACACTGCACACACTGCACCATCATGGTCCTGGCTGCCCTTGGCCACGGTAGCTTCTTCCACGAAGGGGGGGCGACCTGCTGCTCCTACTGCTGTTTGGACTCAGTGGAAATGTAACGAAATGGAGAGCGTCGTTTTAATCAGGTGGCTCTGGCTGCGAACCGGGATGCATCGATGCAGAATGCAACTCGACGGTCCAAGTTGTGCCCACTTTGCGGCGCAAACTTTAGCGCGCTGCAGCGATCAGCCAATCAGAGTACCCGATTCCGAAGGAACGTTTCGTTCTCCATCTCTGTCGCGCTCATGGCCTAGTCCGTATGGGTGCGAGAGACACAGAGCGACGACGGAGCGAGCCTTTTGCATTCTAGGAAGTTCCGAGGAGTCTCATTGTTTGCGCGACTGCACCGCGGGCTAATCGGAGGCCGACATTTCTCCGCCACATCCGAACGCGGCGGTCGCGAGGTGCGCAAGGATTGCCAACTTGACAAAAGTTTAACTCCATAAGTGTGCGTCCTGTTCAAGTCGCTCACTCAGACGTAAGTTTTTGGTGCGTTGGCAGTGCCGGCCCCCGCGTCCTCCACGGGCGCCGCGGGTAGCGATCGCCCGCGGCGGTAGCGGCAGGGCGACGGCCGGGGCGGTAGCACGTCGTCATCCGAGGCGTCCGAGGCCTACTGGAACACCGGCGTGGCGCGGAGCGGCATAGTGCGGCAGCAGATACAAGTAATTACCTTTTGATCAGCGCGGTGCGGCGCGGTGCGGCGCGCAGCCCCAAAGCCCTGTCGGGGCCCCGCTGCGTCGGCCCGTGAGCCGGCCGGGGCCCCTCACCGCCCCGCCCCGCCCCACGGCGCGCAGCGGGGGACCACCTCACAGGCAGCCGCCATCAACTACCGACGCGACTACCGGCTCCATCGACAGCTGGAAATAAAATCCAGCGCGCCATGGTCGCCGTGGTCGCCGTGGGCGTCGAGGTGCCCGTTATTGGTAACCGCCGGCGAATCCAAGGCCTCGGCGGTCGCTGCACCGCCACGGCCTGCCGTTACCATGGAACACCCCTTTCGCTATCACCATGGTGACCTCCCCACGACCAATCGCAATAACGATGCCCTGAAAAATGCCTGGCTGCTCGGTCTGCGCCGCCAGATGGTAATCACCACCACCAGCCCGACGCCGAGATTAAATAGCGGAGATCAGTGGCGATATTTGCGTGTCTCATCTGCATGTCTCGCCACCCCTCCCTTCCCCACCCCCCGCTGATGAGCGGAGAGAGAGGGAGAGAGATAGCATTAATAAGGTGCAAGGCAAAAAAGACAGAGGGGAAATGACATTCGAAATGAGACGTCATTTTCCGCTATCATTCCTTCGGCAAGCATCTCATCACTCGAAACGCCAACGCCCCACGTTTCACCCGCGACCCGGAGATTTGACGCCGTGAAATAACAGAAAATGGTGGACGGAAGCGAAAACTGAGGGCGGATCAATTTCTCATATTTTTCTGGACCGCTGCAGGTTGAAGTTAGAGGGGAGGGGGTATTTTGGAGACAAATAATAGCGCTGGGTTTGGGATTGTTGGCGTGTTGAGGGCGGTGCGTGGCGGTGCGTGGCGCGCGGCGCTGGAGGGAGTACTTTCATTTAGTTAATCGCCGTCGACACGTGCTCGCAGAATCCCTGACTCCCTGACGGCGAGGTGACGAGAGATGTCACCGCCCCCCGCCCCTCCACTCGGTCCGACTCATCTCAGATTGAATGGTGTGCCGCGCCACGCCACGCCGCGGGCCCAGCGGGTGGGATTTGAATTAAATAATGCAGCAGGCACCTCGGCAATTTTGGTACATGACGAATTGATTGAAGTTTCACCTCGCCGTGCTGCGCGCCGCGCGCGGTGGTAACCCTAACCCCCTCGGCCAGCGGCCGTCTCTCTCGCACTCATGGACTGGCCCGCTAAGGTGCGAGAGAGACAGAGCGACTCTGCGACGCAGCGTCATGACCGAGTAATGAAGGCGGGCCGACTGGGGCGCAATACCGCCGCGGGGCTGGCCGAGCACAGTGTACTGTAGCGAAGCAAGCCTTGCAGAGGTTCCCCACGCAGGACACAGTCTGCTCGACGCACTTCGTACTTCATCAGGAGCGGGACGGGTGGGTGTAGGAAACAACGCACCTGCACCAAGGGTTGGCGCTTGCGTCCCACGCAGCTCCCCTCACCCTTTTTTCCTTTTTTACTTACTTACACACACACACAGGCACCCAAAAATGACAACGTGTCCAACGTGTTGAAACACGCCCACCAAAACGGGACGTTAATGATGCTATTGGCAGCCAATGTCGTTCCGACGATGACGATGAAGACCCCTTCTTGCCGACCAGAGATACATAAACGGCTCGCAGCGCGAAGCGGGTTTTGCAGTGTATGTGTCGTAGCTGGGCGCGCAGTTGCGAGGGTGTGCTCGGCCGGGGCCGCGGACGCCGGCTAGGTTAGCGGACCGTCCCGTGGGGAGCGCTTGCTGCGCGCCGCGCTGCGTCCCCGTGGACTCCGACACCCCCAGCGGCGCGGAGGAGGGGTGGTGTTGAAAATTGGAGCCGCCCGAAAAGCGAAAGAAAGAGACGGAAAAAAGATAATTATTCATCGATGTTCCCTCCGCGTCAAAAACTTTGAAGGTCACTCGTCGGCTACATCGCAGCCTTGCTCGTCCGAGCAGAGCTGTCGAAAAATCTAGATCGAAAACTGGAAATCTTTGACGCGGGAATAGCAGACTGAAACTCGTGGGAGTTTTTTTGTTGAATCCGCACCTGTCGCACACCTTGCACCCCAGCACCCACCCACGCTAGACACCCTCCCCGCGAGGGTTTCACGCTCCATATGTCGATACCCCATCACACCTCATTTCTCGTCACCTCCTCGAATCAATCAAATCTCAGCCATTGCCAGGCCATTTGAGCGAACACAGTTCCATTCATATTTGAACCAACCTCTTTCCCGCTCACCTGGGCCGACATTATTTCCTTCCGTCATTTCGGCGACGTAATACTTGTTGCTCGGATGAGCAGTAAGCAATATGGGATATTATCGAAAAAGGCGAAGCGGCAGTGAGGGGGTGGGGGTGGGGGCCGCGCCTTGGTGAGGGCATCCATTCAATTACGACTCATATTGGAGTTGACATCCATTGTCACCGCCCTCCCCGCCTCCCCAGCCGGGCCCTGTGCCACTGGCAAGCCGTCCCGCCGCCGGACCAGCCTTGTAATAAGCAATTGTACGAGAGGTGAGGCAGATGAACCGGTGCCCCCAGCGGCCCCCGCGACGAGGGAAGCGCCATTTCCAGGAAATTTCGGGTTACGACTTCAGCGGCGGGTCAGGCCGTCACTGCCAGCTCCGCTGTCATTGCTCGTCGACAAGTCCTCCGGGTCGCCGGCGCCTATATGTGGCGAATCTTTGTAAACGAATTAAAGCGTCGCAAACGAGATTTGTGTTTTCACGAAAAAGAAAAAACTTTCTCCACGCGGAAAACTCGTCGACTGGACCTAGCAAAGGGTACAGACCGATCAAATTTGGTTCGGTTTCAAACCCGTTCCTCTTTGAATCATAATCGTCTTACCGCCCACAGATGTTGAGTACACCGCCGTGTGAGTGAGTGTGTGTGTGTGCTGATCGCGTACAGGCCGACATGCCCACCGGAACACACAGGCCGGCAGGCAGGCTGGCTGGTGGCTCTGGCGGGGGTGTCGGTTCGCGCCAACAGGTCTGGAATGTTTACTTAATCCAATGAGGCCAGCCTGGCTGTGCTGCGCGTCATAATGGACGGAATAAATTGCAAAACAATCTCGGCGCCAACAGGACGCATATGTCTGAGGGGAGGAGACTCCCTCCTGGGGATGCACCCCAGCACCGCCACCGGCACAGAGAGGAGTTAGTTGATAAGCGGATTAATGTCAAATGGAATCGGATCCAAATTAACCGAAATGGAGAATGTATATCTCGCAAGTGCAGCGCCGGATACATCGGCGGGTTGTCTGGACTCGGTGGCGCGGGGCGCGCGGACCCCACGACACTGCCCATTAAATTTCACGCTTTGGATGCGAATGAAAACAAGAGGCCGCTCTTGAAATGCGTCGAAAACTGTCGCAATAGACGGCCAAGTGTTTGTATGAGCGGTCGCTCCCCGCGCTGACCCCGCAGCGTTCACCAGCATATCGGCGTGCGTCCTGCTGGCCGGCCCGGCACATCCGGGACAACAGTTTACCCGAATTATTGACAATACAAATCTTTATGGGCCACGACACTCGATCCCCGCAGGCCGCATGGGGGCACCGCGGGTCAGGCGGTGCGTCCCTCGCGCGTGGCGTTCCGCTGGGGAGCGAGAGAGACAGAGGGAGTCCCTCGGAGCCGACCCGCAGCCGGCTGGCCGGCTCGCCGCGGCTTGCCGTCAATTGCCGCGACGTCGGCTGCGCGGCTTTCCAAAACTGTTGAATCGGCGGGAAGAGGGAGGCGGCCCACTGTGCGGACCACAGTGTGGCTCCAACCCACGCCAGCTTTTGCTTCTTCCACTGCCTCCTCAAGGAGCAGCCGCGCTGCGGAAGGGGTTCGGGCTGCAGCGCGCCGCCCGGAAGGCCTGGTCTAATTAATGGAGGCAACTCCGGCTGCGCTAACGCCACCCCGCCGCTGCAGTCTGCATGCAGCCACTACTCCATTAAATAATATATTTCCGGCTCTCCGCCACGGCTCTGCCTCCCCATTGGCTGCCAGTTTGGAAGCCCCTGGGGCCGCGGGCCGCCGCAGCCTCCATCCGGCGCTCTGATTGGCCCGCGGCCGCGCGCACAATCGAAGAGATGCTGCCAAAGTGCATTGGCTGCTGCGTCTCGCCGGATGAGACATTATTCGCAGGGCCTGCTGCTAATAAGGGGAGTGCACTGCGAATAAGACGCGTCCACAGAGCGGGCCCGGGGGACACAAAGCTCCGATGCGGTGCGGAAGAACGGCGAGGCGCCTCCAAAGACGCGGCCCGTACATCCACCAAAAAATTTGATTTGCTACCGATTGAAAAAAATTAAATTGCTACTGATTCTATATCGGTGGCGTGCTTCGTGACCTGGGCATTGTGTCCCCGCGGACACGTGGCACGCATGCACAATGCGCGCGAGGTGTCGGAACGCGCGGCATTCAGATGAAGTAGCATCAAGTGTCGCCCACAATAACCCATTGAGCCGGCGGGTCTTCTGGGGGAAATAGTTACACGCATAATGCATTCAAACGTGACACAAAGTGGGTGGAAGGACTATACTCGCGGCCGCCGGTGGGCAGTGTAGGGGAAGCCGCCAGCAAACGAGGCGAAAGGACTATACCCGCCGCCGCCGCCGGATCGCTGACGAAAACTGAAGACGGCCTGTAAGGCATAAGTCTGGGCCGGCCTACAATCACTCCCAATTGGATAATGTGATTGTAGTCGAGCATGTGGGACCTAATCTCATTTCCCCTGGCCCGCCCCTCCCCCTCCGCCGGACTCGCTCGAGCCAATGGGCGTGCGCGGCGGCCGCCCTGGGAAAGCGGGCGTTGCGCGCGCACTGCGTGGGCCGTGCCAGGGGGTGCTTGTTGTCGCAGCGCGGAAAGGAAAGTAAGTTTTCAATATTCGCGCTCGCATCGCTGAATTTCTTTTCGGACTCTTTTTCCCCTTTTAATGACAGAATGATTAAAAGCCAAATGGACACGGAGACAGCAAGCAGCGTGGCTGTCGCTTTTTCGCGGAACGGTTGACAAAAAAAAAAGCCCCAAAATAAAACTTTTTTTTTTTTTTAATGTTCGGGTGAGCGATGCGAGTTTGAATGACGCATCGCTGTACGCTCCGCGAGGCTGTCGCGCTATTAGGCAGCTAAACGGCGAAATCACGCGTCGTTATGGCAACACGGTCCTTGTTACTTTGGAGCGCGTTTTCATTGCGAGCCGAGCGCAATGTGTCACGAGGATATCCTCCGTGTGAATGGAGTGACTCGTATTACCGAGTGTTCCTGCCCGCCACGCTGGCTGGGCTGGGCTCCAGGACGCCGCCGCCCGCCCGCTGCAGGGCTGCACACAAATTAAAAAGCCACGGTGCGCTCGACATGTTTATTTTTCACTTTTTCCCCCGTCATGTTCGCACTGTATTTCACTTTTTTTTCCTGTACACATTCTGATGAGGAGCGCCCCGCACGCGCGCGGTGCTTTTCACGACAGCAAAGTTTGTTTTTATTGCTTGAGAGTAATTTTGCGGATGCAAGGACGAATTCTGTTAAATGAATTTTTATGTCCGTGTAAGTGTGACAGTATATATTTTTTTTTGCGTGTAGCTGCGGGGGGTGTCGGCCCCATGGGAAGGCATGAAGGCACCCGGTGGCCCGGTGCCCCAGGCCCCCGACGAAGCCCTCGACTCGTGTCGCTCGCGGCCTCGGCTCGCGTCGGCCGCGCTAACGAAGCAGACAAGCGGGCGACAGGTGAGATAACGCAATCAGAGGGCCGGGCCGACCGAGCCGCGCCGAGCGGCGACGACAGTTCACCGATGCATCGACGTGCGTACCGTGTCATCGTGGTAGGGGATTAGGACGTAAAAAAAAAGAAGACAACGCCGGTATTGGAACCCACGCCGGCGTGCATATCGCGCTGATGTTGTGGCCTTATTTTTTTATTTTTCGGTCGGATATTTTCGGACACGCGCATTTCTGCGGCGGGGGAGGGTCGTCTTCGTGCACTCGCCGTATCGGAACAGGACATGACGATCTGGGCGTTAATGGACTGGAACTAGATGGACTCGGCCAGCGTCACGCCGCGGAGCACGGCGGAGCACGGCGAAGCACCAGGACCTCCGCTACCCGCCAAAAAAAAAAAAAAAAGAATATCGCCACACTGTTCAAGTTTGTGGCGACTTTCGGCGCGCCGCCTGCGCGGCCCGCGATACCGCCCTGTTACGCGCGGCAGTGTACGGGTTGCCTACCCTCGACTTTGCAGGCGCTCCGGCCGACAAGAAGCTCTCGAAGCTCGAAGCCCGGCCGACCAATCCAGCCCGATGAGCTCCTCGAAACAAAACGAAAACAGTTCCGCCTCGGGGGCGGTGGACGCGGTGCCCCGATGGGGAGGGGGCCCCAGAGGGGGTCTTGAAGTGGAGCAGGGAAAGGGGAAGGGCCCTCTCCGCGCTCGCCTGAGATCACTCCAACCCGGCCACTTAGGGGGCAGTGGACTATGGCACTAGACCGCTAGCGGCGCTGTCGCCGGCAGGTGTAGGACCTCGATGAGTGCCTGCCCGCCCCCGCCTTGCCCCGCACAGTGGGCCGAAAGACCGGCCAGCTCGAAAGTCGCTGAAAGGGACTCGGACCGAACGTGTGACCCCGCCAATGGATTGCTCTCCAAACGAGAAATCCATTGGTGGGGTCGTTCGTTCGGCGTTTCAGTCCTGTTTAGCGACTCAGGAGCTCAGAACGCCTGCGCCTGCGCCAGTCTTCTGGCCCACTGTGCCACGCCCTGCCTCAATAAACGGCATCTTCGTGGAGGCAGGGCTCATGAGACGGACAGGGTACCACCCCGATGCAGAGATGGGTAGCGCGGATGAGTGCAAACAAAGGCAATGGATTGGGATGGGCGTCCATGTCATTTCCACACTTCCTGTTGTGACAGCCGCGGCCGCGCGGCGTCGAGGGGCGGGGAGGGGAGGGGGTCTGCGACGGGCGCCGCGCGGAGCTGACGGCAGGGCGCTGCTGGGGTGGGGGTCCTGGGTTTGAGACAGGGGAATCTACCGCGATGGATTGATGTGCTGCCGACCGCTGCACTGCAAAACGCCCGCGCCGCCAGCGTCCACCAGGTCGGCCGCCGTGCTGCTCGGCGGCGTGTGTGACGGCGTGACGAGGCCAGTCGCGTGACGGCCGTGACGGCTCCCATTCGTCTGCCGGCCGTAGTGCTGTCATTTGGCCGCCACTGAGGCCGGGCCCTCGGCCAGGTGACAGACTACGCGATGAGCCCTAATCCGGCGAGACCAATGCCGGCGTGTCGTCTCGCAGGGCCCTAGGGCGGCCGCCCTCCGCTCCGAAAACGGGTTCACGTCGCCGGCAGTGGGGATCGAACCACCGACGTTTCCCGGCGTGACCTTTCCTCCGCTAGCCGCGCCCCGCCTTGCGAAAAGGTGCTGAGGATGAGGGGGGTCGAGTTTGGAGCCTCTCAGCAGCCCGCCGCCCCGGGGGCTCGGTGTGCGAGAGAGAGGCAGCGAGAGGGGCCGCGAGAGTGATTGACTGAATGTGAGAGAGTGAGACTGAGAGTGAATAGCCCCTAATGAAGTTCTATTCTCCACTCTAGGCCAATACCGAGGATGTGATATGCCGCGCCGTGCCCGCCGTGCGGGCTGGGGTGCTTCCGTGGCCGCGCTGCCGCGCTGCAGAGGTTGTGTTTTAAGTCGCAGCGCATCAACATTCCGGCCGTACCCCTTCGGCTGGCTTCATCGGCTGGCCGCCTGGCTGCTTGGCTGGCTGCTTGGCTGGCTGCCTGGCTCCCCTTCGGCCCCGCGCGTCCAATCAGCGGGCCGCCCCGTCAGCAGTCCGAGCGGTGCGCGTTGCTCGCTCCCACCCAGGGCGCGGCCCGCAGGCCCGTAGGGGTCCGAGGGAGACGGAGCGAGCCCGCTGGGAGGCGGCCTGGCCTGCGCGCGGCCTGCGCGCTGCTGCGTTGTTACTTCTCTGTTGGCCTCGCTATGTTTTCCCGAACCCTGCAGCGGCTATGACGAAGGATTTCTCCGGGGCTAATGTCCTCCGCACGGCCGCTTAAGGCGCGGACGCTGAGGTCGTGGTGCTGCTATCAGCCGGGCCAGCTGCGGGGGTCGATGCACAGTGGGCCAGAAGGCGCGGCGTGTCAGCGCCGTCACAACGTCACATCGCATCCGCGGCCATGACGACGGCCAGCCGACGGCCAGCCGACGGGCACCGCAAGCCGCCACCTGTCCGCGCCGCCCAATCGCCGCGCGACCGCACCCCGCCCCGCCCCGCGGTGACGCGATGAATACTGTGATAATACGACGTGAAATCAATTTGCGGCCCGAGGCTCTCTCATTACGGTCTCCCAAATTCCGCCCCACCCCCACCCGGCCCCTCCAGGTCCCTCCAGGTCCCCGCCGGCAGGGTCGCGCGTGTCCGTGTTTTGATTCGACCGCCGCTGCCGCGACGCGCTGCGACGTGATGTGTAATTTCAGCAGAATTAATGGCGGGGTTCGGCAGACGAGACTTCGGGGCGGGGGGAAAAAATGCTCCATATTTGTGTGTGTGTGGTTGGTCACACTGACACCCTCATGGACCGCGTGCGGGGAAGCGGGTTTCGCCCAGTTTTTCGCACATTGTTTCTGGTGGAGCGTGAGAAAGCCATTTGTGCGGGGGTGGTGGGCCCGCCGCCGCCGCCCTGCCGGTGCCCAGCCCCTCGTCCGCCAGGTATGTCGAGTGCCCGCCGCCCCGCCCGGCTTGCTGCCCTCCAGGCTCGCTGGAATGTCTGTGGGTAAGGACCGGCGGCAGTTATCCGACTGGAAGACCGCGGGAGAATTTGGACGCCGCGTACGGACCAGGGGCTGCGAGCAGCAGCCAAGCACAGGGCCAGAAGACCGGCACAGGCGGTCAAGACTCTAGACGCGCGTTGAGCTCCAGAGGCGCTAAATGGGACGACTCTGGAGCTAAAATACGTCCAGAATTTTGGCTGCCTGCGCCCATCTTCTGGCCCACTGTGCCAAGGGGGCCGTCCAGGCGCGCAAGCAGAGCAGGGTCTCGTTTTCATTCACCTGGCGGGCCGGCGGCGTGGCCTCAGAGGGCCGCAGGATTTGTCGGAAAACAAATGAGGCCGGTAGCGTGTTTGCTGATGTCTTGGGTTCGGTGCCTTACCGGGGCCCTGACCGCGGCCAACCCAACCCTACACCCTACTCAAATAGATATGCCCCGGGGCCAAACAAAGGGACGTCGTCTCATGTACGCGGTCCACCGGCCGGGCCCTCGCTAAACAATCGAGCTGTGTGATTGAGGATGTTAAATCCGCCGGGCACACAGCAGCCGTGTCACCCCAAGGGCCTGCAGCGCCCCTCAAGACGCTCGGGAAACAGCTGCTTCTGGTGTATGTTTAAATATTTTTGTAAACTATCGTCCGCCGAAGTGCCCTCTGTTGAAGCAGGTGGTGGCGAAAGGAGAGGGTTACCGACCGCAAGGCCGCCCTGTCTCAAGAAAAGGTATCAATTTTTATTAAATTTTTTTCGATATTTTTTGACCAGCAGAGCTATTTACATTATAGTTTTTTTTTGAGTTTTGTTTTAGCTGGGCGATCACCTCCTGGTTTTTGGTGCGGCCAATTTCCATGCTGGATAAGTAGAGCCGGGTTCGAAGGCGGTGAATCCCTGGCAACACCCTTCTGGCCTGGCCGGCCGACGCTGAACCCTCACCCCAGTAATCCCCCTGCAGAGTCCCACCGCGCTGGACGGTGCCTGGACCACCCCATATCCGCCCCGCGCTGCACCATACTCGCCCCACGGCCCCAAAGATCACCCCCAAGAAGCATTTTTCACACCCCTGTAAACATCTGTGGCTGGCCCCCGCACCCAGGAATCTCCTTTTACGCTGAACAGGTACAACAACAATGCGAGATATTTTTTAGAAAATGTAATAAGCGGCAAAACACGCGTGTAACGTTCATAAATTAAATAAATCTTGACTTTGCACATGAGTGCGTATGTTTGGGGGAGAGAGAGAGAGAGAGAGAGAGAGAGAGAGAGAGAGAGAGAGAGAGAGAGAGAGAGAGAGGAGAGCAAGTGTGTGCGCGCGTGCGTGCGAGCGATATCCGCGGGGCTCCTAGGGGATTGCCATATGCAATTACAAACCGACCGAGCGACCCCCCAGGGCTGCAGGCCGGGCTGCAGGAGAGGCAGAGAAGGCCTCGCGCGGCCCGGCTTTCAGAAAGAAAGGATAAAGCGGGGAAACATATGAATAAATGGACGAAGGAAAATATTACGGGCCGAGCTTGGCACGCGGAGCGCGACGCGGGGCGTGGCGGGGCGTGGCGGGGCGTGGCGGGGCGTGGCGGGGCGGCGAGGGAACCGGGGAAGGGTGGCAAAGGCAAGATTTGTCTCCTTTGGCCGAGAAGAGAAGGGTCCGCATGGGAAATTGAACGCGAAATCCGGCCAAAAATGGCGGATGGGATCGCTGCCAAGAAGCGTCCCCTTTCGCTTTTCTTTCCAGGGTGCCCACATTTAAAAAAAATATTTTTTTTTTTCCTTTTTAAGGGAGGTTGGCAAATAAGAGAAGGACTAATTTGAGGCTGTGCTGGCGCGCGGCGTGCCGTCAGGCTAGCCACCTGCCCGTTCGAGCTAATCAGGCCGGCATCAGGCCAGGCGGGACGAGCGGAGAAAAGGGGCTTTCTGCCGACGCGGCTTTCTGGAAAGCAAACACGCCGGCCGGCCGGTCGGCCTGCCAGTCCGGCGGCCCGACACCACAAAGTGCGACAAAGCTGCCAAAGTGGGGCGCGGATGCTGTGGAGATTAAGAGTGGTCCCCAAGCTGGTGGAGGTGAGGCCGGTAGGCAAATGAAGCTCGAAGCAGGCCAGGGAGGGAGGTAATGACGTAAAGCTGGTCATGGTGGGTGACAATCCAGTGACGGGTCAAGGTTTGCCAAATTTAGTAGCATGCGTCACATTACTTTTAGTGGAAACTGCTTTGCTCGAATGAAACACTGAACTTATATTTTTGAGTTCCGGGAAGCGAGCAGACGCGGCGGTCCAGACTGCCGGTCGGCGGCAGCTGTGGTCATCTCGATCCCTTGCCGCGTGTGATGTCCCATCTCCCAATATGACGGCGAGCCACAAAGCGCGTACCTAAGCCTTTCGTCGCACCTGGCCGGGCTGCCGCCGTGGCTGCCGCAGCTGTGTAAAACAAAACCTCAAAGGGGAGAGGGCAAAAAGGGCCGCACCAAGATGGGCACCCGTATGTGTTCGGACAGCCAGCGTGCGTTTCACGGCTCGTGGTTCTCACGGATACCCACCAAGGACACAGCCGTCTGCTCATGAAGACCTGCTCAGCGCAGGCACTGAAAGCTGAGCATGTATTTGCAGTTCTTTTAGTGTATCTCTATTGCGCGTACGAGGTCGGCTACTGCTTTCTCTAATGTCTCCAACTAATGCCACGTGGTTTGGTCCGGGTAGCCAGCGGGTGTGATAGCATCTGTTTTCACACCACCACGGCCCCCACCTTCCTGGCCGGTGTTTATCTCAATCATGGGCGCTGACAAATTGGGGACCAAGTCCCCCGTTTAAACAGCCATCAAGGAAAAACACAGGGTAGGGCAGAGATAAGGTGTAGTCAAACAATCGAATTAGGCTCTGTAGTGGGGGGCGGTGCCGAGGGGGCCGAGCAGGGGGCGGGCTGGCCACCGTGTTACCTGAGGCCTTCCCTCCCATCATGTCTCATTATTTAGATTACATATGTGGGCTGCCATTCCAGAGGGGTTGGGGTTAGAAAAGTGTGGGGCTCAAGGGAATTGGGTTTTCCCCGCCGAGGTATCCCCTCATTACCCCCTCCACACAGGCGGACCGCGGACCAATGGCGCTTCACCTCGCATGTGTGACTTCCCGGACGAAAAGCATTTTGCGCCTCTTTGTCCCCCGCCGGTAGTTGAACTCTCTGCCGTGCCAAAGAGCGTCGTGACGACATGGTCATTAATTACAGGCGTGGGAGCGCCCGCGTGCTCTTCTTAGCTTTTTTTTTTTTTTTTTTTTTTTTTTTTTTTTTTAATGCCTTGCACTTTCACATAGTGCTGATGGACGCAGACCAGAGCACCCCAGCACGCCGCGGCCGTTTGGCTCGGCGGTTACGCCTTGGAATTAATCGGCCTGGCTGCGTCAGTGGCGGGGCGGTTCATCTTTTGTGAGCGACTCCGACACGGAGGCCGCGCGGTCCACGGTTCGAATCCCGGCGGCGCCTTGCCGTTTTGAGGCCGTGACCCACCGGCGCCGTCCAGGGTTTTCTCCGTCCACGCGGACGCAGCAACGCAGCGAGGCTGAATCGGAGAGCAGCACACATGACCGGTCACACGGACGCCGGCGCGGTCATAGCCCGGCGGCAGCGTCGAGTTGCACAAAGGCGCACTCTTTTTGGCGCCGTTTTCGACGGAGACGGGACTTGAACCCGAGCCGCTGACCGGAAAAGTGCGATCAGCTGCGGGCATCTCTGACTGTGATCTGGTTCCACGGACGCAGCCTCCAACCCGCGTGTTGCGGATGCTGTCCTTTTTTTATTCTTTCATTTTGTGCGTTTATTTTTTTTTTGAGCAGCGTAGGTAAGGTGAGCACGGTGGGGCAGCTGGGCGGCGTAGTTCGGTATGAGGGTAATCCTCAAAGTGCCAGCCGACCGTGCGACGTACGTACGCATTTTCAGAGAAGCGAGAACCCCCTCCCCCCTCCCCGTTGCCCCGGGCCCACCCCCGCCACCCCCTCGCCCGGATAGGCTCAGCAAGGCTCAGTCACAAAACAGCTCCAATGACTTCGGATCCCACTGGATAATGGCAACCAGGATAGCCCTGCAGGGTAGCGCACCGTCCGTGTGTGTGTTAGAGAGAGAGAGAGAGAGAGAGAGAGAGAGAGAGAGAGAGAGAGAGAGAGAGCGGGTGTGGGTGGGTGGAAGTGGGTCGCAGGGCGGTAATCCTCTGCGGATCATCCTCCGAGTATTTTCGCTTCCAGGTACGCGGGACTTTAATTTCGCCCGCTGGCGCAGCAAATGACGGGCAAAAATAAATAAATAAAAGAAGCAGGGTACAATTTGAAAGAGTGAAAACGATGTCAAACTTGATGAAATTTAGAACGTAAACAACTGATGGAAACTAACTTAGGTTCAGTATAGATTAATTTCGCTTTCTTCCTTTTTATTCTTATTGTTTTCGGAGGACGACAACCTCGCTTTGCCCGTAGACGTTCTCACAGCACAGACAAAACGAAATCAAGACCGAAATAATGAGGGAGAGCATGGAGGGGGTGGAGCAGCCTGCAAACACGGCCAACATTTTGTTTTTTAAACAAAAAACGTCCTGTCGTCCCTTTTTTTTCATGTGTGAATATACTCCGCCGCACCGCGGCGAGCTTCAGATCTCCCACGATCGTTTGTCGAGCAAGACGGACAGCACCGAGACGTAGGGCAGGGACGCCTTGCCCTCGACAAGGACCTCCCCATCTTATCTTCGCACACAGAAAAAAAAAGCTGGAATTCGCATGAAGGAAAAAATAGATTTAATACACAGTGCACCATTCGCGATAAAGTAACAGTTTGTGCATAGGTAATTTTTTTTGTGTGTGCGTGTTTTCGTATTTTTTTCAGAGTTGCCGCCAAATGGCGGTAAAGGAGGGGCCTAAACTGCAGCGGGAAAGAGAGAGAGAGAGGCGCTCGGCGTAGCGGACAGCGGCGCATCACTGCGGAAAATATGTCGGTCGCCGTTTTGTGATTGGTCATGCACGGTCCGCGGCCTGCTGGGCCGGACGCTGCGGGGCGGGGCGGCTCTGGCCGGCGGGGCAGGGGGCACCGCGGCCTGGGATTCGAACCTTGCATTGTAGGGAAGGCCGCGCAGCAGCGGGGCAACCAGGGCACCGCGCCGCCCAGATGGAAGGCGATAGGTAAACCGCCGGTAGCGAGCAGGATGTGAGGCGAACCGGGCTCACCCCGCCCCGCCCCGCCCCGCCCCGCCCCGCCTCGCGGCACGCCCCGCACGGCTGTCAGTGCCTGTCAATCAGACTGCAGGGGCGCAGGACGGTGTTCCAGGACGCCGGGATGCGCGCCTAGAAGCGGCCAACTGCAGCGGCGGGCCGAGCGAGTTGCGGCGGTGCTGCGGCGGCGGCGTGCAGGCGGACCCCAAAGCCGACGACAGCTGCAGCGCGGCGTCTCGCTCGCACCCACTCACTCCCCGGCCGCCCCCCGACGCCGTCCTCGTCGCACCCGCACGCTCCGGCCGGCCGGGCCACGCCGGCCCGGGCCACCAATCACAACCTGGAGGAGTTGTTCTGTGGAGCGCCCGGCCCAGCGTGCACTGCAAACAAAAACGCACTGGAATGACAATTCTAAATTTCAAGTTCCCTACACAAAATTTTTCGCATTATGTAGTCGATTTTTTTTTATATATATATTTTTTTTTTATTTTTATTTTTTTAAATTTTTTTATTTTTTTTTTTAATTTTTTTGTTGCCTTTTTTAAACTTTTTTTCAGCTTAAAATGTTGGACGGCGGGATGCGTTTCCAACTGTCAGCTGCATGAATGGCGGAAGTTCACCAACTCCGCAACAGTTAGTGAACCTGTCTGCTTCGTCAATGGTGTCGCGCCGAGCAGACAGAGCGCCGTTCAAAAACGTTCCCCCAAACTTTTCGGCGCCGCGCGCTGAAAATGCGGCGAGACATTTGGCGCCGACACGCGCTGGACACTGGCCCACTGGCTGACTGGGCGAAGCAAGGCCCAGTTTATTTGTCAACAATCACCGTCGCGGAGACAAAAAGCCCCGCATAATGCACTGCAGCTCGCACCTGGACGCCTCAATGGACGCCTTTTTTCTACAAGGCGCCGTTTTTATGATTGAGTAATGGGTATTGTGTGTGTGTGTGTGGCCCCGAAGAAAGGGATACCGCTAGGATGGCTTCATCGCGGGTGTGGATTTCGATTGTGTCACCGCGCATTCATCGAGGACAGCGCGGCATCACTGCGGCGGCGCAGCCAACCAGGTTAGGCATAATAAGGTGCCTCACTCAATGGGTGATCTCCCCCAACAGGTGCCATTGATATTTTTGTTGCTTTGAGCCTATTTACGCGCGCGTGCCCGCTGTCAAAGCTCGCGCGTCCGCGCTGCTTTTGCTGTCGAAAAGATCGACCCCCCACGAGGCACAGTGGGCCAGGAGACCGGCGCAGGCGGGCAACGCGTTTTGAGCTGGCCAGTTTGACCGCTACCGGTCCCCTGGTCCACTGTGCGAGGCTTTGGCAGTGTACTTCCGAGCGACGCGGCGACCGCGCTGCCGGCGTGGCCGTGTTTCCCACGCGCCGCCTCAAGACGCTGCCGCGTCGACTCGAGACTCTCGACTCAAGACTCTCGAGATTGATCGAGGCTTTATCGAATTATTTTCGCTCAATTTGGAGGCGAATTACCATTTTGGAGCGGCCGGCAGCGAAAGTAGAACGGGCTGCATTCCGTTTCGATTCACTCTGCCAACATGACGCCCGTTTAGCGAATGGAAGCTGAATCGAGTGACCACGCGGTGAAAACGACCTTCTATTTACGTCGTTCAGAATGTCAAAATCCTAAAATTAAAAAAAAAGTTAAAAAAAAAAAAAAAACTTGAGAGAAAGTGCCGTTGAACGCACGCTGCGCTGGCCGCGCTTGGTTCGACCGTGACAAAAGCCAGACGGTAGCGCCGGAATCATTAAAATGGAATAACAGACAGCTGCACATATCGGGGGAATCGAAGTCGCCGGGCTGCGTGCGAGGGGCCTAGCGGCCGTCGTCGCGCTCCGGCTCAGAGGAATGGGGCACTCCGGTGGCGTTTCCGGACGCAGCCCGGAGGCGAAGGCCCGGAGGCGGAGGCCCGGAGGCGAGCCCGGAGGAGACAAGAAGCGCGACCGATCGCTAATTACGAATCATTATCCCGATCACGGCCCGGCGCAGCGCACCGTCGCCTGCCGCGTCGTCTGCACTGTGTTGTTATTATTTTCGTCACGAGTCGCCGACGCGTCGCGAAATGACCAATTAGGTGCGTTCTGCTGCAGTAGCGTTTTCGTCGTCACTCATCCGCCTCTCTCGCACCCCTGCGGGTCGCCACACGGGTGCGAGAGAGGCAGAGCGACCGAAAGCCATGCTTCGGAATGGCTGGGCAACGTTTTTTCGGACCGCGGTTCGGGTGTTCGGGTCACCTGCATCACGCAATAATCGACGCAGCTTCAGTTATTACTCCTTTTTAACCGATCCGGCGAAATAACGCGCATCCACACACTTTGACTTGACATTGCTTTCGGTCTCTAGGGAGCTCAGCAAACCAAGGCGGCACAGCAAACAGTGTACTGGCCGGCGGGTCGGCACCGTTGCGGGAGAAAGACAGAGGCATGTCCAGCCGGTCACGCTGGCTGCACCGACCGCTTGACCGAGGCGAGGCCCGCTGCTTGTCGCCCTGTGATTGGCTGATTGCCTGATTGATTGAGCGATTGAGGGCGCCCCTCCCCACCGACGCCGCGGACACCGCGAGACGATCTTCGAGTTGGCAAACTGAGCGGTCGGCCCGGTCGACCCGTCGACGCGCATCGATAGCTCGAAAAAGAACCGCCAAATTCCCTTTTGCCGGGCCGGCCGCGGCACGACCGCAATTTCCGTTTTTGTCTCTGATTGTTTTTTGAGGAACTCCGCGGGGCTGGTGTGATTTTTTTAAATTTTGTCTCTTTTTCTCTCTTTCTTTATCTCTCTCTCTTTCTCTCTCTCTCTCTCTCTCTCTCTCTCTCTCTCTCTCTCTCTCTCTCTCTCTCTCTCTCTCTCTCTCTCTCTCTCTCTCTCTCTGTGAGTGTGTCATTGAGTGGGGATGTGTGCCGTAGTGTCGAGTGAGGCAGAGGATGTAATGGTGAGAGGGAAAGGGGGGAGGCAATGGAAGGGAGAGGCCTACGCGGGCAGAGGGCCGGCTGCGGGCTGCCTGGCTGCCTGGCGTTCGAGAGAGCGAATGAGAGGGAATGATGGAGGGAGAGAGAGATGGGAGCGGTGCCAAACCTCATCCTCCAGATAGAATAATTGGAGCAATTTGTGGTCGCCGCTCCGTCCTTGACTCACCACAAGCACCATGGTAGCACCATCGGCCGACGCGGCCACGGAGGCGCGCGGCAGAGGCATTGGCCGCGGAAGGCTGACCCCACACTTTGTGACACTTTGTAAGGAAAGAGTTGTAAAACTACTGCTCACTAGAGAGCCACAGCGGCCATACTGAAAACAACCCGACGACCTTGAGTTTGTATTGCCAGCTCCGCGCGCCAAAATAAGCTAGAAAAAACTAGAAAAAAAAACAACTTTTTCGTACGTGATTGCGTTTTTTCTACAGGCGGGCAGTCAGATGGTGGAGGAGGGGGGAGAATAGATTCGCAGCTTTCTCCGTTGTTTTCTTTAATTGGCGACGACGGCGCCCCTGCCTGCTTGATGGCGGCCCAGACCCACGGCCCCATTGTGACGACCTGGTAACGACGACGCGAGATCTAGTTTGACTGTGTGTGTGTGTGTGTGTGTGTGTGTGTGTGTGTGTGTGTGTCCGTGCGTGCGCTGCTTTCACCGGCATTTTAATGCGCTCATCGTGTTTGCGCACACGCATGTCCGAGAGAGTAAAACAAGCAAAAAGATGCTGCCCGATGAGAGAAACTGGAGGATGTCGTTTTGTTTCTGCGCACTCCATGCTGGTGCTCGCCATCCCACTGTGCTTGCTGGCACGCGGCGGCCTCGCCACATGAGACTCGCTCGCTCGCCTCGTCGGCCGGCTCGTCGGGCTTGCCAGTCCCATGGGTTGGGTTGGGCCCCTCCCTCTAAATTACTGCCTGCGGCGTACCAATGAGCTGCTCTGAGCCAACCTCCGCCAACCCCGCCCCGCCGCCCGCCCCGCCGCCCGCCATCGCCCGCACGCACACGGCGCCCCCTCATGGCCAGGTGCGAGGACAGCACTGCCGTGTGAATCCGCGCATCTCCTTGTCGAAGATGAAACGAAACCGTTTCGCGCAGTGGGCAAGAGCGAAAATCCAGCGCGAAAAATCCCGCAATGCGGCCTTGTTTTGGCGAGGGCAGGCGGGTTCGGCCCGGCGTTTCACTGCAGTTTCACACGGCCCGGCCCAGCGGACGGCCCGGCAGCAGCGGCCCGCCATGGCCGGCGAGGCCCCGCCCGCGCGCCGTGCTGCTGTCAGCGGCGGTCACGGAACAACGTTTCAAAAGAATATTTATGGCTGCCGTGCGCGCATTTTCAGTGAGTGAGTGTGTGTGTGTGTGTGTGTGAGTGAGCGAGTGTGAGTGTGAGAGGGAGTGTGTGTGTGCGAGAGCGAGAGGCACACACACCTGCGGTCACGTAACGCAGGGGTGGAGGTGTTGGTGAGGGGAGGTCGCTAATGAGAGAAGAGCAGGGTGGACTGGAGTGGGTGCCGAGGCATGGTGCCGGGGCTTGGTGCCGAGGCCCGCGGGCCGCATGGGGAGGGGAGTGGGAGGATGACAGGGCCGGCCGACAGCTTGATAGACATGTAGACAGATGGATAGACGGCGGGGCGGGGTGGGCGGGGCGGGGTGGGCGGGGCGGCTGCGCGGGGCCTGGGCCGCCATCAAGGTGCACATCTAGTGCAGGTTGCAGATCCGGTGTCCTGTCACGTGGCTCTGCTTTCAGATGTTTTGTTGTTTTATGATGCCGTCCCTTGTTTTCAGTGTTTTAATTTATTCTTTCTTTTTCGGTTCTATCGTTCTTGTATCGGTAGGCGGGGCTGATATACGCTGACGCTGATTACAGGCACGCACACACACACACGCAGCGTCCCGTCTGACACTCCTGGATGCCATGAGCTACCCTCGTCAGGGGCGTTGTCAAAATGGAGCAGCCCATGTGATGATCTGGTGGTGTGATTGGGTGTCCTTATTACGCTAGACACTCGCCCCGCCCCTCTGCGCGCCGCGGCCGCCGAGCTACCCTGTTCTTGCTGTTGTTGTTGTTTTGACGAAAATAAATTTCACGACCGCGAGGCCTCGAAGAATAGCCGTCACACACGGAGCGCGGCTAAGGCGAGCGACCCTGAGCGGCGGACACACGCACACACACACGCTCACGCACACACCCGCGCCGCGTGACGCGCGTGACGAGACGTGACGGGACGTGACTCGCACGGGACGTGACCATGTCCGCCGGCGACGTGACTCATGACACCACCACGGCGAAGGCCTGGTCTTCACCACGGCCATCACCACGGCCGGCGTGCGCGTGCGCGGTGCTCGAGGAGCTCCAAAGGCGACCGACCGACGCCGTAAATGTTCCTCCAGATTTCGTTTTTCATTTTTCAAAAAAAAACAAAAAAAAAAACATCGAGTCGGCTGGCGAGGGCCGACTATTAGAGACAGTGTAGCATGGGGGCGTCGAGGGGAGCGAGGGGGAGGGGAGGCGCATACCGCGGGGCTGTCACTCCAAAGAAACAAGCAAACGATGGTGAGGTGTTCGCTCCCGCCGCCGCGCCACGCCGCGCCACGCCGCGCCGCGAGCCGCACTCCGAATGTGCCCCGCGTGAGTCACCGCGCTGTTGCAGGTGATGATTGATTAAAACGGAGTAGGAAAAAATAGAAGCAGAACCGTGAAAAAAAAAAAAAAAAACTAAAAAAAAAAACATAACAGCGTCCCTTGGATTTGTGTTTCGCGGTGCCCGGATCTCGAATCCAGCTGTGACACTGTGTGACGCGGTGTGACGCGGTGTGACAGGCGTGTGACGACGTATCGGGCGTCTCGGTGACGATCGAGGCCAAACTGATTATCGCATCAAGCCTCCTGACGGCCCAGGGCGCGGTGCGGCGGCCGCCGGACCGCCGAGTCTCACAATTGACGTTGCTGGACAGGGAGCCTGGGGGCAGCGGGGCGCGTCCAGCACAGACGGTTCCAGCTTTCTCGCGCGAGGCTTCGAGTTTGAGCCAGCTTCCAGAAAGCAAGCCTTGAGGGTGCAGTGCTACAAGTTGTTTTTTTTTTTTTTAATCTTAATAGAAAACGCCAGCAGAAGCACTCTTTATCAAACTGCCAACATGGAGAAAAAAAATAACAACATACTACTGTACACACTAAAGGCGTTGTAACGTTATTCCTGGTGTTTGCATTGCAGGGTAAAGGGCCTGGAATTGATCTAGATGGGTGACGTCCAGGGTGACAAGTGTCACATCAAAGACGAGAGGACTGTCCCGAGACTGTCCGGCCGGGTCCACACAACGGCAGCCACTTCCAGCGACGCCAGGCAATCCACTCGCCGGACAGGGGCCGCTTTGAAATCTGCAGTCGGGGATATTTATGCCCATCCGCGCACACCGTGCTGCGAACAGCTAACTAGCTTTGGGTATGCGGTGTCTGTAGAGTACTTTCTAGACCGGTATGACGTTACAGGAAATCAACTGAGTTTAGGTCAATTTGATAAAACACTTTTTCCTCGGCGTGGGGCACAGTGGAACGGAAGTCCAGCAAGACCCCGGAATCGAACACAAAACAATAACGCTCGCGGGCAGCACTGCGTGGTGACCGAAAAATTTATCTGCACTCACAGCACACACTCACTCTCCTTCTCTCTCACTCACACACACAGACTCATACACACACACGCGCGCGCGCGTGACGATGGCGGGAATAAAAATTATTCAAACAATGGATTTGGCTTGCGGTGCGCTGCTAAACCGAGTGGGCCAACAGAGTAGCGAGGGAACTTCCCCACCCCCTCCACCTCCGCTCCCCACTCCTATCTGACATGAATTATTTAAACAAGGGGCCGGCCTGGTCCCCTGCACGCAGCGCGCGGCCCCGCCCCCACCGCCCCCGCAGCCCCCGCAGCCCCACCCCGAAGCGGAGTTGGCTTATTAACATTTCCGACGATTTTGTCATGAATATTTTATGTAATAAGCGAAAGAAAACATGTCGCGAGTTGTTGAAACTTGAAAGTGGAGTGTCGGTAGGAAACGCTGCTGGCAGGGCGATGAGAGGGAGGGGGATAGGGCGCGCCGTGCCGGCGTAACGCCTGTTTTACTTTTCTTGCGGTCTTTTACGCAAAGCGGCTAGGGGAGGCCGGGGTGGGGCGGGGGTGGGGTGAAACCGGCGAGCCGTGTCGCATGCCCCGGCATGGCCCCGGCCGGCATCTTGAGAGCGGCGCGAGCTTATCATTTCCTTTTATTTCAACGTCATAACGTGGCTGGCTTCGGAAATGCGTCATTTTGAAGGGGAGCAGGGAGGCAAGCCTCGGCCCGACGGCCAAGGCAGGCACGCCGACGCCACGCCGACGCCACGCCGACGCCACGCCGACGCCACGCCGACGCCACGCCGACGCCACGCCGACGCCACGCCGACGCCACGCCGACGCCACGCCGACGCCACGCCGACGCCACGCCGCACTCGCGAGCGGCCGCGAAAATAGGTAAAGAGTCTTCTTCAGAATCCTTTCAGACTCGGGAGCGGCCGCGCGCACTCCACGGCGTGCACGGTGCGAGAGGCTTCATTTACCGGCTGTTCTGGCCCGGCTCCGGTTCGACTCTCGATGACGCCGGCAAAACCCTTTCCTGAAAAACCTCCGCCGTCAGAAATTCTTATCGGCACAAATTATTTGGAAACTGTTAAAATTTTATAAAATAAGAATTAAGATTTTTTTTTTTCAAAAAAAAAAGAAAAAAAAAGAAAAAAAAGGAAGTAGTATTGTTTTATTTTTGGAAACGAGTCAAAGTTTTTGTAATGAACGGCATCACGCATAAATTATTTCCAGCCAGCTCAGCCTCCCCGCACCTGGCGAGATACTAATATAATCACCGCGAATATTTTCATACTTTTCCTTCCCTCGGTCGAACTGCGGGGCTGCCGGCGCGTTGTAGAAAACTTGGTGGCATGAGAAACTTTGGGAAACAAAAGAAGAGGGCTGCCGAGGCCGGGGCGAGGCTGTGGCGAGGCCGGCGCATTTCCAGCAACCTTCTCCAGACTCCGGAGCCGAGGCCGCGGGGCCGAGGCATGAAAGGGTTAAACGACGGCCGAGTTAAACCAAGAAAGGTGAAAAGTTTGGACTTGGGGCGTTTTAGGCGGAGCCGCCCCCAGGGCATATAAGATCGGAGCAAAATAAATGTCCAAAAACCGTTGAAGAAAAATAAACGGAAAATGGGACTTTACCTTGAAACACAGCTTTCCGAGAGCGACGCAAGCGAGACGCGCTCGCGGAAGGAAAAGCATCCGAAGGCCGGGATTTGAACCCGGACCGTATAACGGAGAAGCGAGAATGTGGATAAAGTGGAGTGGAGGGGAGGGCGCGGCCTCGACTTGCGCCCCAATTCATATTCATCACAGTGACGCGGTGGGAGGGGAGTGGTCTACGCACCGAAAGTAGGCGTCAGAGAGCTCAGTGCGGCCGGGGCCGCCAGCAACAAAATGTCAATATTTTCGCTCCAAGGTTAGACAACAACAACAAAATGACGAAATTAATACCCGTTTCTGTTTCAAGTATTTGTTGTGTTTTTTTTTGCCATGGGCACCCGGGGCTTTAAACGCGGCCCGGTATGTGAGACGGCGTAGTGCCACATTATGCTAAGACATGGGCATGTGTAGTGGCCGCCGCGCCGCGCCACGCCAGTCACACACGGCTGCATGCGTTGATGGTTGATGGCCGTTCGACCACGTGATCACGACCAGGGGTAGAGGCAAAACGAAAAAGAACATGGCGGACACACAAGTGCGACGCGGAAAAATCTCAATTTACTTTCGACTCGCTTTCTGTCTTGAACTGTCCCCCTTAATTTCGTCGGTAGAAACAAAGTGGTTAGGCTCCGAAATGAAATAAAGCGGCCTTTTTCGCCGTCATTTGGGACAGCAAAGTGGCGATCGAGTTTGGTGGAGCCGCCGATTTGACTGAGCGCCTTGCGGTGTCGTGGCGAGAGAAAGAGTGAGAGATGGAGAGCGGAAGAAAGAAAGAGAGAGACGGCAGCAAAAAAAAGGGAACAAGGAAACGAGAAAAACGGAGCCTCTTGGACGCGGCATCCTGGATGCGTCGCAGGCAAGGCCGGGCCAAACGGCTCAATTCGGATGGGATAAGGAAATTGTGGGACACTTTGCGGGGGCCTCCTCATTGGCCAGGGCGATAATGGCGGCGGCGAGCGGCGAACGCGTTCGAATTCTGGCGCCCTTTTGAGGGGCGGAGACGTGCCAGTTTGAAAACCCCGCGCTAAACCCCGTGCAGCAGCTCTGCGGGCCGGGGAGGCGCGCTCGTTAATTTTAACGACTTCCTCTCAACACAGAAACACGTCAAGTATTTAGAAAAATAAATCCACGCCGGCAGCGGAATGACGCGTACCGCACACGCCCTTGTTTCGTCGCGACAGACAGACAGACAGACGCAACGGACTGACAACGACGCACGGTGTAAGGATGCGCAGTCAAGCAGCACTAGCGCCACTGTTTTTAATCATCTTTCGCGCGACCTTTTTTCCTTGATCCTCTCTCTCTGTAACGGGCATCGCGGCGTAACGAATAGGCGTCGCGCCTCCGACAAGTGAGGCGACAATTAGTTGGGTCGTCCTCCTCCTCCTCCTCCGTCCCCTGCCGTGATTATTCAACTCGTTTCTAGAGTGGCCACTGGACCGGCGGCACTGGCGGCCGGCCTGCCGGGTGGCCGCTCTAGCTTCATTCCGTGAACTTGCATTATGCAGGGGAAAGCGGGACGGTCAAATAAGCCGCGCTATCAACTCACTATGCACTTCTGTGTGCATTTTGCATCTGGAGTGCGGAGGGCCCTGGTGCGCCGAACATAACCTCACATAACCTATCGTGGGAACTCTGACTGCCAAGTCAACCGAAGCTTGGCCGTGGGGCCAAGTCGGAAACACAACAACCTGCACCGGAAATAACGTTTCTGCGGTGAAATTCATCCATCCGGCCGACCATTGACATCCAAATCGCGTTTGGGGGGGGCACTTTGGGGCCGCGACAGAAACAAAAGCAAGGGCAAGGGCAAGCAGACTGTGAAATAGTGCGGCGCTTAGTGGCGGCCCGGCGCCGCCGTCTGGCGGCCATTCAAATGACCCGATCGGCATTCGGTTCTAATCAAGCAATTCCGAGCCAGACGGTCCCGGGACGCGACAGCCCGGCCGGCACGGCACCGCAAGCCTTTGTTGTTGTCGTTGAGTGGTACCCTGCTGCTGGCGGTACCCCGGTGGGGCCCTGGCGCACAGAAGACCAGCGCAGGCGGCCGAAACTCTAGACGCGTTGTGACCCCACCAATGGATTCCTCGTGCGGAGACCGATCCATTGGTGGGGTCACTCGTTCGGTTCGAGTCCCATTTCGCGACTCAGGAGCTCAAAACCCGCGTCGCCGAGATTTTGACCGCCTCCAACGGTCTTCTGGCCGCCCACTGTGTGGCGGCACCGTGGAGGCACTGGGGTCGCGCTCCTGCAGGAGAGAGACGGAATATTTTGAGCATGCCTCGCAAGGAGCCGAGCCGGCGAGTCCCGCGGCGTGGCGTAGCCGTCACGCGGTGGGGCGAGTAGAGCTAAGCGCCATCGCAGACACATCAGGAATTTATTAAAAGCAAACAGGGCGCCCCGCCACGGGGCTGGCGGACGCAGCGAAGGGCACCGAAGGACGTCGGCGAGGAGGACGGCGGCGAGGACGACGACGAGGACACCGCCGGGCATACCAAGAACGGCGGAGAACAGTCGTCCGCTCACTTAAGGTCCATGGAGTACTTTCATTGCCCATGACAATCGCCATTATTGTGCATTGTATAGCTGATTTATAATAAATAAAATAAAAAATAAAATAAATAAATAAATTTGGGACAATATTTTCACATTATGTCGTTTTAAAATTGTAACTTATTTACGTGCAAATTTGTCCCTAACTTACTTACCTGCTCAAATGCGACGATGAAGCCGACGCGACGGTGGACCGCGCCGGGCAACCATTTTTATACACACCCGAATCAATGGCGGTTGGACTTGTTCACTTGACTCTACAGTCTTTCCCCGGGGGCGCGCCCAGTGGGCTCGCACAGTGGGCTCGCACAGTGGGCTCGCCTCCCTCCGGCGCCACTCCGGCGGTTGACGCTGACAGCTAGAGTGCAGGTTGGGCAGGGCAGCGCCGCAGCGCCGCCTCCTCGCCAAAGTCGTAATGACATGGAAAACATTGGAGCGCCGTCTCTCTCGCACTCGCAGCGCGTCCCGCGGGGGAGTGAGAGAGACGGCGCTGGGGGTGGATCGGGGCGGCGCGGCCTCCCCTCGGCCAGCCTCGCAGGCACGCCAACCCCGTGGTGACATTATCGCGTGGTCTGTCACCACACGTTCAATTAGCAGGGAAAGCAATCAACCTCCAAGTCGCTTTTCTCGCCCTGGCTGCCCGCCCTGGCTGCCAGCCCTGGCTGCCCCGCCTGTCGTGTCGGAACTACGTCGACATCGACAAGGGCTCAGGAGGTGCAACGCACTCGCGCGGTCCTCTGCGATCTATTTCCCCGCATTTTCTTTTTTTCGCTCAAATCGGTGCCACCCTGGCTGGTGTCGTCAGTCGGTGATTAATTTCTTGGCCGCTTCTGAGAACGCGCAGGCCGTGGCCGCGCTGGGCGCAGGCAGGGCCCAGGTTTCCCTTCATTTATTCGCCACTGCTTCGTTCCATTTGTCACCAAAAGCCTTCACGCTTCCCGTGGCGCGTTCCATCACACGTCCTCCCTTTTCCCCCCCACACGCGCAGGCAAACTCACACACACACACACACACTTTCTCCACTTTCCACTCTCCAATTTCGCCATTTTATTTTATTTTTTTACCCCGTTTCCCATTCGGCCATTTGGGTGTGCCGGTGTGTTGCGGAGCGAGGCCCCCTCCCCCCTGTCGCCATTGTGTGTGCCCAGTTTCATTTTTAAATCTGTTTAGTTTCGTTTCGACTGCCAACATTTCCATTATTTCGGCGAAATTTCCTATGTGTGTGCCGTTTTGGAACACTTTATTTTGCATCACATCGCGCGGAGGTAGTTGCAGTGCAACGAAGGTGGAGCAGTGCATTCCCCACCCCATCTCATTCAACCTAAATAAATTGTTGCCAAGTGTAACAACGCAAATCTGGGGGCAGAGCGGTGGGCGGGGCTCGGAGGGGGCGTCCGTCTGCACCGAAAAAAAAAAACAACAACAAAAAACGGAGGCACTCGGCGGCGACATTTTTAATTCAACGGGAACTAATAGGCATGAAAAATGGAAGTGATGGCTCCAGGGGAAAAGGGGGGAGGGGGCTGGGAATCTGTAACACTCCCTATGCTAAAGTAAGCAAGCGGCGCCTCGGCGAGAGCGAAGCGGGGAAAGGGGGTGGGGGGCGGAGGGGTGCCCTGGGCGAATGCCGCGAATGCGACTGCCAGGAATATACAAAAAGAGAAAGAAGGAGTGGAAGGGATGGCAGCAGGGCGGGCTTTTTCTGAGACAAAGCCCATGGGCCCACCACTCAATCGTGAAAACACGTTTTTCGCATTAAACTCTCTCTCTCTCCGGCTGCGCTCGCGGCCGTTTCAGCCCGCGCCCCGCAATAAGGCTGCTAAGTCCCTGTTGATGTTGTTTCTGCCACGCTTCTCCGCCAATCATGCTCCCCGCCAGCAGCGCCCCGCCGGCCCCCCGGAGCAGCGTGACGAGCCGGGCATCTCGGCGTGGAGGGCCGCCAGGGCCCCACCAGGGCCCCACCAGGGCCCCACCAAGGCCCCACCAGGGCCCCGCCATGCCACCGCCCGAGGTGCGACACTAGTTAGTCGCTGGAGCACCGAGCCTCCATCCACTCCAGACAAAAGCCTGGAGTAACGAAGGAGTGCGGTCTGAGGGCGTCTGGTGCGTCCGGCGACCCGGCGCCAACACAGTGTGCCAGCGCGGCCAGCACACGTGCAAGGCCCCGGCTTTGTGCCGCGGACACGCGGCGAGGGCTCTCGGGAGTCGCAAGCAGCGGGTCACTGCAATGCAACTCCCGCCCGCGCGGACTTCCGTGTGCGAAGCTCGTGCGGAAAAGGGCAAAAACATAGCCCCTCTCGAGGGGTACCTTGGAGGAGCGGCTGCGGGATAGTTGGCCGCGGTCTTCTCTCTCTCTCACTCTGCCTCTCTCATTTTGGAATGAAGAACTCCATTAATTTCTCCTCTCGCTTCGCATCTCTCGCGTGCTGCTGCTCTTTTTAATCAGGCGGCCCTCGGCGGGGACGCGCGCGGCTGTCGCTCCGTCTCCCTCGCACTCGTGGGGCGTTGAGGGGCGCCTCGAGGAGGGCCCCACCGCCAAGATGGAGAGCCTTCGCACCTAACAGTGCAACAAAACGAATTCATTGCGGCCACTGGATTTCGGCGTTCCACGCGCAATAATTTTAATTATTTTATTTTTTTTGTAACTTTTTTTTCCAGCTGCTGCTGCTGGGTAGTCCCGCCCCGCTGCATGGAGATGGAGGCCGTCCCGCCGGAGAGCCCACTCCAGGCCGGCCCTTCGCCCTGCAGGACTCCAGGGCTCCTCGGTGTCCGGCTCGCCACGCCACGCCACGCCCAGACCGCCAAGCTCCCCTTGGACCTTTCTAATAATTAACCGAATGGAGCAGCGGCGTCCATCGGCCGGACTTGTACTTGTACCGTCCTTCCGACCGGCCTAATGAGGCAGAGCAAGACTGGGGAGACGGGCAGAGTTCAGCCGGAAAAGGGATCGCGCCCTGCCTGCCAAGGATGCGCGTATTTCGAGCGTCAGTAAGATACCAACTCAGCTTGTTATATAAGGAAAAAATACTTTGTTGTTACAGGTATGAGGGGGAGTATGTGCTTCAAGGCGGGTTGGCAACGGTCGGCAACGGTCGAAATCTGGCACCTTGAAACTCTCTCTCTCTCTCTCTCTCTCTCTCTCTCTCTCTCTCTCTCTCTCTCTCTCTCTCTCTCTCTCTCTCTCTCTCTCTCTCTCTCTCTCTCTCTCTCTCTCTCTCTCTCTCTCACACACACACACACACGTTGATCCGCTCTCATCCACCCCTCGCTGCGGCGAATTAGCGGTCTGTCCCTCTGGGTGCTGCGTCGCGCTGTCTCTCTCGCACTCGTGGGGCGTCCGGCGAGGGGTGCGAGAGAGAGGCGGCGGGCGACACGGCAGCAGCGCCGCGGGAAGCGGCCCGCTGGAGGAAGGCTCCAGGTGGCTGGAGCGTGCGGCGCTGCAACTGGAGCCGGACACGCGGACACACGTGTGTCGGTGTACCACACTGCGTAACAAGCTGTTTATGTTCGCCTCAAACAAACCGAAAGTAACGCGGCCACTAATACGGGGTGCTCGGGGGTGGTGTGCGTGTGTGTGTGCGCGCGCGCCTGGGGCAGCCACCCCCTTGCCGCAACCCTTGCCGCACCCCCGCCCGGCCCGCCATGAATATTATCGCGATACATCATCATCAACATCATCAGCCTGTCGCCTTGTCATCGACCTCGCGGTCACCACCACGACCACCACCCTGCCGCAACGTCGAAGCTTACCCCGTTTTTTTGGAGCTGGGCATTGGTCCAGCATCCGAAACGCGATGTCTTGCCTAGAGGAGTGGCCGAAAACCGATTTATGGAGCACAGTCAGCCCCGTGGTTTGAAACAAATGGATGAAAAAGAATTATCTTGGAATGGTTTTCATTTTGTTGTAAATGTTACACCTCAAAAAAAAAAAAAAAATTAGTCGTCGATTTTAACGTCGGTGAAAGTGTACACGCAGGCCTACAACATCTCTCTCATTACTGGCCTGTCTTTTGATGATCCACACCCCCCTGGGTCCCTAACCGGCCTACGCAGGGCCCCCGCCCCGCCATCCCCTTTTCCTTATCGCCGCCCGCTTCTTTCGGCCATCTCCGTCGCCTCCCTTGGTCTCCCTTTGGGCATCGCCAAATTGGCGGTTTTAATCAGAGGCAAAACATGTCAGGCTTCATTGCGCGCCAGCCTCGCTGCGGGGCGGGGCGGGGCGGGGCGGGGGGTTGCCGCTGCAAAGAACGGCGGCACCGCGCGACGAAAACACCAACATACAACTGGATGTTGCCGGAAAAAAAAAAAAAACAGACAGAAAAAATGTCATTTTGTCACATGATAGTAATTTGAGAATAATTTACGCTCAACGGGGGCGGTCGACATAGGCGAGCGAAATGAGCGTCAGTGTGGAAGGACATCGTGTGCGCCCCAAAGCGACGACCGCGCCGTCGTCCGCCAAGTGTAATGGGTCGGAAGGTCGGAAGTCGGTCCGAGGGCCACTCCGACCCCAATCCGACCCCAATTCGACCCCGTGTCCAGGGCCGAGTGAGGGGCCCGCGGGGCCTCCATCACAATAATAACAACAATTCCGGACTCCCGGGACGACGCAGGAACGCCCGGCGCCCTCGTGCGTTAGCGCCAGTCAGTCTGTCTGTCTGTCTGTCTGTCTGTCTGTCTGTCTGTCTGTCTGTCTGTCTGTCGAACGGGGAGGCAAAGAGGGAAGTTCCAGTGGGGTGCCAGGCCGTGGTCGTGCTAATCCTCTGCGTACTCGGCTCAGCGTGGCCGCGGTGCTGGACTTGGTGGAGTGCACCGCCGTGGCGGCGGCGTGTTGTGTACACGAACCTGGTCCAGAATATTGGAAAACGGCCACCCGCACTGTTTCGCGCCAAATTGAAAAAGAGAGAGAGAGAGAGAGAGAGAGAGAGAGAGAGAGAGAGAGAGAGAGAGAGAGAGAGAGAGAGAGAGAGATTGCCGGGGAGGCGCCGCCACCCTCGTCCTCCCCCAGAGATGACGTCGTCCGATCCCCGCCGCGGTTCCCCGCGATGTGACATTGATGCGAACGGTTGCTTAATCATGCCATTCTTATCTCGCTGACTAGAGGGGCGGTCCAGGGGCGGGGAGGGGAGGGGGCGGCTTCCAGCCAGCCTCCAGCGGCCACGGAATGTTTGCCCCAGTTCCAGGCCGGATTCCAATAACGCCCCCCAGTTATTTCCAGTTGCGGCACTACCGAGTCATCCTCTGTGTCGCCCCGCCCAGACCGAAAAAAAAACTGACACTCGGTATTTGAACCCCGGGCTACGGGCGGCGCTTCCCTCACGCGGCATCGCTGGCCGGCTGAATGAGCTCATTAGAGCGATCTCTGCCCTAATTGCCAGAGTAGCTTCGGCCAGCTCGCCACGCGGCGCGGCACAGTGTGCGGCACGGCACGCGCGGTGGCCTGATTGGCAGCCGCAGCACGTGCAGGGCTGCCGAAGCCCCACACCGCGCACCCCTGCGAGCCCCCGCCAGGTAGGCAACCCATCGTGCCCGCCGCCCTCGTCCGGGTGGTGTCCCTCGCGATGTATCTACTCTGCCACGGTTCGAGTGTACAAGTCCCGCACCGACCGGCCGGGCAGCCCCTCCCGAACGGCCGCGTCCAAAAGAGCGCCAGCCAACGAGAATTAAAAATCGCGGTCCACAGCGCGCGCCAAAAAAGACAAGATTTTTTTTTAAATTTTTTTTTGGCGGATTGTTGTTTTTGCTCCTTTTTTTACGGCATTGCCGCATCCACGCGCGTAGTACCTCTGGCCATTCTGAAGCTGCACATAATGCACTCCGCCGAGCGCTGCAGAGTCCGCGCGAACGCGAACCGCGCAGCGAGCCGCTGCTATGCCCTTGCGCACCTCATTTTGGCGTTTCAATTTTTGTTTCTCTGGCCGCCGCGGCCGCCGCGGCGGGCTGGCTCCGCACTCACTCCGGCCGGCGGTCCTAGGTCCCCTCCCTGTTTCAAGAGCATTGTTGTAGGGCCCTTGAGCAGGTGTAGCTCGCACCCCCTTCCCCTCCCCATGCTGGCTGCCAGCCCTGCCAGCGCCAGATGTAGGCCGCCCTTCACCGGCCGCCCTTCCCGCCCTCTTCTCCGCCACTCTTCAGTTTTATGGTTTTTACGCTCCACTCTCGAATCTTGGCGCGCCGCGGCGCTGGCCGCTCGCAACCCCCTCCCCCACCCCTCCCTCTCTCTGACCAGAGGAGAAATGTAAATATGGCGGCGGCGCGAGGCCGCGAGGCTGCGAGGCCACAGAGCTGCAATAACGGGCATTTCGCTGGGCCGAGGAAGACCACCCCGCCGCGCAGTCATTTCGTGGCGGGGCGGGGCGGGGCGGGGCGCAGCGGGGCGGGGCGGGGCGTGCCATCAGATAGCGCGTGTGCGACGACAAGCATCTCGCGCCGCCGATGATTGCCGTCCGCGTGCCGCCGGATGAAAAATTAAGCAGCGTCACTGTCAAATTCCCCGCCCGCAAAAGGAGGTGCCGAAAATGGAGTCGCGCGGCGGCGGTCCGGCCGATTCGCGTTGCCGATCCCCCGTGTGCTGTTTACGCGGCAAGATCGACTAAATGAGAGACAAAGGGAGGGAAATTCAGAGTGACCTGGGAGAAAAGAGACTGGAGTTCCTTCCATATTGATGATGAAGCGCTGGGGGGTGTCGATTACGGAACACCTTACCCGCGAACGGGGACAATGGCAATGCAGAAAAACAAACAGAGAAAGCGCCGGGCGTCTTGTTGTTGTTGTCCTTGTCGATAGGTTTTTGTTGAGAAAGTGCTGCAGTGCAAACCTCCTGCGACAATCCAAAACGAATTAGTCCGTTTTGCTTTCCGTGTTTTTTTTCCCCCTCGTTTTTTTCTTTTTTCGCTCATTTTTAAATTGCGTTTGGAGCTTGTACCGTCCCGTTCCGTTGGCAGCCCTGAGCTTATGCTGCCACACCTACCTCCCGGGGCGGATTAGGGCTAGGGCCGAGTCGTGGCCTGCCTGCCCTCCTCGGCTTATCAGCCCCCCCCCCCCCTCCCTTCCCTCCCCCCCCCTCCTCCTCCTGCGCCCCGGAGGCCGCACCGCCCTGTCGCCCGCCTGGTCGCCTGACCCCCTCTCGGTCTGCACGGCGAGGTAGGAGGTTCAGTGCACCGTGTTTCCAGAGAGCGTGGCATACTGCATTTCAGCCGAAATGCCCGCGCCACGCGTGCGGCGCACGGTGTATGTACTCCAGGTACCCCCGTGTACTGCAGCTATTACCAAAACTTTTACTTTTTGCCCCGGTCCCGTTGCCTGACAAGAAGTGAGACGTGTCCGCGCGCTGTTTTTGTTTTCGCGGAAGAAAGACAATGGGTGTGTCTAACGGGGTTGGCAGCGGAACTGCACACATTGATTAGAATACAAGTGCGTGCACACATGTGAGCGCGCGCCCAGTGGAGAGAGAGAGAGAGAGAGAGAGAGAGAGAGAGAGAGAGAGAGAGAGAGAGAGAGAGAGAGAGAGAGAGAGATTAGATCGCGTCTTTGGCAAGATGATCGATAGAAAACGACAATAGACTGTCGTGTAACCAGGTTTGTTTTTTTTTTCGCAAGTACCATTTTCGTTTTCAGTTTTCCGAGGTTTTTTTTTTTTCAACTTGAAACTTGCTGACCTGCCTGATTCCGCGGGAGCCGTCTTCCGAGTGCAGAACTACTAACAGGAGTGCGCCCGCGTGCCATCCGTCCATCAACACGCCTGCAGGCCTGCCAAGGCGGACACGGAGGACAAGACGAGTGTGACACGGGGCTGGCTGGGCTGGCCGAGCTGGACAGGCAGGACGGTGGCGGTGGACCGCGTGCCGCGGATGTAGCGAGGGTGTAGGGGTCGCCCCCAAACACCTTTCAAACCATTTTCGCCGTTTATACTCGTTGTGGTCCAAAGCTGTGTTAAGTGGCCTCACATATCGCTTACTATATTTTTTTTACTTTACGAGGGCTCCATGGTTTTTCAAATATTTGCTTACGGGGGAGAGGGGGGGGTAGAATAAGAAATATACACCCCATGCCTTTTGTCAGTACCAACGAGACACGTTTATGAAGGTTCACTCGGTACAAAAACTCGTCCCTTACGGCCCGCCCCCGTATTCGCGGGGGTAGCTGAGGGTTCCTTCCTGGAAGTAGCCAACAGGTTTATTACTTCGGCGTTGGCGGGGAGGGGGGGGAGGGGGGGGAGGGGTCGCCGCCGGACCCTGCCAAGAGGACGGAGGTCCCGTTCGGCCACAGCACCGCAGCACCAGCGAGCACACCTGAGGCGAGGCTGCCGAGACAGACAGGCCAAAGCTTCCTGTTTCTGGGAACCCGAAGGAGATTTGGCGAGCTGCAACTGCAGCAGCGCGGCGGCGAGTGGCGGTGACAGCTGAGAGAGAGAGAGAGAGAGAGAGAGAGAGAGAGAGAGAGAGAGAGAGAGAGAGAGAGAGAGAGAGAGAGAGAGACTCACTGCGCGTCCGGACACCTCGGCCGATCCATCAGGACGAAACACTACTTTACTTTTAGCGACCCATTTCCAAGTTGGAGAAATTTTCTTAGAAGAAAAAAATAAAAATAAAACCATGACCTGTATTATTTTTTAACGGTGCGTCGTCACAAAATCACTTTCTTGTCTCAAACTAAAACTTAATTTTTGGTGGACAGCAATAACTTCTCCGCGGTCAACAAGGTGCCCTGACAGTGCGCGCGAGGCTGCATAACTGTTTGGCTGAAACCATGAAACCATTAGACGCCTGATGGACACATTTACGACAGGCCGTCGTTATAAAAAGATTTTGTGTTGGGCCAACAAAAACGGGGACAAGTGGCGAGTGCTCTGTCTACTTTTGTCTGGATTTACAACCTCTGACACTGACGTGCTGGTGACCCGGCCGGGGACGAGTCGTCGAACCCGAGACATGGCGCGCTGCAGTTTCCGACCAGCATCGGCTGCAGAGAGGATTTCAGAAATTCTTGCATCGTCTCGGACATCGCGGAAAGCTTTACCAGCAGCGGCCCACGGCGGAAAACGTGTAGAAAGCCAAACCGTTTCGAGCAGGGTATTTGTCGTCACAATGTGCTGGCCAGGCGGACCGGCAAATCGGCCCGGGGGTTCAGCGCTCCGCAGCGGATGACGATATCTCCAGTGTTGTTGGTCCTCCGGTCGGCCTCCTCGTTCTCCGGCCGCACTGCGCGGGGCTGCGTGCGGGCGGCCCTTCGGCCACCGCGGCGGTGCGGTTCGGTGCGGTTCGGCGCGGTCCGGGCGGCGTTCCGGACGCGGCCGCGGCGAGACGCTCCCCGCCGCGCTCCCGCTGTGCCGGAGGACTCTACCCGGAGGCAGGCCGCCGGAGCCCGCAGAGCGCTGCCACCACGCTGTAGGGCTCTACCGCGCTGCACAGTGGGACTGAAGACCGGTGGAGGCGGTCAAAATCCCGAACGCGTTTTGAGCTTCAGAGTCCCTGAATGGGACTCGAACCGAACGTGTGACGCCCCACCGATGGATTGCTCTCCGAACGAGGAATCTATTTCGCCTGCACCAGTCCTCTGGCCCACTGTAGAACTGTACGTGTACGTCCTCCCCCGGTCCGGAGCTCGGCGCATTCCAGGGATGCGATGCCAGCCCCGCCCGGTTTGCTTTTAACCCAACTGCAATTATTATTGCTCATAAATTGGAACTGGCCGGGCGACGCGACGACGCCAGTGGACTTTGCAACTCGTCGCTCTGTCTCACTCGCACCCCGAGCCTTCTTGTTGTGCTACCGGATTGGCGCTGTGCTCGTTCGCCCGTTTCCGGGTCCATATGTTGGCGCCGCTGATCCAGGTAAGCCCCTCTGCTTGAGTCCGTCGACCCGGCCGGGCCGGGCCCCGCTGGGGGTAGCTAGAGGCCTACACTGTTGGAGTCTAGCGGGGCTACTTGAAGGCGAGGCGCTGACCTCCCACATGTCCTGCTCACATCGCTGGTCCCCGCAGTGGTCCCCCTGGGGCTCTCGCTCAGGTAGAGGCGGCTCCGGGCAAATCTGCTGCACCCGGCTCGGCCCGCTGCGCTCCTAGGTAGGTCACCGGCTGACATACCACAAGGCCTCTGCTAACTTGGCGAAAAAGTGCAACCGAAAAAAATAAATTGAGAATTTTTTTTGTTTTCTTCGGGAAATTTGACTAGAGGGTCCGTTTTGTGAATGAAGCGTTGCAGCAGATCGCCTTCACGGAAGGCAACCTGCAGGGAGCCGAACCCGATCAGATCGATCGGAGATAGGCGGCGGTGTCGAGGCAGTGTCCACCCACGCACCGGATGGACATGCCGCCCTCTCGTGAGAACACAGGTGGGAAGCCGAAGAGAGAAAAAAAAAAATTTAAAAAAAAGGACAAGAAATCGAGCGAGGTGGTGTCACTGGGGCGCGGGTTCCCGAAGGTCGGCGATCGGGAATCGAGGACACCCGAATACCTGGAATCGGTCCGCCATGAATGATGCCTGGGGTGTCCTCCAGGAACGTCTACGTACGTACGCCGCAGTAAAATGTGACCATCTTTATTGGCGCTTCGACGGAAAAATAAAGGAATTCCTCGGTGTGTGTGTGTGCGCGTGTGTGTGAGGAATGAATGGGCTGATATCAGCCCCACCCACCGCCAGCATCAGGGGGGAGGTGGAGCGGGTGGCAACGTCGGCCATATGAGGCCTAAAGACGCGTATAAAAAACGAAAAAAAAGGGACGAACGCCACTGTAAGCTGCAGCGACGCTGTGTCTGGCCGGTGTGTCCTGTGTGCTATATTAGCGGCTCCCCTCCCTTTTTTTGCGAGTAGGCATTTTTAACTCTTGGGGATATTTTTCACAGATTACTGTTCAACCCCTACAACCCGTTGCTCCCGTTGGGTACTTCCATTTTTATGTGTAAGAAACGGTGAAGTGCATTGGTGCAACTTTGAGGGAAAAAAAATTATCCTGCAGCTGGTATTCGAACGCGCGCCCGGTGGCGCTGGTCGGGCCAGACAGACTGGCTCCGCGGCCCAACGGGAGCCTCCACACACTCACAGTGTCACACAGACACAGGACTCGGAATCGGTATAAACCCATCGCAGTCGCAATCAACACAAGTGTGCCCAGTGTTCCCATTGTCTGGGGCCGCCCTGCCCTTGCTTCTTTCCTGAACAGGGCGTCTCGGACGAGAAATAATACTCTCTCTCTCTCTCTCTCTCTCTCTCTCTCTCTCTCTCTCTCTCTCTCTCTCTCTCTCTCTCTCTCTCACACACACACTCACGCACACAGCGCAGACAGTAGCGTACTCCTTTCGATCGCTCCACTTTTACCATCACTTTCCCAAATCTCTCTCTCTCCCTCCGCGGCGGCCCGCTCGTCATGTGACGTGATGGGCGCGGTCTTTAATTTCCGGCTACTCCGCCGCCGCAATACAGCGGGGCTGACGCCTGACGCTCTGTCTCTCTCGCACTCGCGGGGCGCTCCGCAGGAGTGCGAGAGAGACAGAGGGACAACCTTCGGAATCCGACTATACAGGATACAGATACCGCCACAGCCCCGCGTGCCCTTTTCCCGCGCTTTTGCACTAACACACGCACACACTCTCACACACACATAAGCCTCTTTTCGAGGGGCCGACGGCGTCGACGTCCATATTGCCGGGACCAGAATGGAGCGCAAGAGAAAAACAATTTCGGAAATCTTCGTCACCAGCAAGACCAGCAAGCAAGAGGTGGCCGCTGCAGTATCAATGTTCTTCTTCTGGTTCTTCTTCTTCTTCTTCTTCTTCTTCTTCTTCTTCTTCTTCTTCTTCTTCTTCTTCTTCTTCTTCTTCTTCTTCGCCCACTGTGCGGCCCCGGGGGTTGCACCACGACGTACGCGCGCAACCGCGCGCAGCGTTCTTGCAAACCGTAAAATCCCCTCCTCCCCCTGCCGAGGATCCGACAGGATGTGCAGCCGACGTGTGGGTCCACTGTGTGGGTCCTGCTGCGCTCGCTGCAGAGTGTCTCTCTCTCTCTCTCTCGCACTCGTTGTGCTTGCGAGAGGGACAGCGCCCGGTGAGGCTGCCGCCGTTGGCATCTGCTCATCGGCCGGCTGATGACTCGCCCGTCAAAACGTCATGCAGAGAGTTGAGGGCCGGGGCCACCCTGACGGCCCGGCCGCGGCCCCGCCGACCAATCAGAGGGCAGCGTAGCGCGAACACGGGCTGGGGGAGAGGTTGCAACCAGCGCAGGTACGCCACCGACCAAGTGCAGAGCAATACCATAAGCCGGCCTCACGATTTGAAAAAAAAAATCGTTTTGTTGCCGAAAATATGGATTGGATATGGCAGGAAGAATTACAAAAGCCTTTAAAAAAAAAAAAAAAAAAAGGGAAAAAAACAGAAGAAAAACCGCACGTTTGAACGCGAGGACGGCAAAAAAACAACTTAAATCAAACCGAATAAAAATACCGGCTCGTTCAGAAAACTTCGCACGGCCGTGTGTCTCGTGTGTGTGTGTGTGTGTGTGTGTGTGTGTGTGTGTGTGATCGTCATCGCCGTGTAGTGTATCCTCTTCGATTATTCTTAAATCGGGCTAAATGGCTAATTGAATGCGACCCCGGTGCACCACAATGGCCCCGCGACACAGACCGGCACGCGACTGGAGGTGTGTGTGTGTGTGTGCGCGCGATAGCAGCGGAGACGGACAATGCGGCGGGGTCATCGCTGTCTCGCTCGCTCTTGGAGGAGGCCAAACAAAACAGACCAAGGGATTTGTGGTGTATTCAACAAGTGTCTGATTGTTGACGAGCGGAGCCGAGCGGTCCGGCGAGCGCAGCCGGGCCGGCCGTCTTGAGCCGGGTCCGGGTCGGCCTTTGGGTCGGCCGGCCGTCGGCGTTATTCTTCAGTGTTTGCGAATAGCTTCCGGAACAGGTGACTGAAGGGCGGCGTCTGTCGCGGTCCCTTTACTGATGACGTCTTGTTGCGTCTTGCATGGCACGATGAATGCACGCCCCGCCCCACCGCGACGCCACGCCACAAGTGGTCGATCAAAATACAGTGCGGCGCGTCGCGTCGGTACACCACGTGTCGCGACGCCCCCCCCCTCTTCCCCCTAGACGGCGTTGTCAACATTTGGCCGCAGAAGGCGCGGGACCAAACCTTTGAGTCCCGGCTCCGGCCCACTGTGCGCCGGCCCGTGGGAGGTGCCCGAGCGTCCTCTGACCTCGCCGACGCACTAATTCGGGGCGCACGAACGCAGCGCGGCGTACCGAGGCCACCCGAAGGAAGCCGAGCGGCAAGGCGAGGCTGTCCTCGGCCGGCCGACGGACTGCCGGCCGGAGGACATGGAGGTACTCGCATATTAAGCAGGCGCCGTGTGAGTCATCTGTTGCGTGGGGCCGCGGTGCTACCCGTGCACGGCCCCGCTCCACCACATGCCGCGGTCCGCGGTGCAGCGACCGTGCTTTGGCGTCGCGCGTCAGCCTCACCTGGCGGCAGCGGCTCGCGCGGCTCGGCGCAGGCCACTCCCCTCCACGCCCGGCCGCCCCCACCACCGCCCCCCACCACCGGCGGCGCGGCCCCCCCACCGCCCCCCTCCGCGCGCGGCTGCGCGATGCCATTGGCCGGCGGGCCGCATGGCAGCTCCCGCCACCCAATCGACCCGCTGGGCGAGCCGCTGGCGTGGGGCGGGGTGGGGCGGGGTGGGGCGCGGTGGGGGCGGCAGGCGGGCACCGCGCCGGGAGCGGCCTGGCCGGGACGCCGCCACGCTGCCGCTGCCTGGCGCTGCCTGCATGGGCCGTGCCGCTGCCAGACGAGAGAGGCCTTCTGTACAGGGTGGAGGTGCGTCCTGCGTGTCGAGTGGCTCCGCGCGGTCTGCCGTGTCCGTGTCGCCGTGTCCGTGCCGCGCCCGCCGCCGTGCCCGCACGCATGCACGCGCCGTCGCGAGCCCGCGAGTGAGACAGTGATCAGTGTCAACAGTGAACGAGTGTTATGTGTGTGTGAAGTGAAAGTGCCGAGCTCGCCAAGCTGTACGCCAAGCTGTACGCACCACGAGCAGACGACATGTTGACGATGGAGTCGGACCTCAAGGGAGGCAGCCTGCACGCCACGGTGCCGCCGCACCACGCGCTGCACGTGCACGGCCACCACCCGTCCTCGTACCTGGGGCACATGCACATGTCGTCCCAGCAGCCGCAGCAGCCGCAGCAGCCGCAGCAGGCCCACGCGGTGCAGTCGCCGCCGCTGTCGCCGCCGCTGCAGCATCAACACCAGCACACCATGGCGCAGATGGGCCACCAGGGCCACCAGCACCACGTGCAGCCCTCGCATAGCCCCCTCGGCCACCACAGCCCCCTCGGCCACCAGAGCCCCCTGCAGAGCCCCATCGGCCACCACAGCCCCCTTCACCAGAGCCCCCTCGGGGGCCACCAGCTGCAGCAGCACCAGCACGGCCTGGGGCACCCGCAGCAGCAGCAACACCACCACCAGGCGCCGCCGCAGACCCAGCACCACGGCCAGCACCCGACCAACAACAACAACAACACCTCCAAGGCGAACCAGAACATCGACCGCGTGAAGCGGCCCATGAACGCCTTCATGGTGTGGTCGCGCGGCCAGCGGCGCAAGATGGCGCAGGACAACCCCAAGATGCACAACTCGGAGATCTCCAAGCGGCTGGGCGCCGAGTGGAAGCTGCTCTCCGAGACGGACAAGAGGCCCTTCATCGACGAGGCCAAGCGGCTGCGCGCCGTGCACATGAAGGAGCACCCCGACTACAAGTACCGGCCGCGGCGCAAGACGAAGACCCTCCTGAAGAAGGACAAGTACCCCCTCGGCGGCGGGCCGCTGCTGCCCGGCGGCCAGGACCCCGGCCGGACGGTGGCCGGCGGCCAGCAGGGCGGCCGGGACATGTACCCCAGCCTGACCAACGGGTACATGCCCAACGGGTACATGATGCCCACCGACCCCAGCGGCTACCAGCAGCACTACGGCTACCCGCGGTACGACATGAGCCAGATGCAGCACAACTCCCTCAACTACATGAACGGCTCGTCGTACGGCATGTACTCGTCGCCCACCACGGTCCCCGGGCCGGCGGGCTCCCCCTACCAAATGCAGCAGCCCGGCTCGCAGATGTCGTCGTCGCACAGCCCCAGCGGTAGCAGCATCAAGTCTGAACCCGTGTCGCCGTCGCCGGGGCCCAGCCCCGTGGTGGTGAAGCGCGAGTACACCGGCGGGCCACCTGGGGGCCCCCCGACCCCGGGCGGCGGCACCCCCTCCGCCGACCTCAACCGGTTCATCTCCATGTACCACCTCCCCGACCCGGAGCAGCAGAGGCTGCAGCAAATGCAGCAGCAGTACAACCAGCACGCGCAGCAGCAGGAGCACATGGGCCTGTCGCACATGTAGGACCTCGCCCTCGGGTCGTGCCAGTACGACAACGGCATGCCCGAGTGCTGAAAGTGCTGAAAGTGCCATCCATCCGTCGGACTCGCTGTGGAGCCACCCCTTGTTTACCCCCCTCCCCCCTTGCTTATTTGTTAAGGCCGAGACTGTGATGTGTGCTAAGTTTAAGTTAGGACGTTGTGTTCCATTAAGTTTGAGTGTTTTATTATTATCGGTGGTCCTCGTTGTGTTTTCTTCTTTTTTGGTGATGACGTAGCGCGCGGAAGGCTGTGTCTAGTCGCGGCTGGCTATACTGTGAGTGAGTCCCTGTTGCCTTTTTCGAATGGTTTCATTCTGTTTTTTAAAGTGAGAAAGTAAAAAATCGTTTTGTTTCTAAAGCAAGTAATTCTTGTTCATGTTCATTCAATTTTTAGATTGCTTTTTTAGAACACGTTATTGATTCGTATTATGATTCTTATTAAAACTCAGTCATTGTTCGAGTCACTTTTTTAATTCACACAGAGAGAGTGAGAGAGGATGCGTGCGTGCGTGTTTGTGTGAGAGTGAGATGAGTTATCAACCAGTGATTATTATTACTCTTGGGTACAGTCCGTTGTTTCGTTCTGTTTATTTCCTTGTATGAACTAGGCGCAATATTACTATCAAGATTCAGATGGACAGTTTGTTTAAGTTAGGGATATTCTAAGACTGTTGAGTTACGTGCTTAAATCCTAGTATCATTAGTTCTACCGTAGCCCGCTGCTGGTATCCGGTGGGCTGATCTTTGCGCGCTCCAAGGGAGCTACCTTTAAGTGTTGTTTCTTTTTTTTTTTTTGTAACTGAAAGAATCTTTGCCGCGATTATTGTTGATCTCATTGTTGGTTGTTCCTGTGCCAAATTTCGCGCGTTATGTTTTAACGTTTCCCGCTGCCGAGCGCGCCAAGACCAGCCCGCCCCAACCCGCCCCAACCCGCCCCAGCGCTTTGGGTCCTCGATTCGCGTGACCGCCACCCGCGTCACGACCTGCGCAGCGCGACGTCGGGCGTCGGTCACGCCTTGTCACTTCTCGTCACGTCTCGTCACGGGACGCCCCGCCGCGCCGCGCGTCTGCACGGCCTCCTCGGAGACACGCACGCACGGCGCGGCCCGGCCGCTCGCAGCGACACTGTGTTTCTGGATGGCATTCCCCGCAAACTGCCGTGTGAACCAAGGGCCGTCCCTAGAGCCGGGCCGCGCCGACGTCTTAGTGATAATTTAGTGAAAGCACGTGGCCGGGATGCACGTGGCACCCCGTGCGCAGTGGCCCAGCAGAGCAGCTTTGGCGGCCTAAATTCTAGACGCGTTTTGACTCGAACCGAACTCACACGTTCGGTTCGAGTTTTATAGTGACTCTGGAGCTCAAAACGCGTCTAGAATTTTGTCCGCCTGCGTTGGTTATCTCGCCCACTGTGCCGCGCCGCCATCCCCGTGCCGCCGTAGGATAATCGTAATTGTGGTATTTTTAATTTTAGGGCAGTCATAAAATAGGACGGGCGAGCCCGCAGCGCTGATACGGCTGCGTTTCTATTTTTGATATGGATGAAAGTTCCCGGTGATTCTCAAACTTTTGTCAGGCTGTTTTTGTGTTTTAGTTTTTAGAGGCGCGACCGCGTGTTCGCCGCCCGTTCACACCGCAGTTTGTTTTTGTTTACATTTTCCCGGAATGTGCCGCGGCCCGGCGGGTCCGGCGAGCGTCCCTTCACCGTCTCGTCCCCGCTCATTTGACTTTGCGATGGGTGCGAACGAGACAGAGAGCATGACGTTCCTGGACCTCCTGGCCGCGACTGGTTGCCCTCCAAAGCGCTGGGATTCTTCTCCCTGCAACGGTCGGGGGGCGGTGCTCTTGAGGGTGCCGCCGCTCTGCCAGGCGGGGCGGGGCGGGGCGGGGCGGGGCGGGGCGGGGCGGGGTACCGGCGGTGCAGGCAGGCGGGGTCGAAGGGTGACCACGGCCGCCCCCTGCGGTCGAACCCCTGCAGAGACCCTGCGGGCCGACAAGCGATGTATACGTGTTCCATCTCGCAGCCGCCTTGATATTCAAGCCGCCAACTTGTTTCCAATTTTGTTTGTTTTTCGTCCGTTGGTTCATATCTTGTTATAGCCCACCGATAGTGAGTACGCATGCTGGCAACAAGTGATGACTGTGACGGCGAATGTGGCGCCAAAATGAGTACCGCTAGGCGAGTGTTTTGGTTCGTTTATATTAGTACAACTCGTCCTCCAGGGCGACACCAATGAGTTGTCGTGCTCAAACTGATGGGCTGTAAGTGGTATGTAAATAAGAATTTATTTTAGATTTATACATATATAAATATATATATTGATTTCCATCTCTTAGCAAGGTTTTCTGTAATCTATTTGAAGACTGTTCATACACTTTCGATTGTATATAAAATATGTACATAAGTGAAAATTGTTAGCATTGTGGGACTATAAATTCTTTTATTGTGAAAGTTTGGAGCTTATGTGAGAGAAACCCCAGTCATATGTATATATGTAAATGTGGTCAATGTGAAAATTTGTTGGCCTGTATTGAACAAAGTTTATTATTTATGGCACGATCTCTGTTCAATGTTTCCATTTTCAAACCATTTTCAATCAAGACGACATGAACATAATAAAAAAAAAAGTTTGAAGTCTGTATTTGCCTTGTCATGCTTTTATTGAAACTACCGTATACTCATCCCCACTCGAAAAGATTTAAATCAGAAAAATGAGAGAGAAGCGAGTTTTGGGTGCCAGAGGCTGGCAACGAAACTCTGTTTTAGCAGACTAATGAATCTAGTCCTGCCTGCGTGACCACGCGGTGACCGCGCAGTACCGACAATGGGCGCAAGCAGCGAGAGGCTAGCGCGGGAGTTGAACACGAAAGGAGATGCATCGATAGCAGCGCATGCAATCTGGCCAATCAAACAGCGGCATCAGCGGCGCCCGCACGGAACAGTTTGACACCTTGGTGTGTTTCCACAAACAGAGTACTAGTACATACGGCACATTGGTGGATTCGGTTCGCGTGTGGAGAAAGCACTGTCAAAAGTGGAATTGGAATGGAGTTACAGAAATTGGATTCAGCTACAGCAGTTATTTGAGGGTATTCCTTTATTTTCATTCAAGTTGCAAGCAACCTTGACAGTTTTTGTTTTTAGGGGGTCGACTTTTGGTTTCATTCGAAATAATAATTCACTGTTTTACAGTAGTAGCATTTTATAGCGCACACAAACCGAATTGATTTGGGCAGTACCCATAATCCCCGAGGCGCGGCGGTCCTTTTTTTCTCTCCTCTCTCTCCATATGATAAATCTCCTCAAACTGGGCACGCCTTTCGGAATTTCAATATGGCTCATGACACTGGCCGAACGACAACAACTCCATCCCACCCTCGCGGAGGGCCATCGGGTCGGTGCGGCGGCCGCCGTGCGCAGCAGAAGAAGAAGAAGAAGAAGCAGGAGAGTTCGTGGAATAAGATATGACAGCGATGACCCGGGATTGCGCGGGGCGGGGCGGGACCGCCAACTCCCTGGCGGCCGATAGTCGCCAGCAGTCCGTGTGGCGCCAATATTAAACACGCTTTAACGCCACATGTTTACGAGGTTATGACGCTCCCCTCGGACACACCAGTGCTTTCGCCGCTCTGTCTCTCTCGCACCCGCAGTGGGCCGGCTCGTGAGTGCGAGAGAGACAGAGCGACGAGAGCGGAGGGCACCAGGCCTCTGCAATCATGGCCGCGCCGCGCCGCGCAGTCCCCGGGGTGCGCTCCTTCCTCCCTCGGCCGTTGCATGTCGTCGCCGGGGACCGGGCCAGCCGCGCCGCGCCGCGCCGCGTCGGCTGCTGCGGGAGGGGACCGCGCGGTGTTTACCACCGGTAGGGGTAGGTACAGTCCGTCGCAAGAACACCGTCCGAGAATACCCCGCGCTGCGCTGCGTCGTTCACTTCCACTTTCACTGGCGGGGCCTTCTCGGGGCTGCCGGTCCGAACGCTGACACACAATGGGCGGAGCAGGCGGAGCAGTGGCGGGGCTCGGAAAGTTGGGTCAAGGGTTTTGTGGGAGTCCCATTGAGACGGCCGGCGGCGCGGGAGGGGCGGGCGGACCCAGGTCCGTGGGATAGGTCAGCACACCTTCACTTTGAACTTCAGAAATAAACACCAGGCCGAGGAACAAACGGGTACAGGGCTGCTGGCGTCGCGACGTCGCGGGAGCCGGCGGCCGACCCTCAGCCTTCAAGGACTTCACCCTCCACTTCTTGGTGGAGCGGAGGGGGAGCGAGCGGGAAAAAAGCGGGCTGCACGCCGTCGCTCTGTCTCTCTCGCACCCCTACGACGTGCCCCACGGGTGCGAGAGAGACAGAGCGACGGATCGGCCTGCCGTCTGACCATTAGCTCTGCGCGGCGCGGCGGTGCAACCGCCAAGTACGCGCAGTGCGCATTAGAGCTCAAGAGAGCGCGCCTCGGGGGTGGCAGCCAGCCTGCAGCGCGACCCCAGGCACCGACCCCTGCACCTACCCCAAGTACCAACCCCAAGTACCAACCCCGCGGTGCCAACAACAAACTGGTGCTCTGCCGGCGCGGCGGGGAATCGGGCGATACGGCGCGCGATGTCGACAGGCACCCAGCCAGGCAGCCAGCCAGGCAGCCAGCCACGCTGACTGGCGGTCGTCACACGCGAAGCAGCTCCGTGTACCTCGCCAAAAAATGTAATCCTTTTCATAGCTTTATTTTTCCAGGGTTGGCGCGCTTCTTCCGCTAACGCTGGGCTGTCGCGGACAAGGCAGGCATGGCGGCAGAGGGGAGCCAAACCCAACCCCGTCCTGCCGACGGCCAAGAAGGGGGTCGCGCGGCCGCCCCGCCCCGCCCCGCCCCGCCTCGCCCCGCCGCGACGAACCGACACCGCGACAAGCCAACAGCCTTCCCTCCAGACGCTTGCGTCACCGGCCGCCAGAGGGCTCCACCTGGCGAGGCTCCTTGTTCTCCACTGCTTGGGCTTCCTCCCCCCCTTCCCCTACCCCTCTCCTTCTCTCGACTTTTCCCGTTTCCATGCCTCCTCCTGCGCATTTTACCGGCAGTGTATTTTTCCCCCGCATTTTTTTGTGACGCTGAAATTGAAATTAGGACGTCAGGCATCAGTCGTGTCCAGCGTTCCGATTTGCGTTTAACGTCATGCTTCTGGCTTGTCTCTCCCCCTTCCCCCCCCCCCCCCACACACACACACACACAGAGGCAAGCGCGGGCGGGCGATCATACGCGACCGGAGCGATACGCGGCGAGACAGGTCAAGGCGCCCCCCGCATAGCGTATGCAGCGTGTATGATTATGAAGCCTTTATTCATTGGCGTTCCACGCGGGCTAATGAATGGAGTGGGACGGCTTGGGGTGGTGTGTGTGTGTGTGTGTGTGTGTGTGTGTGTGTGTGTGTGTGTGTGTGTGTGTGTGTGTGTGTGTGTGTGTGTGTGTGTGTGCGCGCGCGCGCGTGTGATGCGGTGCCTGCATAGTGACAACACGGGACCGATTCGCATGCCCGCGGCGGTGTGTTGGTGAGGCGGTGTGTTTGTGTTCGTCGCGTCGCCGCCACCGCCACCGCTTTTGTCGGCATAAGGGTTATCATCACATATTGATTGCGGAAAAATTGGTCCAAGAGTGGCGGTCCGGACCGCATCGCCAAACAAACAGAGAGGGTGCTCGTTGCTCTGCTTGCGCGTCTCGAGGACGAGGAGGTCGCTCCGTCTCTCTCGCACCCGAACGGAAGGTGCCATTGAGAGCGAGGACGCAGCGTCAGGATGCTCTCGGAATCGCGCTCTGCCGGGCGCCGCGCACCGGTTGCGAAAATTCATAATTCCTGCCGAAAAGTTAATGTTGTGACGGCGGGGGAAAGGCTATTAGTTCTCGCCGCGCCGCCGCCACGCCACCCCTTTCTAAAGGATGTCCCGCTATAATTCGTGGCCGGCGTCTCCGTCGCGCGCAGAGCGTCGCAGAGCGTCGCGGTGCCACGGGCGGCGACGGCGTCGTCCACGCCGTCGGGGCAGACAAAACCAGGCGACGCTAGCAGCGCCGCGCTTTCGCGCAATTAAGCAAACGACCGTCAGATTGCAGAGCCTCCCTTCCGCGCCGCGCCACGCCGCGCCGCCTCCTCCGCCCCGGGAAGATATTAGTCCGAGGCTTTGGCCAAATCGCGGAACCGCTAAATGAATGAGCCGGCGACCTCCTTGAGCAAGAAGGGGAGGCGAGGGTGTTAATGTGTGGTCCGGGCGGCCGGACGATGGTCGCGGGTTCGAATCCCGGCGGGCCATAAATCGGGGTAACAGCGGCTCGCCGCTCACGCGTGAACAAGGACCAAGGTGAGGCACGCCGCGCTACTCTGCCGTGAAATCTTTTTCGGTCCGGCAGTGCGGCCGGTCGACCCGGCAGGCCGGGGGATCATGCAAACTGGCCATTACAGTGGCGTCTGTCTCTCTCGCACTCGCGGCCCGGCCGGCGAGGCAGACGACGCCCCGCCGACGGGGGCGAGGGTGGGGCGACCCTAGACGCCGGTGGTCGAGGCGGTCATCAAGCAGCACGCCGTGGCGGCAAGATTCAATTTGCCCGGCCGTCCGCACAGCCACTGCACAAAGAGCGGCCGCGGCCGGGAATCGAACCAGCAGCAGTGGCGAGGACGCGCGTCGCGCGCCGGTTCGACGCGGGATGAGTGACGTGCCATCGGGAATTCCATTTTCAAGTCCTTCTCTTCCCGCCGCAGTTGTTTTGGCCGCTGGCCCACTGTGCGTCGCCGTGCAGGTGGGTGGGCCGCCGAGCCAGGCAGCCGCTAGTCGTGCGGGGATCGGCGCGGCGCTGCTCCGCTCCGTGGGGCCGTCCGTGGGGCCGCCGGGCCGTGAGGGTGACTGATGAGAGTTAATGGCTTCGCATAACGAAACACAGTGGAACACAGAGGAACACACGGATCGCTAAATGCGCAGCCCGCCTCGCCGAGCATGCGTCGCAGGCCGGCCGGACCAGCCGGGGCCTCGAGCGAGGCTACCTTACTCGGGTTGCCGCCGCGAGGCTAGATTCAATTGGCAACCCCGCAGCGGCCGTTTACACTGGAGAGGCGTGCGCGAGCGAGGAATCCATGCACAGGGCGCTCTGTCTCTCTCGCACCCCGACGGGACGCCGCACGAGTGCGAGAGGGACAGACACCGCGGGAACGCGCAAAGGGGCGCTAAAAGAGGCATAACGCGCACGTCTCTGGCCCACTTTGCCTCTAATTAGCAGTTGCATGGCGGGGCCGGCGGGGCTGGCAGGCTGGCGGGGCTGGCAGGCTGGCAGCCGCGGAGAACCTCCCCGTCTTCCTGCCCACACATGCACGCACCGTGCGCGCCGCGTGGCGCGTCGGGCGGCGTCGGGCGGCGTCGAGCCCCACATCCACATTCGTCAAACGCTCCAGGGAATGCCAGAGCGAGCCGAAGAGCGAGGCAGCGCTGCGGTGCACCGGAGTTGCTGGAGCGGCTCGGCGCGGCGGCGTAGCGTGGCGTGGCGTAGCGTGGCTTCAATTTGTCACCGGCGACCCGGCCGCGGCCGCGCGGGGCGCACCGGAGGGGCGTGGCGAGGCGGGGCGGGGCGGGGCGGGGGGACGTCGGCGCGGCCCACACAAAGTGGCGGTACCTGTCACATGCAGGGTCAGGGGTCCGCGCGTAGCGGTGAGCCTCTGTCCGTCGGTCCGTCCGTCCGCCCGTCCGCGGCGGTCTCTATCCGAGGACCAGGTGAGAGCTCATCAGCGGCCGCGGAGTGGTTGTAGGGGAGCGGCAACAGCCTCAAAGCAGCGCGGCTGGTTGCACTGGTTTCACGTGCAGCGGTAGCGTACATTGTTGTGGGCGTTTCTCGCCCGATCTTATCAGCACGATAATCACGCAGCGGGTTTTATTTTTTCTCACACACGGACACACGCACACGCACACACAGACGCACACGCACGGTGGAACAGCTGACCGGACACCCGTCACACTTTGATGACGTCGGGGAGGGGGGGAGGGAGGAGGGAAGGACAAGGCGTGGATGGCGAGCCAAAGGGTTCCGCCCCGGAACGCGTATGTACTGCATCCCGGCGGCCTCAAATAGAATACCGCGATAAAGAGCGAAAACACTGGCGTAGTGTGTGGCTGACCGCGGGCAATATAATTCGTAATCTGATTTTTAAAATTTAGTTTTTGAAACTTTTTTTTTTTTTTTTAGTTTTTCTTTTGTTTTTGTTGAAAATTATTGGCGGCTGTGGCTCCGGACGCAAGCCAATGTGTCCTAAATGTTGGCCAGACTGGTGCGGACACGCCAGGTGGGCACGGGGGATCACGCTCGTCGCGCGCGCACACACACACACACACACACACACACACACGTCGTGCTGGTACACAGCAACATCCGGCAAATCAGACAAATAAAGCCAGATAAAATGCGGACGACAGAAAACAAAACTCGTTCTGTTTTAGGCGCGCATTAACGGGGGCTATGATTCAAAACGATTAGCACGCGTATTTTTGGCTTGTTTTCGGGCGTTATTTCCGTAATAGGTACGTCATTTTTTCCTCACCTTTTTTTTTTTTTTTTTTTTTTTTTTTGGTCGTGGGTTGGAGGCATCGGGAATGTTGGTGGGCGTGGGACAGACCGCGGCGCGGCGTTTGATCCGGACCGCCCTCCAAGTCACTGACGGCACGATGACGTGACAGGGTGCCTCGATAGGTATCGATTCGTGAGTATCGAGACATCGAACTGGCACCGCGCGTGCGGCCGGAAAGGTGCCGGAAAACAGACGCGGCTGTATTTTTGTTGTTCTCTTATTTTTGTGAAGAGCCCCTATGGGGACGGGACAGTCCGGCCAAGGAGGTGTTTCCGTCCAGGATACGCGTATTAGTTCCCGTAATGAAGCACTCGCGTGCCGCGGGGCGGGCTTGGGGTGGCGCGGCACAGTGGGCGGCACGGCGTCACGCGGCACGGCGCCCCAACAGGTAACCTCCCCCGCGAGCTACGGCCGGAGCGTTAATCCATTAGAAAGCCCCAGACGTAAATCACACGTGTTTATTGGCCCGGGTTCGATTCCCGTCGGGGCCCTGGGCGGACAAACGTGCGGCTCTTCGTGTGCACGAAAATCCGACGAGCGCACCCGGCCTGGCGCGGGGATCGAACCCGAGCCTGACGCCGACGGCTAGCGCACGGAAGAAGACTCTTTGCGCGGGTTGGGGTTGCCTGCACACGTTGAATTAGTTTTTCCCTCTTATTTTTTCTGGTAAATTTTAATTCCCCCAAAGGGAAAAAAATGACACCTGGATGAACGACGGCCGAATGACAAATGACTGGGCGACGGCAGCGCCGCGACGGCCTCGCTCGGAAACACTGCGAAGCACAGGGATGATGACGCGGCACGCGGCAAGCGCCGTCTGTTTTATTTATTTTTTCAATTTTTTTTTTTCCCACTCTTTCTTGTTTATTTCATCGTTTTAATGTGTCGTGGATTTTCCCCTATGTACCCATTTTTCAGCGCCCCGTGGCACTCCCGCCCCGCCCCGCCCCGCCCATTCCCTGGACTGCTGGAATTACATCCGCGTGCAACCAGATGCAGCGGACGGGACGCAGGACGCCCAGCGCACTGCCTGGCTGGAGTGACAGTTCCCCCCCCCCCCCCCCCCCCCCCGCGCGCCTTCCTGCCGCGCTACGCCCTAGGGCGGAGCAGCGCGCCACAGCCAAGCCAAATTTTTCATACGCGGCCAGTGTGTCGCCCTGGCCGGCAAGCAGCGACTGGAGCACACCAGACGGAGCTGGACCAACTCAAAACGCGTCCTGAGTTCCTGCCGCCTGGGCCGGTCCTCTGGCCCACTGTGCGGCCGCGCCGCGTCACTAATACTTCCTGGCTGTCCTCCAGCGGGGCCCAGCATCGCGAGGGTCATCTCATGTTGGGCTGCGCACTCTCGCACGCACAGGGCCCCCGCGCAAACACGAGATGTTTATTCAGCACCCTTTTTTTTTTTTTGCAAGCCCCAGATTTTTTATTTTTTTTTGCCTTTTTTTCCGCGTGACCGTGACTCGGGAGAACAAGGAACAACAGATTTCGCTTTCAGTTTTCACGGAAGTCGCCTCTGGGCGCGCTTCGCAGAACTCCAAAAAATGTTTTCCACCAAAATCCAGAGAAAAAGAAAATGAATCAAATCTTGTACCTCCGGTGGGGCACTACTTTATTGCGCCCCGAGACAGGGGCAGTGAAGGACGGCCGCCGTGCCGTGCCGCGCCGCGCCGAGGGTTGAACAAGGCGGGCGATACCTCTTCGTCGACGTCGGCCGACCGACACCAAAATTCGGAGGAAATATATGAGCTCGATGGCGCGCGAGCGGGAAGCGGTGCGCGGCGTCCGGGTCGGAAAAGGGGCGAAGGGGGTAGCGAAGGGATGCCTCGGCCAGGGGGTAGCGCGCGTGTACACACTATGTGCAAGATAAATGGAAGGCGGTTCAAACCAAGCGCCCCCCCGCCCCCCCCCGCCCCGTCCTGGCCGTCGCGGCGCCTGTCAGACACGGTAGATTAGTGCGGGCCGCGATCGCGGCGCCTAGCACGTTACGATCAATCAGCTGCGTATCAGGCACGCATGCAGTTTGTGATTAATTGCTCATTTTATCGCGTCTGTCTGTCTGTCCGTCCGTCCGTCCGTCTGTCTGTCTGTCTGTCTGTCTGTCTGCCGCTGTCCGCGCGGCCGGAGCCGGTGGGTAGGCAGCCAGGCGCGACACAAGGGCCTGGCGGCAGTCCGCTGACACGCAGACAGACAGACGGACAAGCCGGTGCATTAGCAGACTTCCTGACCTGTTGCTTATGTCACGGTCGTGGTGCGTGCGCCTCGTGCGCCAACGCCCACCACCACGCGAGTGGTTCGTGGTTCGCGGTTCACGCCGCCATCAACACGACGAATGCCGAGCTCGCTCGTTGCGAAGGAACATGCACTTGGCCGCAACAGTAGGTTCGATCTTTCCGCATATTCGGTAAACTCCGAGCGCTTTTTAATTTTTCGCACTCGCTTCTTCTCTTGAGTGTGCAAGCACTGGGCGCCGGAGCTGCTTGGCCGATGCCGCTGGCCGGCAGCAGCATCCGAGTCTCGCGGGTGAAATAATATTATTGCGTTTTGCAGCAATCGCGCAAGCCGGGAAGCCGGGTACATAAAGTGACAAGTCCCTCCAGCCAGGCCAGGCCCACTGTGCCGGCCCCCCAGCACGGCCACTGCGGCCGTGGCCGAGTCCCAAGTAATCGGAGCCGTGGAGTGGCGTGCCTGACTCACAGTGTAGCAGCGAACCCCGGCCAGGGCACTACTTGGCATCCCGCCTCGACGTCCGCGGGTTGGTGCCCCTGAGGGGCGCGGCGCGGCTAAAGAGCCCTGCAGCCCCGCGCCCAGGCCCCCGCGACGCCCCCTCCGGGGCGACTAGGCGGCCGTGGAGGCCCCAGCCCTGCCTGCCCCGGCCCTAAACTTGCTGAGTGACTTTTCGTGCTTCAAACTTGGACGCCTAAACTTGTCTATAAATTCGTTTCCGCGCCGACACATCTGCGTTACGCAAACTTCACCTCTGCCCCGTCGTGGCCGCGCTGATTCGCGGCGCACCTCCCCGAGTAGTGCACAGTGGGACAGACGACCGGCGAGGAGGCAAAAACTCTAGACGCGTTTTGAGCTCCAGAGTCGCTAAATGGGACTCAAACCGAACGTGTGACCCCACTGCTCTCCGAACGAGGAATCGATCGGTAGAGGTTACTCGTCAAAACGTGTCCGGGTCTTCTGGCCCACAGTGCGTCCGCGCGGCCGGCGGGTGGCGGTGCGGCACGGCGCTTCTAGCGGTAATTAACGACGAATTAATGTGTTTGCCTAACTTTTCCGCGACCGCAGCGCCTCGCGGACAACGCCAAGATCGCGCAGGGCTTGGCTGCTTCCCCGTAATGGCAAACTGAGTGATGGATTTTCGACCGCGGCAGCGCGGCAGGGCCTTTCATTCTGCGCGAGACACAAATCCATTTCTCCCTCACCTGGCTCACCTTAATGGCGGCGTGGCGCGGGGCGGGACGGGGCGGGGCGGGGCGGGGCGGGGCGGGGCGGGGCGGGGCGGGGCGGGGCGCCACCGCGAAACGCAACATGCGCGCTCCACCGCCACTGTCACAACAATCACTCAACAATAATTTGTCTTATTGGTTTAGATGGGGCAGAGCCAGGCCGACCCCATCCGTGGGAAATCTGCCAAATCCTTGCAGCGGCGGGCGCTACCCCTCCCCTCCCCTCCCCCTCACCTATTTCCACCGCGGCACCGGGAGACTGAGGGGTGGTGGGGGCCTGCTGCCTGATGGATCGTCAGAAACATGCTCGTTCATGATATTGATGGTGCGTGGGCGAGGGGGGGTCGGGGGAGACAGGGGGCAGGGGAGCCAGGAGGGGGTATGATCGGTTCGGCTTGTGAGGTCCCACAACACGTATCGAGGCTTCACGCCGCCGCTACCCGCAGCGGGGCGCGGGCTGGCGGGGCGCGGCCCCCGCAACCCCCGGCGGCGCGGACCCCTGGTCCCTGAGGTTGCGGACGTTACAGACCCCCCTTGCCGACGACTGGGGGTCAGCAGGGTCGTCCGAGGTACGGAAACTCACCATTATCTATTCATTTATTAACATTTTCGACATCCTTCTTTTTTTTTTGACGCGATGTGACAGTCTATTCGAATACTCTTAGTGCACACATATCACGGTCAAAGCAAAGGACACCCTAAAAAAAATAAAAATGGCGCTCTTGGCTGCGATAGTTCCGGACGGCGCGCTGGACAAATGATAACGATTCTAGAGAAAGATAATCCTGCGGCCACTGGATTCCAGTCGTCGGCGTCTGTGTGTGCGTGCGTGTGCGTCTGTGAGCGTCCGTGTGTGCGTGTGTGGGAGTTAACGGCCGTCGCCTGGAGACTGGACGCGATGACCCTCTCCGAGTTATGGCTCGATATTAAGTTGGAAAACCATAAATGTGGGAAGGGGGTGGGGGGGAAGGCAACGGCGGTCAAGCGGCCGCGTCCAGCCAGGTGCCTCCCCCCTCCCCCTCCCCCGCGCCTAGAGTGTAGTCTCCTGTCTCTCGTCGTCGCTGTCCTTCGTTTTCGCGAACCCCGAGCCGGTGAGCTGTCAGTGCCGCTAATTGGCAGCTGAGCTGGACCCCTCGGCCTTCTCAGGGCAGTGACGGGGCGGTGGCCGGCCGGTTCCGGCAAGTGCACTAACGGTCCCTCCGCTATACACAGCAGATGTCAACAGACACACGTCAAATGCGCCGAGCACAGCGAAGATCTGCGAAGCGGCCGCAGGTCAGAGCTCCACTCCCGTACCGCGGACCGCGCGCCTCGGACATAACGAGCACATAAAAAACAAAAACAAAACGATAAACGCTAACTCGCGCATGAGGCTTCTGTTTACCCGAAGAAATAAATTTATCATCATCCCCTCCCTTTAAAAAAAAAAATTAAAAAAAAAATATTTTTTTCCCTTTAATCTTTCGGCTGTGATTTTGTGCAAGTGAAGAAGTGAAATTGCTGGTTTTGTTTTTCCCGGAAACTGGAGCGCGTGGGGCGCGGCGGGGCGCGGCGGGGCGCGGCGGGGCGCGGCGGGGCGCGGCGGGGCGCGGTGGGGCACGCAGGTCATTGGGGGTGATTGCACCCGGCCATAAATCCGAGAAGGACACACTGCCCGCCCTTCTCCATCCCGCTCCAGACCCCGTCCGGAGTGCGCGACGCACAGTGGGCAAGAAGACTGGTGCAAGCGGACAAAACTCTAGACGCGTTACGGTCGCTAAATGGGACTCGAACCTAACCTAACCCCACCAATGGATTTCTCTCCGAACGAGGAATCCATTGGTCGGGTTACACGTTCGATTCGAGTCCCATTTAGCGACTCTGGAGCTCAAAACGCGTCTAGAGATTTGGCCGCTGGCAGCGGTCCTCTGGCCCACTGTACGACGTCGCACTACTACCTGCCCCCGTTGCAGCGTTACACTGCCATGCCTGCAGTGTGTGAAACGCCCGCAGAGCCAGCAAAGGTGGCATGAAATGCTGCCAACTTTACAGCTGCCAGTTGAACATCCTCGGCCACCAACGTAAACATGATTGGCTGAGTGATAGCTTTCACGCGAGTCAGTGCTCGGTTTGCTGCTGTTTTGTTGTTTTAGACCAACCATGCTTTATTTTTGCATACGCCCCGCTAATAGTTTGTACCCGGAGCACACGTGCATCGCCACCGGCAGCAGCAGCCAAGTGCGCCACAAATCAACATGTCTGTCACTCATTTATATATCCGTGTTATGTCAATAAATGTAATAAATTACCTTGTTGTAAAATTAGTGTCGAGCCGTAAAGCCGGGTGTCCTCCAGGACCGATTTATAGCACCAGAGAGAGAGAGAGAGAGAGAGAGAGAGAGAGAGAGAGAGAGAGAGAGAGAGAGAGAGAGAGAGAGAGAGAGAGAGAGAGAGAGAGAGAGAGAGAGAGGGGAGGTCTGAGAGAAATCACATCACCCGTCCCAAAAACAGACCACGTGCTCCAATTCAAACTGCTTCATAGCGCCCCTTTGTATCTTTTTCCCGGGCCGCTAAGGCTGCCGTTGCGCCCACTGTGCCGACTCGGCGGCCGCGGCTGCAAAGGGCGGCGGAGGGAATGAATACAAACTCGGGCGGCGCAAAGTTTCGCACTGAGATTAGATAATTTCGTGGAATGCAGTCGCCGTCCTGCCGCCTTGCCGCCCTTCTGCCACCCGATCGGGAGAAAAGTTTCCTGCAGGATTCATTTCAGCCGGAAGTGAAATTCTTCCCCGTCGCGGACAGAATGAGTCAGTCGTCCATTGGTCAACTAAAATAAAAAGTTTTTGGGTGCTAATTGACTTTGCAAGCGCCATGGTTTTGCGTGCCAATGTTCGTTTGACAGCTCCCTAACCTAACAATTTGTTTTGTTTATGTGCGTATGTACAGTTTATTTATTTATTTTGGCTCGTCTGTACGTAGTTAGTCGGCGGATTGATGGTGTCATCGTCTCATCGCCGTGCTGTTTGGAGAGGCTGAGACAATGCCGAGACAAAGCAGGTCTGTTTGCACTCTCTGCCCACAACATGCCAGCGCCATTCGCCCCATTCGACACACTCCGACAACTAAGAAAGCGCGCCAACTCCCAGTCTTCGCGGACTTAATTTTTGAATAAATTCGAACAAAGTTGACGTGTTTGGACTTGTGTGTCCGTTTCTCTCCTCGCGCAGTTTTTTTTCCCCTTTTATATGGGCATACTTGCCTATAACCCCCAAGAGACGGCGTGGCCCGGCGTGGCAAAAGGCAAAAACGAGACACGCTTTCGGTGAACCGTGGCCGATGTGATTTCGGGTCCTGGAACGCGCGAGGCATCACGGCGGAGGGAAGGGACTGTCCTGCCCTTTGGTGATTGACGTGCCATAAAGATGGCCGGGGGAGGAGGGGGAGGAGGGGGGCCCATTTTGGAACAGTACAGCCACCCACAACTCATTCAGTGTTCCACGAAAGGCACCCAAACACCGCGGCGCACTGACGTTAGACTGAGCTGTTCTTCCTAAATTAGGCAGACGTTATGAGGGGAAGAGAAGAAGACTGACAAACCAAGATGAACGAATTTGCATGCAAAAAAAAGGCTGTTCGAAACCGTTTTTATTGCTTTTGTATTGTTTTTCTTCTTCCGATGTTCAATGTGATTGTGACTCATTGACGCTGGCTTAGGATAATCGGCCCCTTGGCTATGTCTCCCGATTGAGCTCGGTCCTCGAGGGAGAGAGAGAGGGGGGAGGACACTCACGCACACACACACGCACACACACACACACACACACACACACACACGGTGTCAGCTCAGAGGGCCCCAAAGGGGGCTCTAATAAACCAACCTCATTTGTCACCTTCACCTTCACCTGCAGCAGCCCCATGGCAGCGCGCCTGGCACGCCGGCTCCCTGCTCGCCGCCCCGCCCTGCCCCGCCCCGCCCCGCCCCGTACCGGTCTGATGAGCCCTGCGCGGCCCGGCAGCCGAAGGTGACATCCAAATATTACGTCGACTCGTTTAGGCAGGGTCCTGGCCTGCGCCGCGTTCCAAGCTCATATCTCATCCCTTTTATGGTAATAATCATGAGCACACGCACACACACTCACGCACCGGCCCAATCACAGTGTACACGACTGGACGCGAGCGAAACTCACTGATTTCCAGTGCGTAAATCCACGCCTTAACTCGTCTCTGCGACAATTATCACCAACTCGTCGCCCCTCGCGTCACACGCGGCGAGTTTACGGAAAAGGGTTGCCCGACTTTTATGGCCAGGCAGGGCCCGTTGCCTTTATACCAAGACCCTCAGGTTAATTATTTTACAGGCCCCACCCGAACGGCGTGAGTGTGTGTGCGTGTAGTACATGCGAGGCCAAAAAGGGACCTGAGCAATTTTTTCCGTCTGCTACGGTGAGGGGTTGCGGCCTTGGGGTGGGTGTCAACCTAACCTACCGGGGAATATATCATGGCGGGGCTGTTTACAAGCTGTCAGGGTGCCCCGTCCCGCCCCCCGTCCCGCGAGGGCCAAATAATTCGTTCTGCTTTTCGGGAAAAACAAGAGACTTGGACGGCTCGGACACGGCGACCCTCTTCTAATCGCCGTGCGTCACCAATCAGGGAATGGACACTGTCAACGGCAACGAGAGTCTAGCACTATACGCAAAACCAAACGCAGAGCTGATTCGCCGCCGGCCGGTCGGCTGGGGCAACATAACCTCACCAGCGCGCCGCCGGCCCTGTGCCGTTTGTCATCCGTGAGCCGCAACACTGCCTAGCAGGACACTGCCAGGACTCGGGCCGCGCACTGGTAGGTTTGCTGAGGCCCTGTCCAAGTAAGTGTCCAACTCGAACGCATCATGTTTGGCGTCTCCTGCGTTCTGCCCTCCGGCGAGGCCCCCATTGGGCGCCGCAAGTCAGCCCAGTAAATCTGCCAATGAAGACGAAGGCGATTGAAAAGAGAGAGACAGAGCTCTGAGCGTGGCTGTCCACTGGCGGTCCCTGCTGGCGCCGCGCCACCGCGGTGCCTACTTGTTGGGACTGGACCATATTTCCTGGCAGCGGCGCCGCGGCTCGCGACCTCGCGGGGGAGTCGCAGCGTAGTATATCACGGCGCGCTGACAAGCCGCGTGGATTTGCTCGGCGCTCAAGTTGAAACTGGGAGCAAAACCAAAGTGCACAACGTATGTCATGGCCGCGCTTTGCCGGTCCGGGTCACAGGCTGCCGATGAAGCGGCACGCCCTGCCTGCCTGCCTGCCTGCCAGCTCGGTCCGCCCGGCGGCCCGGCTGCGGCGGCCGGAAGGATGCGCGCAATAAAACGGACCGATCGCATCCGGAGCGGTGACGACAGCGACAGTGCAGCCAACGCCGCCACATTTGCCGCGTTTCCCAACGTCTCCATCGCACCGACGCCTCTCCCTGCGGGCCTTTGGACATTTAGGCCCGCCAGCGGAGCGGGTAATAAATAAATTAAAAAAAAAAAAAACGCCGGAAGGGGAGTCACCTGGGATCGAACCCCCGGCCGCGCGAACCGTGATGCACCCGGATGACTCACAGCTCAGCACACTGTTAAGTGGCTACTCCAGTCGTTCTCGGCCTATAAATTGAATTGTCACAAGTGAGGAAGACAATGTGAGGCGGCCGTGTGTTGAGTCAGGTAGGGGTCAGGTGTCGGCCACGCACAGGGGCAGCGGGGGCTACCGAGACGTACGCGCCATTCAGTCACAACAACACAATGGATCCAGTTTTCATTCATTGTCATTCCCTCACAGATTTTAATAATCGCACCGCACAATAAAGCAATCGACACGTTGGCCGCGTGTGTGTGTGTGTGTGTGTGTGTGTGTGTGTGTGAGAGAGAGAGAGAGCGAGATAGAGAGAGAGAGAGAGAGAGAGAGAGAGAGAGAGAGAGAGAGAGAGAGAGAGAGAGAGAGAGAGAGAGAGAGAGAGAGAGAGTGATTCTCTTTTAGAAGTCTTGCCGCACGCGTCCCGCCTTTTGTTGGAGGCGCCCACCAGACATTTAAAAGGCGCGCTGTTGCTGTTGTCGTCGTCCTGGCCACCAAAGGGTGCCCCCCCACCTGCAGCACACACCTGCCGCCACATACCCGCCGTCGCCGCCGATCAACCCTTGCGTCCACACTAGAGCACACACACTTTAAAATTGCTCATATCTTTTTTATTAATTTTTTCAAAAAAAAAAATATTTTTTTTTTTTCTCCTGGCAAATTTGCTTCCCATGAGGGACGCGCCTCCGGCGACTGCTGTTATCAGCATCAGTGACGTCACGCTGGACTGCGGTTACAACAACAACAACAACAACAACAACAACAACAACCCGGGCGCGGCAGCGCGGCGTCCGGCGGTCTAGTCCCCCGGAGGCCACCGCCCGCGCTGCCGGTATCGGGTGACCGAGCACACGGACCGCGCGCGGTTCGGAGGTCCGGAGTCACACACACACACACACACACACACACACACACACACACACACACGTGTGGCACACGCCGGAGCAGGGCCCCACGCCGGGCGACACGCCCCCAAGCCGCATAAGAAAACAAATAATCCGCCCATTTTTGTGCGATCAGAACAAGGGACCGGCGAAAAAGGGCCACCGCGCGCCGGCTGCGGGTGTCCATTCATTTGGGGAGCCCTCTCCCCCCCCCTTTTTTTCCCCTTTCTCCCCTCCCCTGCGCAGGTACTGAGACTGGCGGGGCCTAGCTAGCGTGCGTTAATGGGTGGCCGAGCGACTTCAAAGGCAACCCGGGGGCATTCCTTCCTGGGCGTGTGTGTGTGTGTGTGTGTGTGTGTGTGTGTGTGTGTGTGTGTGTGTGTGTGTGCGTGCGTGTGTGTGTGTGTGTGTGTGTGTGTTTGTATGTGTGTGTGCGTGCGTGTGCGCGGCCCACTATCAGTGCCCTTTGGAGTCCTTTTGGAAAAGTAGTGAGAGGAGCGGACGGCAAAATGAGCCGGAGCCTCACAAGATGGAAATTAAATTTCGTGCTGGTCGGCGTGGTGGTGCGCGCTTTAAGAGGGAGAGGCAGGAGAGAGCAAAAAAGAGAAAGAGAGACAGACAGAATCGATTTTTAGCGTGCTCCTTCTTTCTGGAGTAGACAGTGCCGCGTACATGCGAGTCCGCCGCGCCATATCTCTGAAACCCCGCGCGGACTTGTTGGTGGAGTTTGAGGGGTCGTTGCGTGGGGCGTATGTGTGAACGCGCGCGAGGCCTTCTCTCTGTCACTCTCTGTTTCTCTCTCTTTCTGGGCGCGTGTGTTTGGGGGGGGAGAGGGTCTCACGCTGATTGGCACGTTCCATTAGCAGAGAACGAAGCTAGCTGCCAGCGGGAAAGGGACACGTGAGTGTGATTCCGAATTACGGGAGTGTTCTCTCTCTCTCTCTCTCTCTCTCTCTCTCTCTCTCTCTCTCTCTCTCTCTCTCTCTCTCTCTCTCTCTCTCTCTCTCTCTCTCTCTCTCTCTCTCTCTCTCTCTCTCTCTCTCTCTCTCTCTCTCTCTCAGCCACGCGGTGTCACAGACACCAGGCCGCTGCGCTCGCCGCGCGCGTCGTGGCTGACGGCTCCTCGCCTCCATGACCTCTCTATTTGAATATGGTCTTGGTGGGCCGGGGCGGAGCGGGGCGGGGCGGGGCGGGGCGGGGCGGGGCGGGGCGGGGCTGGCCCGGGCGTCGGCGATGATGTCTGGCACGCCTAGAGGTACCCACACCCGAGGGGCTCACAGCCATCAGTCCAGCGTGGCACCGCTCACCGCAGCGGCCGCCTTGAGTCAGCCGCGGCCCGCACCAACACCGCATCGCAGACCTATCAACACAGAGCCGTGCAGCATGTAACACGCGACACTGCAACAAAAACCAACAGCAACACAAAAATATTTTTAAAAAATGTGAGAGAGTGGGTAGACTACCGCGAGCGAAGCGCCCACCGACATAAATTTCGGCGGTAGATCGCCCGGGACAGCCTGTCGAAAAAGGACGCCGGCACTGGGTGTCGAACCCAGGTTCCCCGGACTCGAAGACACACGCCGCTACGCTCTCGGCCACCGTGAGACATGAGGCGGAGCCGTTGAAGCGGTGCCTTTGAAAGGCTGTCTACCCGGTAGACAGTCTGGACTGTCAACTTTAAAAACCAAATTTGAAGCCGAGACAGCCATCTCCCCCCCCCTCTCTCTCTCTCTCTCTCTCTCTCTCTCTCTCTCTCTCTCTCTCTCTCTCTCTCTCTCTCTCTCTCTCCTCCCCGCTGCGCTCTCGCAGCCTTTCCATTCGTTTCCGAGGGGCGCGAGAATCAATCTGTTTTGAGAGGCAGATCGGTATCGCCTTCACGACTTACTCGCGGTGCTCGCGGGGCGTTGCTGTCCCGCTGCTCTGTCTCTCTCGCACTCACGGGGAGTCCCATCCGGGAGCGAGAGAGATAGAGCGACGTGTTCGGCCCGGTGTCGTCCCGGGGACAACCAATAAGGTGCGGCCGCCGCTCCCCGGGTAACAAATCGGGCGCGCCGCCATCAGGGAAAGGACGCATTTGTCTGTTGTTTCATCCTCCGCGCGCGCCTTACGTTGGTTTATATTCTATTTTATTTTACTTCTTCTTTTTCTCGGCGGGATGACCACTTGCTTGCCGCGTAATGGAGACGCGGACGCACGAGCGGATGTGAGAAAAAAATACGAGTGTCGATGAATAAGCAGTGTCTTGTTGGTTTTAGAAAAATTACATTTTCAATTTTGAATTTTTAACCAGTGCTCAGTGCTCTCTCTCTCTCCCTCTCTCTCTCTCTGTCTCTTTCTCTCTCTCTCTCTCTCTCTCTCTCTCTCTCTCTCTCTCTCTCTCTCTCTCTCTCTCTCTCTCTCTCTCTCTCTCTCTCTCTCTCTCTCTCGCTCTCTCTCCCTCTCCACGCCGCGCACCTCGCCGGCGTAGTGGACCGTGGGTGACTTGGCGTCCGCCTGGCCGGTCAAAGCCTCATATGCGGGGCCGGGCGCCGGGTCGGGGGTTCGCCACCAGAGGGTGGCCGTCGTATCCCGCGGCACGGCGCCCTGGGGTTGCGGGGGTTTGCTTTGCTTGCCGCGCGCCGGGGGCCCGGCAGCCAGGCTGATTCCATACAGCACCTCTCTCTCTCCCTCACTCTCTGGCGGGACGCCCGGCGAGTGCGAGAGAGACGGAGCGACGAAAGTAGCGTTTGCAAGCAGCCTGCTGGGCCAGGCCTCCGTGTTATTACAGTGAGTGCTGGTTGGCATATTTGAGTGAGGCCAGCGCCATGGCGGCGGGGCGGCCGGGTGGGATTGCCCGCCTTGCAGCGTCCGCCGAGAGCCACTGAGCCGCCACGGCTATTCGGCCCCACGGCCCACGGCCCCCACGGCCCACGGCCCCCACGGCCCCACACAGCGAGGGGGTCGCATCATCCCCGCATCACTTTCAAACTGGAGCCGGAAGGGTGCCAAAGGACTCGCTGGAGGCGGGGAGGGGGGAGGCCTCTAATTGGCGGCAATTCGCCTTCTTAGTGCATCTAGACACTGCAAGTAGGGTGCGCGAAGGAAACGCCGCAACGGCCGGGGTGTGAAGGGGGCTTTGTCGGGAGAGAGAGAGAGAGAGAGAGAGAGAGAGAGAGAGAGAGAGAGAGAGAGAGAGAGAGAGAGAGAGAGAGAGAGAGAGAGAGAGAGAGAGAGAGAGAGAGAGCACAAGCAGCTTTGGGGTAGACGGCCGGGGTGCGGAGGCAGAGCAGCGCAGGGCGGAGGAGGAGGGCAGATCAAAGGAACCTGAAAAGCTGATAAGGTGAAGCGGCAACGTGGCGTCGAAACACAGGGACAGTCTGATTCCAAGCGGTGCTCCGTCTGCGTCGCTCTCCTGCACCACGCCCGCCACGCCCGCCACGCCCCGTGAGTGGGAGAGAGACGGGAGTGGAGTCTGCAGGGCCCGCTGAACGTCAAATGCCGCATCGGGACCTTGGCGGGGACTGTGGAGATGGGCGCGCCAGCGCCACCACAACGAGACATCCCCTTTAGGCCCTGTGGTTGCGGATGTTCCCCATGCCGCCGGAAAAACGCCCCGGTTTCCTCGGTCCAAGGTGGTGGTCGGCGTGGTTCCAGGTCCGTTTCGCACGACGAGTACTCCGTGGACTTCTTCGCGCGGCACAGCCGAGCGGCAGCCCGGCCGGTGTGGCCATAACCCTCAAGTGCATCCCGCAATTTAGTAGCCAGGTAAATCGTGTTTAAGCACTCCTTAGACTTGGTCACCCGTCGTTACGGTCAGGCCGCCGTTTGCGCGCTCATTTGCATGTGCCGGACCGACCGAGCGTCACACCGCGCGCCGCACGGCCGGCGGACAGTCAGACAGACAGACGGACGGACAGACAGACAGGCGGATGGGTGGATGCGCCCCAAAACGTAGAGAGTAATGTTTGCATTTTTGTGATATTTTAAAGTTGAGCGGTGCGAAAGTGGCGTGAGTCACCAGGCGGGGGGCTGGGCGGGCTGGACGCAGCGCACGGTAGTCGACGAGCGAGTCGCGACGTAAAGAACCTCATCCCACTGAAATAATGGTGTGTAATTCTACACGCCGCCACTGTGGCTGCGGCGGGCACACCGGTTCTAGCGGGGCACCGGTCAGGGCACCGTCGGGGCCCAGCCCGGGCGCCATCGCGGGTTCGTCCACACCCACTGCGCCATGGAGCGGCCGGCAGAGAGGGTGTAGCCGGCCGGGGCCCAAGGGCACATCGTGTTTAACTAGAAATAAATTTTAAAAAATGGAACTCTACACCCCCTCTTCAAGCCCACAGCAATGCGCATGCACCATCATGTGTCGTGGTGGCTGGAGGTGTAGACGCGTCGGATTCCCGGTATGAGGAACGGCGGTTCAAATCTTATGACTTCACAACTTTTTTCTCTGACCGCTGCTCATTGTCACGTCAAGAGCCCGCTTCAATCGGCGTCAGACATGAGCCGTGGTGGCCGAGGGCGTTAAGGCGTCCGACCCCGACCATAAGGTCCGGGGATCGAATCCCCTACTTTCCTTTCATTTTTCGACTGGCTTCCTCCCACTGCGACTCAAACCCGTCGTCCGACACTCGGCAGACGTGCAAGTCAGGGTGGTGTAGTGGTCTAGGCTCAATCCAGGCCATTACACCCGGGTGTCTAAAAAGCAGTCCGCTTCGGCGGATTGGCCTCGGCACTGGTTCGATCCCCGATCGAGCCAGCCACTCGAAATTGGTCGCGAGTGGGTCCATTTCGATTCGTCGGATGGAGTTGATAAGTCCTTTGAAGCTGGCCCACTGACTGCATGTTCGGGTCTGGGAGCGCCGGACAGCGGGTGTACCATTTGGGTACCGACCAGCCTGCGCAAACAAAAGCTCCCAAAACTACTCTCTCTCTCTTTCTTTCTTTCTCTGTCTCTCTATCGTCTCTGCCTTACTCTACTCTGCCCATGTTTGAGGCGTGTCGGCGTCCTCGGGTCCTACTGGGTCCCCCGGCGTACGATATCGAAGTCGCTGGATCGGATTAACCCCAGTTACCTGATAGCACCGGTTCCCATCCCGAACACCGAAGTAAAGCAGGAGGCCTCCCCACTCAGACTGGGGAGGGGGTGTAGAGTTCCATTTTTTAAAATTTATTTTTAGTTTAACACAATCGCCAGCGCACGGGTACACCGTTTCCCATATCCGAACACCGAAGTTAAGCCGGAGGCTCGAACCCCATTGCGGTGGACTACGTGAGGTTGTCGGAAAGGACCCACTTTGCTTTGCCTCCGGCACACTGTGCGCTCCGGCTCCGGCACACGAGGCAGGCCTCGCTCCGGGTCGCCGCGCCGCTGGCCGGGCTTGCCGGAAGCGGGCCGCTGCACTGCCCTCTGTCTCTCTCGCACCTCGCCTGTCCTTCCGCCGGCAGCCGCGCGGCCCCGCGGCGGTCCCCTGGCCGCCCGGGCTTCAATCAGCTGCACTTCTCCAATTCGCTGATATTTGCATCACAGCCACAGTCCCGGCCCGTCCGCCTGTCTGTCCGGCTGTCTGCCCGTCTGTTCGTCTTCCTCGCAGTACTAACTCGTAGCGCGCGCGACTTGCGCCCCCTAGTTCATCGAGGTTGACAAAACGAGGCGCGGGGCGAGACACACGCTCTGGAATTCACTCGCCGGTCGCGCGGCATATTCCCGTCCTACACGCTCGCGAGCACGCACACACACGCACACTCACACGCACACACGGGACATGATAAACGAGCGCTGGCGGCCCCCGGCCGGATTCACACCCGGGCCACCAGGGCCACCGCTGGCGCGGCTTGGCGTTTTGTGCTTATGCTTCGCGAGATGCCCCGCTCTCTGAGTAATGCCCGCTAATAACTCATTATCCGGTCCAATTTGTTGTTGTTGACGCTTGGCCGGTTCTTGTTGTTGTTGCTGCTGCTGCTGCCGCTGGACTCCAACAACGGTACGCCAGCAGCCAGCACGGCGGACTGCGGCGACATTTTTCCAGGCACCGAATTGCTTGTTTTCCTTCGAGATGCGTATCGATTTCTCGCTCTGTTTGTCTCGGTTTGTGACAGTGTAGTGGGTCGGCGGGGGCGTGGCGCAAGGAAGGGGAGCCAATCCACTCCTCGGGGATCATGAGAGAGAGAGAGAGAGAGAGAGAGAGAGAGAGAGAGAGAGAGAGAGAGAGAGAGAGAGAGAGAGAGAGAGGCCTCCATCCAGGGGAGAAAATTGAGCAGCGGATTTGGAATGAGGCCGAGAGGTTGACCGGGCCGATGGACCCTCTACTGGACGGCGAGATGGAGTCAACATTTTTCTGCGAGGTTTTTCGACTTGCAGATATATGACAAATTGTTCAGTTGACGACTGACTGAAATCCTACAATGAGTCGAGTCTCGCTTCCAACATTTTTTTCGCAGCCGGGCGTCAAATCAGCGGCTTTTCAAACCGCTGATGGGACGGCGCTCAGGCTGGCGAGGGACAGGACGACGAGCACCAGGATGGCGACGAACAGGATGCGAGGAGCGCGCGCAGCGGCGGCGGTGGTTTGCGGAGATCGCAGCACAGGGGGGCACACAGTGCTGGGCACAGCCGGCAGCGGGCGGGGCGGGGCGGGGCGGGGCGCGGCGGAGCGTGGTGGGGCGGTAGGCGACCCCACTTGTTTCAGCTCATTGGCGCGGGGCAGAGAACACAGGCGGGGAGCTTCCTCTGCTCAGATCAATAACGGAGCCGCCCCGCCCCGCCACGCCGCCCTCCGCGCCCCACCAGCACGCCGTACCCGCACGACGCCATGGGGCCTGCCCGCCCCGCCCCGCCCCGCCCCGCCCCGCCCCGCCCCGCCCCGCCCCGCCGCCAATCCCGGGGCTGGCAAAGCCCACACCGTCCTGCTGCCTGCCAGCAGTGCCAGTGCCCAGGCGACGCCGACCATTTTTTCTCCCGGCGTGACCGCAGATCGTGACATACCTTCCCGCGGGCCGCCACGCCGCGCCGCCAACGTCGGTGTCCTCGCGCCGCTGCGGCCGCCTCCACGACGCCATTGTGCACGCCCAAAAAGAGTGCTTTTCTTGCTGTGCTTTACTTGCCCGTCGTGGAGCACTTGCCGGCGTCCTGGAGGACGTTGCACCGTCCTACGCGCGGCGCAGTAAGGGGCGGCGCCGAGGGTGCGCGTCGGCGGTCTAAGCCCCGGTGAGAGGCTGCTCGGGGCCGCGGCAGCCCCGCAGCCTGGGAGGAAGAGGAAGTGAGGCTCGAGGGGGAGGAGGGGGAGTGGTTCAAGAGGAGGTCCAGGACGACGGGGCGAATGGTTTCCAGAAAGGGTCCGAGTCGAGCGACTGGCAGGCAGGCCGGGCAGGCGAGACAGTGGCGGCCGCGGAATGCGTAGTGCGAGTGCATCAAGGTCGGGGTAAGCAAAGCAAGCAGAGAGCGGCGTGGCGGGGCGGGGCGCGCGGGGCCACCAGGACGCGCAGCAACGCGCTGCCAGCCAGCGACCTCAGACGCACATGTGCCTTGATTGGTGGCTGCGGTTGACGCCGTGTTTGATTTATCGTGCTTGGCCCCTCCCCTCCCCCGCCCCCACCCCCGGCCAGAGGCCCCCGCGGCCCCCGGCGTACCGCGCGCCGCTCCTAGAAGCCCCCCACCAAACAGCGCTGCTGCTGCTTTCCTCAATGGAATTCGAGATGCGCGATGCGCGTTGCGTTTGATTCATGAGTGTTGGCTTTTGACATCATTACACGATGCGCGAGGCATTAAAAAAAAAAAAACGTGGGCCTAGCGGGGCGCCGCGCAGGGCGGCAGACGGAGCTGTTTCGCGTGTCCTGTAATAGGATACTAAAAGGCGCGCTGGGGCACCGGGAGGCGCGCACGGCGCGGAGGCGCGAGGACGTACATGTCCCGGCCTGGCATCACCTTCCAGCGAGCGCCGCGCAGCCAGCGACAAATTTTTGAAAAGAAAAACAGCGCGCGCGTGTTGCCGCGTTGCGGCGTTGCCGGGATGAAGACTCAAAGGGAGAACAGACGGCACCCTCGCAACGCCACGCCCAGGGAAGAGGAAACAACGGAAGCAGCCGAAAGCGCCGCAGCAACGGCAGCGCGGCAGCCCGCTCCACGGGCGCGTCGCTCGGGTTGCCTGCCTCCGCGCGCCGCAGGCGCTCGCAGTGCAGGCTGCGCTCGCAGTGCAGGCTGAAGCCTCGCTGAAGCCTTGCTGAAGCCTCGCTGAAGCCTTGCTGAAGCCTCGCTGAAGCCTTGCTGAAGCCTCGCTGAAGCCTTGCTGAAGCCTCGCTGAAGCCTCGCTGAAGCCTCACTGAAGCCTTGCTGAAGCCCGGCCCGCACACGCAGATCAACCCACCCACAAATTTTCTTGTATGTGCGCGCACACACACACACACACACACACACACAGACGGCGTCCTCCTTGCCGGATTAGTGCCGCTGGATCGTCATTACCTGCAGCAGCTGGACCGGGTCGCACGGCGCGGGCTATGATTCGGACAGTCTCTCTGTCTCCCTCGCACTCCGCGGGGGTGCGAGAGAGACAGAGCGGCTGCGCGGCGGCGGCCAAAACAACCGGGAGGATAGATTGATTGGAAATCCAGGCGAACGTGATTATACGTGCGGCGGTGCGACGGGCCTCGTCGCCGTGCTCGGATTGCGATGGGGATTGGCCCATTGCCCCCCCGGGGTGCAAGGCCGGCCCGAGAGTTACGGCGCGGTAGCGCAGTCCGGAGTCCGCGGAGGGAGCCTACGAAGCCGAGAGGGCGGAGGGGTGGGGCGGGGCGGGGCGGGGTGGGGCCCCAAGAAGCATGCAACTGGCCGGGCGCGCCGCCGAGCTGCGCGGGTTCAACTCCCCGGCCGGCCAGCGGATGCCCCGTGGACGATGGACGACCCCCCGGAGCGGCCACCTCGTAAAAAGCGTGTCCCTTCACACCTCAGGGGCACAGGGTGGCTGCGGGCCTGCGATGCCGCCGCCCCGCCCCGCCCCGCCCCGCCGCTACCGCGAGTGCGCCGTCATATTACTCATGGGTAATTGCGCGGCTGTTTGGGTGTTCGCTTCGCATCGCCTTGGAAAGCCGACGCGGGTATTTTAGGCCCGATGATTCGTGTTTTCATGTTGCCGTTAGTTTGCCATCTATTTTGGTAGGGCGAGTGTATCCGTTTCAGGTTCAGGATTTCATTTCATTTTCATTCAACTTGCTCTGTTGGTTGAGAGTTAACAGTGCAGCTCAAAAGCACTACCGAATTTTCCAAAAAAAACATAAAAAATAATTTGTTTAATTTGTTTTTTGCGTGCACCTGGTAGTGTACACACGTTATTGAAACGGAATCAGAAAATTCACACCGTCCGAGCCGAAATTGAAACGCCCTGCAGCATTGCGCGTGTAAGAGCCGATTATGCCGCGGGTGCGTCACAACAACCGGCCGGTAAGTTATGCCCCCCCCCCCTCCGCATCGCCTCACGGCGTTTCACCTTCGCGTCCCTTCAGATCGTATATTTCTCACTAAATGTAAGCGTCTCTATCCCGAGGTGGCCGCGGCGTCGAGGTAAGCGACACAAAGTACAAAGGGGCGTGGTGTGACACCGGCGGTGTCGTTGTCAAAATTGAACAGAAACGAGGCACCTCCTGGCACGTTTAGGCAAAGGCGCCTGGAGTGTTGCCATCCCTTTCCATGGGTGTAATACAAGTAGTAAACTTGATTTCTTGTTGTTGTTGATGTTGTTGTTTTTTGCTCCCTCGCGTCCTTTATGGTTTCCGCGTTGCTGGAGATTTCCAGCGAATCGGCCGATGCAGGCGGGCGAGGCAGGCGAGGGTGCCATGCTGAGACGCAGAGACGGTACCTTGCCGTCGCGCAGAGCCTGCAGCTGGCCGTCGCCATGCCTTCGCCGTCGTCCTGGACCCGGCCGGGCCGTTCGGAGTAGAATCAGCACCGGGCCGCGACACTTACGAATGACAATCAACTTCTCTCCTCGAGTCAGCCCCGCCCCGCCCCGCCCAGGGAGCCCCGCGGGGTCCTGCACCTCCGGCAGCTGCACAATGCATGCGGCACAAAGAGCGTGCCTTACCTGGCCGGGCGCAGCGCTGCACAGCGAGGGGTGCTCCTCCCCCGCCCCGCCCCCACCCCGCCCCCGCCCCGCCCCCGCCTCCGCCCTCGGCCAGGTGCTGTTCCATTCTTCGGCATTTTTCGGCCATCACCTTTCACTACCGATCCATGAATGACCGAAGTGACGCTCGCAAAACCTCCGCCGCGCCCTCCTCCCCGCCTACCTGGACGCCCTGGACGTCCTGGATGTACCTGGTCCTGGACGCTTGATTTATTAGCGGTGGGGGCGTCCCCCGTCGTCCCGCCGCCGTCGACGAGGCCGTCGTGCAGGGGTGGGCCGTGAGTCAAGACGGCTGCAACTCGCAGGGAAGCCCATCGCGGTTACGGCAGTGTGCGTCCTCTTCCTCTTTTTCGGCGCGGTTGGTTTGGGTGCTGCTGGACTATCCGAGCGCAGCGCAGTAAAACTCACACGTGAGTGTGTGTGTGTGTGCACCGGGGGTCGTATCACAGCATGACAGTGGCGGGTACCACGGGAAGCGAGGAGTCATCGGGGACCTCCAGGGTCATTATGGTGTCATCGAGGTCCTGCTCTGCATTCGGAAAAAAAAACAACAACAAAGTACATTCTTCTAAAAAAAAAATTGACTTGACACACTCATTGCACATTATAGTTTGTTGTACTGTTTTTGGGATTTGCATTGATTCATCATATTTGTGTCTGCCCCCTTTTTTTTTTTTTTTTTTTTTTTTTACTTGTTGACTTATTTTTTTTTTGTTGTTTTCGCCTCTTCCAACCCTCTGCTGATCGTGGACCTCGTGCGGCCTGGTCCGCCCCTGCAGTCTTGAGGACGGCGACGGCACCGCGGTGAGGACGTCATGGGGGCCGCACCGAGCCCTGGAGTCCCCAGACTGGGGGGCGTCGTTGGACCGGATGGGGGCGGCGAGGGCGGCGGGGACAAGGCGGAATCCCTCTCGTTCCAGCAAGATGGATCGGCTGGAGTCCTGGGGAGGAGGCAGACCTAGGCAGACCGCCCGGGTGCAGCGCGCTCCAACCGAATTTCCCGCTTTCAGATTGTAGATATCTGCATCTCGTGCATACGACGCGCGCCGAAAACCCTGACGGCGCCGCTGGATGAGTTTGAAGCTGACCGTGCCATCCAGTGCCCCTGCGGTCCCCTGCCGTCCGCGCTGCGTCCACAGGAGCGTCTCTGGAATCCGGCTGCCGCGCCGCGAACCCCGCTCGGGCAGCACCGCTCCGCACACTCCCGTCCTTGGGGCTTTTCAATGGCGGGGCGTTTTCGCTTGGCACACCTGGGAAAAAAAAAACGAAACGCTCGTGCCGGGCTGTGACGCTGTGACAATGGGTGGGCTGGACACAGTGGGCTGGACCGGGTGGCGGCTAGAACGGCAGTAACAGCTTGATAGGGTTATGGCCCCTCACAAAATGAATAGCAAGCAGGCAGGGGTGTGTTCCACTGTTCCAATCCGCAGCCCGGCGGCCACCCGGCGTTGGTTGCGTTCGGCGGCGGCGTGGAGCGCGTCTTCCGGGAAGCAGGACGCACTTCGCCGAGGACGCCGACGACGGTCCGCACAAATATTCCGTGCCTCGGCGCTCCTGGCCGGCCGGAGGGGCGCCTGCGCTGTACAGTGGTCTCGCTCCGAACAGCGACGCGCTGTCTCTCTCGCACCCGGCGGCCGGCCGCGGCACTCCCCACGAGTGCGAGGGAGACGGCGCGACCTGCCGCCTCTCGCGCCTTAATTGCTTCTCCGAACGAGGCGTGGCGCTCGAGTGGCGCGCGGCGGCACGCTCGCTCCCCGCGCACGCACGCACGACGTGCGCACGCACACGCACTATTTCAATTTTACCTGCTCCAAACTACGGGTTAGCTGCTCACTTACGAAATTGAGGCGTCGACGCGCGGCCGAGAGTGCCGGGCATCGGCGATTTGGTTCTCCGAGTAATCGGGCGCAGGGCAAGGGAAGGGACGCAAGGGCGTCGATTTTTCTACCTGACACCCGGTTATAGATATTTATCGGGATTGACAATAAGCGTGCAGGGCCTCCACCCTATAAGTCAAAACGGCACCCGACGCGGACACCGCGAGTGAGCGGCGGTGCGGCGCGCGCAGCGCCCTCTCGCGGCGGCTGGTGCAAGCTTGTCCACACACTCGGGTAGATCCAAGGCAAACTGACCCCTAAGCTGCCCTAAGCAGTCTTCATCAAAAAAAAAAAAAAAAAAAAAAAAAAAGCAGGCCACGAAAAAAAAGTCGGCGAGGTGCGAAAGGGACATGAAACGACTTAAGTGTGAGTCAGTACGTGATATGGACGCTCGCTACGTGCTGCCTGTATGTGTGCGCGCGTGTGTGTGTGTCACACTCGCACGCGTTTGATGGCCCGCACAGAGAGGCCGTTATAACGTGAAGGTGTTCGGTGCCAACAAAGGCGGCAGAGAGAGACAGCCAGACGGCGGGGCGAGAGGCTGGAGAGTGAGAGAAAGAGAGAGGGAGGCCGCCGTCCGAATTGTAAACCGCTCCGTTGTGCCCCAGTCGAGTCGCGTGCCGTCTGCCTCGGGGCGACGACGCGCTCAGCGCGCTGGTTGGGTTGGGTGAGGTTAGGTTCCAGACAAAGAGCGATGACGATCGGTGGATTTGAAATAGTGACCCCCGGCGGCCGGCCAGGTGTAGGGGACTGGCTGACTGACTGACTGACTGACGCCTCCTGTGCTGCCGAGCGCTGCAGACCGCACCGTCTCTCTCGCACTCGTGGGCCGACCTGTACAGGTGCGAGAGAGACGGCGCGACGAAGCAGACGCTCTCGGAATGAGTGAGCTGCCGCGCGCCCCGCGCGTGTCCACACGTGTGTCCCTCACAAAGGCAGGGATTGAGTCAATACGGGGGGAGCGGGGCGTAAATAATTATAGGCAGAGGAGAGATATCAAATCTGGGCGATGGTATCGCCACCTTGTCTTGGCGCGGTGTGCGGCCGCAGCACCGGCAGCGCCCCCCGTGGCCGCCCGATAAAGTAATGACAGCCTGACAACCCTCGGAACGCATTCCAGCAAGGCACCGCTTTCTGCGAACGCCCCGGCCAGCAGCGGGCCAGGACGTGAGCAGACCCAAGCATTTTTCAATTTTTCATCCTTTACGGGGATTTTGGATTCCGTAGGGCGAGTAAATTTTGAGTGGATATGCAGCGTGCCTTGGCGGTTAGTTGTAGTCGTCGCGGCGGAGCGGTGGCCCTTCATCCTCCAGCCCTCAGCCCTTCAGGGCGCTCGCTCTTTTCCTTCTCATCCCTATCGCTTTCAGGGCGTTTTTCGCTGCTGGAACGCCCTGCCCTGCCCACCGCCTTCCGAACGGCACCTCTTTTCTCTTTGCAGCTTTTTCGCTTTTAAAGAGACTGCACGGATGTACACAGCGGCGGCTCGCACAAATACTTACGAGTCGAGGCCAGGATAACGTCTATTTGTCGACAGTAATAAAAATTCGCGGTAGGAAAGCGCGCGTCTCGGTCGGGCCCGGCCGGTCGTGCGTCGTAAGCCGGGTTCTCACAAACCTTTATTTCTTTCTTATTCTCTTACCGCGAATAACGCTGGTGCGCGTGCTCGCCGGATTGCGGCGCATTTGGCTACGGGGCCACAACACATCGGGACGACGACGACCCACTCCAGACTGCACGGTGCCCGTCGCTGCCCCGACCGACCGGACCGACCGTGTCGTTTTCGTCTCTTTCTCTCCCACGGCCGCCCCGCCCCGCCCCGCCCCGCCCCGCCCCGCCACGCCCCGCCACGCATCCAGAATTATACGACTCGGTCCATTCGTACCGGAAACGGCGTGCCTGGACGCGAGACGTCTGGCCTAACCCGCGACAGCGCTCGCGCCACTCATTATTGGTGATCGAAAACGACGAGTTTCAAATGAGCAGCTTCGACAAATTTCTTGCTTTTGTGTGCAACCTCTTGCTGAGCACAAGGTGACATAGTTTATGAATTCGCATAGATGCGCGGCTCGGTTTTAATGTCCGTAATCCCAGAGTGGCAGTAAAAACTTAAAAAAAAAAAAAAAAAAAAAAAGGAGAGAGAGAGAGAGAGAGAGAGAGAGAGAGAGAGAGAGAGAGAGAGAGAGAGAGAGAGAGAGAGAGAGAGAGAGAGAGAGAGAGAGAGAGAGAGAGAGAGAGAGAGAGAGAGATGGCCCAAAGCTGCCTGCGCCTTATAAAACACGGCGATAAAGTGCACGGGGATATAATTAGGCTTCTAATTAGTACGTTTACCGCCGCAAGCGCGCCACCAGCGCGCCGCTGTCGCCGCCAGAGGTCCGCTTCGGCGCCGCCACCACACTAGGCGCGGCTGTTCGCACCTCGTGATTTAATGCTCTTGTTACTTGGCACGAGTTACCAGGGTAATTGTGGTCCGCGGCACGCCACCCTTCGCGGCGACCCGCGGCGGCGGATGCCTGCCGGGGTTGTCGTCGACAAGCTGTGCGAGGGTGGCGATGAGTGTGTGGTGCAAGGACAATAACAGCACCGACAGGCGGGTCCCTCCTCGCCGAGGCCTTGGAGGCCATCGTCCTGGACCGTCATCCAGCAGACCGTCTTCCTCGCCGAAAACAGCCGCTTCGGTAATACATGCTAATCACACGGAGTTCGGCGCACCTGTAATGTCCGGCACGACACCGCCGCGCACCGCCGCCAGGGGCCATGCACAGTGGGCCCCGCGCTGCTCGGCGGCGTGTAAAGTGCGAGGACAGAGTCCCCCCCCCCCTCGCACACGCGCCCCCCTACGGAGAGCCGCGGCTTATCCGCGCCATCAAATTATATTTATGGGGTACCCTGTAGCCTGCAGAGTGTACGGGCTCTCGGCCGAACAGCCCGCCGAGCCGGTCCAGTGTATTTGTCACGAGGATGGCTCTAGTTGCTGCTCTAATCCCGCTGTCCCACCTGCTGCCCTGGCCGCCGATCCCGCCCGCCCGGCTGATCCACCAGGGCCGCCTCGCTTGGCACCTTCACAGTGTATTAGTCGACCGCTCCCGGGGATTTGGGAAACGAATTAGTAAAACACGCAGGCCCTGGCCGGCCCCCCGTGTGGCTGCCGTGCCGGGCCGTGCCGGGCCGTGCCGGGCCGCCTGGTCCCCCGCCGCGGTAGCACGCTGGATGAAGTACCGGCCAATGTCTTTTACAGCGACGGCCATATGAATGAAATTCCGTCGTGCTGTCCTTCGTGGGAGCGGCACGGCCGCGGTGTCTTAGGGCCTTCCGGTCGGATGACTCACTCCTCCGTGGAGTACCCGCCGGCCAATCAAACCCTTCACGGATGAGAATGACGCGGACGGTGGCGCCAATATGACGTCATGCAACCAATATGACGTCATATTCGTCAGAATGCGAGTTTTGTCACGTTCGTTTGAAGTCACATAACGTGACGCGGCGGCGGGAGGTTTGTTCCGGCGGCACCGCCCTCTCGGCCGCGGGTAATGAAGACGGCCGGGCCACCGCCCTCCTCACCCCGATTGGCTGAAACAACCGAAAGAGGGGAAGAAGAGTGTGTGCCGGGGTAACGAGCCAATTTATTTGAAATGGCGGGCCGGGCAGAAAGAGAGAGAGAGAGTAAGAGAGGGCGGTGGCGCGCGGCGACACTGCGGACAGTCGCGCAAAGGAGGCAAGCGGCCGCACGCGCACACCTGGGCGGCAAAGTTGGAACGGCCGGGGTTGAGCTCACTCCATTCCGCCACCATTAGCGCAGCCTGGCCGAGGCTTGCGGCGTGAATTTGCAAACTTTGTTGAGACATTGAAGCATTATGGACTGGGAGGTGCTTTATGCTGTGTAGTGTGTGTGAGTGTGGCTGTGTGTGTGTGTGATCCCCATGACACAGCACACTGCCCCGCGCTGCCGCCGCTGCCGCGCTCCGCCCACCACGGCGAGGAATGCCCCGCCTTTGGCTGCCTTTGGCCCGGACTGCGTTCGAGGCGGCGGTGTTCCCGCCGGTTGCCGCTCGGCCCTCTGCGTCGGGGCCGCGTCCGAAGCAGCAGTGTGGGGCGGTGCCGGCCTGGCGTGGCCCGGCGCGCACGGTGAGGTTAGGTTCCCACGTCCAAATTAAAATTCATATCGGCGTAACGCATTGTGCACCATCATCATCTCAATAATATCGACCGCTACACTGTGCGTCGGCGCTCTGTCTCTCTCGCACCCACACGCGGGACGCGCAATGGGTGTGCGACGGAGCGGCGGTTCGTCCACCAAGGCCGACGCCGACGTCGCCGACGACGAGGCGCTGCATGACGTGCAAGGCGGTGCGCCAGGACCAATAGGGCAGGGGAGGCAGATCACCCTTAAAAAAGCGGGACAGAGCCTCGCAAAGCGTCGCGAAGCAGAGCGGTTACCAAGAGATATAAAACGGCTGCATAAACGCCACCATAAACCAAGCGCAAGTCGCCGTGCGAGAGAGAGAGAAGGCGCCGTGCAATATATGGCCGCTCATTTGTTTCAGGCTTCCGGGCAGACGGAGAGAGAGAGAGAGAGAGGACCGTCCACCCCACCCACGTATTTTTTCTCGCGCGTCTCCTTTCACTCCGAGGAGGCCCTGTCCTAGGTAGGGCCGAGGCGACGGGCCTGTGCTTCACTTCGTGGCTCAGGGGTGGCCAGAGAGACTTATCACTACATCCTGAACAATGTTTCTGGCAAGTATGCCAGAAATCCATGTCGAGGCAGCGTGAGCTCGAGAGCGCAAACTCTCACACCACTCGGTATTCGAACCCAGGACCTGAACCTCCGTGCGATGCTGTTCTTGCGGAGGGGTGCTGAAGGGGCTGGAGGACACTGGAGGCCTGCTGGAAGCAGCGCGCCTGTTGCTGTGTATGCAAATGTGCCCAAACACAAAACGGGGAAAGGCATTTGTAAAAAAAAAAAAAATCATAAAAAAATTCTGTTGAATGTTAGTGTAGTTTTGAGACGGAACTATGCGCGTTTGCCTGGCGTAGCGTCCGAGCAGAGTAGTAGTCAGCCAGTCAGCCTCGCCGGATTCTCCAGGTCGAGTGGAGAGAGGGGGGGGGGGAGAAAGGATACGGCACGCGCTAATGAGGCGAGAGGAAAGGTGATGATGCTGCACTTGCTGCAACGTCGAACCAAAAAACAAAAATCGTCGTTGCTCTTGTTTTTTTTTTACACTAAAAAAAAGCAAGCAGAAGAGAAGGTAGCGCGCCCGTGCTGCGGAGGGTAGGCAGTCCCGCAACACACAAGGCCGTGAGAAAAGAATGGTGACATTTGGTCTCGCGTGACGTGTCCGGCGCGCCACGGACAGAATCCGGGGAGCCGAGGAAAGGGGGGGGGGGGGAGGACAGGAGCGCGCGGTACGCGGGGCCCATAACACTGCGACACCCCGCCGCGGGTTCAGCCGCCGCGGTAGAGGCACTCTGTGTGTGTGTGTGTGTGTGTGTGTGTGTGTGTGTGTGTGTGTGTGTGTGTGTGTGTGTGTGTGTGTGTGTGTGTGTATGTATGTGTGTGTGTGTGTGTGTGTCTGGAGTCCCATCCTGTCCGCTGGACGATTACGGACGGGGCAGTAAAAATAAAGTACTCGTGCGCTGCGCCACGCTGGGCCGTGACTTGCCCGCGCGCCACCACACAGAAGCACTCCGAGGAGGTGCGTCCTTGGTTCTTGAGACGCCGGAGGTGTGCGTGTGTGTGTGTGAGAGTGTGTGCGCCTGTAACGCATTGGCTATGAAGTGGTCATTTGCAGGACTGGCTCGCAGGGCCAGTGCCAACTTTTCACCCTTACCCTCTTCCTCCCCTCCCCCCCTTTTTCCTCCTGTACCCATTCATGAAGCCCCCTGCGACAATAACTAGGAAATAAATGACTTCGGTTTTATTGTTTTTCGGATATGCGAAAACGATCCTCAATCATGATGGATCGACTAGACCGTGAACTGTACCTCTTTTTCTTTCTTTCTTTTAACAGGGACCGGAGGGTGGGGGTGACTTCATTGACGGGAGCCTATACGGGTCGCAGTGGCTGCAGGGCTTCCACACTACACACACACACACACACACACACACACACACACACACACACACCGCGTCATAAGGCTGTCAGGAAGTGTGGATTTGTGGAGCGTTTCGCACGCTGCGGCAATAAAGGGTTGGAATTCAGTGAGCTGTGACGCCGTGGGTGGCGCCCCTAACCCTGTTCCCCCACCCCCTACCCTCTCTTAAAAACACACCCTCGCGATAACCTCCACCCCGAGGCAGCAAGCCGCAACAACCCTCATCCGAGACGCCCCGACCGACCGACCGGCTGTCAGTCATTCTTCATGGACTCCGCAATTCCTCGCGAGAACGGCGGCTTTTGAACACCTTGTGTGCGGGGCGAAATAAAATACCTTTGAAAAAAAATAATAATATCGCGTTGCAGCCGCAGCCGAACAAACTGCCTGAAGACATCCTGAAAACGTAAACAAGATCTGAAAGCGAAGAATCTTCTCGGTGGCTGCTCACGCTAGCTGTGCACTGCACACGCACAGCCCTCTCCCTCCGCCCCCCGATAACCCATCCCGCCCGCAGTTGTGCCCAATTTGCAGAGCCACACGTGGTCGGAATATCGCGCCAAGAGCCCGCCAGGTGGCGCGGCGGCAGTCGAATGGGGCGGCCGAGTGGGACAGCCGAATGGGGCAGCAGACGACGCGAGCCGGGATGCGAGGACGCCAAGGGAAGGGTGCGGGGCACTTTGCGGCGGACGTGACACGGGGAGAAAAATCTCAGGGGGCTGATTCCGAGCGGAGCTCTGTCGCTGTCTCTCTTGCGCGCGGGGTATGTCCGCTGCGGGCGCGAAGAAGGCGCAGCGACGAAAGCGACCGTCCGGAAACAGCTTCACAGCGCGCTCCGCGCGCCTTTTCTCTTTACCCCTTTTTATTTGTCCCTCCGTATTTTATTTTTTCGTGCCTCGGCTGCGTAAGGGTGGAAAACACGCATGTTCTTACCCAAGTGTCTCGCAAAAAGAAGAAGAACGACTGATAAAAATTACGCCCTAAACAAAAGTTCACAACTTCAAATTTCACGTCATTTTTTTCTTCAAAAACTCAAGTAGTAAAGTCAAAAACCGAAGACTGCCCCAAAAACGTCAAGAAAAATCGAAAACTCGAAATTTTAAAAGCGATTGAACGCGGAAACCTGTAAAGTTGTCTTTGCCCGATTTCTGGCCGCAATATTTCTCGTGTTGTGGGCTTGATTTTGACAGTGGGGGCGGTGCCAGGATGCCTGCAGGCCGCGCCACGCCGCAGCCATAGCCCTTCCCTTCCGTCACGCTCCAAATCGCTGCCAAAAACTTCATACAGCACTCTGCACTCTGAGACCCTTAATTAATGAAATTATCGGAAGGAGGGTTCCGCGGCTCTCTGCTGGGGCCCCTGCCAGTGGAGTGGGCGGGGCCGGCGGGGCCGCGGTGGCGGAGTCGCCGGGACGGGGCGTGTCCCGCCACACCCCGCCCCCAATGCTGTCCCTGCTTGCCATTTTAATTGTGCAAAGAAAACTTTCTAATTACAAACTTTTCTGATTAATCACAGTAATTCATTACTGCCATGGGAAAATAATAAAGTTGTGCCCCCAAAAGAAAGGGATGTGTTGAGTGAGGTGCGCAGCGGCGCTGCGCCCTGGCGGCGGCCTCGGCTTTGCCTTCCCTTGCCCGCGACGTCGGCGTCGGCCCGGCGGCCTGCCGGAAAGACTCGCCCCGAAGCGCAGAAAGTTGTACATTTAACTGATTCGGCGTTAGGCAGCGTCCGCTGGATGCCTCGCGTGGTTACCTTCGTCTTCCCTCTCCCCTCTGCCACACCCCACCACGCAACATCGCCAACTTTTAAATGTGAAAAAGTCCCTGGGAAGAAAAGCCCTACTTTCCTCTCTAAGGATTCGACGCAGACACAAAAAATGTATTGAAACAAAAACTCCCTTTTCCGCCTGAGTGACTAGCTTGCGTCTCTGATGATTAAAAATTTCGCGTCGCGCTCGCTGGGTGGGACAGAAGCCATTACGGGACTGAATCTGAGTAGAACAAAAAAAAATACAAAAGGCCACGCGATTTCGTCGAGAAAAAAAAATGATCAAAGAGAGAAAAAACCCACTATTTTTAAGATGCACAGGTTTTGCCATTTTTTAATAAATTTTTACTCGCTTGAATCAACGAAAACGTGAACGGAAGTTGCGTCAAACAGAGTGACGAGACACGCGTTTCGATATATCGATACTGCCGTAATCACGGCTCCGATTCCTCGAAGCGAAAGGACCGCCCTCATCAAGGATGTGCGGAGTGTGCCCGCATTGTCTGCAGCCATCGCTGGTGTCTCCGCGGCCCGATTGGATTGGATCATCCCCATAGAGCCCGGGGCAGCCCAGGGCCCGGCGGAAGCCCCGAGAAGGCCTGGGAGTATCCCCGCCGAGTGCACCAGCGGACGAGGGGCGCCGCATTTTGAGGTTAGGCGGCGCACGTTAGTGGGATGCGGGGCACAGGCTGCCTGAGTGGAGTCAGGGTGGCGCATGCGGGGAGAGCACGTGGACGTACACAATAATTTGACCGGCCAATCCGGCCATTCGCTCGCAGTAACTTGGCCGCCGCGGACCTAAGAACCCCCGACGCGCGGACATCGAATCCCACTTGAGGGGAAAGAGATCCCCATAAAACAGGAACTCGCACCGCGAGCAAATATAAGAGGCAAAAAACACGGCGATGATCGGACAGGAGAGTACGAGAGAGATAGAAAACGGGGCGGGGGAGGAAAAAGATTTAGCGCGACAGAGAGGGAGAGAGTGGGGACTCGGATTAAGAAAGAGATTTGTCGGTGGTGGGGGATGCGCGGCCAAAGAGATTGGGGTCTGTGATTGATTAATCGCCTTATACGTAGCCCGCGATTGAGGCCATCACGGTTTTTTCCCTTTTTTTATTGCTCGAGTGGTCCGCGCCGTCCGGGGGTGGGCGCCATATTGCGCCACTTACTTCTGTTATGTATTCATGAGGCGGGCACGGCCTAGAGGATGTCATGTCGCGGGGGGTGATTCTGCGCCGCGTCCATGCTGGCCCAGTTCCTCTAGCCACACACACACTCACCCCTCGATGATATCGTCCTTTTTCATTTCCTCTTGTGGAGGTTTCCATCTCGTCGTTCAATTCGCTGCTGGTCACGGTGAACAGAGAGGCACTGTGAGAAGCGCAGGTGGTTTTTGAAGGCAAGTAGGGATCGTGTGTTGTCGTTTATGTTTACAGGATGTGCTGGTTGAAATAAATTGTTCATAGAAAAGATGGATTTATTATTTGTCTGTTTCATCTCCTCGAGGCTCCTACCATCTCTGGGTCAAGCAGACGGTTGCACCTTCAGTCGACAAAATATGTTGGATTATCACAGAACACATTCTCATATAATAACAATGGTGCTATTCGTTACAATATACAGCACATGCCGCTGCCTCACTAAACAATTTAGCTTCACTAAATCGAGATCGACAGACTTCACTTTGAAGGAAGACCAGAATATCATTAGAATAAAAATCATCACTATGCTAAAATCATCCAGGGGAATGTGGATACGGGTATATTACATTGAGAGAATTCAGTCCTATAAATATTACTATACAGGAATCGGCAAACAAATATCTTTTCAATTCATGTAGACCGACGAACTACTCTACACTTTTATACACGACGAGAGCGAATGAACCCTTCAGCTCCCTGGCCCGTCCGCCTGCAAGTGGTCGGCATGGTTCCCCAAGGCACTCACGGCCAAAGTCCCAGGAAATAACGGCAGAGAGGTCCTTCCGCCAAAACTTGTTAATCCCAAAGCTTCTGAGAGCTTCGCGGAGCTTCGGCTCGTTTTGTACAAACTCCGAGCTCCATTCCCGGCGTATTTCCTGCCTGCGAAGTGAGGAGGGAGAGGGGAGTGCCTTGTCCACGGACACTGAGCGAACGGCTTGAGTAGCAACCGACATGGCCTGCCGTTCGCCATGAGGCAACTAAAACAGTCTGTGAGTTACTACCACGGAGACTAATCAAATCCTAAAAAAAAAAACTTAAAAAAAAACGTATTGCTCACACATCACACCTGGATCGGAGATCCAGCATTTCATCAAATCTTCGTCATGACTGCAACTGTTCCTGGTGACAACGGCCGCTCAGTTCTTCTTCTTCTTGTCCTTGTCGGCGTTCCAGTAGTAGAAGAGCTGCGCCGCGGTGACGGCGTTGAGCGTGGCGGCCACCACGTACGTGAACACGAGCAGCGCGTCACCAGTCTCCTTCTGCGAGGTGAAGATGCGCGCCAGGGAGCCGGCCAGCAGCATGAGCACCGTGGCGGCGGACAGCTGGCCCGTGGAGCCGTTGCGGTAGTTGCTGCGGATCTGGATCGTCTGGAACACAGACAGGTTGGTCACAGTCCAGCCCGCGTGGCGTGCTCCACTCCCACAAGCAGGCATCAAAGGCGGAGGGAACCGAGGCCAAGTTCCAGAGGTTCAACTCCCGGCTGGAGCCACCTGTAATGATATGATGACCGTCACAGCGGGCCGGGTGCGGGTCGGTCGGGCCGACCAGCGTGCCGGCTGGGATCGAGCAAATTGAAAATTACGACTGACGGAGTCTGCCAAAAGCTGCGCTTCCCGCCCCGCCCAGATCGGCGTCACGAACACGCAGGCAAACGCACGCACACAGACACGAACACACACACGAGCAGCCACGGGGGGCATACGACCTTACGTTCGGCAGCACCTGACCTTAACGTGCTCCGAGTGATTTCGATATTCAGATTAATCCTGGTCGCGGTTTGCTTCGGTAAGTCTAATCGATCTTTTGTATGCTTTTTTTTGTGCCGCGTTTGAAACCGCCTTCATTGCTCGGGGCACTGCAACAAAGTATCGACTTGGCTCCAGGCGACTATACCAGCGGCCCTAACGCCCGAAGAGGCTCGGAACAAAGTCGACAAGGCCCGACGCACCAAAAGGAGAGGAATGGCCTCGATGTTGAGACGCCAACTAAATAAAAACCAGGAATCACACTCTGAATCGGGGACCTCGAGCCGCCACGATTCCAAACACGAGGCGCGAGTCTAGTCGCTCGGCCCGCGGCGCTGCCCGACCACGACCTGAGCCGCCTAATTAATGTCACTAATTGACACGGAGCGAGGCTGAGCGGGGCCGCCGATCAGGTGGTGACGTCACACCACTGCAGCCATCATTCGCACTACTAATGGGCAGCCGCAAGCGGCTTACAGTGCACCCAGCCGCCATTTTTACGCCGGCTACTTTGAGGTGTCGGGGGCTGGCGGCTCGGTCGGGGCGGTCCGCAAGGGGTAGTATCAGCCAGGCCGGAGCTAGGGGGAGGGGGGAGCTGGTGGCAGGACGTGGTAATGGCCAGGGTAATTAGGCCGGGAGGTAATGAATTGCAGATTGAAGACGCGCTAAAAGGAGGTATAATTAGCAGCGTAAAGACATTAAAGCGCCGGAACGGGACGGACCGGCTGGGAAGGGAGGCCGAGGGAGGCCGAGGGAGGTTAGAGGGAAGCAATCACAGCCAGCCGGCAGCGGCGGCAGCAGCCACCCCTTCCGCCTTGAGGCCTTCAGCCGACAGCCTTCTTTCTCCGACCCCAACGGCTGAATGCAAAAGGCGAGGGAGGATGCCAGCGAAGCCAGCTAGCCTCGCGAAGCCCCTCCACCCCGACCCGGTGCCGTGTTGCCGACGTCGCCGTCCTCGAGATCAACGAGTACCCCGTCGTGCTGCACCGCCGTCGACGCCGTCCTCGTCCTCCCGGCCAGGCCGGCGCGCCTCAAAGATGGTGCACGAGCTTTTCCGACTGATGAAACACCAAATTTTCCCCTCGCTCAAGGTGGGGCGGAGCAGGCAGAGCAGGTCGGGCGAAAGAGAGGAGCATCGCGCCAAAAGAAGCGGGCCTTAGGCTGTACAACACTCGAGAGTAATCCTTGAAAGGACTTTCAAGTAGCCCTGCGCCTCGCCCCGTCTCTGAGCACAGAGTGCTGCCCCACCCCGTAACACACCGCAAGGTGCGATCCGTTGGACGCGTTCCGGGGGGCTGGCAGCAATGTGGTGGCGGCCTTCACTTTGGTGCACGGAAAGGACTAATTCAATTTTCCCGCGCCGGTCGCGTTTTGACTGGCCCCAGTGATGAGCGGGCCGACTCCGGACGGTGCCCCGTCTCTGTCGCGCCCCTGCGGCCCTGCGGCGCGCCCCACGAGTGCGAGAGACGCCGAGCCAGCCAGCAGGCAGGGCCGGGCGGGCCGAGCGAACCGCCCGGGGGGCAGGCCGAGGTGCCCTGCGGACATCTTCACACGCTGTACGCTCTGTAACGTGGGGCAGCCGGGCCGCCACTTACATTCGCATCAATCAAAATCAATTAATCGGCCCGGCGGCACGCACGCACGCACGCATCGAGGACGGCGTCGAGGACCTTGCCGGGGACGCCGCCGAAATTGTCTTAAACGCGCACGGCGGCGCACCGAGGGGCCCGGCGAAAAGCAGCTATTTAGGCGGGGCGGGCGGGGCCGGGCGCGCCGACAAAGGGGGCCGAGAGCTCCCGAGCAGGCCGGCGGTGGGGTTGCACGCCAAGCACGCGAACCGGGCCTAGCGCCTGCACACGCACCGCCCCGCCGAGGTGTGCCCGGCCACACCTGCAGGTGGTGTCCGCCTTGTCCGGCCGACACGCGGCGTCGCGTGGCCAACACGCGCATCCATGTCCAGCTTACTCATTTTTAACTTTTTTTTTCTTCTTTTTTTTTGCATAACCATGACATATGTCCTTTGTATTTTTCACAGCGGTTTCGCGTATCCTTGGGTTATTTCTAAAATAAAACAAAACACTCTGTGCCATTTTGCAACAATTTGTTCCTTTATAATAAATTTACACAGTAATTTATTTTTTTTACCAGGCAACTTTTTCCCCGCTTGGCTTGGGCCCCGAGCGCCACCTGTCTCAATGTCAAATAACCAGGCCTCCTCCAACACGCACGACGCACACAGCGCGCTTTCGTGTGCCTCTGAGTGTGTGTGTGTGCGCGCGCGCGCGCATCCTCCAGCCGGATCAGTGTACGTATCATGCAAAAACAATGAGACCGTGACCACGGCGGCGGCGCGTGGCGTGGCTGGTGACCCCGCCGCGGTCCGCGCTCTGACGTGACAGCTGCCACACACACACACACTCACACACAATCCGGCGCCGCTCCAGCGAAATATCTCCTCCCCCCCCCCCATTTCCTCCAAAAAATAATGCGACCAATTCACAGGTGAGCCCTGTCTGAGGGGACAGCAGGAGCAGTCTCCTCCGGAGGAAGGTGGCCTTTCCGAATCCTTGCCCGCGGCTGGTGCGGCCCCGCCCCGCCCCGCCCCGCCTCGCCCCGCCTCGCCCCGCCCCGCCCCGCCCCGCCCCGCCCCGCCCCGCCCCGCGGGTCAGGCCGGTCAGGCGTGCGTGTGTCGGCGGGTCAGGCTAATGACTCGGCTTCCGGTGCCCACCTAGTTTACATACACGCGGTGCATGCAGAGGCTGGCGTGGAAGACAGACGAAACGCGCTGCTCGCGTCGTTCGAACCGCTCCACGGCACGTTCGGGGAGCGAGGAATCCATGGGTGGGGGTCACACGTTCGGTTCGAGTTCTGTTTAGCGACTTTGGAGCTCAAATCGCGTGAGTTTTGGCCGCCTCTGGCCCACTGTGCGCGGCCCAGGTGAGTTGGAACACCCGCCGACGTGAAATAGCTGCAAGGAGCTCTTCTGCAGGCAATGCGGGCAAACCAGGCCGAAGCCTGTGTTTTCCGCAAAAGCGTTCCCGGCTGCCTTTCATGCTTTCATCGTCCCTGGGAAGGTAACGGCAAAGGCTCCACCACTAGAGCGGCCGCGTCTCGCTATCCGTCGCACTCGTCGCACGCAGCGCACCGTGTGTGAGACAAAGACAATGCGAGTCCGGCCTGGCCAGCCACCTGGGCGGCGTTCCCGTGACCCCGCCTGGGGACCCCAGGGACCCCACGAGGGGCTCGGCGACCGCTCGCTCATAAATGACCGTCATTTGTCGCGAGAGTACGCGAGGTTCATAGCCAAACGGGATCGGCAGGACGACGACAAACGTCGGGGACGAGGACGCCGTTGGGGCGACATCACAGACCAGAGGGGGGAAGGCTTGCGCCAAAGCGACCCACAGCGAGCATGCACCTCAAGCACTGCTTCATACACATTAAACGGTCCTTAACTCTTCAATATTTTTGTTCTCGTTTTCTTTTCTTTTTTTTTGTCATTGGCGTTGATCAGCGCGCCCCGTCCTCCTGCCCGCACGCCGCTCGCCCACCTGTTGTCGGCGGTCTCCACTCCAGGTGCATGCGTGTGAGATGGGGCTACCACCACCAAACCGAGGCGCGGGGCGGGGCGGCGCGGCCTCCTCAAAGCCGCATTGTCTGTGTATACGGTACTCGCCGCAACGACCGCGGGGCACCGTGCAGGTGGTTATCCCGCCGCCCCGCGCGGTCAGCTGTCAATAAGCCTTTGCTTTTCGCTCCCCCCGCGCGGCGCGGCGCGTCCAGTGGAGGTCAAGTCCGCGAAGGCGTCGCGCGGACAGCGGGCCGCCGAACCCAGCGGCGAAGGACCGCCGAGGCACCTGTTGTGCCAACGCCAGCAAGAACAAGGGCACTTGCACCGCCTCGCATGGCCTGCCGTCAACATTTTCCGCGCCATGAAACAAACCAATAATTACGATTCCGCGTCATTGCCTCTAGAGGCCGGCTCCCCACGCACCCCGCCTGTTAGGCCAGAACGTGCAGTTGGGCTAATAAAGCACATATGCTCGGCAGCCCTCATCTGCTTGGGGAGGCCCGGCCCTCGGCCCGGCCGCAGGCTGGCCGCAGAGCCAAAATGATTTTTTGGGTGCGGCCCCACGCCCCGCTAAAGCTCCGCCCTGAAAAAGCAAGCAATGGCCGAGAACAGCATGGCTGGCCGCTCCTCCAGTCGGGCTAAACTTTCCCGGGGCCCCTCTTCAGTCGGCCTCACTGATGCCACAAAAATTGGCAACCCTTTCGACACGAGTGCTTCATGGCCTGGTCGGCATTTTTGCTTTTGTGACGAGAACGCCCGACTGGACGCGGGACTGGTGGGGACCGCCGCCGTTGAACCCCGCGATGTCTACGACGCCCTGACCTATGACAACGCCGCGCCCCACCGCACCGCCGGCCCCGCCGATGCCATGAAGGGCTTTGTCCCCAACACCTGACGGACTGACCCGCGCCGGAGCACCCACGCCGCCGCGGTGGGGGTGGCCGGCCAGGAGGGGGAGGGGGGAGGAGGGGGGCTGCCCTGTCAAAACGGGGCACTTCCCGTCGTGAAACAATAACGCAGCGCGACAAAAGACGACAACAGGTGTGTGTTGCGTTGCGTTCCGCCACGCCCCGCCCAAGGGGTCGTGCACAAATGACGTAATGAAAGGGCTGGGGGTGGGCCGGCCGCCATCACCACGGCCCGTCAGACGCAAAATTCTTACGAAACCCTCCCCCCGCTACGCTATGCTACTCTATGCTACGCTATGCTACGCTCTACGCTCCACGGCCGGGTCGGCGGCGCGGCGCGGCGGGGGCGCACTCGGCTCGCCCGGTCCGGCCGCCGAGCGCGGCGTCGCCCCTTGCGTAATTTCGGAGAGAACTATACGCCCGGGCAATAACCTTTTGTCTAGGGACTTGTCTGGCCCCGGCGGCCCTTTGCCTGTGGCCCCGGAGGCCCTTGCCTTTGGCCACTGCGCTGCACCGGCAAACTTTTAAAAACTTTGCACCTCGATCACGACCGCCAACGGCGACCCCGCCAGCAGCGAGACTCACCTTGCCCAGGATCACGACGGGCACACACATGCTCTGCAAGAAGGTGAGCACGGGCATGGGGGTGTAGCCGCTCAGCAGCGCGCCCAGGATGGCGACGTACACGGCCGAGAAGGTGACGGCGCCGGCGGGGCGGCCGCCGAAGTGGAGCACCAGGGCGGCGATGACCGCCGTCTGCACCACCAGGAACATGCCCTCGCCCCAGGCGCTGCAACAGACAAGTGTTTGTTTGGCCGTGTGGAGTCGTTTCGTCGCTGTGCCTCCATCGCACCCCCACGGCTCGCGACTCTCCGGGGGTGCTGCTGCACCACGCGGGGTCGCGGCGGCCGCCACCACACTGCAAATCGTACACGCCGCCTCGGGCCCTGAGGGGCGGAACGCGCAGCCGTCTCCGTCTCCAAGTCTCCTTGTTCGACACATGTCGGACCGCACCTCACACCGCGCGATCACTCGATCCGTGCGTGTTCGCCCTCCACCGCCACGCCACCCCAGGGCGGCCCGGGGCTCCGAGGGGTAGGCGTGGCAGGCGGAAGTAGTTGTGCCTGCGACGCTCCTCCGACTTGAAACACATGCCGTCGTTGCGCCCCGAGACTTGGTCGAGGTGAGAGGGGGAGAGATGAGGAGAGAGGGGAGAGAGAGGGCGCGGCACATCCACGCTCCCTCCTCCATCCACCCCGCCGGCGACTGGCCGGGCGGCCACCTGTCCACCCGCCGACAAGGAGATGCGGCATGACCGTCTCACCTGAAGGGGTACTTGAGGACGAAGCTGTAGGCGACGTTGGCGGTGATGGCGGACAGGTCCAGCAGCACGCCGGCCAGGCTGATGCCCTCCCCGCTGCGCGCCTTCCAGATCTTGAGTATTTGAGGCACTTTCACTGCGAGAAAATGTGGGTGTTAGTCGGGGAAGGCGAACTAAGGGCTCGTCGCTACTCCGCAACTCGCAGAGCATTTTTTTAATTTTTTTTTTTTCATTGATAACTTTATTAGGAGGAAGCAGAAAAGGGCGACACAATGCGACTTCAGACACGTCGCTGTCCGATTTTTCTGCGTGTACGCTGCGAGCGCGCAGAACGCATGGCGTATCGACGCGTTGGAACTGCCAACGGCCGCGGGGAAGATTCCGTTTCCCGCGCTGGAGCGAGAGCGCGCGCCTCCTGGCGGCGGCAGTCGCAACCTGCTCCTCGCCGCGCGGGGTATCGCCACGGCACCAACACGGAGTATAGAAGCGACGCCCGCGTCCGTTCCCATGGCGGTTAATGCCACGGCTTGCAGCAATCCTTGATATACTTTCCGCATCTCAAGTGGTTATTGGCCAACATTCGGGTCGAAAGCAACACCTCCTGCCGCCCGCTTGGCCCGGCCCCACGGGGTCAAGCAAACTGATTTTCCCCCAACGATCGTACCTGTCATCATTTCATCTACATGCCTATTTAACGTTCAACCGTGAAAACTTGATGACACTGTCGCGAGGGAAAACTTGTGACTAGGTCCAAGAGATGGTGATGAACTCACCCATCACAGATCCCATGATGATGCCATATCCTAGTCCTTTGCTGAGGGCTGCTTCTAAACAGGGAACTGAAAAACAGACAGCGCAGTTATTAGAACCACATGTACAAAATCAATCTATAAAATAATTGGTCGAGTACAGAGAAGAAATAAATGGGTACAGAGCCGGAGGAAGATAAATATTTGGGTTGTCAGTGAGTACACGTCTGTAGTTATGTTGGTAAAGGATAGATAATATGTGCCACTGAATGAATATTAGTAGAAGGGTTCAATCATAAGAATCTTCATTTACAGATATAATTCTCCCCGTATTGAAAATGGTACGACAGCAAAAGGTCAAAGTTCATCACTATTGCTGTTTCAAGTTAAGGAAATTCACTCTTTACAATTCACAAACCACACTTCACAGGAAACTGTGAAATGTGAGGGACTGCCTGCCTCACCCCTGGCGATGTGTTAATTGTGAATTGTGGAATGTGAATTTCCTTGACGACTAGTTCAGTGACATGGTACGGAAACTACGGACAAGTAAAATTGATTTTCTTTGGAGTTTGATGAATTATAACTTTGGCAGAAGGATATAGTTTTCCAGTTTGAAAGTAGAGCCAGTCGAATGGAAGACAGCAGTTAAAACAAACAAGAAACATAACCTGGCCGAACTCCTGCGGTGATAAACAAACGAGAAAAATTAATGGTCACACAACTTACCGTTAAGGAAGTTATAGTTGACAAAGAACTCGTCGAAGCATTGCGGTGTCAGGACCAGGAGGCAAGCACTCCTGAAGTAAGTGGTAACGTTCATTGCCATTTTCGCTGATGTGTCAGAAGGTTCAAATAAACCACGTATTGCTGATGTTGATGTGATTCGTGGACGACGGAGACAGAAAGCAGAAAGGCGAGATGAGGCGGGGAAGGGGGTGTGGCGGTGGCGGAGGCTGCCGTGAGCGAGCGGACGACGGTTAGGTTACTAAGCCTTCTGGATTCCTTCGTCAATTCGACCCCTTCCACGACGGGACTTTAAGGCCGTATTTTCCAAAAAAAAATCGATTTTATCGTGACGTTAATATGTCTAGAGCAATTAATTTTCCAGGCAGTCTCCTAAGAAAATGTCAAAATGTCAAACGTAAGATATGGTGATCTTCAGATTCACTCCTCCACAGTTGGTAGCTTCGCCTGTTTTTTCACAGCGTAGCGTTGTCAACAGTGAGCCTGGTTGAGGTAAAGCAAGTTTGGTCGACAATTTATTTACATTTAGCCGTGTGTACGCGTCCTATTTTTGTCCAAAGTTTCGACAGGAAATTACTTACGGCTTTGCGCACCTCGTTGAGCCCTGTGTCGGTTTGCAGGCGGTGCGGCCGGCTGAAGCGCTGAAGGAAGCCTCTCCAGAGTGTGGGTACCTGGGCGGAGGCACTGGCACTGGACAAGGGTCCTAGCAACAAGTAGCTTCTCCAACCTTTTCGTCGAAATGGGATGCGCAGTAAGTTCAGCAGGCGAGAAGGAGGCCGCCGAGAGGTCCAAGAAGATCGACAAGGACCTGCGGATGGACGGGGAGCGCGCCGCTAGAGAAGTCAAACTGCTGCTCCTCGGTGAGTGAAAGCTGAGTGAGGCACAGCACTAGTTGTTGACCACTCACTCTGTGTCACTTTTTGCGTCTTGCTATGTCCTTTGTGTGTTTATGTCGCTGTTGTTGAAACTGTTTCAAACTGGGTGATTCTATCATGCTGTGGCTTTGTCCGTTTAACTGGGTTACTCATTATTTTCCTGTACTGAGTGTTGACGACACCAATCCGAGTCTTGGTTTACAGTGGCCTTGTTTATTTTGCGTTTTTGTCTCTGAGATGCAGTGTGCATTCCCATTCAATTCTACTTTCATTTCACACGTACCCTGCTGCTTACCCTCCGTAATAGATCATAGGAACTCATGTTTAGTAGGTCTAAAACTAACCTGTCTCATTTGTTTTGTTTTAGGAGCGGGAGAATCGGGGAAAAGTACAATTGTTAAGCAAATGAAGATCATTCATGAAACGGGATATTCAATAGAAGAATGTGAGCAATATCGTCCAGTGGTCTACAGCAACACTATCCAGAGTTTAATGGCTATAATCCGAGCCATGGGACAGCTACGCATTGATTTTGCTGATCCAGGGAGAACTGTGAGTTGCCTGAAGTTTGATATTCTCTATACATTAAATACTATGCAATTTTGCCATCAAAATATTCCTTTCTTTTCTCATTACTTTAGGAACTAGCTCGGCAGTTTTTCACCCTTGCAAGTGAAGCTGGAGAAGGCGAATTGACACCTGAATTGGTATTGCTGATGAAACGTTTGTGGCAAGACGCTGGTGTCCAGTTATGCTTCTCACGATCAAGAGAATACCAATTAAATGACTCTGCTGCTTATTACCTCAATGCCCTAGATCGCATTTCATTGCCAAGCTATGTGCCTACCCAGCAAGATGTATTGCGCACAAGAGTAAAGACCACTGGTATTGTGGAAACTCACTTTTCTTTCAAGGGTCTTCATTTCAAGTAAGTTTTTAGTTACTTATTTCACATCTATTTCTATTATTACGATCGTGGCCTATGTAAAATTAACTGGTTCCACATTTGCCTTTTAGAATGTTCGATGTTGGTGGCCAACGATCAGAGAGAAAGAAGTGGATTCATTGCTTCGAAGGGGTTACAGCCATTATTTTCTGTGTTGCCCTGTCAGGTTAGTTTCCTTCCAGTTACACTTCTGCTCTTCATTTTTATAAAAATCGTGTACCAAATTTTTCCTTTCATTGGTTTTTCGTTTTTCTAGGGTATGATCTTGTTTTGGCTGAGGATGAAGAAATGAACCGTATGATTGAGTCAATGAAACTGTTCGATTCAATCTGCAACAGTAAATGGTTTGTTGAGACCTCTATCATCCTTTTCCTGAACAAGAAAGATTTGTTTGAAGATAAGATTGACAAGAGCCCTCTCACTATTTGTTTCCCCGAGTACTCTGGTAAGTTTACAGACTTTTACCTCTTCTATGTCGTATTTTATCATCCCTCTTTTAGATCGATATTAAGTTATCTGCATTTAATAAATGATTTTCTTTTATTGTTAAATAGGATCAGACACGTATGAAGAGGCTGCCGCTTACATTCAAATGAAGTTTGAGAATCTCAACAAGAAAAAGGATCAGAAGGAAATTTATACACATTTCACCTGTGCTACCGATACTAGCAACATCCAGTTCGTTTTTGATGCCGTAACTGATGTCATCATCAAAAACAATCTGAAAGATTGTGGTCTCTTCTAGTTCATTTAATGTAAGTGCTAACCCAGCAGCAAGTTTCTGGCAGCAGCTGTCTACATTTGTGAATGTTTCAATTTTTTTTTTCTTTTTGCTGTATTCTGCATGTTATTTATTCTAGTGAAAACTTGTGTGCAGTCAGTGTTTCTTTATCAGGTTCACTTGAAGAGACACATTATAAGATCAATCTATGCCTTGGTTGCCTTGACTTTTGCAGTTTTGATCTTTTGTACATATAGATAGCTTTAACAAAAGACGAGTTCATACTTTCAATGCACAGTATGCAAAGATGTTTTAATTGTGACAATGTTCTGATTTGATCTAGTAAGTCTGAAAAGAGTTTTTTGTACATACCATTTGTCAATTTTTGACATTTTACACACTTCTAGCGTATGACTTTTATGCTTGAGTATTCCAATTTAGCAGACCTAAGTTTTACTACTAAGCTTACAGCACATTCTCATTACTTCTAAGACAGCCTTTTCTGTTGGTACGAAGTTATAGTATAATTTAAGCTCTCTTACTCACTATGTCACTTGGTGTGATTAGAAGGCAAAAGCAAACTGACCATTCTTTTGATTATTTCAAAACCTGTTCAATCTCTATTTTATAATTGTCTTATGTGACAAATTTGAGCATTAGTTGTTAGTCAGCCTTCTATTTTTTATATCTTTGTACAAATTTAGTTTTATTTATAGTTGTTTGTGATCACATAACCATGTTGTTGGTGATGTTCAAAATTCACTTCACTCATTTTTCCTGCATCTGGTATGAATTTAGTTTTCTTATTGATCTATTTCAGCAGGACTGTTTAATCTATTTTTCTCTAAAACAGATTTTAAAGTTTTATATATAATGTAAGGTCCAAATGAGAAGTCAGTATTATTTTTTTCCATCACCCTTGCATTGAAATTTATAGACTGCATTTACTGAGACATTTTATGCCAGCACTTTGCCAAAAAAAAATCAAAACCTATGTGCTATTTTCTTGCCATTTTTGATAACTTATATTTATGATACTGTTGTATGGTACTTGTAAAAGCTGGTGGGTTTAATCATTAAATGACAAGATTCTTTGTCCTTTTGGCCTAGGATCTTGTTGTGGGCCATGTTTAACATTGCTGTGTTTTCTTAGCTAATTTGAATTGCAGTATCACTTTTACAGGATGAATGATGAATGTTAAACACACACTCATTTTTTCAGACTCTTGTAACAGTTTCTTGCTGACTGGCAGTATATGTCTGTGCCATAGCATTTTGCTCACTTGGCCCTGAAAGTAGTGTGTTTAATCTTATTGAATTTATCTCTAAGAGACTTGGCGTGTGAATTTCATAGTTTGTATTGTTTATCTGATATTTTCATTCATGTCATTTTCATTGATGTGTTATTTTGATGCAACAGTTTAAAGGTACAATCTTATGTGACCATATATTCTCTGTATTGCACAAGGAAATTTTTTCCCACCTCTTTCTTTTATTTTGGTGTGCCATTCATGTCTTACAAGTATTTTCAATGAACAAGCAATAGCCATATCTTTACAATTTTATTCGGTATTATTTATGGTTGAATTTTTATGAACATTCGTCCGAAACATTCTTATTTAAGTCTGCATTTCTTGTATCATCAGGGGACGGTGTCCTCCTCTCATATTTCTTTTACAGTGTTGTTCTAATAATCACAATGTGATAAACAGTTAAGGTGGATCTCATTTAGTAACTACTTTCAAGAGAAGGTGAATCTCAAGTAGTAATTACTTTCAAGAGATCTGGCTCAGAATTGCTTGTTGTCCCTTTAGCTTACAGATGACTTTAGCTGAAGATTCCAGGGTGAAAGATATGCTAAACATTTGAAGCTAAGGAGCCAACGACCACTTCAATATTATCATTCCTCTCTAGTTTTGTAGAAAATTCAAACAAACACTAATTTATTTCAACTTTATCAGCCCGTAGCTGTTCCTTATAAGTGGATTCAATCCTTGTCGATTGTTCCATATTTAACACTATTTTTGTAAAAATTTATTAAAAATAAAGGCCATTTTCTTTGACTAATTGTTTCTTAGCCATTCTTTCGACATCAGCATTTCTTCAAATTTATTAAGTTAAGATAAATTTACACTTTAAAGTTGCTTGAGGGTAAAACCACCTCAACTTTCTTGTTCATCTTCAACATAGGGAGCTACAGAGTTGTAGTGTTCGCCTAGTCGGTACAAATATCGATGGAAGGTTACAATCAATGGTTTCTTTGAGTCCAAATATTGCTCACCAATGGTCATGGGAGGGCCCTCTGCTTGAACCACTTCAATTGGGTACTTCAAGGCATCAGAAAGTGCTCTGAGCTGAAAAAAAATTGCATGGATATTTTAAACAACACAAAAAAAGAGTCAAATATAAATGGACATAAAGACCAACTTACCTCAATCTGACCACCCCAAGCAGTTGTTTTTTCAACCTTTTTACAGTAAGCTTCAAACTCAGTTTCTGACATGGGATCACCAGTATCCTGGTTACACAAAAATGGAAGGAAATCGTCACGGTTGAGTCGAAGATAGTTAGCAGTCAGTTTCCTTAAAGATTTGTAGTCATAATCAGCTACTGGCGCAGCTGCTTCTTTTAGTTGGTGTTCTACTGCACTGTACAAGCTGAAATAAATGAAATAAAACTAAATACAAGTCTTTGAATTAACAGTCCACAAAGCAGCTGAAAAATCTCCAATAAGTGTACCAATTTCCATCTGCAATAATTCCATGAATTGCTAGGCCTCGTTCACGGAGCCTTTCAACAATAGCAACCATTTCCTTGTGTCTAGGACCTAACAAATTTTCACTCTCCTGCTCCAGAATGCGCGCATTTCGTTCTTTCCCGGCTGTTGCTTTCTTTTGCCTCCTTTTTTCAGCTTTGGTCACTCGCCCGATAGGGGCTGCAACATTTTCCTCGATTTCTTCTGGTGACTTCTCATCATTTGCAGCAGACTCAACATTATCAAGTGATTTCTGTAAATAAGGATCATGTTAAGTACTCTGTAACACCAAAGATCAAAAACTATGACACATTTTGAGAAGGAAATCAAACAAACCGTTTGAGAATTTTGATTGAAGCTTTCCTCTTCTTCTTTCTGCCGCTTGTCTAAATCAGCCTCTAACTGTGCTATCTCCTCTTGAACTTCCTTCTTTTTTTTCTTGTCACCCTTGGTCACCGATTTCTTGAGAGCTTGTATTTTGGCTGAAGGTAACAAAAATTCGTTTAATGCAAGACTGGTGACCACGACTATCAACCAACGCAAACCTCACAAATTGGATCAGACACTTGACAACACTTTGGTCGCCCATTTCTTCTCCCCAGAAATTTTGACTACATCTCAAACAAACTATAATAAAGTATAAGTTTTTGATATTTATTCAAATTAATACAGACAGACTAGGGGGTTAGTGGTCACGACACAGCGCATTTTTTACCTTGCAGCGCTTTTCTCTCTTGCCTGAACTTCTTCTCTAGCTCTTCCATGCTATCGGGGTCGGGTGTTTCAATGTCGTCGGACATGGTCACTTTCTATCAATTTTGAGTCACTCAAAACACCGGCTCTGACCCCTTTCTGCTCGATGTGTTGTGGGTGTTGTGCTTGTGTGAGTGCGTGTGGCATAGATGGACCCTGCGAATAGCATCGTGCCTGAATATAACCGGTGTCGAGGATGGTCAGGCTGGTTTGCTCTAGTCGGAGCAATTCGGACCCACCTGCATAAGGGAAATGGTCGCGCTTTTTCAGATTGTCATCCACGTACAAAGCACAAATTAATTTTTTTTTTTTTTTTTAAAAAAAAGAACAAAAAAGGAAATAAAGAAAAACGCAGGGTGGGGTGCCTTGGTCTTCCCCGGCCAAGCAAGAAGAGCCCTCTCGGCTCGCCGGCGCCGTTCCAACTTATTTTTTTTCTTTGCCGGGGCAAACTTTAACCATTTAGTGTGTCCTCCGCGAAGGGAATGAGGAGAGGAACACCTCTCGAGCCGACCCTGGAAAAAAAACATGGGCCTTCTCCTCTCGGCGCGGGGGCGGCGCGGGGGCGGCGCGGGGGTGGCGCCGGGCGGGCCGAGGCCTGTCGGCGTCACCGTGACGTCACTCGGGTTTGCAGGCCAAGTCAGCCCGGCCGCGGGAACATCCCTCTACATCCCAGCCAAGACGCGCGGCGGCCGTGTAGGGCCGGGCCATGGCCAGGCCATGGGCAGGGGCTGCGTGGTCCAGAGTGGGGGGGCGTGGCGGTGGGGGGCAGGGGGCGAGCCGCTGGATAGGGGGGGGGGAGGGTGAGGAAATATATGGGATTGGGGTGGGCGACAGTAGACCGGAGCGGGGCGGCGCGAGGCGGGGGGAAGAAGGTCGTTGTAGGGGTGGTGGCTCGCGGGGGCGGCGCGGGGGTGGGGGCGGCGCCAGCAGCGCCAGCCAGCCCTGGAGCCTCGCCGCGGGGGTGGGGCGGGGGGCAGGCCCGGCGGAGCAGCGGGGGTGCGTGGTGCCCGTGGTGCCTCTCGGCTCGGCTCGGTTCGGGTCTGTGCTGGGCTGGCTGAGGGCGTGTGGCGTGTTGGGCTGGCCGGGTAGGGTCCCCGGGCTGGGGGTGCGATAGGGTGGGGTCTTAGCGGGTTAGTACGCTGGGCCGGGGGTGGGGCGGCGCAGGGCGGAAAGGGACAGGCACCACCAGGCCAGCAGGCCGCCAGCGGGCCAGCCACAGCCAGTGTCCGCGCGGCGGCCTGGCGGGGAGCTCGTGCCTCGTGGCGTGCTGCGAGCGGAGCGTGCGGTGGCGTGCTGGCGAGCGGCGCCGTGCCGTGCCCTGCCCTGCCGTGCCGCGTGCTGGCGCTAGCGTGCGAGTGCCTGCCATGCGCCGCGGCGTCACCCCCGCCGGGGCCTCGGCCGCGTGGTCCCCGCGGTCCCCACGCTCGCCACGCAGCGCCGAGCGTGTCGTCGGCGCGCCAGCCATGAGTAGCGGTCCATCCTCGGTCAGCCGTCGGACGGAACATGTGAAGTGAACAGGTGAGTGAGCGCGGCGGTGCCGCCCACGCAGCCTCAACGGCAGCCACCGCCCCCGTCCCGCTGCGCCGCATTCATGCTCGCCCACATTATCCCCGCAAATGAGCCAGCGGCTCAGCCAGTGCCCAGCCACTCCACCGGCCGCCACCCTCCGCAGGGCCACCTCGCCGGGAAATTTCGTTTACACGCTTCCTTTTTGTCGCCATATTTTTTTTTTTTTTTTTTTTTATTTTTTTTACGTATCCTCGCGTGTTGTGTAAGCGCTGTGTGCTGGTCTCTCGCGATGGCTCTCGCCGTGCAGGGCGCGCGGCCGCAACATGGGCGCCAGGATGGGTGGCGAAGGCCTCACCCCCTCGGGGGCTCCAGGGGGAGGGAGGGGAGGGGGAGGCGGTCGTCATCGCGATGGTCATTTGTCGAATGGGCTGTCCCTGCGGGCAGCGCCGGTCGGGAAAGAAATTATGACTTGTCTTGGCCGTTAGTTGTATCGGGCCCGATGGTGCGGCGAACAGCCGAAATTCTTTTTCAATTTGAAAAAAAAAAAAAATGAAAAAAAAATAAACAAAAAAACAAAACAAATGAATAAAAACACGAAAACGAGGAAAACAAACTCGCAGCTGCGCTGTTTGCCAGCTGAAGTGACGAGGCCGAATAAATTAGTGACCGGAAAATGTTTCCCAGGAGGAGAGTGATTTGCCGCCGCTTTTTCTTGGATTACAATTTTTTTTTTTTTTTTTTTTTTCATTTATTCTGGTCAAGTTTTATTCTTTTTCCTTCTCCTTTCTCCTGTCGTTCCCTCTCCCTCCCTCCGGCCAGCGTGCGGTTCGTGCGGTCCTCGGTGAGGCTGTTCTGGGCTCGCGGTCTTCCGCAATTTGCATGCCTCTAAATTTGGGAATCCGAACCGCGCTGTGGGTTTCCTCCCTCCGAGGGGCTGCGTGGCCCGTCGGGGAAAAGGAATGCCAACTCAGGCAGGCAGGAAGTACGAGGCTGGCGGACGCGGACGCGGACCGAGACGCCGCACAGTGGGCCGGAAGACCGGCGCAGACTACCGAAACTCTACACGCGTTTTGAGCTCCAGAGTCGCTTAACAGGACTCGAACCGAATGTGTGACCTCACCAATGGATTCCTCGTTCGGAGAACAATCGATTGGTGGGGTCACTCTTTCGGTTTGAATCCCATTTTAGCGACTCTGGAGCTCAAAACACGTCCGGGATTTTTGACCGCCTCCACAGGTCCTCTGGCCCACTGCGCGCTGCGCGCCTCCAGCACGGCCAATCCCATTTCCTAATTCCTAATGGCGCGGCATGGCGACAACTTTGTATACCTCCACTCTCCCTGCCGACCTTAACTCTATTACCCAGATTCACTTATCGGGGAGAGGGTCCCGCCGCGCTACGAACGCCCCAATGCCGCCCGTGTTTTTCAATACTCTGCTCCGGTGACTTCTGCCCGGCTGTAGAATCCGTCAAAGAGCGCTGGCTTCGCCTTGACCCGTATCTGGAGCGGCGGGCCGCGCGCGCTTTGGGGACCCGGCTCTTGAAACAATCACATTTCCATGCCGACGAGATGAGATAGGAGTGGCCCCTTTCCAGGGTGCATGCGGGCTGGCGGCGGGCAGGCGGGCAGCTAGGCAGCCAGGCAGGCAGCCAGGCAGGCAGCCAGGCGGGCAGGCGAGGCTGGCTCGGGCTGGAAAAAGGATTGACAGGCCGGACCCACGGGGGGAGAGAAATAGAGAGAGAGGAGAGAGAAAGAGCGCGAAAGTAAAACAGGGGCGGACAGGGGGCGGGGGCGTGTCGCATGGGGGATAAACCAGCTTCCCGAGCCGTGCCAGGACGGGCGGGGTTCGAGAATAGCACGTGCCGCGGCGCCTTGCCGCCCTGCCCACGCAAGTCCTAAAAGCAATTCAGGAGAGAGGGGCGCTAGGAAAAGAAGGACGAGGAGCAACAAGGTTACCCGGAAACTGGAAGAGCGTCGGTGCCGTCAGCGCGGCTGCGGCGCCGCGACGCCGTGACGCGTCAGCAGACCCCCCACGGACGGGGTGCGAGAGAGACAGACGCAGCCGTGTTGAGCCTGGCGCCCGCAAAGTCAGGGGTAGGCAGCCCGTCGGCGCGGGCGCGGGGCGGCTGGCCTACCTGTCGCACTGCAGGGGCTCTTCGCACACACTAATGCTTCTGCTTCTCGCAGGGATCGGGATGTGCCGGTCCCAAGCGACCCGGATGTTGCTGCCCGCCGTCCTGCTGTGGCTGGGGGCGGCGGGGGCGGGCGCCGGCGATGGAGGCGGGGGCGGGGGCGGCACCCTCAGCCTCTTGGAGTGTCCGGAGGTGCGGCGGTCGCCGCCTCTCTCCGCCCCCGGGCCCAACCTGCTGGCGGAGTCCTGGCCGGCCGGAGTGCGGACGGCGCTGGCCGCGGCGCGCGCGCTCTGGGTGCCGGCCAAGGCCGGCGGCGGCGTGGCCGAGGCCGAGCACTGGGGCCGGCTGAGCCGCGGCCTTCTCGACGCACACCGCGCCGCCGAGGCCGTGGCCGTGCAGACCCCCAGCATGCGGCTGCTCGTGTACCGGAGGTGAGTACGCGGCTCTCGACCAACGCCTGGGCCGGCGAGCTCTTGGACCATTCCAAGGCGTGCTTGGTTCAAGAACCCGCTGTTCAGGAGAACCCGTCCCAACCAACACTGGTCACAGAATGGTCTGATGACAATCTTTGACGTCGATACAAGCGTCGAATGAACTTTTTCCGAAAATCTTTTTTTAAAACCATGACCATTGCGATCACCGTGTCTGCTTGTTGGGACGTGCGTCAAAATTTGAATTTCGTTCTTACGTTACATACCATGTTGAACCTGCGAAACAAAGTAACGCGTGCTTGTGTTCCCAGGCCGGACGGGCTGCGCACGCTGGCGGACAAGGCCGCCGCCGCGGTGGGCGCCCACGGCTACTGGAGCACTCTGGACGAGTACGCGCGCCGGCGCCAGCACAGCTTCGGCGTGGCGGGCTTGGCGGGCATGGCCTCCAGCGCGGGCTCGGGCGGCGGCGCCATGGTGGGGGGCGGCGCGCTGTCCAGGGCCGAGGTGCCCGCGCAGCTGTGGCCGCACCCCTTCTACGACTGCAGCATGGGCGCCTGGCTGTTCGCGCCCAGCGCCAGCATCCACAGCCACAACAAGTGAGTGGAGTGGCTCAGTGGGCCAGAAGACCGGCGCTGGCGGTCAAAACTCTAGCTCCGGAGTCGCTTAGCAGGACTCGAACCGAGCGAGTGACCTGACCAATGGATTCATCGTTCGGAGAGCTATCCATTGTTGGGTTCAGACGTTCGGTTCGAGTCCCATTTAGCGACTCTGGAGCTCAAAACGCGGCTGCAGTTTCAGCCGCCTGCGCCGGTCTTCTGGCCCACGGTGAGTGGTCCGTGCTGCTTTCTTGTTTCTCCCGGTGATTACCCCGAGAAGGCGAGAAAGGAGCCCTGGCTTCAGGTTTTTTGCTGGTTTCTCTCTCGAGTCCTCATGTAAGCTACTTCAGAGCCCGGCCGACGGATAGAAAAACACACGCCAAAAAGTTGACCGCAAAGACGAGAGCCTACAAAGACCAGACGAAAAACAGAATTTTGGCCCACTGTGCGGCGTAGCGCCGCCTCACTGACTCGTCGTCTCGTTGCAGCACCCTGGCGGGCGTCTTCTTCAACATCGCCCAGGCCGAGGTGGACCCGTGCGACCGGACCTGGGGCGCGCTGCTGTACGGCGGCCACCGCTGCGACCCCAACACCACCGTGGTGAGCGTCAGGCACCCTTTGGCGCGCCCCGCGTGTTGGAGACCATGTCAGTGAGTGCGTCCTTCTGCTTGCAGTGCATATCCGTCCACCTGGGCCACGGCGCCCGCCGACTGTCCTACCGGTGCCAGTGCAGCTACGGCTTCGGGCCGGTGACGCTGCCCGCCGGCTCGCCGCCGCTCAACGACTCCTACGTCGAGCCGCCGCAGTTCGCGTGAGTGCCGCGCCGCACCGCCAACAGAAAATAGAAAGGAGTCCGGTTTCGGCCAGATCGGGATCTTGCCATGCCATTCATTCCATCCCCGGTCCAGGGTCTCGGTATGTCGGGGTGCCGCGCCCTGCACTTGTTGCATCGGTACGCACTCTGCCTTTGTGTCGTGCCGCGCCGCGCCAAGCGACTTCCGGGCCCTCTTCCTCCAGGCCCAGCAGGGCATCCTGCCCACCCCGCCGCACCCCGCCCCGCCCCGCCTCCTGTCGCGCCCCGTGCACAATGCTTGCCTTTCAGCAGTATAATGTCGACAAACAGCAAACAGCCGCCCTGCGGTCCCCGCTCGGTCCCCGCTCGGTCCCCGCTCGGTCCCCGCTCGGTCCCGCTCAGTCCCCTCGCCCCTGGGGGCTCAGGTTGGGGGCCCCAATGGGGGCGGCGCGTAAACCCGCTGACTGACGGGCTGACGGTGACGGAACGCGATCGCGCGACGGTCTCCTTTTGGGTGCTTTCCTCCCTCTGTCAGGCAGAAGCCATGCGGTGATCGAGAGCGTAGGGTCACCGGTCTGCGGTCGCAGAGGCCAGGGTTCGACTCCCGGTAACTTCCAAATTTTCTACAGCCTCACAGACCGCAAAATTTTGCTTGTACCCGGCACGTCCTCTCCCTCCCACAGTCCATTCCTCGGATTTCCTTCTCTCACTCCCAGTCTCTCTCTCTCTTCCCACGGCGAGGTGTTCATAAAACATGGCTGCTTGAGCCGGCACGCCTGGAGGCCAGCCTGGAGGCACGCCCCCCCCCCCCCCCACCGGACGGGGCGGCCAGGCACCGGGCGCCGCAAAGAAACTAAGTTGCATTTTGGCGCCTTTGAGGAGAGCCGCCCGGCCAGCCCGCCTTCCAGGTGCCGAGCCGACCGTGCCGGCCGAACTCTTTTGCCGCCATCACCACCACCACCAAGCCCGGCCCGTAGTTTTAAAAAAATAGACCGTCAGATTTTTAGAAAAAAAAATAATTTCCCTTTTTTTAAAAAAAAAAATCCCTTTAAAAAAAATCCCTTTAAAAAAAAAAATCATAAAAATAAAAAGAGGTTGCGAAGGGTGTTTGGAATCGCTGCGGCGTGCTCCTGCCGCCCTCGCGTCGCCCCTCCTCCTCTGTCTCGGCTTACCGGCGTCGATCCCTTTAATTATGCCATCTCTTTTTAGTGCACAAGCCCGAAGGCCTGGAGACCGGACGGCCGGACGGCCCCGTCATCCGCCGCGAGTTTTAATGCCGTTTGGAGGGCGTCAAATCCCACCTCTCACTGGGGAGGGGAAGGGAGGGGAGAGGCCACGACCTCTCCTATCCAAAGTGCCCGACACGCCATTCCAGCAGCTTGAAAAGCTGTCCAAACCGGCCACCCCCACACTCCGCCAATCTCCTGACCTTTTTTTTTCGCACCCCTTTCCCTTCTTCGTCTTCTGCTTTTTTTTTTTTTTTTTTTTTTGAGCTTCTGGTAGGGCTCTGCGTACCACGCCGTGTGAAATGACGTTCCAGGCAGCGCGCTCGCTCCAAGTTTTCGATTTTAATCGTAACTTGCCCAAGTTTCTTATATTTTCTTTCTCTTTTTTTTTTTAATCTTGTTACGGCTCGAAGGTTCTCGAACTCAGCGACGGGGGCCGGCGGTTGCATCCTGGACAGGCAGTCAGTCGCACAGCAGCGCTGGCCAGTGGGCAGAAAGGACAGCGTGGTTAGAATAGGACAGTGGGACAGCCGGGTGGCATTTGCTGCGATAGCGGCGCCCTGAATAAAATAGCGCATTGATCCGTGGCTGCGTCCCGACGGGGCTAGGCAGGCCGCGCCGGGCGCACTGTGTGCAAGGACTGCACCGACAGTCCGACCCGACAGGCCCAACAGCGGCGCGAAATCGAGACATGATTCGGAAAACTGGCCCCCTCAATGCAGACGGTGGCGGCGTTTCTTCATTTAAAAGCAATCAGTTTCCCTTCCACCGCTTGGCGCCATTAACCATGTGGCCCGGCACGGCAAACACAATGTGGGCGCGCCTCACCGGGCCGGGCCGGGCCGGGCCCAGCTGCCGGCTCACAGAAAACCTCTGCTCCGCCTGCTGCTCATTTTCCTGCCACCCCCTCCCCCTCCCCCTCCGCGACGTGACGTGACGCCGTGTCGTCGATGTGCCGAAATGGATCATCTCCCGCCCCGCCTTTTTGCTTTTCGCCCAAGTAGCTGTTCTTTCAGACGGCGGCGGCGTGGCCCCTGGCGGCGTGGTCGAGGGCCTGCCCTTGAACGCCAGCCTCAACCCTAATGAGACCCTTTTTAAGCCGCGGCGTAACTTCCGTATTATGTCTGCCTTGTGCCCTCCTTGTCCTTGGTGTTTGCGAAGCCCCCTCGCCCCATTCATTCTTTCTCTTTCTCTCTCTCTCTCTCTCTCTCTCTCTCTCTCTCTCTCTCTCTCTCTCTCTCTCTCTCTCTCTCTCTCTCTCTCTCTCTCTCTCTCTCTCTCTCTCTCTCTCTCTCTCTCTCTCTGCCCGCTGAAGGGAGCCTCATCAAAGCAGCTGTTTTGTCCGGGGGCCATTGAGTCCCCGGATGACGGAGGTACCGCAGCGGGGGGCTCGTGATGTGATACCGTCCACAAACCAGAAAAAAAAAGAACACTCTCAGAAAAGCGAACAAAAAATATGTCCAGTGTTACGAACTGTGGAATGAAAGCAGTACTGCAATCTGCTATTTTGTTGCTCGCCTCCGAGAGAGGTGTCGTTCCGTGATGTTTGCGACCGCGGCGTGAGACTGTACACTGTGCGGGGGAGGGAGAGGGGTGGGGGGTCTCAGGACGGCACGTCGGGGAGCGCGACGGTGTGGAGCAGCTGAGCGGCCCGTCACGCATCACGCGGGGCAGGCGGGCGGGCGGACGGACAGACAGACAGACACGCAGACCATTTGGCAGCGGAAGCCCTGCCTGGGCAGCGCGAGTCCCACCGCAAAGTGGCCTGCCGCCTCGCCCAGCCTGCTGCCGTGCCGCCCGCCGTGCCGCCCGCCGTGCCGCCCGCCGTGCGCCGTGTCCGTCAGCCGGCCGCCGTGCCGCCCGCCGTGCGCCGTGTCCGTCAGCCGGCCGCCCCCCCTGCAAAACCCGCCTCTGAATTTTTTAACGAGTTTTTCGAACTTGTTGCGTTGCGCGCGCGCGCGGGATTTGAGCGCAATTTACTTGGCGGCGCCTCACAAAGCACTACTTCTGCTTCTTCTTCGTCTTCTTCTTCGTCTTCCTCCTCCACCTTCACCGCGTCGAGAGTTCCGCGGCGGAAGTCGACCTGCGCGCAACCTCGCTTTATAGAGCAACTTTTGCTCGCCTCTGGTCGCGCGCGCGCCGCGCGTACGGCGTACACGTATTGGGAGCAATTTTCTTATTGACCGTTTCCAGACTAACTTTATTAAGAGTGTAGCCCCGAGGCAAACTCGTGTGCTCACGTCGGCCGCGCTCCGCCGCACCGCCTTCAAACTATACTGGCCCATCGCCCGCCATTCCCCCCCCCCCTCCTCCCTCTTTGCAAACTCGCATCATATCATTAAAACTTGCACAGCCGGCCTGGAACACCGAGTGCAAAGGGCCGTGTTGAGGGCAGGGCTGGCCGGCCAAGGGCCGAAGGGTTGCGGTTACAGGTGACTGGCTGGCTAGCCCTGCCCTCCCCTCCCTTCGTGTACTGCTTCCGGTACCAGATGAGGCCTACAGCTCAAGTGGTTTCCGGTGCGAAGGACTCCAAGCCTGCCTTTGCCTTCGCCTTTGCCTTTGCATTTGCCTTTGCCTTTGAATTTGCCTTGCCTTGCCGAGTCGAACCGGGCCGAGCCGAGCCGAGCCGAGCCGAGCCGAGCCGAGCCGAGTCGAGCCGAGAGCGGGCGTGCCAGGCCGGCACCGAGCCCGCCAGCGCCACCCTATCGATCGAGCGGTTGTCTCCCTCACTCCCGCCCGATCTTTCCGCGCTCTCTCGCTCTCCCTCGCTCTCCCGCCTCTCGCTGGCCATCAGATCGGCGTGACAGAGCGACGGTACTCGCGGCGATCAAGCGTCCCCGCAGCGCCCCACAGCGCCCCACAGCGCCCCACAGCGCCCCACAGCGCCCCACAGCGCCCCACAGCGCCCCACAGCGCCCCACAGCTCCCCACAGCGCCCCACAGCGCCCCACAGCGCCCCACAGCGCCCCACAGCGCCCCACAGCGCCCCACAGCGCCCCACAGCGCCCCACAGCGCCCCACAGCTCCCCACAGCGCCCCACAGCGCCCCACAGCGCCCCACAGCGCCCCACAGCGCCCCACAGCGCCCCACAGCGCCCCACAGCGCCCCACAGCGCCCCACAGCGCCCCACAGCGCCCCACAGCGCCCCACGCACCTCGCAGATGCAATAACGGCAAAACCAATGGAACCGCTGGCCCTGCTGGCGCGTCCGTGCGTCCGTGCCGAAGGCCGCGCCAAACCATCAATCTGGAACGGGATATTAGCAAACGTTCATTTATTCAACGTTTTTTTGTAACAAAAAAAACAACAACAACAGGGGAACGTGGCAGCCGCAGCCTAACCACGAAGTGGAAGGGGGGTTCCATTGACCACATACACATTCTTTCTCTCTCTCACACCCACGCGCGCACACACACACACACACACACATACACACTCACACGACGAGGCGAGTCATTAAGGGCCGGGGCACAAGAGACTTAAGATTGCGCTGTTACACCAGCCTTAAGGCCCTGCCCACACACAAAGCGGGCACTATTGTAGCCCCAGAGGACGTGTGTGCTCGCTCACACGCACGCATGCGCACACGCACGCACACACACACACACACGGCCAGTCAGTGGGGTCGGCCCATCAGGATAAATAAAGCGCCTTCCGCGCGCTTGGCGTCGCGAGGCGGCGTGCGGCGGGCCGTGCTGTCAGCGTCGCGACGCCGCGGCCCGGCGGAGGTCTCAACTCTGAAAATGGAATCGAAATCCGATCCCGAAGTATTCCAGGGCATCGATATGTCGCGTTGTGGTGGAGCCCGTGTCTCCCTCTGTCTTCCTCTGTCTCACAAACATTTTAAAAACTAAAAAACTAACCTGTCTTTTTTTTTTTGCTTTCTCTCTCACGAGGGGCCGAGCCTTCCAAACTTGACATGTGGGGGGGGGGGAGGTTGGCGAGGCACACGGCACATGTGCAATGACGGGATTTACTTTAAATTGCGTTATTAAAATTCCCCCGGCACCCCCGCGGCCGTGCCTCAGTGTGGGTGCGTGTGTGTGCATGCGATGGAGGGAGAGGGTGGGGGGAAAAGGGGCGAGGTGCGAAAGACGTTTCTCCAGTACTTTAGAACGGCGCGCAGCGTCCTGTGCGTGACAGTCGGTCATCGAGCGCTCTTCCTCTCTCTCTCTCTCTCTCTCTCTCTCTCTCTCTCTCTCTCTCTCTCTCTCTCTCTCTCTCTCTCTCTCTCTCTCTCTCTCTCTCTCTCTCTCTCTCTCTCTCTCTCTCTCTCTCTCCCCACCCCCACCCCCACACAGCAAACAAGCCCAGTCATCCCGCTCCGACGCGCCTCTCTCCCCCTCCCTCGTCACTCCGTCGCCTCCAGTGGGGGTCGGATGCATCCAGCTGTAAGTCTGTCTGTCCGTCTATCTGTCTGTCTGCCCGCTCCGTCTGCCCGCCCCACAGTGTGTCTCTCTATCTACGTGTCTGCCAGCCGGCTGCCAGCCCCGTCCGTCCCGCTGCCTGCCTGCCAGCGGCCATTATGTCGTGCCATGTCGATAGTGTGTGACAGCAAAGACAGTGACACACCTCCCCCCCCCTCCCGCCCGACGCCCAGGACGCGCGAGGTCCTTCCAGGCCACCTCCCGCCGCACACACGCGGTGTCCTTGGGGCGGCCTGGTGGTGGTAGGGGGGGGGGGCTAGGCGGCAGCGCGATGAGAGGAGAGCAGCGGAAACCCGACCGAAAGCAAAGAGCGCGCATTGCGATCAGTGTGGTTCTGATCGCGCCGTCTCTCTCGCCCCGCGACGCCCCGCGACGCGCCGCGAGTGCGAGGGAGACGGCGCGACGAAACGACACTTGGCTCGGCCGGACGGGCCATCCTGGCGCGAGGCTCACAGCCAGCCGTGCTCTGTCAGCTGGTGGCTGCTTGGAGTGGCGCGGCGCGTGGCGCGGCCGCCAAGGGCCCTCCACCGCGGGGCGGGGCGAGGCGTGCTGCTATCGCGACGAGGGTACTCCGGCTGCAAAAGAGAGCACCTGCCTACTCCACCCGCGGCCGGGGGGGGGGGGGGGTTGGCCGCCGCGCCGCCGCCGAGACACAGTGGGCGAGGCCGGCCCCGCAGGCCAAGCAGCGAGTGGTCAACAACGCGGATAGCAATCTTAAATGCCCCTCGATAAGAACATTTTGTAAACGAAACTGTCTGACTGGGTGTCTGTCTGTCTGTCTGTCTGCAGGTGCGCGCCGTGCCCGCCGGACCAGCCGCGATGCGGCGTGGCCAACGCGTGGGAGAAGGGCGTGCGGACGGGGCTCAAGGTGGCGCAGGGCGTCGTCATGGCCATCGTGCTCCTCCTGGGCCTCGTCGTCTTCAAGAAGAGAAAGTGCAAGGTGAGCAGCGGCAGTCTGTCATTCTCGCACTCCGGTCCCGTTCCGTGAGGGTGAGGGGGAGGGAGGGAGAGAGAGAGAGAGAGAGAGAGAGAGAGAGAGAGAGAGAGAAAGAGAGAGAGAGAGAGAGAGAGAGAGAGAGAGAGAGCGATGGCTCCCCGGGGCCGTGAGCCTAGCGCCCGCGAAGCTCGGGGTAGGCAACCCGGCTGCCCGCCTGCGCCGCGGGCCAGCCTACCCAGCTCAATGCAGGCGCCCCGCAGGCCCACCCTACCCTCACTCCGCGGCGGAGCAAAATTAGACGCGGATAGGAATAGCGCCGCGTCGCCGCGTCAAACCATGGTGCCGACGGAGGTGCCAACACCTCCCCCCCCCCCTTTCCGTCTCCGCCCCAGTCCCAGGCTACGCGCCCAAGTTTGCGCGCGGCGCGGGGAGAGTTCTAAACTGTGAATCGGCGCGGAAGCGGCGCCATATGCCCACCGTGAAGGACGCCTCTGGGAGGGAGGCGCGAGAGTTGACTTGCATTTTAATCATTGCGAGATGCCTAACGGCGGGCGTTCCCTTGCAGATCGTCTCCTCCAGCATGTGGATGATGCTGGAGACGCTGCTGCTGGGCGCGCTGCTCCTGCAGACGGCGGTGAGTGGGCCGGCAACAGGGAAGCGGGACAGTGCAGGAGCGTGGGCTCACCGTTGCTCTTCCTGCAGGTCGTGCTGCGCTTCGTGGAGCCCAGCCTGTGGGTGTGCCTGCTGGAGCCGTGGTGCCGCGAGATGGGCTTCGTGGTGTGCTACGGCTCCATCATCCTCAAGCTGTACAGGTACTACAACCACCACCCCTCGCACAGTGGGCCAGAAGACTGGTGAAGGCGGACGGGTTTTTAGCTCTGGAGTCTGACTAAGCGACTCTGGAGCTCAAAACGCGTCCAGAGTTTCGGCCGCCTGCGCCGGTCTGTGCCACGCCTCTCGTTTCCCGCCGTCAACGACGCGAAAAACGGAAAAATGCACGAGTGTTCGAACCGCAGGATCCTGGTGGAGTTCCGCACGCGCAAGGCGCACCGCTGGGTGCTCAAGGACCGCGACCTGCTGCGCCACCTGGGCGCCATGGTGCTGGCCGTGTTCGCGTACCTGGCCGCGCTGACGGCCGCCTCGCTGCACTTCTACAACGAGGGCTTCCAGCTGCTGGACACCGTGACCACGGACGACGGCATGGTGTACCCGCACTGCAAGACGTTCTGGTGGGACTGGGTCACGCAGGCAGGTCAGTTCAGCGGCAAGCTGCCAGGGCTCTGGGTCGTCACTTTGCCAACTCTTTTTTTTAAATTAAATTTTTTTAAATTTATTTTTTTAAATTTCTTTTTTAATTTGAAAAAAATAAAAAAATAAAATTTTTAATTATTTTTTTTTATTTTTAGCGGAGGTGGTGAGCCTGATGGTGGGCCTGCACCTGGCGTACGTGTCGCGCTCCTTCCGCACGCAGTTCAACGAGCGCGGCTTCCTGTGCGCCGCCCTGGTGGTGGAGCTGGTGGTGAGCAGCAGCCTGTACGTGGTGCAGGCCCTGCGCGTCGCCACGCGCACTGCCAACCTGTCCCCCACCACCATGCTCGTCACGCACTTCGTCCGCGAGCAGCTGTCCGTCACCGTCGTGCTCTGCCTCATCTTCTTGCCCGTGGTGCGTCGAGGGTTCGAGCCCCGCCGACCGTGTTTTCTTTTCCGTTGCTAACCGTGCTGCTTGCTTAGCTGTGGCTGGCGAGAAGGCAGCCCGCGGCGCGCAGCCTCCTGCCCACGCTGGACAACCTGAGCAAGCCCGCCGACGGCGCGGGCGCGGCCACCGCCACCGGCTTCCACTCCAGCGACGTGGACGTCACGGAGGTCACCCTCAAGGACATGAACCCCGACGACATCCGGGTAGGCCCACCTACGCTCCGCTCTCATGTCGTGTGTCTCGACAACTTGGCGAAACTTTTTTCATATCCGATTGTGACAGGCCGAGCTGAAGCGCCTCTACACGCAGCTCGAGATCCTCCGCAACAAGAACATGAGGCACAACAACCCCCACATCTCGAAGCGCCGCGGCGGCAGGAAGGTGGCGCACAGGAGATTCTCGCTCCAGGTAACGCAGTAGTAGTGGCACCGCGTCAACAGAGCCAGGCCCGGAGCCAGGCCCGGAGCCAGGCCCGGAGCCAGGCCCGGAGCCAGGCCCGGAGCCAGGCCCGGAGCCAGGCCCCGGGGGGCAGACGGCAGACGAGGTACTACACTGCGCGCACCGACACCACACCACCACAGCGGGCAACACTCCGCAGCCAACTGGCGCAAATCCGAATGGGTTTTTGTTTTCTTCATTGTCCAAATTTTTAATTTTAGACGAACACGTACTCGTGATTGACGACAACAACACACTGTTGAAGGCAGTGCCGCCCCTAAGGGCCTCAGGAGGCGCTTACGGATTGCCAACTTACGCACTGTTTCTATTCCGCACGCCGCAGAAGCGGGGGAGCAGGGAGAAGGTGAGTCGCGGAGCAAGAGCGCTTTCAAGCGCTTCCAAGCGCTGCCAACGCACTTCCGGCGCGCTTTCGGCATGCTTACGGAGCTTTCCATTGGGTTGTCGGCCCACCACCGCATCTTCCGAGGTGCCTCCAGTGAGCGGTACCACCTGATCGACAAATTGTTGCGGAAGATCGTGTTTTTTTTTTGGCTGTGCGGTGGTCGGGCTTTTTTCTCTTTTTTTCGTAGCCAGAGTGACACAGTTTGCTAGTTTTTGTTTTGAAGAGCGCACCGACCGCACCGTTTGCAACTCACTGGCCTTGGTCTCACCCCGTGAGCCACGGGCCGCGGGCATGCCACCCACTGCAGCTTTCTCATTGCAATTTCTTTTCAACTTTTTTTTGCCTCTTGTTTGCACTTTATTGTTTTGAGTTTCACATTTACTGCTTCTTATTTTGTGCTGCTGTTGCTGCTGCTGCTGCTGCTTGGGGAATTTCTGGCTTGGAATTTCAAAACCTCACCAAATAAATCAATATTTTTTATTAAATTATAAACCGAAAAGAAACAAGCTAAATCTCATAACCAACACGCAATACAACAATTTTTTTTTCTAAAAAAAATACAACCAAAAAACAACCTAAAACTTTACTGAATACAAACAAGTAAAGACAGTAATTGGGTCCACTGGCCCATGAAAATGAACACAGAAAAAGACACGCTCACACAGCCCCTTGTGTCCGAAAACATTCCTAACCGTCAGTGATTTTAATAAAGACTTTGGTGTGTATAAAAACTCTTTAAATAGTATGGCCCACGGCCTGAAAAGCTAAGTTGTCGGGAGGAAAGTGGATGGCAGCGTCGTGCCAGCCCAGCCAGTCGGAGCCTGCATGTGTGGCCTGGGCCTCGTGCGAGTGCCATGTCGGCGCTCCAGCAAAATGCCACGTGCAAAATAATCTCAGAATGCCGTTCATTATAATCTAAATGGAGGCGTAAAAGACTAACAGTAAAACTAAATACTCGTCTTGGGGTTCTCTCTTCTCTCTCCTGTCCGAATCCTTCCTCTTTCTCCTGCCACCTTTCTGGAACAAGTCTGAATCCGCTTCCTGAATTCCTTGAAAAGGAAGAAAAGAGTCTGTTAACCCGTAAATGCCTTAATGAACTTTGCTTGTGTGGTAGATTGATTGTCCTAGACTGATTCCAGCCGAGGCCGCGCAAGACGGGTCGCCCCACCAAGACCGCATTGTTTCAAAAATGGAAAAAAAAAAATTCTGCGGCAAGGCGTATTGAACCAGCGTCCTTCCTATCAACAGTCAACCCCCTTGCGTCCACGGCCGCGCGGAGGCTGCTTCCTGGAATTGCATCCGGATTCGTTGACTTGTTGCAGGCGCTGCATCACCGCCACATGCGCAGCTCCGCGCGCCACCACACGGACGTGGAGGTGACGGAGGCGGAGGGCTCGCGCACCCCGGAGGACTCGGTGTGCTCGCAGGAGGGGCCCTCCGCCGTGTTCAACGACGGGCCCTCCACGTACTCGGAGTACGGCTTCGGCGCGCACGGCACGCCCAGCGTGTCCTACAAGGGCTCGCACAAGTAGCGGCGACATGCAGTGCTGTGCCTCAGGCGGGTTTCCCTGTCTTCATTTTGATGTTTTGTTTTTTTTTTCGGTCCGACGGTCGCCCATCCAGAAACGAAGCTCGAAATGAAGCGACACTTCTGGGAAGATACTTCACGTAGCAACGCGAAAATTCTTATTTTTTATTATTGTTTTTCAAACGAAACGTAAGGATGGTTTGGTCTGGCGGGTGTGGCTCCCGATTACACGTTTCCTCGAGGTTTTTTTTTTCTTTCATTTTTTTATTCTTCTATCGCTGAAGCGTGAAGTATTTTGACAGTGTTTTTCTCGACCGTGCTGCACTTTCAGTGCAGACTTGTCCATCGTGTGGCTGTGGTAAATATCCCGTCCGTATTCTGTTCTGTTCTGCAATCTTTATTTTTTTTTTCTCAATTCGATTGAAATTTAAATTGATTTATTTGAAAAGAGGCACCTACAATTTATGTTTTGACTTTGAATATAATTTAATTATTTATTTTTTTTGGACGGGATGTATCGAAGATGCCGCACTCTGGACGCGACTTTCGAAATCGTCCATGGAACGCACAGTGGAAGGGCAGTGGGAAAGAGGAGGGCCTCACACTTGCTTCCGCGGGGCGCGCGGGGCGGACGGCCGATGCGTCGCCGTCCGCGCCAGACGACGGAAGTCTTGCAGTGCCGCCGCCGACAGAGTTCCCCTCCGGAAACACGTCCAAGCGAGCGGCATTGCAGTTGATTGTTAATTGAATTGATTGTTGTTATGGGCTGTGCCCCGTTGTATAAATTGTTTCGAGAAACTCCCCATCCAGTGACACCAGATGGACAGTATTATTTTTTGTCGTTCGGCGGATGATTGGGTACTTTATAAGGGACCCACTGTTCCGTTTCTTTATTTATGTTTTTTTTTCTACATTAGTGTTTTGCCACAAAGTTAGGGTACATGCTTTCATTCACCCAGGCGTTGTCTTGTGTGTATCATTGTACAGAGGAGAGCCCCTCTTTCATGCGTTGTCTGTGATTTACCGAGTCGAGCCGAGGCAAAGGCGGGCGAATAGGTAATAGTTATGGAATGCCTCCTTCTAGCCAATCTTCAAAACTGCCCCCAAACGATGGATGGGACTTTTTTTTTTCCCCGAATGCATTTTTTCTCCTTTTGGGAAGAGACATAACTGGGAGCGACAAGGTCTTGCAGAACCCCTGGTAACACCCCTTGCAACGCGCCGACCAAAGTCAGAACACGGTTTTTAACTTATTTTATGTCTTTCCTGGTCCAAAGTGTTTGTCTACTTTTTTGCTCAATTCTCCTAATTTTACAGGGTTGAAAGTGTAACAATACGCGCTGGCCCCATGCGTCCCTCGCGCCTCTGAGACTCGTCCGGTCGCCAAACTAATGACGCGATCGACCCACAAAGGCTGACCGATTCCAGGTAGATTCCAGGTGGTGCCAAGCTTTCCCTAAACGGATGCCTCGCTTATCGAATGGCGATTTAAATGACAATAGAATGTTCTTCGTGACTCCTTCTCTTTACCCTGTCTATCGTTCCCATGTTCCTTACTTCAACTTTTAACGCACAGTAGGGGTAGGTTCTCTTTCCACGAATTCCACCTCTCTCAAAAGTCGGTAGCATAAAATCACAGTACTTTTTACATTTATGGAGATTGTTTGAAACGCTTGAAAGAGCGCGATGAAGAGGCCGAACGTTGCGATTGGAACGGTAAATTCAAAACAACAACCGACCGTGGCCCTGGCCGCCTGCCGCCTGCAGCCACCAGGGTGGGCACCCCGCCGAGGACAGCAGTGCTGCGGGCCTGTCTACCCTGCAGTTCGCAGGCGCTAGAAGCGTAGGGCGCAGGGGATGAGCACAGCTTCAACTTTCTCTCCACCATTTTTTCGAGCCCCATATTCTACATGTCGTACAAAATAAACTGTGACCCTGATGATTAAATGGCTTGCAAATCGGCGCAAAAGCTGTGTGAATAAGCTAACGTTTTTAAGAATTTAGCGAAGAAATAGACTCATAATTTTCTCAGGTTGCTTTTGTGATGTCCGCTAGAAAGATATAAACTAATTGAAAAGTATTTCGGCCTGGTGGTCACCTCAGCTAATCACTTTGAACTTTAAAATGGAACTTTTACAATTATACATATCTATTATTCTCTGTCCTATTTGGCTTATTACAATTCTCTAACCAGATGAAAACATGCCAATGTGCTCTGAGTACAGAGATATTTTGCCTACCCTTCTTTTACTGTTTCTCTACTAAATATTATCACTGTCACAATGAAACAAAATAGTGAATGTCTTTTAAATCTTTTCTCCTTCCTGGCAAAAGAAAATATAGATAAAATGTATGAGGAACCTTTTCTGTACATAAAGTGGTGGACTAGAATCGATTCATAGAGTTCCAGTTGTAATCACACTATCTTTGCTTCTGCATTTAATCATTGTTCTATGTTAATCTTGCCATGCAACCAGCTGCATGTAAGATAGAGGAACTAGTCCTGCTTTTTCTTTGCAGAAAGTGTGTCTATCTTTTTGATAAACTCGTGTACATTTGACTTTCATCTGTATTACGTAGCATATTGCCACGTGTCTAATGGAAAGAAAAGGACGCATTCTCAAGCAGCTTAGAAACACATTAGTTTAACCGCCTTGTACAAAGTACCAGTTTGTAGAAGTTTGAAAGGAAAACCATTGACTGATCCTGCCATTAGGGTGTGCAAATATTTCGCTGCTTTGATATACAAGTGTAGCAAAACAAAAGAAAAATGAAAAAAAATAGAGGGAGAAAATTGGAAGTGACATCCAGTTATTAGATTTAGAATAGACCACGAGCCCAAGACGTCTTTCATGGCATGCATAAATGCAATCCACATTTTCAAGTGACATAACACATGCCTTAAAGCACCTCATAGGAAACAAACAGTTTAGTTTGATGTTTACACTGCTTTGATGTAAAATGAAACATTATGTAATTGCATAAGATTGGGCCACCGTTTTGACAAACAAGCTGAGGCTCTCCATTTCTTCAATGGTGCTGCAGGGAGGTAATGAGATCTCCCTCATTGAATTTGCTTCACAAATTCCCTTCCCAATGCGCACAGGCTGCGATTACATTTAATCTGAAGCATTTATGAGTCCGAAAGTCTGGAAACTTCTAAATGTTGCCGTCCCATGTACCCTCCCTCCTCCCAAAATGAGAAGTACATTTGGTGCCAGGCAAAAGCAGTGGGTGACCCCACCCTCCAGGCAACAGGGAACCAAAGCAGCTCACTGTGCTTGTAATGAGTAGTGTTTAAGTAGTTAGTAAATAAAATTTAATAATGAATGGCATTTTTGGAATCACACAGTGATACCACACCTAGGTAGAAGTAAATGAATAAATTGCAAACTGTAAATAATAACAATGCCTAAAAGGGACCAAAGAATCATGAAGCTAAGAAAAGATTACATAAGGATTCCAAGGTGCAAAATGAGCTACCATAGTTCACAGTGCCATGGCTTGTGTACATGGTCACTCTTTGCCACAATCCTGTTAGTAGTTGCTTACATGGGTGCCATTTTGAACTATTATTATTATTATATTAATAATATACTAAATATTGTTTCATTTACCCTATCATGTGCATGATTGAGAGCTCATAACATTGTTTGTATTGACATGTTATCAAGTGAAAACGAAATCCTTTTTGTCTAAATTCACGAACAATGATGTCAAACATTGTTTTATGTTGTTGTCGTTTTTTGAGAGTAACCCTTTGAATGCACAAAACATCATATTACTACACAGGAGGAAACCTGGAAAATACTCTCTCAACAAATGTGAATCTCGCAAAAGTCATCACCACCAAGGGATTTTACAAATTCATCTGCAAGGAAGGAACCTGATCCAAACGAAAGTAAGAGAGGTTCATCAAACTTCAGGGTTATTTTTCTTTTTTTTATTTATCTTAATATCATGCATGGAGTCAAAGAAAGAAAATATAATAAATTACCAGTTAGTACTTCTTTTGGTAAAGTTTGCCTACCATACCAACTTCACATACAGCAGTTCAAAAAAGTAACATTTAGCTAAAAGTACATCAAACATACAAACCTAATACTCTGTGCTAACATTTCACAGTAGATGTCAAAATTATCACAAAGTGTTCTAGTGTCTAAGAGAGAAAAGTACCAATGAAGAGGGAAGAATTGCCACTGAACAGATGGCCCAGTAGATTTTGTTGTTTCTCAGATGCACCTATGTCTCATGTTCACAATGCAGTTTGCTTTTTGCCTACTTAATCAAAATTTGAACAGAGGATTGCTAGAACACTATGACATTAACATAAACCACAGTTTTGGAAGTCTTAGGGTCATTACAGGTCACAAACAATAAAATTAGTCAAAGATGCAACAGAAATAAAATTATGCTGATGGCCATTTGAACTGATAGGGGTAGAAACATAGCAAAGACTAACTAGTATCACAAAAGCTCAGCCCAGTCTTAACAAATCATGTTTTGAAAATTATTGATGTTACACAATAATTCACTTTAATTTCTCCTTACTCCCTATATCCTGGAGCAGCCCCTTAGCTTTCCTCATAAGTTGTGTTTCGAAGTCGACTTCTACTGCATTCGCTTCTTCTACTGCACAAAACAAACACGGAAATTATTCATGAGAAACAGGAGAAAAAAGCTCTGAGACTGAGTCTATTGAAGAGTGAGAGAGACAAGTGATTCTTTGGAATCCCAATCAAATGACAAACACAACACATACAAAAAAAATTGTATTACAATGTAACTATAAAATAAAGCACAGCTCAAAATACATGCAATTAATGTGATTGCTTTCGTCTTTATAATGCTTGACACTGGAGAAAAAAACATCAATCTCCCAGAGTACTTGTTACAAAGAAAACAAAAAAAAAAAAAAATCTCCTCTTTTGGCTTATTAATTTAATCTTACACATAGGTGGATAACTGAAAACTCAGTAATATACATAGATGTACAGTATAGGCATTTTAATCTGAGGAATGGTAATAAAATGGCAAAGCAGAATTCATTGTAAGGTGATTCAACTTGACAAGGTGATGCAGTGACAAATTTGCACAGTTAAAAATGACAAAAGCAAGAAAAAATACAGAATATACTGAAGTTTGTTTTGACAGACAGCTTAAGATATTATATCGGGCATCATACCGAGGGAATCAAGAAAGTAGCCCATAGGTGTTTTCTGGAATACGTCGAGTCCTTCGATCTTGTTGACAATCTTGTTTTTGATTGTTCTCATGCGTAATGAAGCATGGATGAAAGCCACTGAAAAAATATTGGAGTAAATTAGAAGAAATGCTGGCATTTTAAAATTATGGGGAAGAAAAAGCAGTTACTTCTTACCAAAAATAGGAAGTAATGTTCCAAACACAAAAACCATGACCCCACCAATCACGTACACAAAGAAATAGCCAACAGTCAGCATGAGACCGACACTTAAGAGGGGATGTTCTTTCTTGAAGCGGTCAGCTTCAGGCTTTGCATTTGTGAAGTAATAGAACAAACCAAATGCCAGCACCATCGCAGTCATACCGCTTAACATTTCAATGGGATGAATGACGCTGAAAAGCAGAGAAACATGAGAGAATTGATTGGTGTCAGTTTGATCTGAAAGGAAAGTAACCAAGCAGATAATAAAAATTCGGTTTCATGTCATAACGTAGGCACTTACGCGACTAGGAGGAAAATCATGATCGCCAACAGGAAGTAATTTGTTTGGTAATACAAAAAGTTGTTAGTGACTCTGTTTCCCCATTTATCCATGTCCGAAAAGTTAGGAAGCTGATAACGAGCCGAGTTCAAAAGGAAGTCGTCGAGTCTCCGCAAAGGAGCCATTTTAATTTCACGAGCCATTGTCACTGCCACGTCTATCGGAACTCGAAGCCAGTAGGACAGAGCAGAGCTTTAACTGGGCGAAACAGACGATGAACTAAAACACACAAACGTTCCCTCTGAGACGCAAAGCTGCTCAACTCATCAGAATGCAGACGACGATCGACATGACGTCATGTTTATATCTGACAGGGAGAACAAAAACAAAAGCGGTGGGAACCGGCCGAGGCTACAATGCTGCCTTTATGAGAAATCAAGCATCCGCATGGGCCTGTCCAGTCCAAAGGCCTGTCTAAGGGAATGACCATTCGAATGGTTCAAATCCTGCAAAGAGTTAATTTTCTATGTCAGTAACATTTTACTGGAAAGTTGTCACTCAAGAATGGCACAAAGCCAAATGTGAAAAGTCCTCAAAACGCTAAGTCGGGGCTGGAAGGGTGTGGACGGACAGGAGTTAAATTAAATGTTAAAACAGCTGTTGATTGAGTAAAGTAGTTTATTTGAGAAAATGGCATTCACAGCAAGCTGTCATAACAAAACCTTAAACCATCGTCTCTTACATATAAACTTACAAACCTGTTCCTTCCAATCTCATTCTGTCATTTTTAGCTTCATAAAACTGTAAGTTGTGCATTAGAACAAGTGCACAACATCACTTACTCACAACAACAAACTTAAAACACAAAAATGTTTGACATTATCATTTCTAAAACATTTCTAAATCTCCTGAGCAAGTATTACAGAACATATATTGCACCATGGAAATAAAAGTAGAGGAATTCCGTTAATCATAAGAGGGTGATAGTAAGCATTTAGTACAATGAACATGACGTACCTAAACAAAAAAAAACAAAACAAAAAAAAAACATCATCTATTAGAAGTCTACTGAAGACACAGTAAATGTAGTCAGGCATGGAGGAGTGTAATATTAGGTTCTTGTCTCTTCTACCATTCTAGTAAAATGAAACAAGAATTTTTTTCCAAATATTTTACTACTGTAGCACTAGTACTCCAAGGTTTTGTACACAAAAACATAACAATAACATAATTTATATTTTTCAAATTTTTAAACAGACCCAAGTACATAATGAATACATACTTTTGACAATAACAATGTACCCCACTATTGAGAAACCTGGATAACCAAGCATACTCAATCCACTCAAAGCACTAAGGTAAATTCAGTAACATTAACAGTGACTAGTTCAACAAAACTTTCTGTCCCTCAAATTATTTTTTTTACATTTTGTACACTTTACAAGTGAATCATTAAAATATTCTATAAATAGAAAAATAAGTGAGGCCTAGGCAAACTACACAAGAAATAAATGGACATACACAGAAAATGCTATTCCAATACTACATGATCATGAGAAGGCCCCACTTTAGACATAATAATATAAAGATATGCCAGTACATAATATCAGTCTCACATTACCACCACATTGCAGGAGTGTTTCGCACTCAAGAATTCACACAGCCCTCATAACATCATTTGGTGTACTTTAGGTAAAAACTTACTCAAAAAAGGAAAAAAAAATTACTGAAGCACAAGTAGAATTTAAAAAAAAATAAAAAAAAAAGAGAGAGAGAGAGAAAATTTATACATAATAGATCTAGGGTGAGAAAGACCTCAGACACGAAAGAAAGCAGGGTATAGTAACCATACAATGCGACACCAATCTGCTTCTTCTAAGTGGAATGCAAAGGCTAAATCAAGGAAATGTTGAGATCAACACCACAGGAAAGGTTGTGTGTTGTTTCTACTAGGGGTACGGGAGCATATCTCCGCCACGAGAATATACATAAAATCCTACAAAGAACGTCGCTGAGGCAAACAGCAAACGCATCGAGAGTCGCTGCTGCTGCACCACCCAAGGCGGCATCCAGCGGTTGAGGCCCATCATGGAGCCGCCGATGCGATCCTGGATCTCCGCGAGCTGCCACGACCCGCTGGCGTGCCGGTGCTGGTGCCGCCGCAGCGCGCGCACCCTCTCCCTCGCCTCCGTCTCCTGCCTGGGAACCAAAGCAAACCTCTCATTAATGTGGTTGAAAAGCGGTAGACACTCCGCCCAGAGTTTAGAGTGAGAGACACATACTCATTCCTGAACCTTTCCTCCACTTCTCTCTCGATGCTTTCCGGAGGGAACTTCATGTACAGCTCTGTAGCATCATGGAGGAGAATCTCCAGAGGAAGGGAGTCTGGTATGTGCGAGAGTAACGCATGGATGGCAGCCATGTCGCAGTCTACAGCCAGGACCTCATCTGCACGATGGGCTACCAGGACAGCGGCAACATAAAGAGGGGCCAGTGGAGGGGAAGCCAGGAAGTGATCATACAGACGAACAACATCCTTGTAGTGGTCAAGGCTGTGGCCAAACCAAGTGAGGAACCATGGCAAACAAAACATAGTCCCCACTTCAGACCTAAAAAAAAAAAAAAAAAAAAAAAAAAAAAGGAAAATTTGGCATTAGTGCAACATAAGGTTTACAAAGTTCAAGGTAGCTGGGATTTGAATTATAATAATAAGATACCTTTCTAAGTAATCTGCTAACGTAGGATGAAGACGGTGCAGAAGCGGATAAATAAAATGGAGCAGGTAAGATGTGCGCTCCATTGTTGGCTGCATGCAGTCTGACAAGTGCTCTGTAGACAATCTTTCCATTATTTGGAAAGCTATACTTTCTCCAACCACAAGGAGAAATGTCACAGCTACATCATGGTAGCCTTGGTAATATCGGAGATGTGGATGTTTAGATATCACATACATTATCAAACGAGTCAATTTGTCTTGGAGAGTTTCCCTTTGATCTTTAGGAATGTCTGGTGGAAACCTTTTCAGGGAGCGATTCACATCAAGAACCACTTGCTCGTATTCTGGGTGTGATTTAAGATCTTCCAAAGATGGTGCATTTACCTCTAGGGTTGGATCTAAGCCAAGCATTCTTGGCCAAGCTTCACGTCGCAGAGCATCTTAAATAAATGAAAACTGTTGTTAACGGACTAAACCAATATGAACAGTATTTGAAAGAATTGCTGGTGACCTTACCATTAATTAACCCTCCTTCAGTCAAAGCAAGACGACACAGCTTGACAGCAACATCATCGTCAGAATCCAAGGCCTCTTTAATAGCTCTCTGCTTTTCCCGCATTTCTGGAGTATCTGGAACTAGAATTTGGGAGAAAATACATATTACATAATGTATGATAAGTCTCAAATTTATTGTAGTTGCAAAACCAATACTGTACTAATACAACTAGGTACACATTTAATTAATGCAGTATAAATAAACAAACACAAAGAACGTAAATAAAATAAAACATTTCAAATTGGTAGCAAACAGAGGAAAATTTTAGTTACTGTCCCTATGCAAAATAAATATAAAGAAGAAATGAAAAGAAAACAAAGCTCTACTATACCTTCTGACTCACCCCCATTGGCCCACTTTTCAGCCATTCGCTTCTTCTCATCTGAGTTGCTGATATCAATTTCTGGATGCCTTAGAACCAGTGCTCTACAGGTGACCTCTGATTGTTCCTCAGCTGCTCCATGAAAATCAGATTTGGCTCTATTTCTCAACTCATTATGAGCTAGTCTCTCCTTAGTAAGAAATGCACCAACAGCATCCTCAAAAGCATCACAATCAGCACTAAATGGATCATCAGAGGTACCCAATATTTCTTTGTCATAGCTGGGGAAAGACGCAGAAGTAGATAAGGTCGTTTCAGGTCGCTCTTCTACTGGAATGGTTGTGTCAATCATATCTTCATCTTCTTCTTCTACGCTTTCAAACACACTCGTGCTTGTGCTTGCTCTTTGAATTTCATAGAAAACGTCTTCTTCTATTCTAAAGACACTGAGACTTTTACCAGTATCTGAATCTACTTCTCTGTTACCAATGGTGTGGGCCACTCTGTCATATGCTAAAAGATGGTCTTCATTTCTATTTTCGGGTATGCTACAAAATACACTAACATTCCTGCCACTTTCAAAATCCATAAAGTGCTCTGTCAACATTTCCCCGCAGGGAGTGGCAAGTTCCTCTTCTTCTTGGAAGAATTCTGGATCCAATGCAAGACTTCTGATTTTCACGGGACTTGTCTCACTAGATGACGATTCCTCATATTTCTTCACAGCCTCTTGTAGCACACCATCTACAAATAGACTGGCCTCTGACCTTAATCCTAGGTCAGAAGTTGTGAGTAAACTACTTCTAGACAAATCTGCTCCCGCATTCTCAGTGGATGAAGTTCTGACAGAATCTTTTGACTGCCCATCAACTAGACTATCACTCAAGCTACTGTCTTCCGAAATATTAACATTGTCTGAAGTAGTATCACTATTGACCTTAGGAGTCATTTCAGCAACGCAAGGCAGATCTTCATCAGGAATGTCCTGGCTCTGCTCCTGGCTTGGCTCAGTCTTTGTTTCACTTATGTCTTCTGAAATGTTAAGCATAATTTTCTGGGAATCTGGCAATTCCTCTATGATGTTGACAATACTCTCTGGGCAACTAACAAGACAGGGTTCTGTGCCCAGAATATTATCAGTGACTTGAGAGTGCAAGTCTAAAGTTGCAGAGGAGCTCATAGAATAGCGACTACCACTGTCTTTAATATCACAGGTTGTAGAGATTTCAGCCTTTCCAACATCAACAAGACTTGCATGTGCTTCACTAAGAACACCATCAACAAGTATTTGTGCCACTTGCGCAGCTTCAACACGATCCCCAGTCAAAGATTCTGATGACGTCAATTTTTCTTCTGCCTTAATCATTGCCATTTGAATGATATCATCCACAAGCAAACTTGCCATTTGTTGAGCTTCATCAAGGGCAGCAACATCATACTGTTTTGGTTTAGACGCACCTTCTGCTTTTGAAATGTTAAAGAGGTTCAGGAATTCAGAGAAATTCATGCCAGATGACATCTCAGGTGGTGGTTTGTTAGGGTTAATTTCGGGTAAAGTTGTTGGCCTCTTGTTTACACCATCAACAATTTCATTGGGGAAATCAGTCTTAGCATGTATATTGCTATAATCCATATTTTCTTGATAGTCTTTATCCAACGATGGTCCAGCAGAAAAGTTCACATCACCACATTCTTGAACATTGTTAATAACTTCTTCTGTAAGAGCACCTTCACAAAGAGACAATTCTATTACTTTTCCCGAGTTAAGACACTCAATTGGTTCCAAAATTTTGGCATTACTGTCAGGCATCACAGCTGGGAACTGTGTATCATCTCCATTGACTTGGGAACCATCATTAATATTTCCAGCTGGCACAGAAAGTCCATCCGAAATAGATGAAAGGTCCCCATTTGTGGCTTCCAGAGACATTAGTTCCATCGTCTCATTGGAGCTGTCACAACTCATACGCTGAATTGATTCTTCTGATGTTACACAATTGGACATGGAAAGAGCTGAGTCAGCTGGAGAGGGAGATCTAGCAACTTGAGAACTGTTGGATATATCTTCCATGTTTTGACTGTCCATAAAATTAGTCATAATTTTCTCAGAAGTATCCACACTCATATCCTCTCCAGACACAAATGAGGCTGTAGAAGATGAAATGATTTCTTCAGGTGAAATATTTTCATTGATGTTTGACATATGAGAAGGAACATGTTCTTCAGTCTCATTTGCCACAATTCCCAAAGTTGATGATACAACAGGAGCAGAGCCAGACTGGTCTTCATTTGAAGTTGATGACACAAGAGCTTCATCATGAGAGCCAGTTGAAAAATGTATGTCATCCTCTGTTTGTGATGACATAGTTGCAGCAATAATGTCAACATTTTTTAAAGTACCGGTCGGCCTAGTTACTCCATTTGATGTTGATGAAATATTTTGGGAAATTCCAGTTACTTTAGCAGGAATATCTTGATGTGACACTGATGAAATCGTGTCTACTCCTTCACAAATACCAACAAGATTATCATTTGAATCCTGCATACCTGCATTGGTCAGACAGTTCACATAATTTTCTTCCTCATGCAGGTTCAGGTTGCTTTTTTCATTTGATAAGAGGTGAGCGGCAGATTCAGGCTCTTTCTTCGTAGAGGAAGAATGAACAGCGACCTCTTCATGCGTGTCTTTATCATCATCAGAAGATTTTAATACAGAGATATCAGGTACATTTAAGGATTTGGGAATATTATGGTGACCATCATCCTTGTGCATCACAATGTTAGATTCATTGGGAGGACAGCTTACATTACTTTCAGCCATGGGGTGAGATGTTTCTATCACGGACATGTTTTCTACAGCGGAACATGACATTTCTTGAGCGCTATGGGAATCTGAAACAAGATTGTCAATGGTTTCTTCAACAGAGTTGGGGCCTTTGAAAACATCCAATGTGTGTGGAGATGCAGATCTATCAGCAGAGGCAGATTCTTCACCTTCCACTCTGCAAATATCTTCAGAGTCCATTTTGCTTAATACATTATTATCACAATTAACAATTCTTGCTTCACCTGCTTCACTTATTTGCAGTAAATTCATAAATGCTTCGGAAATGCTTTCATCCACAGCGGAGGACACGGTTTTTGAAGATAGAAGTGATGGGCTGGATGGACAACTACTGGCTGCAGACCCCGTACTATCTGCTAAAAGTGCAGATGTGTTCACTGCCAAGCCAAGCGTTTCCTTAATGGAGGAGTCTAATAAGTTTGAAAGACCTGATGAGTTTGAAGCCTGAGAATGTCTAGATGGTGAATCTACTTTGATATCACAGGAAAGACTTGAAAGGGTGGTGATGCTTTTTTCATCATCATCGTCATCCCCACCATGCTGACACATTACATCATATGAAACTGTATCAAAATTGATTAGATCAGACGACTGTGACTCAGTATCATCGACAGTAATCAAAGGGTCCATATCATCATCATTCGAGTTGTCCGATTCTTTGCTTTCAGCGCTCTCGTGCTCAATAACAATCTTTGGTGTAACAGTCTTGTTCTCACAAACTTCCGTCAGCTCTTCGTTCTCTTTGGGACACTCAACACTTCCACGTTCAATGTTTACAGCACCTTCAGTTCCGGCACACTCATCGCCTGTCTTCTCCTGGGGTGAGACTGCAAGGGGACTCGACTCCATCACGTCAGTGTGAGTTCGTTCCGCTGCCTGTGCTGACGCTGCCCCCGAAGCCTCCTCTGTTGCCTCTGATGCATTCTTCGAGCCATCTTGATTGCACCCTCCAGTCAGTTTATCTGCGGCGGCCGAGGCCGCCCCTTCGGGGGCTGCTGCCCCGTCGGGGGCCCCGCGCTGCCCCGTGTCAAGCACAGCGCCCTCGCGGTCGCTACACGGAGGGGGCTCCATTCTGAGGCATGGGACAGAGTCTCAGAGCCACGGCAATTACACAACACTAGCAGGGGCTGGGGTCCGAGGGGTCTGATTCATGCTCGGTGAGGTTATCCATTCCCAACATCAGGCCGACGACAGGTCCATGACGCGAGCACTAGCGGACTGACGTGGGTCGACACATGTTGTTAGCCAAAGTCAGACACTGTTAGCGCAAACGTTCTTGCAGGTCACAGCATGGTCAACACGAAAACGATCGAAGAATCACCCAGACGACAGAAGTCTACGTCTCTATCATCCTCCATGAAAACTTTTCCAGGGCTGTCCAACTGCCAATAACAAGGCAGGCAGCCGATGCAGATTCACATTCGGATTGGCGACGAATGGCAGAGGGGCCTGGGGCGAGGCTAGGCACTCCTTTCCGCTTCCGCTCCTCATGGTGACACGAAATAGCGCGTAAACAAGAAACCAAAGGGGAAAAAAATGGAACAAAAAAACATCGTTTTGGCATTTGGTTCCCTTATTTTCCCTCCTGCCAAAGAACTTCAAACAAAAACAAAAGGCACTCGCGTCTGTCGGCGCGGCGGTCTCTCCCCCGGGCGTAGGCCCCTGCCGCCGTGGGGCAACCTCGCGGGGTATCGCCGCCGCGATTCGCGCCTACCCCGTGCGCGACGTGTTCTACGTTGTCTTTATCAGGAATGATGGGCTTTGGCGGCGAGGTGCTCGCGCGGCCGGCCAGACACGCGCAAGGGGCCACGCCAGGCGCGCACCGGCCAACATGATCCCCCCGGAGGACGTGGACCGCGTGCTCCTGCAGGTGGGCAAGTTCGGCCGCTTCCAGCTCATCAACTGCTTCGTCGTCAACATGCCGATCATGTTCTCGGCGCTCTACACCCTGGCCTACGTGTACACTGCCCAGGACCTCGTCTACAGGTGAGGCTTCGCGCGCACGCGGTGAGCAGGTGGGTGGGTGGCCCTCGCCTCTCCTGCGACTAGTACCACGGAGACAATATCTCTGTGGTGCGGTTCTAGCCGAGAGGCGTCCATTTCCATTTGTGTAGCTTTGCTGGCGCCGGCTTGCGCCGCATTAATTCCCCTGCTCCTCTTTCCGCCGCTGAAGTGCCTCCGCGGCCCTTGATGGGGGGCTTAAGGCGTCTATGGCGGTGACGTCGACTAATCCCCAGACCGTCGGTGCACTCCAAGGAGCCAACCTGAAGAGGGAGAAAAAAAAAATTCCAATGCTCATGCATTGCGTGGTGTTCCGCTAATTTAAAAAATAGTTGCGAAAGTAGTTTTTTATTGCCAACCAGGCATGGGCAGGAAAGTAAAGTAAAGTACCGCGGTACCAGGTGGTACAGGTGGTATAGGCGTCGGTTCCCGGTACCGGGGTCGACGGATCGAGTCCCACTTTTTCTCAACATTTTTCGAATGACCCTCTCACTGCGGCTCCATCCCTGCCGCGTCTAGAGCCCGGCTGACGCCGCACCTACCATGAGCCGTGGTGGCTGAGATCGCTAAGGCGTCGGACTTGAACAGTAAGGTCCGGGGATCGAATCCCAACATTTCAATACATTTTACGACTGCCTCCCTCATCCCAATACGACTCAAACCCGTCGTCCGACACTCGGCAGACGTGCAGTCGTGATAGCGTAGTGGTCTGGATCATTTGTCGTCCACTATGCTTGGGTGTCTAAAAAGCAGTCCGCTTCGGCGGATTGGCCTCGGCACTGGTTCGATCCCCGGTCGTTCCAGCCACTCGCAATTGGTCGCGAGTGGGTCCATTCTGATTCGTCGGTTTGGAGTTGATAAGTCCTTTGAAGCTGGCCCTTCACACTGCATGTTCGGTAGAGAGCGCCGGACAGCGGGGGTACCACTGTGGGTACCACTGACCACCCCGCGAAAACCAAAGGCTCTCAACCCCCGCCCTTCACCCGGCCCACATCAGATGAGAACCCCTGGGGTCGCCGCCTGGAATGCACCGGTTCCCCCGATCCACCGAAGTTGCAGGCGGTCCTCCCTACTGTGTGGGGAGGTGGGAGAAGGGCCCCCATTTTTTCTTCTTTTTTTTTCCTCCAAGTTCTTTTGTTGGATGCGCCGCTGTTCAGCGGTTTGCAGCGCATGGAGTCCGTGGTACCCGTGGGTACGTCAAGTACCGTCGGTACTTTCGAAGGTACCTGTAAAGTACCGCGGCACCGAAAATTTCGATAGTACCGGTAAAGTACCGCGGTACCATAGTTTTCGGTAGTACCGATAAAGTACCGCGGTACCATAGTTTTCGGTAGTACCGGTAAAGTACCGCGGTACCATATTTTTCGGTAGTACCGGTAAAGTACTGGGGTACCGATTGTGGAGTACCGTGCCCATGGCGATAGGGGGTGGCCACCCCTACAACGGTGGATGAAAATTTCCGGCACCGGATTTTTTTGACGGGGATGGGTTCGTGCCTATTCAAGGTGAGTCCCAATGAAAATTAGCGCCAAAATTCAACCTCTTTGGGACTCAAACGACACAAATACAAAAAGGGGTGGGTCCTCCGAGGGGTTGGTACGGCCGGGGGTGGTCGGAATCGGAAAAAATAACTTGCACAGTGTACATGTGACGAACATGTCATAAACATGTGACGAACATGTCATAAACATGTGACGAACATGTCATGAACATGTGACGAACATGTCATAAACATGTGACGAACATGTTACTAACATGTGACTGACATGTTTTTATGTATGACTGACATGTAGTATGTCATGACCAGGAAGTATCGTTGGGGTCAACGATAGTATCGTTGAGGAAAACGATAGTATCGTTGAGGTCAACGATAGTATCGTTGAGGTCAACGATAGTATCGTTGAGGAGAACGATAGTATCGTTGAGGTCAACAATAGTATCGTTGAGGAGAACGATAGTATCGTTGAGGTCAACGATAGTATCGTTGAGGTGAACGATAGTATCGTTGAGGTCAACGATAGTATCGTTGGTTTCAACGATAGTATCGTTGAGGTCAACGATAATATCGTTGTGACATGTCACGAACATGTCACTGACATGTCGTAAGTCACGACGGTGGAATAAAAAAAAGAAATTTCGGTCAAATGCAATAGGGGCTCCTGTCGGAACCCCTAAAAACAGCGACACGGAAACCGGCAGTGTTTGAACCAGGGTCTTTGCCTTTCGTTTGACGGTGGTTGGCCTGCAGGTGCCTCGTCCCCGAGTGCGAGTCCAGTCCTGTGGCCTCCTTCTCCCCGGCGTGGCTGCCGACGGCGGTGCCGTTCAAGGCGGGCATCCCCGCGCCCTGCGATCGCTTCCAGCCGCTGCCTAACGCCACCGAGGCCACCGCCGAGGCCGGCAGCTGCACCGCCAGGTTCGACACGACGCCGCAGAGGTGCGGCCAGTGGGTGTATCAACCCGGCCAACGGAGCACGCTGGTCAACGAGGTACATAGCCCACTGGTGTTTCTACCATTCTTTTAATTTATTTATTTTTTTATCAGAAAATGACAGCCCTTTGCCTCTTGTTCTGCGCAGTGGGACATAATGTGCGAGGAAAACAAGTGGAAGCTGTCCATGGTGGGGACCATCGGGTACGTGGGCGCATTCATCGGCATGCCGCTGTCCGGGTTCGTGTCGGACAGGTGAGTCCATCGACTGGAACCCAGTGTGCCGGGCGAGTCTGGTGACTGACGCGGTGACTGGTAGGTTCGGCAGGAAGGCCCTCATGCTCTGGGCCTGGGTCCTCGCGTCGCTGTCGGGTATCATCCAGTCCTTCTCCTCCAACTACGTCATGTTCCTGGTGTTCGAGTTCTGCAACTCGTTCTTCGAGGCCGGCGTCTACGCCGCGGGCTTTTTGCTCGGTAAGGTCAGCATCACTGGAACAGCGGCCCGTCCGTCGATGTTTGCGCGATTCGTATGATCGATCAATGGCTTGGATCCAGCGATGGAGTTCGTGGTGCCGAAGGAGCGCGTGATCCCCATCACGGTGCTGAGCACCTTCTACTCGGTCGGCAACGCCGCGCTGGGCGGCCTGGCGTACGCCGTGCGGGACTGGCGGTGGCTGCTGCGCGCCATATTCGGCGGCGGACTGCTGTTCGCGCTGCCGCTCTGGTTCACCCCCGAGTCCGTGCGATGGCTGGCCGCCAAGGGCCGCCTGGAGGACGCCGACGCCGTCGTGGCGAGGGTGGCCGCCATCAACAAGGTGGCCGTCGCCGAGTCGCTGACCAGTGTCGCCGACCGTCAGGCCGGACAGGCCTCCAAGACGGCGGCCAAGGTTGGTACGGCCGGGGTCCGCGACGAGACGATGCCACCAGTGCCTCACTATGGCCTGTCTCTCTCTCAGGACACCCAGGAGGCCAGCACGATCCACAGCCTGGTGGCCGTCTTCAAGTCCAGCGCCATGCTGTTCCGCTTCATCAACTGTTCCTACTGCTGGTGAGTCCGAGTAAGTGAGCGTCGGCGAAGGCGATCGTGCTCCCCGTCGGCGCGCCGCCGTCCTCACCGTCCGCGGCCTGCCCCCAGGATGGCCAACACGTTCGTGTACTACGGGCTGTCCCTCAACGCCGTCACCCTCTCCGGCGACCAGTACATCAACTTCGTGCTGTCGGGGCTCGTCGAGATCCCCGCCAACCTGCTGGCCCTCTGGCTGCAGGAGGCGGCGGGGAGGCGGGGGTCGCTCGCGGGGTCGCTCATCGTGGCGGGCGTCAGCTGCCTCGCCTTCCTGGTCATTCCCGCAGGTTCGTAGGTTCAACTACCACCTTTTTTTTTTTTTTTTTGGGGGGGCACTTTTTTAAAAACATTTTTTGTTTAAAGAAGTGTTACGTTTTAAAATGTCTCCTTTGATCATTTAATTTTCCTTTTTCCTCCGTGTAGATGTGCAGTGGGCACAGGTATTAGTGTACATGCTGGGCAAGTTCGCCATCACCATCTCCTTCGGCGTGGTGTACGTCATCACCGCGGAGATGTTCCCCACCAACGTGCGCCACTCCATGGTCAGCTACGGCTCCACCTTCGGCCGGGTCGGCTCCATCCTCGCCCCGCAGACCCCGCTGCTGGTCAGTCAACGCCTTAAAACGCGAAAAAAAAAAAAAAAAAAAAAAAAAACCCTTACGATTGACAGAATCTATGTGTTCCAGGCATCGATCGCCGAGTCCCTGCCGCTGACTCTGTTCGGCGTGGTGTCCCTGTCCAGCGGGCTGCTGGCGCTGCTCTTCCCCGAGACCAGGGGGCAGCCACTGCCCGAGACCCTCGAGGAGGCCGAGAAGATGGCCGTCGTGGACTGCAAGGCCTGCTTTCCCTGCGCGACGTGAAGCTCTGTGCCGTATCGAATAAAAAGCCTTCTGTTTTAAAACAAACACAGACTCATGCTTGAAGACCCGACCCCGAACATGTGTCACATGTGAACATGAAAACATGTGCCGTACTTTCCGTAAATCACGGTCCTCCTCAGAAATGATGCGGAGGGAATTCCGCGACTGAGCCGAAAGATAAATTTCTCATCACAGTTAGTCTCGCTGCAGCTCCAGAAAGTTGAAAGATCGAAACCGAATGTTAATAAGGTCCATCTCACTCCACAGTCGCGAAGGGGAGAAGTTGGTCCCGTCAGCTGTGCGCCCCATCGGCGTTAGGATTTTACCATGGCGATGGGAAAAGGATTTCGAGTTTTAGAAAAATCAAATCCTCCGAACCCGTACAGTGTTTTGTTGGAGCAAAGGAACAAGGAAGACACGTTGCTGTTTGAATCCCAGGCTGTGGCTGTCCTATGTGCGTACCTGTTTTCTCGTACCTGTCAGTGGGGGGTGTTACTTTGACAGAAACCTTGTTTGACATATCACTTATCGTCATTTAATGGTCTTGCCCTTGTAACACGACCTTTCAGTACCTTATTCACCCCTTTACGCTGTGTCACGTCTCCTGAGCTCCAACTTAGACTTTCAGACACAGATGTCCTGCGTTTTGAAGGTTAGATTTTCCTTTTGCTGTCACAGCTTTGATTGCAACTTGTATCTTCTATCATTTTAGCTCCACAAGAGACCGAATCAGTCAAGAGGCAATATTCGAAACTACTTGATGCTTATGGATGTCTTGGAGTTCTTCAGCTCAATGCAGGTAATTGGTTGTCATTCAAGTTTAGTACAGAAACAACCTGCTGTAAATGACTGTGATCACTCTATGTTTGTCATTTTTACTTTTCAGGGGAAACAACTGTTCTGTACCTTGTTATGGTAACAGGCTGTGTTTCTGTTGGGAAAGTTTCGGATTCGGATGTGTTTCGAATCACACAAACACATTTTGTTTCACTGAGAAACCAAGCTCAGGATGAAGAGAGAATATCAGAGGTATTTTTCTCTAATATAGTTTTCCTGAAATATTTTCCTCCCATTGCCATGTCTACATTTTATCCCTTGTTTTGTAGGTACGTAAACTATTAAATTCTGGCACATTCTACTTTTCCTGGACTGCATCAGGGGAGCCATTGGACCTCACATTATGTGCCCAACGTAGAACTAAATCATCTGAAACTGACAACAGATTTTTTTGGTAAGTTTATCATTCTACTTTTCTTAAATTTGATGATATTGCTCATTTAAAACAGTTTCTTTGGGCTCCTTCAGGAATCGTATGTTACACATTCATCTACTAAGATTTAGTGTCAGTTGCTCGGACTGGCTTTTGAAGGCCATGTGTGGCAGTGTAGAAATACGAACTGTCTATGTTGGAAGTAAAAAAGCTCAAGCCATGATAATATCCAGGTTGAGCTGTGAAAGAGCAGGAACAAGGTGAGTTTGTGTTATCTCTCAAAATTAGTTCTTCACTATTTTCATTACTCTTGACTTCAGACTTTAATTTACTGTTGGTTTCAGATTTAATGTTCGTGGAAGTAATGATGATGGTCATGTCGCAAACTTTGTTGAAACAGAACAAGCCATATATTTAGATTCTGAAGTAACATCATTTGTTCAAACCCGTGGATCTGTTCCTCTATTTTGGGAGCAACCTGGCGTACAAGTCAGTATTTTATCTACAAGTGCGCACTTTGTTTCAATTAATTTAATGTATTTATAAAATTCTCTCTTTTTTCTAGGTCGGTTCTCACAAAGTCAAAATGTCTCGTGGTTATGAGGTGTCTGCTCCTGTGTTTGATAGACACCTCTCCCTAATCAAGGAAAGATATGGTCATCAAGTTATAGTAAATTTATTGGGTACTAGCCTTGTTGGGAGTAAGGAGGGTGAAGCCACCTTAAGTCAACTTTTTCAGGTAGACTGTTATTTCATCAAAACCAACTGGTGCTAATTTTTTTTTTTTAAGAGTGTCCTTATAAGTATCTGTGTTGTATTAGGCTCACCATAAGGTATCCCAGCACAAGGACGTGCCACACATAGTGTTTGATTACCATCAGGAATGCAGGGGAGGCAACACTAAAAATTTAGCCAGGTTGAAAACAAAAGTTGAGAAATGTCTAAAGGCATTTTCTGTCTTCTATGGGAAGGAGAATGAAATAGTGAGGTAAGACAAGGATAATAAAAATATTATTCAATATTTATTTTTACAAGTGTGTGATAATTTTTTTTTGGGGGTGTCATTTTTAGTGAGCAGAATGGAACTGTGAGGACAAATTGTCTGGACTGTTTGGATCGTACCAACTGTGTGCAGACCTTTTTTGGGCTTGAGGTAATATTTTACTCTAATATAAAGGTTTTCAAGTTTGGGGCAATGTACTAATGATAATAGTTTTCCTATCTCTATTTCTTTGTAGACTTTATCTAAACAGTTGGAACTTTTGAATCTAATGGTGAAACAGACCATGGTCTCTCGATTTGAAGAAGTGTTCAGACAGATGTGGATCAATAATGGTAATGAAATAAGCAAAATATATGCTGGGACTGGTGCCATTCAAGGAGGTTCCAAGGTAAGCTTGAAAGCTGTTCAGAATTTTGTGGCTACAAATAACTGTCAGCAGCAGAAAGTTTTTATCTTTAATTTGCGCTTTTTCTTGTGATAAATCATAGCTTATGGATGGAGCTCGCTCAGCTGCACGAACTATTCAGAATAATTTACTGGACAACAGCAAACAGGAAGCCATTGACATCCTCCTTTTAGGATCAACCTTGAGTAGTGAGCTTGCAGATCGAGCGAGGATTCTCCTCCCTTCAAACATGTTGCATGGTAAATTCAGTTCCTCTTCTTCTAATGTGGCATTCTTATGTTTTGTCTTGATGTCCCTCACTTCTTTTCCAGCACCTACAAGTGTCTTGAGAGAGATGTGCAAGCGCTTTTCTGAATATGTACTGCCTGCCAATGCCCGTATTGGGGTCGGAACTTACAATGTAAATGGCGGCAAACACTTTCGAAGTGTTGTGTACAAAGACGTCTCTCTGTCGGACTGGCTTCTGGACGCCCCTCGTCTTTCAAAGTCAAACTGTATGTTTTTTTCTAAATGTTTAAAGCAATGCGTATTGTTTTAAATATCCCATTTTAAAATTTTGGTTTTGATTGATAATACTATATTCTTTTTTTTTTTGGTCTCGTCCTAGCTCTTGTTGATGTTTCCAATCCTCCTAATGAAGAATCTCCAGTGGATATATATGCTATAGGGTTTGAAGAAATCGTTGATTTGAATGCAAGTAATATCATGGCAGCTAGGTATGGTCAAGTCTGTTATTTAATGAAATTATATCATATCTTTCATGGCTGCAGCTTGCTTTGACTTTCTCATCCCTTGTTTCCAGTTCTGAGAATGCGAAGTTGTGGGCAACTGAACTTCAAAAAGTTCTCTCTCGTGATCGTGATTACGTGCCAGTGACTTATGTTCAATTAGTGGGTGTCTGTCTGTATCTTTTTATTCGTAAAGAACACGCCCCATTCATTAGAGATGTTGCTATTGATTCGGTCAAAACGGGTCTGGGTGGGGCAACTGGTAAGTATTGCTACAAATAAATCTGGATTTAAGATTTTCATTTCTTTAATTTTAAACTTTATTTAGGAAACAAGGGTGCATGTGCCATAAGATTGGTCTTCTATAGCACATCTATTTGCTTTGTATGTGCACATTTTGCTGCTGGCCAATCTCAAGTCAGTGAACGTAATGCTGACTATGCTGAAATAACAAGGAAGGTGACATTCCCTATGGTGAGTAAGCTCTGTGCTAAAACCCGTTACCATACATATCAGCTTTGTGCTATCTCTAAATTGATATCATTTTTTCAGGGAAGAACATTAAATTCTCATGATTATGTATTTTGGTGTGGAGATTTCAACTACCGTGTGGACATGGACAAGGATGAAATAAAAGAACATGTGAAGCGAGGAGAGTTGGAACCTATTCTTCAATGTGACCAATTGAGGGTATGATATCCAACAGTGCAGCTATTCTTTTCTGATTGCCAAATATCATATCTAATTTTAATTTTTAAATACGTTTATTCCTTTGTAGGTTCAACAGGAGCAAGGAAATGTCTTCAAAAACTTTATTGAAGGTGAAATTACTTTCCCTCCAACTTACAAATATGACCTCTTTTCTGAAGATTTTGACACAAGTGAAAAGTGTCGGGCCCCTGCATGGACTGATCGAGTCTTGTGGAAGAGACGCAAGCAGCAGCCAGAAACAGGTAAAGATCCGTAACCTTTTGATGTGGAGTGTCAGGTGAAGGGTTAAATGTTCACCCATTTCTCATTTTCACTTTGAAGAAGCGTGTGGGCCGGACTGGAACCCCGGCAGACTGGTCCATTACGGCCGCGCAGAGTTGAAGCAGAGTGATCACCGTCCTGTAATAGCAATCGTTGACATAGACATTTATCGCGTTGATGATGAGCGTCGTAAACAAGTCTTCATGGAAGTTATTCAAGATCTAGGACCACCAGATGCCACAATTGTTGTTCAGGTACATTGATTATGTAACTGAAAAATATTTGTTTGAGTTCTGTGGAGCTGTCTATTAAATGAAAAAGTTTAATTTTTCAGGCTGTTGATCCAAATGCTAGTGATGATGGCAGCAACATTTTTGATGATGAGTTTATGACTGCTTTACTTGGAGAGCTTGCCCAAATTGGTGAAGTTATCCTGGTCCGTTTTGTTGAGGACACAATGTGGGTCACTTTCCGAGATGGCCAGTGTGCTCTAGCTGCTGTCAAGAAGGGAACCATGAAGGTAGGATCGGCCGAATCTCAGCTTTGAGGAATGCACCATCTGTCTGCAAATTTTAATGCCTAATTTTCTCTTTATTACAGTTGATGGGCCACTCACTTCAGTTCTCTTTAAAGACGGCTAATTGGAAAGCGCAGACAGAGAAAGAGATTGCCCTTTGCAGTAATAATACAACTGCCCTTTGCGAGTACTCAGCTCTTAGTGGTTGGGATATTGATGCAGAATCCCCCGATGAGATGGACCGTACGTTCGCACCCTAGATTTTTCTTTTGAAAATTTCTTATGGACTCTAGTCATGGGATGCCACTCAAGTTTTCTCACCAACACGATTTTTGACCACCAGCTGTACTGATACGCGAGGGTTCACTGGGAGGCTGGAGTCCAGGGGACGAAGACGATGCACCTCCCGCGCCCCGCGGGGGGCCGCCGCCTCCGAGACCCGCGCCGCCTTCAAGGCCCCCTCCCCCCGGAAGCTCGCCTGCCCAGCCCAGGAAGCAGCCTCCCAAGGTCAGTCGACATTCTCTTGGAACCAGCCTCAAAATGTGCCCCGTCTCCGATTCACACGGCCTCGTTGTCCTTCAGGCGGGTGTCATCAGCCTGGTGGGCAACAAGCCCCCAGAAAGGCCGCCGCCGGCGCAGCCCTCGCCCGCCCCCCCTGCTCCGACGTCGAGGCCGTCGCCGCCGGGGCCCGCCCCCGCGCCGCCCCAGCAGTCGTTCCGCGAGCCCAGCGTCGAACTCAAGGACGCGTCGGCGACGTACAGCAGCGTGGACGACGGCAACGCCATCTACGAGGAGATCCAGGACGACCCGGCTTGCCCGAGCGGGCCGCCGCCGCCGCCGCCGCGCTTCGACTCGACGGACTTGGAGGACGCGACGGCCTTCCCGCCGCCGCTGCCGCAGCGCGCGGGCGCCCCGGTGCCGGCCGTCCCGGTCATCCCCAGCAGGCCGGGCGCGGGGCCGCCCCCCATCCCCAACCGGCCCATGGCCCCGCCCGTGCCCGCGCGCTCCAACGGGCCCCCGCCCATTCCCGCCCGCCAAGGGGGAGCGCCCGCGGGGCCCACCCCCCCGGCAACCCCGAAGCGGTCCCCCTGAACATGCACACGTCGCGGCGAGGTAGAGGGTGCTGCCCTCGTGCGTGCTTATTTCAAGTCATTGTTTTGGGTGTGGCCCTTTCATCGAGTCGAGGTGAAATCAGTTGTTGCTCTATGTGGGTAGATTAGCTGAGCATTATTTGAGATGTATTTTCTCTAGTTTCCCTGTTGACTATGAGCGACACCATCTCCTGTAATTTTGCTAGAAGAACAAACCACCTTACTGTACTTTTAACATTCCAACACGACCATTGGTACTAGTGCTTTGATGTAACATTATTAGTGCCCTCAACAAATGCAATCCTATTCATGACTCCTTGGTCAATTGCAGGACTTTTACTCGAAAATAATATGTATCAATCTACCCCATGTTGTTCTGTAGATTTCTTTAAATACTTTTCTTTTTTGGCTATTTTTTAAATAATTTGTGATAGTGAAGATATTTTTTGTCTTAGAGACATTTCTTGATCTTATTGATCTAGCATGTTATCTCTTTATATTTTATTTTTATTTTTGATATTTTAAGTCATGAAAAAACGTTACAAATTAGTTGTGTTACTTGAAAATGACATCTTGAGAAGATGCTCTCCTGAAAAATCAATTTGAGTCACCTTTGATCTTGACATGTATGAAATTTGGCTCCTTGGTTTGTTTCCTTTTCTATTTGTGATTTGTCAATCTCTTATCTGTTCAGCGATTGTTAGAAAATCTGATTGCAGTTGTTTCCTACTTTGTTTCTATTTTGAGTTCAATGTTTTACATGTTATTTATGAATATTTTACATTTTTCACATAGTAGTCGTTTTTGTTGAAATCTGATTTTTGAAACGCACTTTATTACCTACCATATCAGCTGCTTATGTTGCTACACCAAAAATAAGAACATGACATGTATGAAAGTAGATTTACGATCATGGTATTGTTAATGTTACCAGGAAACTTCTTGCTCCTTCCAGACCAAGCTCTATTTTAATTTATTATTATATGGAAATATAATTGTTTTGTAATTTCTCTCTTCATGGTCTTAGAGCTGTGGTAACCTAATAGTATTTGTTTTGTTGTTATACATTCCCCAAGGGTAGGTTTTAGTTACTTATGAGGTTGTCTCATGACAGTTATGTATTCAAAACAGTGGCCTACTTCCATCTGTTGTGTGTAGGTCAAGACAAATAAATATTATACAAATATATTTATTTAGAGAAAGAGAGATATATTATTTTGTCATGCTCTGTATGTATTATGTGGCTATTTTCATGTTGTGCCACCTGAAGGGCTATTGCTATTTCTTGTTTCATTTCAACCTGTACAACTAATTTTATTTAAGATCATTAGTTTTAGGATGGTTATATTGGTGTACTACACGATTGTCTTGAGCTTCACTCATTTTTTGTAACCTTACCTCAATGAGGACTAATTATATGAGTAATTTGCCAATCAGTATTTCACTTGACTTTCTAGGACACATTGATCTCCTTGCTTTTTAGTGATATAACAGTCCTCTGATTCTTGTGTGTCACTTCATAAATTTGAAGAAATTGTTATTGTTTGCAATCTAGCCTATGGACTTGACTAGCTAAAAATATCCACCTTGTATCAAAGCTACTGTATTTATGATGCGTCTGAAGGTTCTTGAATTCCTAGCAGAGCAGCTTTGGTGGTCTGTGGAAACCATGGCTTTAGTGGTGCTAATTATTCTGCTGAAGGAACATGGAGGATGAGTTATGTGTTGTCCGGTAAATTGATGCTCTTACTGTCTTGTTGAATTCATTGTAAATGTCTATTTTATTAGTTCACTGGTGGTCTGACAAAGTAATGTGAGTCCAACAAGAAGGTTTCTTTGCCGCTCTCCTTAGTTTTTTGTGCAAGGGGTTGGATACATTTTACTTTTTCAGGTCTTCAGTGAACAGCAATTCCTCACTTGGGCTGTAATGTAGAGTAGTGTCATAAAAGCGCGGTAGATTGAATTATGCTAGTTTGTATCTATTAATTATCTGTGATTTTGTTTGGCGTGTACCTGTGAAAAGGCATGGGCACTGTAGGGGCTAGCACTTATCCTAATACAGCTGAATGTACTCATAATTAATGCTAGAAGTAGGGGACATGTACTGTCCATTGTCTCCTTGTTACCAAAGCTTTGCAAAATGCTTAAGTTACATGTGCTGTATGAAATGTGTATAGAAGAGTATCAAGTAAATGCAACGTCATTAACCCTCATGTTTCGTTTCTTCCCTGAGCTGCTTGAGCACAGCGACGTGGCAACCTACTTCCCACCAATTTGAAAGCACGCAATTCTGAGCTGACTTTTTTCGACCTTGGCTCTGAGGGTATTAATTAGAGTGGGCACTGCAGTGGCACTTGCCCGGGACGATACGGACTGACGCCAGGGGTGGTCGAGGGCATGCCCTGCAGGGGGAGGGGAGGCGCCGCGTTGCGTGGGTGCCCGCGCTGCCCGCGCTGCCCGAGGCGCCAGAGGCACTGTTTTCGTTTAGCGGGTCGCTATCATTCAGAGGAGATCGTCGACTTGTTATATGCAAGTGGAGAGGGGGAGGGAGAGAAACAGAGAGAGAGAGAGAGAGAGAGAGAGAGAGAGAGAGAGAGAGAGAGAGAGAGAGAGAGAGAGAGAGAGAGAGAGAGAGAGAGAGAGAGAGAGAGAGGGGGGGGGGGTGCTCAGGAGGCGTGACCGCATGTGTCGCGGAAATAAAGGGGTGCTTCGTGAGGGGAGTTGGAGAGAGAGAGAGAGAGAGATAAGCCGTGGCGGAGAACAGATTGTCTGTCTCCTCGGCCTTCCCTCCCCGGGACTTCCCCACCGCGCGCGCCCCTCTGCCGAGTGTGCTGCCGTCTTCGAGGCAAGTGGTTACTCACTCACTCTCTCTCTCTCTCCCTCGCACTCATGGGGCATCCCGTACGAGTGCAAGAGAGGCAGTCATGAAGCAGTGCGTGGGGCGGTTCGCAGCCCCCACAGTGTTGTGGCCGAGGCCTTGCCTAATTGTGGGGCAATGAGAGCGATGCGCGCGTGACGTCATCCAGCCCGCCCGGCCCGCCCGGCCTGCCCCGGGGCAGTTGCACAGTGGGTCAGAAGACCGTTGAGGCGGACAAAACTCTAGACGCGTTCTGAGCTTCAGAGTCCCATTCAGCGACTCTGGAGCTCAAAACGCGTCCAGCATTTTGTCCGCCTTCGCTGGTCTTCTCGCCCACTGTGTGCCGTCAACGCGGCGATGAGGCCGCCGACCAAGTGATCCGACGGGGGACGGTACACGACAACGTAATGACGGCCTCGAGGGGCGCGGCCAGTAATGAGACCAAGGAGCGGCGCGGCGGCACGTCAAAGATGACGCGATCACGCCGACGATGAGAATGACTGAACGAGCCCCGCCCAGGTCGCGGCGGAGCGCGGAGCCGAACGCAAAGCAAGTACCTCGGCGCGCCGCGCCGCGCCGGGGGAGGGGGTGGCCGCATATTTTACAAACACACAGACACACACCTACCCTACACACACAGAGGCATTCACCGATACAGGCAGGCCCGTACGTAAGCACGACTACCTGGGGTCGTGGCGCTTGGGGCGCGCGAGTACGTGTGTTCACATTATTTCGCGTTGCGTGACGATCGACGCGATGCGAAGCTATTCCTGAACAAGCAAGTGCCGCGGTAAAGGGGGCAATCACCGTGCGTGCAGTCCAGTCCCTTTGCCGAGTCGGGGTGAAGGGGGGGAGGGAGAGAGAGAGAGAGAGAGAGAGAGAGAGAGAGAGAGAGAGAGAGAGAGAGAGAGAGAGAGAGAGAGAGAGAGACGTCCCCTTTGGCCTCCTCCCCGCCACTCGACGTACGACGGCACGATGGTCTCGGCGGCACTGTTCATCAAACGTAGAAGGGAAAGGAGATCAGCGGCATATTTTTGTCTGGAGCGGAAACACTGGGAATGCACTCGAACGCGGTCGGGTCTCCGCGGCGCCACGCCCGCAGTGCCGTCCGTCCGCCCCGCACCCCGCCACCCCGCGGGACGCCCCTCGAGTGCGAGGGAGACGCCCTGCAGCAGAGGGCACGCGTCGTGCGGCGTCTTTGAAGTCAGGCCGCGCACTCGGGGCCACTCCGCGACGACCCCCCGCGGGGCCGCCGCGCCGGCCGCTCTGTCTCTCTCGCACCCCTGCGGACCCGCGGGCCGCGCTGTGAGTGCGAGAGAGACAGAGCGCGGCACGCACCGCGACGTGTGTGTGCGCCCCGCGCCGCCAAGGAGGAGGCCGAGGCCGAAGGCCGGCAGAGGCCGTCGGAGCAACGGATTAAATATTTATATTTATGCATCAATTACGGCCTCGTCGTCCCTGAGTCCAGAGCGCCGCCGCGCCGTCCCGGACGACCAATCAGCGCAGAGGCTGGCGATGACGAGGCGACGAGCACCTCGAGTTTTCTCGAGTTTTCTAATCGAGTTGGAGTCCAGAGAGCAGCGCCCAGTCCGAGGGTAGTTCGGGTGAGCAGACGGACGGACGGACAGACGGACGGGCTGAATGGAGCGGCGCGGTGTGCCGGCCCGGCGATGAAAGCCACTGGAGCGCTGAAAGCCACGCGGCTGGAAGCAGCGCGCTGCCGCACCGGCCTGGCTACGCGTAGCTACGCGGACCGGCGCAAGCGGCAAGCGTTTCCGTTTACATTCCGAAATTGGTTTGCCTGACTCGAGGAGATGCCGCTCCGTAATACCCCAGTGTCTGTGTGCCCTCCGCGGCCCGAGCAGCCAGCGAGAGAGAGAGAGAGAGAGAGAGAGAGAGAGAGAGAGAGAGAGAGAGAGAGAGAGAGAGAGAGAGAGAGAGAGAGAGAGAGAGAGAGAGAGAGAGAGAGAGAGAGAGAGAGAGAGAGAGAGGGAGAGAGAGAGAGAGACAGAGAGAGAGACAGAGAGAGAGACAGAGAGAGAGAGAGAGAGAGAGAGAGAGAGAGAGAGAGAGAGAGAGAGAGAGAGAGAGAGAGAGGCAGCAAACGCGGCGCCGTGGCCCCGCGGCCTGCGCGGTGGCGGCCCACCCCTATCCTATCCCGTGTGTTTGTCTGTGGCTTTAGACCCGGATTCCATCCCGGATCTGCAGTGCAGGGCAAAGGCCGGAAAGAGTGCGGGTTGTGCCGCACAGTGTACAGGATCGCGGGAGTGGACCGAGGCCGGGCCTTGATCTCGAGGTCGCTCTGTCTCTCTCGCACCTGGAGGGAGGCCCCATGAGTGCGACGAAGACGCCCCTCCGGCTGCAGTCCTTTTCCGTGGCGTCGGTGGCGTCGCGGCGCTGTCATCCATCTCGCCATTTTTGCAGCTCGGGGGCCGCCAGGGGCCGCCGGTGGGGTTGCTGGCGAGAGGGCGGGGCCGGCGGGGCAGCAGGGTGGCGGCCCCGGGCGCGGCGGGGTGGGGCGCGTAGCGGTGAGGCGTCGATACGGCACTCAGCGGGCCCCGTGGCGCGGCGTAGCGGGGCGTCTGTTGCAGCCATTGCCGCCCGGTGCCACGCCCCACCATAGACATCCACCACCGCCACGCCCCACCCCGCCCCGCCCTGTGCGCTGCGCCCCTCCACCTTCAAACCACGCGCTCTATCCGCCGGCAGACTATGGCCCTGTCTGTATTGCCTGTGGAACCACTGTCTGTCTGTCCGTCCGTCTGTCTGTCCGTCCGCTCCCCCGGACCTCGCCGGCTGCACGCGTCCTCGGCATTAATTTATTATTAATCCTTTCCTCCTGATCCCACGGCAGCGCCGCGGCCGGCCGGACTAGCCGGACCAGTGGGGCGGAAAACATAATCCGCGTTTCGAGAGGCAGTCGTCTGATTCCGAAGAATCGTTTCGTCGCTCTGTCTCTCTCCCGCCCCCAAGGGACGCCCCATGAGAGCGAGAGAGACAGAGCGACGGGCGGCCGTCCGGCTGCTCGGGTCAGCGCGGCGCGCGGCGACTCACGGTAAGACTCGGTGCTGAAAGACCGAGCCTTCATTTGGATCACTGGCGCGCAATGCGACAGATGAACGAATTGGGCCAGGACACCAGAAGTGCTAGCGGTTGCTGTGGTCAGTGGGAATGCTGACACTGACACTGAATACTAAACTTACCCAGTCCGGTTCGGGGATCGGCCTTGCACCAAATAGCCTTTCTCTTGCAAAAATTTACGTCATTATTTTTTTTAAAATTGAAGTCGCCTAATAATCTTGTCTCCGGATGAGGTTTACTATGTTGACAAATTTCACTTTAAAAAAAATCTATTATTTTTTGGCTTTGAAATAATTGACGTCATAGAAAAAAAATGAACCGAAACCTCAAGTAAAATGCGGCCAGCCTAACCGCACGACAGTAAAGGCGCGGCTCGCCTTCTTTGTAACTGACTTGCTCGCACACAAGTCTATCATCGTGTTCGACGTGCAAGGGGTTTAGCCACGCCCTGCTACGCTGCTACGCGCCACGCCACTGGCCGCACTGTGGGCCGGCAGGGATTGAGGGCTGGGTGCGGGATTAGCAGTGGAGGACAGAGCCGGCCGCATAACGTTGTAATCCTTGTATGCCCTTGTCGCCCTTGTCCTTCCGGTTGACAGCAGCAGCAGCGGCCGTTCTGTCGCTGTCTCTCTCGCACCGCTCCGGGACGCAACCGGAGTGCGACGGAGACGGGGCGACGGATCGACTCTTCGGAATCAGCCTGCAGTTGCACATCGCCGCTGCGATTCACACGCGCCTGCCTTGCCGCGTGGCTTTTCGGGGAACGGGGTCTTTCTTCCAGGAGCCTCGCTGCCTGTCGAAAAACGCCGGCAGCCGCCATCGCCTTTTTTTTTTTTTTTTTTTTTTTTTTTAATTTTTTTTTTTAAATTTTTTTTTAATATCACCGGTCTTATTTCTGCGAAACTTGCATTCTCTTGGAGCCTCGAGTCGCAAAGCCGACTCTGTGCCGATCATCGGATGCTCCAGCGGCGGCGGGGGAGGCTGCCGTAGTCGCCGACGCCAACTACTGCAGTGCGCCGCTGTCCCCGATTTTTCCCCCCCGCGAATTTCCTCGAGTTTGAATTTGTCTGACATTTCACGAACCGGGGAGACATGGCAGTCCGAGCACACACAGGGGAACTCGGCTCAAATGGAGAGGTTTCTCCGCCCGCGAGGAGAGCTTTTCTAAAAGGCAGGAAGCCGAGGCTATAACAGTGCACCGACGCGTCTCTTCTCCTCCCGGGCATCAGGCCCACCTTGTCCTCGTGGAGGCTTTGGTCGCCAATTTGATTGTGGAAGCGCGCGGGGCTGGCGGTCGCATCACTTGGCGTGCCCCGCATTGCTTATTTGCCCCCCAATGGATGCAAAAGCAAAAAGCACGCCTGAAGGGCCCGGGCGGCCTGGACGGCGCGCTTCTCGAAGGACCGCTGAAGCATGGCCAGTTGATGGGGCCCGGGGCTCCGTTCTGTCTCTCTCGCACTCGTGGGGCGTCCCGGCGAGGTGCGAGAGAGACGGAGCGACGGGGCCGCAGGTTGGGCCCTAGACACACTCAGGTGACCGCCGGGGCGTCGCCTGAAGCTTTGTGTCCTGCGTGGCTCGGGGCTTGAATGGGCGCCCTGCCGCTCTGTCCGTCTCCCTCCCTCTCCCGGCCCCCGGCCACGCTCCGTCTCCCCCGCGCCTTCGCGACCCAGTGGCCGCGGGCAGGGTCTTTGGGCTTTGGACCGCTTTGTTACACAAACATTGCTCCACAGGGACCTCATCAAACAGACACCCATCATCGTTCTCCATGGAAAAACAAACTCCGGGGGCGGCTGCTGCTGCAGGCTGGCCGTGCCGGGCCGTGCCCTGGTCCCCTACTTGTAGGCAGGTATTCAGGCCTGTCGATCGCATGGCGGCATCAATGCCTCGCGTGCCACTCGGCCAGAAACGAGGCGAAAACGAAACGTGCCGGTGCCGCGGAGACTTCGCGATGCCCACGCCTCGCAAAGCCGCACTCTTAAAACCTTACAAAGTATTTTGAGCATACATATAACATACAAAAATACTTTGTTATACGAAGAAATAGTTTGTAAATTACGAAGTATTTTCTTCGTAAGCTTATGTATGCTCAAAATACTTTGTTATACAAACTACTTTTCTTTGTAAGGCCCGAAATAGTTTGTAAGGTTTTCTCAGTGCGGCCAAAATGTCGACCACTCTCTGAAAACTATGCGCATTGGTCGCCGCGCCGCGCGCTCCACCTGAAGCGCTGCCTCCAGGCAATCAGCCTGGACAACAATGTTTGTGTGCTCCGCAGGCTAATGTGCTCTCACTGGTCCTCCTCCTCCTTGCGTGACTGGATGTGGTGCGCGCGGGATACGTTCGGATCTGCAAATAACCGTGGGCGTATTATTTATTTTTTCTTCCCTCCCGGGCACTGCAACCGCGCAAGTCCCGCGCCCGACCGGCCGAGTTACGCGGCCGCCTCGTGTTTGAGCAGCTGACGGCCAGTGCAGCCCAGTGTGCAGCCCACTGCGCGCGGCCGCGCGGTGCATGCCGGGCTGCGTGTGCGTACAGAAGTAAAGAAATTAGCTGCATCCTCTCGGAGCTACTCAGCTGCTCACTACACACACTTGCGGCCAGGGCACTTTTTTCTTCTACCTCCATAGCCGTTTGTATTCATGGCTGTGCACACACACATCGATCCACTGCTGCCACGGGGCGCTCTGAGGCCCCGTGGGGGCTGCCACATCACCGGGAACAGAGTTACCTGTCAGCTTTTTGAGGTGGTATCCCATTGGTTCACGCTGACAACGGTGCAAGGGGTGCAGCAGAGCTGCGGTTCCCAGCGTGAGTGGGAGAGACACCAACGCCATAGGTTCTTTCGGCCATGAACGAGAGTTCAAAACTCCGACTTCCCACATTTTTTTTTCAAAACTTTTGTTGCGTTTCTGAAAAGTTAGGTCCGCCGCGTGATGCCGTAAGGTACACCCTCGCCTCACTTCGCCTCACCGCGCTTCGTCGCTTCAGTCTGAGGCGCGACGCTTCCAACCCCCCGCCGGTGCGCAGCGCGCAGCATCTGCTCGGAGGCGTTCGCCTGGAAAACTAGCCTCGCGTCGCTGCGTGGCCGCTGCGTGGCCGTGAGGCCGTGGCCCCGCGCCGCGAGGGGCTTTTGTCAAGGCGGGGTCGTGAGGACGCTCGCCACGGGCTGCATAATCCCTGTACTCATATCAAATGGATGAGAGCCTGCAATTTAAGTGACACACCATTTTCCCGTCCTCTCACCGAGAGGGTATAGTAGGAGACCCGCATCATTTTACTCAAGATTTTATATTTCCTGTTTATTTTTTCTCATGACCGGTCCTCTGGCCCACTGTGCGACGGGGTGGGCCCGCGCGTCGTTACCGCTGAGTGGGGCGGATGGCGGGTCGATGCCGCGGGGCTGCTGATGCTGCTGATGGCGATCTGCAGCGTGCACTGATACTGCCGCGATACAGCCCGCCCCGCCTCACCCCACCCCGCCCCGCCCCGCCCCAGAAGGCCACACCGGCGCGCCCATACAAAGGTCGATGAGGGCGCGAGCGCCAGATTAGCCAGGACCGCCAGGACTATGCTGGCCTGTCTGCCTTCCAGTGTGCTGCTACGCAGCACAGCGGGCCGGGTTGCCTACCCTGCCGTCTGCGGGCGCACAGCCTCGGTGGGGACTGCCACAGTGTGGGAGGCGAGGCACGGACTGACGCCGGGCAACACGGCAACACGCTGCCGGTTCGCATCGAAACGCACTGAACACCGAACGGAACGACCCCGAAGGCCGAAACTCGCGAACGCAGCGCGTCGGGCTGGAGTGGTGTGTCCTGGCCCCGCCCACCAATCCTGTTAGTGAATTAATTAGCCCGGCTCTAGCCAGCAGCTGATCCCGGAACGCGCTCTGTCTCTCTCGCACTCACGGGGCGTCCCATGCCGGTTGGCGAGGCGACGCGCCATCACCGAGGGCATCACAGATGTGTATCGTCGCAAGCGCCTCTGCGCGTCCCTGCTCTTCTGCGGGCGGGGCGGGGCGGGGCGGGGTGGGGCCTCAATGTGGGGCGTCAAAAGAGCCCTCCGGGGGCGCGACGCGGAACGCGGCCCCGGGCGAAAAGGAACACGAAAAGGAAAAGAGTAGCGCGCGGGGCCGCGGGGGCTTCGAGGAGGTGGAGGGGGTGGGGCACGGCGTGCCACGACGACGCTGCGGAGAATCGCGGTGAAAGGAAAACAAGAAGAAAAATTCAAGGGAGGGGGGGGGCTGCTGCTGTGTAAAGCCTGTTGTCCGAAAGGGCTGCACGGTGCAGAGATGGAAAAGTTTCCGCGCGCCGTGTCGGAGTGCAGCAGGCAGACGCGGGCCCGGGGCGCGAGGCGCGAAGCGAGCGGAGCACAGCGCGCCAGGCGGGAAACGTGAGCAGACTGTTCCGCTCGAAGAATTCACCTGAAAAGAGCCTAGGGACGTCGTCAATACACTTCCACCTGCAGCAATTCGCGCGCTGCCACCCCGCCCCGCCCCGCCCCGCCCCGCCGGGCCGCATCAACTCTCGACAACGCCCCCTTTTCACACCGCGCCACACTCGACGCTGCACCCACCACGCCTTTTTCTCTTGCCCTCTTTCCCCCTTTCTCACTCTCTCTCTCTCTGTCTCTCTCGTCACACGGCGCCACACACATAGCGACTTCTCACGCAGTCCAACTTTTTGGTCTTTTTGGACTCGCCCTCGCCTCCGCGCCTCTGTAAAAGAGAGACGTTACGCTGCAAAAAATAAAAGTGAGAGGAAACGGGTCTATATATTCTGACCTACCTAAAGTAGACCGACAAAAATGAGACCGACCTAAATAAAAATATTAAAATTTAAAAAAAATGAATGAAAATTCGCATTTTCTGAGAAATCTGGTCTAGAAAAAAAATTGTAGTTTTGGCGGTCCCGAACCCGGGATCTTCCACTCCCCAGCTGAAGTTCTTAACCACTGAGCCACTGGGGCGCCATACTATTCGTCGTGCCAGTGGTCATCTTGAAACTTTGGCAACTTAATGTCGGTCAAAAATAGGTCGGTCTAATTTTTGTCGGTCTACTTTAGGTAAGTCAAATGATCTGCTCCGGAGGACACTCTCGGTATGGAAGTGGCCTCCGAAAATTACTTTTCAGAGATGCGAGACTCGTTGAATGGGAGGAACGCGACGCTGCGAGACGGAGAGACGGCGTGTCGCCGAAAGATGGCGAAGGGGAGGGGCGGGGCGGGGCGGGGCGGCGGGGACGAGCGAGGTGTCACAGGTTCAGTGAGCTGTTCCGACCCTATTGGGGAGCATTGCGAGGATTAACCCAGATCATTCACACCTCGGGGTGGCCATTGTCGGCAAGGGGTGGCGTGGCGGGGTGGGGCAGGGCAGGGCGGGGTGGCCGAGGCCCCCTGCTGAGCAGCAACGCCCTGCCCGCCCCGCCCCGCCGAGCTTCTAAACATCCGCAAACTTGTAATCCGGCGATGCCACCCTCGGCCGTGCCGGGCGTGCCGGCCGTGCCGCCCCACGCTGCCGCCTTTGTCCAGGTCGTCCGTCATCTTCCTGGCCGCCATGGCCGCCACGGCCACGCGCGCCGACGTGAGGGTCGCGAGGGTCGGCGTGTCCGTGGACACCACATGCTTCCTTTGACTAAGATCAAAACGCCGCCGCCGATGGTTGGCCCTTCCATTTGGTCAGAGCCACTTGAAGACCACAGAGCTCACGGCACGGCTACCGCCGCGGCCCGCGTTCGGGGAGCAGTCCATGGGGTCACACGTTCAGTTCGAGTCCAATTTAGCGACGAACTCAAAACGCGCCGAGAGTTTTGGCCGCCTGCGCCGGTTTTCTGGCCGTCAATGAAGGCAAGCGGTAGCGTGGCTGCTGCGTGCACTTGGCTCCACCTCAGTCTCCTTGTAGGGGCGCTGAATGGCATTCCTCACACCTGCGCCGCCTCGCCGCCCGGGATCAGGATCGCCCAGGCGGAACAAGGATAAGACAGTTAATATAGTGCCGCTGCCCGCAGCCCGGCAGCCCGGCCGGGGTTGACTTCATTCAACCTGCCACTAAGCGCGTCCGGTGCCGACTGCCGGCCGGCGGACTGCACGCACCAAAAAGTAAAAAGTTGGCGCGGCGGGGCTTTGTGGCGGCGGTGTCACCGGGAGCTGCACTACAAGGTGTCAGTGCTTTGGGCTACTCTGCATTCTGCTCTGCACTGCATAAAGCGACCGCCAAATTGTGGAAAGCGGATTCCGCCGGATTACACCGCACCAAAATATTTCCCGCTCATTATCCGGGCAGCAGTCTGTGCATGCGAGACAGGCGCGGGACGCCCCACAGTGGGTCAGAAGACCGTTGAGGCGGCCAAAATTCTAGACGTGTTTTGAGCTCCAGAGTCGCTAAATGGGGCTCAAATTGAACGTGTGACCCCACCAATGGATTGCTTTTCACACGAGGAATCCATTGGTGGGGTCACACGTCCGATTCGAGTCCCATATAGCGACTCTGGAGCTCAAAACGCGTCTAGAATTTTTGCCGCCTCAACGGTCTTCCGACCCACTGTGCGCCCCAGTGTTGCGGTGCGGTGCCTACCACACGCCCTGCTTCGCTTCCTTCCGGCTCTAATCTGCTTTGGCGCTGCAGCGTGCGATCCCGCGTCGCTCTGTCTCTCTCGCACTCGCGGGGCGTTGCGCGGGGGTGCGAGAGAGAGAGAGACTTCGGAACCCAACCACTGCGGACACGGCGCGGGTCACTAGTTGGCCGCAGAGGGCGCGTCTTGCCGGCCTGCTCCTCGTGGTCGTGGTCGTGGTCGTGGTCGTGGTCGTGGTCGTGGTCGTGGTCGTGGTCGTGGTCCAGTGGACGACCGGGCCAGGCCGGACTTTCCGCCTGATTGGCTGAGCCGATAGGATGAAGAGATTCCAGTTCGGGAGGAGAGAAAGAGAGGGAGAGAAGGGGAGGGGGGGGGTGTCGCGCGAGCGCGAGGGTTGGCGGGGCTCAAGTGGGGGCGGACGGACACCGCCAGAGACTGCCAGGCCGGGGGAGGACCGCGCCGAGTCCAGCCCTCGCGGGGGTGTCGCCACACTGGACATCGCTTGCGTCTCTCTCTCTCTCTCTCTCTCTCTCTCTCTCTCTCTCTCTCTCTCTCTCTCTCTCTCTCTCTCTCTCTCTCTCTCTCTCTCTCTCTCTCTCTCTCTCTCTCTCTCTCTCTCTCCCTCTCTCCCTCACACTCATGGGGCGTTCCGTGTAGGTGCGAGAGAGACAGCGAGACACATCCGGCCAGGTGGCGCGCCACGTCCGGTCGGGATTAGCGCGCTCCACCCGATTAGACTGATTCCGCGCAGCGTCCGTCTCTCTCGCACGTGAACGGGACGCGCCACGAGTGCGAGAGAGACGGAGCGACGCGCGGATTGGCCCGTCCGTCCGTGGCCTGTAGGCCGGGGAGGACGCGGGATTATGGTAATGCGAGGTCGCGGGGCGGCCGCCGCGCCCGGGCGGTAGGCAACAGGCAGCCCTGCGTTCAAGTCCCCCGCCGCCGGCGAGAGCGAGAGATAGACGGGGCGACCAGCAACCGCGGCCTGGAGCTCCTTGTGTTTATCCTCTCAAGCTGCGCGCGGTTTAGGCGAAGACGGGAAAGGAAAGGAAGCCACAGTTGCTTTGTCCTTGTTGCTTGTCCGCACGGCGTGGGAGAAAGAACTGCTCTCTGTGTGTGTGTGTGTGTGTGTGTGCGTGCGTGCGTGCGTGCGTGTGTGTGTGTGTGTGTGTGTGTGCGTGCGTGTGTGTGTGCGGCCCGGCCTTTTGCAGCCCACCAAGGCCGTGTCGCTAATGAGCCGGAAGTTTGACCACTCGACGCCTCCACTGCAAAGGGTTGCCGGAGAATAGGCAAATCCTCGAAAAGGAGAAAGCCGATGTGCGTCGCAGCGAACCGCTATTGTGCGCGTCGAGTCCCCGAGACCGCCGCCGAGGCCGCCGAGACCCTGGGCTGAAGGAGTGGGGCGTGGGGCTGGAGTGGGTGTGCCACGGCTATGGGATGCAGCAACCCTCTAGAGAGTATATATATACCGCGTGCTTGCCGCGGCCGGGCGCCTGACTTGTGCGCGTAGGCCGCCCGCTGGGCACGGCCGCGCCGCGGGCCAGGCGCCAGGCCCCCGCACCCCGCACCCGCCATCGCATACTCGTGTTTTATTTTGACAGCGGCGAAACTCGACACCCGGCCGGGGTACGAATGGAACAACGAAAGAATGAAGCGATGAATCAAGTTGTCGAGTTCGCTTCCAGCTTGCCGCACGGGAGGCCCGTCTTTCCGGGGTGTCTTCCAGTGTCGGCGAGTTGCATCGGCGCGCTGCTCGCGGGGGGCTGCGGGGGCTGCGGGGGCTGCTCGTCAGACCGGGGGTAAACAGCTTTGACAGCGGCGGACACTGTGTTGTGCCGACAATGTCTTGACCTGTCAGCCTCAAACTGTTGGGTCGGAGCGCGGACAGGTAGGCCTACTTAGGCGGGGCGGCGTCCGGGGTGCTGCCGCCTCGCACGCCCTCCTCATTGGCCGCCCCAGCGGCCCCCTTTGAAGTCGGTAAGCCGCCCCCTCGGCCTGCATCCGGGGGATGCCCCGGGGGGCTCCTGGGCCGCGGGGGTCCACCGGGGTTCAACTATACCATGCTTGGCAAGGATTTTACTGTGAGTCGGGGCTGAAAAATATGAATAGAAAGCCGATGAGCGAGGTCTACCGGTAGCTGCTATGTCGGCGGTTCCCAACCTTGGGGTCGCGGCTTGGTTCTTGGAATTGCCTGCGGTCGCGAAGTGCTATTTGAAGAATTGAAAAAAAAAATCAATTTAAATCAAGGGGACAAAAATTCTTCAGATTAAAAAAAAATTGTCTCGTACGTAATTCTGTTTTTCGTACTTGGTAAAATTGCAAGGATTTTATTGTAAGCACCACTGAAGGCATGCGGCTAAAAAGGCCCTACAAAAGGCGCTGCCCCCGTCGGGGCGTCGTGCGTCGTTCCCAGGAGGGGGCCTCGCCTGGCCACGTGGTCATGCAAAGCGACAGGTAGGCGCCCTGCATCAGGCTCCCTTACGCACCGACGCAAGGCCTCAGCTCATTACAAAGCCTCTTTATCCAATCGACGAGGCGGTCGCGCTGTCTCCCTCGCACGCTCGGCGCCCCCGCTGAGTGCGAGAGAGAAAGAGAGTAGGGGGCCTGCATGCATTGGCCTTGTTAATGGAGCGGGCTGCTCCCTTGTGGGAAAATCTTGTGCGTCTATCGTCAGGGACAGAGCTACTCTGCCAACACTCTGAAAGTCTTCAGGTGAAGATGCTAGCTAACTTTGTATCTTACCTCTAAAAATTCATTGAACTTTATAGCTACTTTGTCGAATTTATTTCGTATCATGGAGAAAATATCCACCGCATGGTGTAGCCTTTCACCGTAAGACCAACGGGGATTACTGCTCGACAGAGGTTTTGTCGGATGTGTGCCACATGAAAGTTTGGCCGAGATTTCTTTTCCGCCGGGCATCGCTGGCGTTACGCGATAAGTGCACAGCGATGACGTGACGCCGGGGTCACGCTGCCTCCACGCCTCACGGCGCCCATTCACCCACTTCCCTTTTTCTTCGTCGAACTCGGCCCAACTTTCTGAGAAGGAAGTCGGCCTTGCGCTCATCCTCCGTTTCCTTGCGAGCAATTTCACATCGGCGCCGAGCGCCTCTTTCATCGAATCACTCATTCATTCTTCGCCCGCCGTGCTCCACTATTCCCAGCCAATCGGGCCGACTCCTCGGCTCTGCGCTGCCGGCTCTGTTTCTGTCCGACCGTCTGACATGAAAGGAGCTGTTCGGATTCGCCCACCTGGGCTGCGTGTGAGGGCGCGCGGCCCTCCCCCTTACACTGCGCTGCAGGGGAGGCGTTACTCGGAGGCGGCCCCGGGCAGCCGGACCCAGAGCGCACTATCTGGCGCAGATCATCTTGCCCTGATTCACCCCACGGCCTGGCCTGGTCGGCCTGGCCGCCCGCCGGCCGGGGTGCGAGCCTCCGTGTCAGGTAGAGTCTGCTGACTGGTAGTCGCCCAACCAAAGCCATCGATACGGGGCGCTGCGGCGCCGCTTGTTGTGACTCGTCGGTAACCCTAGACCGGACGACTTTGCCACCCAAATTCGGAACGCGCGTAGAGACACGCGGGATTTTTTTTTAAAAAAATAACAACAACAACAACAACAACAACAACAACAACAACAACAACAACAACAAAAGGCAGCAACTGAAAAATAACGCGATTAAACCAAGAGAGAAAAAAGCAGACTGGAATTTTGTTACCTGTTTGAAATTAATTTTTCAGCCCTTAAAACAATGCTTGTTTTGATTATGTTTCAATTTATTTACTTTTTTTTTTTTTTTTGAGGGTAAGATTGATGGTAAAATGCTTATCCGCGCTCCGCCCGGCTCCGCCATCCCGGCCATCTCCCAACCGGATACACAGTGTCCAATCCACACAATGAACGGCCAGCCTCCCCCCCCGACTTGCCTCCCTCTCGTAATACATACTTAATTGAACAACTGGTGAGCACCCGCAGCCGCACGGCGCGGCGGGCCGGGCCGGGCCTGTCTGCGCCGAGCCGGGCCGAGCCGGGCCGCACGGCCGAGGGCCACTTTTCAACGGGAGAAAGGCGTCGCTCTGTCTCCCTCGCACTCGTGGGGCGTCCTGTGCAGGTGCGAGAGAGACAGCAGAGTTCAGGAGGGGGTTGAGGGGCGCACACTTTTCGAGCCCGTGAAGGGAAAAAAAAAGAGAGTAAGATTGGGGCGAACAAATGGGTTGATTGATAGACTAGGCGGGGCTGGCGTCCGACATTTTTGCTGTCGTTCAAGTGCCGCGCTGCTGCCTTGCTGCTGCTGCTGCTACACCGAGCAATGAAACACCCCGGGCGGTGTCTGCTAATTGACAGCCGCGCAAGGCTGACTGGGCGACGGCGGCTGGGATCACCTGCGCCGCGTCCCACAAGCTGTCAGCTAACTAGATCGTCACCCCGAGAGCGTGCTAGGTAGTCCGAACGGAGCTTACTGCGTCGCTCCGTCTCTCTCGCACTCACGCGGCGTCACGAGGGGTGCGAGAGAGACAGAGTGACTGCCATTCAGCCTGCCGAGCAGCCCCGCCGCGCGGAGCACACGGCGGATCAGGCGGGATCATAAAAAAAGGACAACACACATACACGACTTAATACGTCTTGTTCATTATTCCAGTTGTGTCTATCCGTGGGGCTCGGCTGGGCCTTTACAGTGGGCCAGAAGACCGATGGAGGCGGTCGAAATCCCTGACGGATTTTGAGCTCCAGAGTCGCTACATGGGACTTGGGCCGAACGTGTGATCTCACCAATGTGTTGTTCTCCGAGAACGAGGAATCCATTGGTCGAGTCACACGACGTCCGGTTCGACTCCTGTTTAGCAACTCTGGAGCTCAAAGCGTGGAGAGTTTTGGCCGCCTGCGCCGGTCTTCTAGCCCACTGTGCGCCGGCCCGCACCCTCGGCCTGCCTTCCCCCTCCCCCACCCCTCCGTGCAGTGCAGGGCATGCTCCCCACGCAACGCTGCGCATTGTCCAACCAAAGGTTCCTGCTAAACGGCTTATGCCGTTGTTTTCGCCGACCCCGTCGGACTCTAATCCGGCAGCCTGAACAGCCGCAAGTGCAGCCGCCCCGCCGCCAGATACGGCCTTCTCACTCCGAGCGCCGCTGTCTGCTTCACACATCGCGGCATCGCAGCGCCGGCAACAGGGCCTCGCTTTCGGCGCGGAGTGTACCAGTTTGTAGCTAAGGCTGTCGTGGACCGGACTTCGCTTTCGTGTGTCTTTTTATGCAGTTTTCAAGTTGATTAACACGCAACAGCGGCAAGGCTGGCGATTTGGGTGCTCGTCGTGAAATTTCAGTCGTCATTGGTTGTTTGAAAGCTGAAAGCCACGTCTTGCTATACGTTGCTTCCGTTCATTCGTCACGTGAAATGATTTTGCGGGATAAGTACTCAGGATTATCGGCAAAGACATTTTTCTGGGATTTCTTTGATTGCTTGATTCTACTGTATTATCAAATAAAATGTAATCATTGTGTACAGCATATAGATCCTCCTCAACACTGCTAACAATAACGAATAAAACATTACCTCATGCATACAATCACAGATCATTCACATCGACAACTAAAGCTGCAGTACCGCCAGCGCGACTACTCTGCAAACTTAAATGTGCACTCAGTCAGTGCACACTTGAAGTCACAGTGTACCCGGTGGCGCTTCCGCCGAGCGCGCTGGTTGTGCTCGAATCCCACATCACAAGAAGAAATGAAGCCGTCGGAAAATAAGTAACAAATATCGTGTTTTGGCGGACAGAAATGCGGTTATTTACATCAACTACTGTTAAAAATAACGTTTTGATCATTCATCCATGAGGGCTCCATTGTCTTTACAAACTGGGGATAATTTGTTAGATTATAGTCTAATCGTCATTAAAATATTTTTCTAAAAACAAATATTGCACGCTTGCGCATAAAATCTAAAATAACTTTAACCGGTACGTAGTCACAACTCTACTGACTTAGTTTCACTATTTTGTCTGACGTTGGGTGATTCCATCTTTGATTTAAACAATGCTGCCCAGAGAATCTAGGATTTGGAAACTGAAACTCATTTGAAACAAATAGGTGGCAAATAAATTTACTCTCCTGAGATCGCAGTTTGAACAGCAGAAAGAGAGAGAAGACTTGCTGACAAGGCAGTTCGCATAACACTCTTCCCGAAACCACTCCCGTCGAGCTAACTTATCCACTAAAAATCACAGAAACAGCTATTCGCTCCTCTGCCTACAACAGCAGAGTGCGTAGACTCGGACCCACACGGTCCGTATTGCCAAGTTACAACAATACTTCCAAGAGCCCCTGGACGCGAGCCGAGGGCTTGTACGGTAATATCACACAAATTAAGTAACGCGCGCTTTCAGGTAGAATTGTTTCGGTAACAAACTTGCAGACAGACTGCGTTGGCATGTGTGTGCTGGCCCTGCATGATGGCGGTGCAGCCGGCGACCCTCGTCCTCGTCCTGGCTGCGCGACGCGCGACGCGGACCGGCGACTACAATGGCGGCTGCGTCGCGGCGGCTCACGGCGACGACGGCGTGTACGGCCGGCGCGGCGGGGCGGCGTCGGGGTGCGGGTTGCCGCCAGGACGCGAGGACAGCATCGCGGCCGCGGCCGCGGCCACGGCGGCGTTGTCGGGTTGCAGGCCTGCCAGCAGCCCGGCGTGGTACTGGGGTCACAACATCTTGGACACGGACAGGTAGGCGCTGGGCGTGGACGGGCAGCCCGGCAGCAGGAAGGGCGCCAGCAGCGCGTGGCGGTGGTGGTGCGCCACGTCGCCGGGCACGCCGTCGGGGTGCTCGGGGTGGCCGTACATGAGGCGGCGCACGGGGTTGCCGGCGGACGGCGGGCACGTCGACATGTCCAGCAGGTGGCCGTCCATGCGCGAGTCCATGCGCGCGTCCAGGGGCCCGCCCGACTCGTGCAGCTTGCGCATGTGCTTCTTCAGGTCGAAGTTGCGGCAGAAGCCCTTGCCGCACACGTCGCACGTGAAGGGCTTCTTGTCCTCGTGGGTGTGCATGTGGAAGGTGAGGTTGTACACCTGGTGGAACGCCTTGTTGCAGACGGCGCACTTGAACGCCTTCTCGCCGCTGTGCGTCAGCTTGTGGTTCTTGTAGTTGCCCTTCTGGTGGAACTTCTTGCCGCAGATCTCGCACTCGAAGGGCTTGTCGCCGCGGTGTATCCGGAGGTGCGTGTTGAGGGTGGAGCTGCGGTTGAAGCACTTGCCGCACACGTCGCAGCGGTGCGGCTTCTCCGCGGTGTGGATGATCTTGTGGCGGCACAGCGTGGAGGCCTGGCGGAAGCCCTTGCCGCACGTCTTGCAGACGAAGGGCCGCGCGCCCGTGTGCACGGGCATGTGGCGCGTCAGGTTGTAGTGCGCGTTGAACACCTTGCCGCACTCCTTGCACGTGAAGCTTTTCAGCTTGCCGCCGGCCGCCCCGGCCGGGTTGCCCCCCGACGGCGGCGACGGCGGCGAGTGGTGCGGCGGCGGGCTGCCGGACGACGCGGGCCCCGAGCCCCCGAGCCCCAGCGGCCCGAGGCCGTGGTGGTGCGCGGCCAGCGGCAGCGGGCTGCTGGACGAGTCCGTGCTCTCCGGCGAGGCGAGCGGCGGCTCCCTCTGATGTCGCACGGGACGCGACGCCAGCGGGTTCGGGTAGTAGTACAGCAGCGGGTACTGGCTCAGCAGGTCCAGGTCGTGCGCGCGGAACGCCGGCACGTACTTCTTGAAGGCGGAGTCCATGGGCGACGCCGCGTACGACATGACGCCGCCCAGGGCGTCGGCCGCGCGCACGGGCGACGCGGCGGGCTCGCGCCGCCGGTCGGGTTCCATGATCTTGGCGATGGAGAAGGTGAGCGGCCGCGACGTGGACGTGGGCGGCGGGCTGTGGCTGCTGCTGCGGCTGCTGATGCTCGTCCTGCTGCTCGCGCTGCTCGGCGCCAGGAGCGTCGTCGCCGTGCCCGGGCTGCCGGCGGGGCTGGCCGCGGGGCTGGCCGCCGCGGGGCTGGCCGGCATCTCGGGGGGCATCATGTTGGGCTGGAACGGCTGCATGCCGTCGTCCCCGACGGCCGTGGGACTCGGACTGGGCCTGGAGGGAAGGCCCGATAATGTTTAGCCCCAAATTCCATTCGAAATCAAAAGCAATGGCACACCCACAATTTAACGAATTCACATACGGAATTCGTGCGGCCGACGAAAAAAAAAATATACAAAGAAAACAACGCCGACGTGGCCATGAACAGAACAAGCACTGACATGGCCCGTGGTCGATGCGACAGTTACAACACGTGTATCAAACTCCGGCCTTGAAAAAAAATAAAATCGCGGCACTGTCACTGTACTCACGTTTGCGAGCTGAAGACGGCTCCTGCTTCCGCGCAAATCAGCAAGCGCCTTGGGTCCAACAGGGAGGCATTCCCACACATGGACACGGAGACACTGCACCGCACTGAGACACGGGGCGGACGCACTACACGGGCTGGACGGGCTGCGCGGGGGACGGTCGCTAGCGGACGGAGCGCGGAGCGGAGCGCTGCCTGCGGACGGAGCGCGCGGTGCGAGCGGCTCGACAAATCTGTTGGAAATAAATCAGCCCCGAGTGTAAACACGATATCACCCCTCGGTGTACATACAATATAAAATAATCCCCTGCTCCGGCGACCCCCACCACCGAGCTGGCCCGCGCCGCACCCCTCCCCGCCCTGCCGCCGGCCTGCCGCTGCCGCCGGGCTCGACTAACCTCGCAACGCCGCCCTCCCCCCTCCGCCACGCTGGCCGCGATGCTCGCTACGCGTCGCGGCGTGGTGGGGGAAGGCGGGCCGTCGGGGAGGGGATGCCGTCGTGCGTGGGCCGCCGTGGCCCCGCCCAGCCAGCCCCAGCCGGAGGGGACCACTCACAGCCGAGCCTTCTGGCCGCCCCCTACCCCACGGGGCCGCCCGGCCATGCCTCCGCCCCAGCGGGGCACCCGAGAGCTCCGGAGGGGGCAGGGGGCCGGCGTCGACCCGCTCTGCCTTACCGTGGCTGCCGCCGTAGCCTGCCCAGGGACGCCTCCGCGCCGACGCGCTGTCTCTCTCCCTCTTCCGCTCGCCACGGCAGCGGCGTTGGGCGCGAGAGAGAGAGAGAGGGACAAGGCCAGAACGGGGTCGCTTCGACGGCGCGGCCTGGCGCGGCCCCGGCGTGTTTGCCGACCATCAAGGAGGAGGAGGTGCCGGCCGTGCTGGTGTTGGCTCAGCTGCTCAGCTCGGCCCCCTCCCGGACGGCCAGGCAGGCAGGCCCCCCGCGGAGAACGGGGCCGTGTGGCCTGGGCCCTGCGGGGCTGCGTTCGCGGCGGCGCGCTCGCGGAGTCCGCGACCTGGGCAGGGCACTGCAGGGCTGCCTCCGAAGCCGGCCCGCGCTGCTCACATAAAGCTGCCGCTCCACTTCTAGCTCCGCGGCGTCGCGACGCATCCCTGCTGTTCATTTGGCGCATTCCAGTTCGGCAGCTGGCGGTGCTCGTGCTGTTGGCGGTACACTCTCGTCGGAAAGCACGCGGCCCTTATTATTTCCGCGGGCTGCAAAGAAGTCCCGCGACCGGCGGCGAAAAGAATGCGGCGTCCGCTGCGCTGCGTGCCGCTGCGTGCCGCTGCGACTCGCTAAAAGCGCGCCGAGAGCCTGCTCCGCCCCGCTGGGCGTCCCCCGGCCGCGTCGCTGCGTCCCACTGCGACAAAGCACCGCTCGGAATGACGTCACTCCGCGGTTCCTTCCATGCAATTTACGCGCGCGGCGTCCTCGCCCCCCCGCGCCTCGATGCACGCCGGGTTTTGTAGGTCGCCGGTCGTCCCCGCCGGGATGCCTTTTTCGACGACGGCGACGTGCTGTCGGCCGCGCAACCAACCCCTTCCGGCCCGCCTCGCGCGCCTCGCGTCCGGAAGCCCGGCGGTCCTGACGGCGAGCCGGATGCTAACGGTGTGGTGCTGTGTGCGGCATGCCCGCGAGTACACTGTTCACGCGGGGAAAGGGAAGCGAAGTCTTTCATTACGCTTCTCTTATCGCTTGTTTTCTTTTTCCGAGAAGTCTGCGCAGAAAAGGTGGCGGATATTGCTTAATCGATTAAACGCCGCGCTACGTATGCTGTTGCTTCCAAGAACACGGCGACGCGAACCTTTTTTGTGATTCCCGGGAGCACGGCGATAGTGGCATGCACCGCCGCCAGCAAAGAGGATGAGCGTGAATGGGGCTGGGGCCGCTGGGGCCCTGCTGGATGGGCCTATGGCCGAGGGTGCTCGTGAT
>CM060094.1:8989653-9037153 GCA_030522485.1 Stenchaetothrips biformis | reverse complement strand
AGAGAGAGAGAGAGAGAGAGACACAGAGAGAGAGAGAGAGAGAGAGAGAGAGAGAGAGAGAGAGAGAGAGAGAGAGAGAGAGAGAGAGAGAGAGAGAGAGAGAGAGAGAGAGAGAGAGAGAGTGAGAGAGACGAAACGATCCTTCGGAATCAAACGACTGCAGACCCGGCAGCGGTGCGGGCAAAAGCACCGCAGTGGAGCCACGGCGAACGGAAGTTGTTCGGAAAGCCGGCGGCTTCGGCGAACAGAGTGGTCCGCTGATGCAACTTGGAGGCAGTCGTCGGGGAGCTCGTTAGCACCGCGTTATCGGCCCATCGGCCGGGACAGCTCATCGCTGTGATGGCGGCCTTATCCACTCAGCAGGCAATCTCAGGGCGCCTCGCCTCGACGCGGCGCTGCCTTCTCCCTCCAACACACAAAGCCAGCCGAGTAGGCCCCGGCTAAGTTAACAACGACGCCTTTGATCCGCCTGGTATCTCGAATAAAATAAATTCATAATTCGTCAAACATTGCGAGCCCGGGCGGGCGGGTGGCGCGGCGTGGCGTCAAGACAATGCCCACCATCCCTCATGACAAATAGAGGGTTAATTGGTGTGCATCTTGCGAGAGCGGGGCGGGGCGGGGCGGGGCGGGGCGGGGCGGGGCGGCGAGGCAGCGAGCGTGTGCGGTGGTGTGCTCACCGCCACCCTAAACTTGCCCGCCGCCGCTCCAAGGGAGAGGAGGCAACTTAGATGAAAGGGAGGGGGTAGGCCGAGCAGCGCGAGTGTGCACGCCGCTGTGAGTGACACGCGAGTCCCAACGCTTCACAACAAGCTGGGGCAGCAGCAAGCATCCCCCGCCCGAGCCCGTTCAAACCCCCCGTTCAACCCCCCTTTCCATGCCCCTCGCTGCTGGACCCGCCCCTGGATGGCCTGGACCCCAGGGACGTGGCTGTGATATGGGAGCCCGAGCCACAATGGGACCGAGAGAGCGCGTTGTTAACAGAGTAAATAGCAGCATATGGCTGCTGGCCGCCCTGGCCGCCCCACCCCTCTAGGTGTCGTGGGCGCTGCGTCCACTTTGTCTAACTAACTGGCCCCACCGCACCACGCCACGCCCTGGCGCTCGCACCCAAGCACACGTAGTGTATCCCCGGCAGGCTTTTGTCACGCCGGCTGTGGGTAAGCTGAAACGCTGTCCCGTTTTTATTTCGCGTTTTACATTTCACCTGGAAACGAACGAACGGACGGTTTGAGAGAGACGCCACGCCACGCCCCCTTCCAGCATTCGGCTCATCTCCTCTGCGGCACATGGTGGCGATGTAATCGGACGTAAGTAATGAACATGGAAACCGGGGGAAATCCGTTGGCCGCCCCGCCCGGCCCGCCCCGCCCGGAACGCCCCGCTGCGCGCCCTTTCCGCGCGACGCGCCTTCGGTTGGCTCGGGCTCCCCGTTTCGGCTCCCGGCGAGGGGGTGTTCTTTTCGCGCTCACGGCTCACGCACAAAGCGGAAAGCGAAGCGGCGGGGGGCACGGACGCGCAGCCCGGCAAATGTTTTCGCTGGTTTGTCTCTCTCTCTCTCTCTCTCTCTCTCTCTCTCTCTCTCCTTCTCTCTCTCTCTCTCTCTCTCTCTCTCTCTCTCTCTCCTTCTCTCTCTCTCTCTCTCTCTCTCTCTCTCTCTCTCTCTCTCTCTCTCTCTCTCTCTCTCTCTCTCTCTCTCTCTCTCTCTCTCTCTCTGTGCACACGCACACTCGACTCCCACGCAGTGGCCTTCCCCGCGCGGTCCGCTCGGTGCTTTATTAGTGCGGCTGTGCAGTGTGTGCTGCGCCGGTGATGGCTGACGGCCCACAGTCGATTGGGCAACCCCTGCGCGCGAGCGGAGCCGAGCGGAGCCGAGCGGAGCTACCTGGGGAGGAGGTGAGGGGTGAGGAGCTCGCCGGGGTTGTTGCTGCTGCTGTTGCTGCTCGCAGCCGGTCAAGCGTGGCATTGGTCTTCACGGCCTTCATTGCCTCGTCGGCGCCCCGCGACACGTGCGTCGGGTACAACAAGCTTGAACGGCCCGCCCCGCCTCCGACACCCGACACCCGTGCGACTTCCCACAGGTATCCAGTTCACACCTGATCACTCCTGCCCTAAGCACCATCACGCCGCGGTGAGGGCGGTGTGTCTCTATGTTTGTCGCGCACGACAACAACTGTGCAAATAATAATAAAATTTTAAAAAAAAAAACGGGAAAAAAAAACCTGAAAAATGCAGCAACTGTGCGTTGTGCCGTCATCTCGCTATGGAAATGAATGCGCATGCAAATCCACGTCGTTACTTGTTGTTCTCCAAGTACCTTTTGCCGCTTTGCTTTCACCGCGCTGCCGTCCCTCTTTCTGTCTCTCTCTCTTTCCGTCTCGCTTTTTGCCCTCCCCTCTTACCGACCGCGGCATGTTTACGGAAGAAAATTAATTTGGAAAAGCGCGCGAGGCTGCCGCTGCAGCCATTTGTGGCGGGTGGAAAAACAAAGGAAATAAGTCGCGACCCGAAACTCTGCCACCAGAAACAGGGGAAGTCAGAGCCAGGTTCGAATACCGGTTCCTCCAAGTGCCTCGCCCCTCGCGCGCGCGTGGGCGGCGAACAACAACAACACAGCGAACAACAAGCAGAGCGCAAAAAGCGGGGAAAATGAGAGAAAATTAGGGACGACGGATGGAGGACAAAAACGGCGCGCTCTGAAAAGGCGGCGGCACACGCCGGCTGCGTGGCCGCGGAGGCAGCCCGGCAGCCCGCTTCCGGTGCGGTCCGGTCCGCTTCCGGTGCTTCCCGCCAATCCACGCCCCCTTTCTCTGGCCGCCCTTTCACTCTCCCCCACGCAGCTGCAGGCTGAACAGTCTCTCCCGCACCCCTCCGGTCGCGGCGGCGCACAGTGGGACACAGCCGTTACGTGGTTCCTGCACGGCCGTGCGGTCCGCCGGCAGCGCGCCGCAGTTTGCGTTGCGAACAAAGGCGATGGCGATATTGTTGGCGATGACGAGCAACGACGCCGTGCCGCGCTGCCGCCGCGCGCCTCAAGTGGTGTGCACTGCAGCGAGGGGGCTGCCTGGCTCTGGCTGCCTGGCTGGCTGGGGAAGCTGGGAGGCAAGGCCACCGCCCCCAGGGCAGCCTCCGGGCGGACGGGGCTCTGGAGGCACGGGGCTGCTGCTGACACTGGCTGGACCATAAGTACCCGTACTTTAAAAAAAAAAAATTTAAAAAAAATTGAACTTGACCAGTATTTGAACCGGCGCCGAAAGCAGGCGAAGAAAATTTTGAGCGTGCCTAGCTTGGACGCGAACGCACGATTTCCGCTTTGGCAGCCAACTGTGCTACCTCCGATGCCACGCGGCTGGCGAGGTTGGGGGCCGTGCACAAATAACGTCACGCGTTTTTGGGGCATTTTTGACCCCCTCCCCCCCCTCGTCACAGCTCGTCACATCTAGCCGAACCCCCTCCCCCCTCCCCCCCTTGTGACGTAATTTTTGGGCATATGGAAGAAAATGAATGCTAGAAGTTACAAACGTATTTTCGCAGCTCTCCCGACAGAGCGCGCGAGCGCGCGGTCCGCGCGGCGCAGCGCAGCGGCGGATGAGTGCACTTCTGCAATAACGAAGCGCCGTCTTTTTACCGATTTTATCGGGTGTTGGAGAAAATAACGTCACAGAGGGTCCGAGCCCCCCCTCCCCCTCGTCACACCCCCGTCACGACTAGGCGAACCCCTACCCCCCCCAAAACGCGTGACGTTATTTGTGCACGGCCCCTTGGGCGCGCTCAGGCCGGCCCGTGGAGCTGCTGTGCCCACCGCGTTGCCTACCTCATAGGCGTTAGTCAACGACCCCGGGCGGGAAACAAGCGCCGCGACCAACTCCACGGCGTGTGTCCGAAAGGACATCCTCGGCGCGCGATGATCCTTGCCTTCTAATAGCAGCGAAAGTGGTCTCGTCTCCCCGCCGCGCGTCATCGCTTCCGGTGGATATGGAAATGGCACCGCCTTCCGGTGAATCCCAGAGGGGTACAATAATTATAAGGGTGTGCCTGTGTAGGTGCGAGTGTGTGGAGAGAAAATGAGAGAGAGAGAGAGAGAGAGAGAGAGAGAGAGAGAGAGAGAGAGAGAGAGGCGCAGATGTGCTGTCATAGACCGCACACCGTAACCTTGCCGGAGCGTGCCGAGGGGCGACAATAAATAAAGAGAAAAGATTGAGAGGAAAGCAGAGCGAGCCACTCCGGGTCCTCCGGGTGCAGACCGGAAGGCCGGCGTGAGGGCCGTGTCCGGTGGGCTCCACCCCGTCAACCCCATCATGCCGGCCACGTTGCCCGCCACACGTGCACCGCCACGGCGATGTCCAGGACGACGACAACGACGCCCACCAAACCCCCAAAAGGCTCCGTCAGGGCTGCGTGAGGGGTCTGCGCCCCGCGCAGCCTCCACGGAGCCCGCCGGCAATCCGCGGAGCCTCTTGGATTCCAAACCGATCCGCCGACGATCCGCGGAGCCTCTTGGAAAGCAAACCCAATCCGCCGACGGTCCGCGGAGCCTCTGAGATTGCAAAACCGATCCGCCGACGATCCGCGGAGCCTCTTGGAAAGCAAAACCGATCCGCCGACGATCCGCGGAGCCTCTTGGAAAGCAAAACCGATCCGCCGACGATCCGCGGAGCCTCTTGGATTGCAAAACCGATCCGCCGACGATCCGCGGAGCCTCTTGGAAACCAAAGCCGATCCGCCGACGATCCGCGGAGCCTCTTGGAAACCAAAGCCGATCCGCCGACGATCCGCGGAGCCTTTTGGATTGCAAAACCGATCCGCCGCGCATCCACAGAGCCTTGGGAAGGCTCCGACAGGGCTGCGTGAGGGGCCGGCGCCCCGCGCAGCCTCCACAGAGCCTTGGGAAGGCTCCGTCAGGGCTGCGTGAGGGGCGCCCGGCAGCCCGCCTTTCCACATGCGGTTGATTTGTCGATCTTTGGTTGGACAAAACGGGGTCGGACAAAACGCACGGTTTCATGGGTCGGCTGGTCAAAGACATCATCAAGACAGGTCTATTTTTTTCCTCTTCATTTTATAACTTGAGCTATTGCGCACGTGTGCGTGTGTGTGTGTCTGTGAGTGTGTGTGAGACGGTGCGGCGCGTGCGGCTGGACAGCCTCCCTCCAGCCTCCAGGTACGCGGCCGGCACCGCTACGTTCGGCCCGCTCGGCGCGATAACACAAGAGGGGGCGGGGACCGGCGAGACGGCCTAGATGATGATCGTCCGCTGGCGGGGAGGGCAAGAGGATGCAGATGCCGAGGACGCCGGAGACACTTCCGGTGGCTGCCGCGCGGCGGGCCCTCAAGGGCGGGCCACGTGTCTGACGCGTGTCCCGGAGGAGGCGGAGGAGGTCCTGAAAGTGGTAGGTGTTTTGTTCCTCGGCGTGCGCGTGCCCCGTCCGGCCCGTTGTCTGCAATTACAGAAGTAGGCCGGGGTGTCCTGTGTCGCGGCCCACCGTACGCGGCATTGTCCGCCGCGGCAGTGAGTGCGTCGGCGCGTCTTGGAGCACCTGGGAAAGTGAAGAAGTCCCGGTTCGTCTCCGTACCGTCGGCAAAAACAAAACAAAAAACGGCAGGAGACAAAAGTATAGAAAGTTGACCTGTTTGGATCGCAGCTGATATTTCTATTGCATTGAGAGAGTGACAGTGACAGTATAAGGAAAATGATGTTCAAGGAATGTTTTTGCAAGGTTTGTTGAAGAAAGCTTTCTGTCCTACAGGTTCGCGCACGTGCGCCTCACCGTTCGGCTTCGTTCTACGGCAGTCTCGCTCCGCTCGCCGCCGCTCGCCGGCCGCGGACCGCCAGGCCAATAGAGTCGTCGTTTTTGGCCCTTTGCCCCCATCAAGTGAACAGCATGGCGGTCGAGGGTCCTTCGTTGCCAATTACCCGCAGTTCAACGCCTCCAGCGGGCTCACTTTGTCGCTCTGTCTCTCTCGCACCCCTGCGGAGCGCCGCTGGCGGTCGACGCGATGGTGCCGAGGCCCGCGACGACCCGCATCGCCGGCGTCCCTGGGAATAGGAGGACCAATCCGCGCGGGCGGGCCAAGGGCGACGACGGGACCCAGGAAAGGAGCAACAATGTACCCGGAAGTGCGGAGGACAAAAGCAGGCGGGGCTGCCCGTTAGGGCGCACTGCAGGCCGCCGCTCTGTCTCTCTCGCACCCGCGGGGCGGCCCGTACGGGTGCGAGAGAGACAGGAGGAGGGACGCAGTTCGGAATGAGCGCGCTGCGTGGATTCGCCGGGTCATTCATTATTTGGCGCGGCTGCTTCCCGACAGACTGCTTCCTGTCTCTCTCGCACTCGTGGGCCGCTCGGCAGGGGTGTGAGAGGGACAGCGCGACGAGGGCTCGGAGTGGCTCGGCCATTCATGCTGTCGTCTTGAGACGGCAATCATGACGAAAAAGAAGTGCCTTCGCGTTGCCGCATGGCCGAAGGGCCCCGAGAGAGAGAGAGAGAGAGAGAGAGAGAGAGAGAGAGAGAGAGAGAGAGAGAGAGAGAGAGAGAGAGAGAGAGAGAGAGAGAGAGAGAGAGAGAGAGAGAGAGCGATGAGACGCTGCCGTTTGGTGACTTTCTGCCTTCGCGATTGGCACCGATTTGCAGTCAGCGGCGACCTATTCTTCAGCCTCGGAGCATTTCGCTTGCGTCGGCCGACAGCTAAAGGCGGCTGTGGAACTTGGGCGGCAAAGTTGGGAACGACGGCGCCGTAGTGCGTCGCCTCGCCGCGGGGCGCGCGCCTACGCCTTGGCTCCGGCGTGGGAAATGATTCCATTTATAGCCTCCGAATCAACCCATTTTCCGAGTTCTTTGCTCCCCCTCGTGAATGGCCTGAGATTGGAATCACCAAACCAATTTCCAGCGCCGCGCGGCAATATGGAGTCACGCCGGCGAGGGTCTGCCGCGTCTAGCCGACGCCCCTTCTGAATACTAACCCCCACCAACCCCCCTGGCGACGCCCCCTGAAATCCATTCCGACGCCTTAACCGAGCCACATCCGCCTCGGCCCACTGAGCCCCGCGAGGGGAGCACTTCGGCCGGAACAGGTGGCTCCGCATTTACACACTTTATGGGAAATAAATTTTCGACAAAGAGATTCCAAAGTACGTATGCCAGCGACAACGACTCGTAATCGAAAAATAATAATAATTACGTAAATTTTTGCAAGAGAAAGGTCATTTGGTGCAAGACTAAAAAATTTTTGTCGGGTGCCGACAGGCCGTGGCCGTGGCAGGCAGCCCGCTTCATCCCTTGAGCCCTTGAGCCCTTGCGCACACAAAGCGGAGCGCCAGCGACGCTCGCGGCGAGCTTGACGTCCAAACGGGCAGCCCAGCGAGCAGCAGCAGCGAGCAGCCCGACGCCGAGTGGCGGCAGCCGCGGCCGTCACCCAGAAGTGGCAGTCCCAAAGGGCGGGGCGGGCGGGGCGGGGCGGGGCGGGGCCTGCGGCTGACAGTCCTCGCGGGGCTCCACTGCTCGACGTGCCCCATTGCTGCGTAATGACTGCCACCACTAAAAGTAGCGCACCACAAAAGCTGCACAGTGGGGCCAGAAGACCGGTGGGGGGGGGGGGGGGCGGACAGAATCCGGTCCGCATTGCGAACAGGGTACGTCGCTCTGTCTCTCTCGCACCCGAGGCGAGGGTCCCCGTGAGAGCGAGGGAGACGGCGGCCGTCCGGTGCTCTTCTCCGCGGTCCCCAGGGCACGGTGGGCCGGCCGGGGGTGGCCGAGGCGCTATCGGCAAACACGGCCGCAAATGAGAAAAGGCCCTTGGCGCGGCCCTTGCAGCCGGTCGCACCGTCCCTCTCGCGCATGGGTGTGACAGAGAGAGAGCGAGCGACTCTCCGGAAGCGGCCCGGCCTCGGCCATGCAATAAGGGCGGCGCGGCTGCAGCTGCGATGGTTGCCGCGGCGACGGCGCGGCCTGTTTCGCGGTCGCATCCGTGTCGTGCGTGGCGCGCCTCACGGCCCCTCATCTCCCTGCAGAGCCCCGCCCCCGCGGCCACCCTCGCGGCCCACTGCGCTGCCAACCCGCGCCAAGCGATCCGCCCCGGCCGGCGTCCGCCACGGCAAACACGATTACTTCCCCCGAATTATCCGGCCGCACCACCACCAGGCTGATTCCGCAGAGTATGTCCGTCTCTGTCGCACTGGCGGGGCGTGCCGCGAGCGGTGCGAGAGAGACAGAGCGCGGGCCGCGCTCCGCCGCCCCCAGCCGCTCCTGTGCACACACGGCGGAGCCGCAGGATTGGTTTGAACAACAACAACAACAAGTGCATAATTGTCGTGAGCGCGTGTGCACGTACGGTACAGTAAGGGCGCGACAGCGTTCGAAAAAGCCGCCCAGCGGCGGGGAAACTCGCACAGGTTTCCCTTGCCCCCAAATCTGCTTGTCCTCCCTCGGCCGTGCAGGGCTTCTCCTTTATCTCAGAGAGAGAAAGAGCCGCCGTCCCGCACTGGAGCGGCTTCCACGCTGAAGGCGACAACAGAGCTGCTCGCCGCGCTGTGTCCATTGAGGCCGGCGACCGAATGCAGCGCGGACATTCTCATACCGGGCGGCCTGGATGGCCTGGGTGGAGACACGAGGCAGCACGCGCGTGATCCGTAAATCCGCCAAACGCCACGCCACCGCCACGCCACTGCCGGGCGGCGGCACGCGCGACCCGCGCGTGTCAACGGCATGACGGGTGTGGGCGTGCGCGACCCGGGTCGGTCTGAGGCTCGCTGTCGCCGTCCGTCCGTAGGGCAGCCCAGGCACAGTGGGCCAGAAGACTGGGGTGGGTGGGAGCGCGTCTCGAGCCGTGTCAAGGGTGCCAACCTGACACGGTGGTGGCGATAGGGCATCGCGGTGGTACCGACCGAGTGACCTGGCCGCCGCCCCGCCGCCCCGCACGTGGCTCCAATCTGTTTGCGGTCGCCGCCACTTCACGCATGGCGGCCCACCCGCCCCGCCGCACCCTCTGTCAATTAATCTTGTGTCTGTTGTGTTGTCTGTTAGCCGGCGTCGCTGTCACCGACCGCGCCCCGACCAATTACCCTGGGTTCAAACACCGGCGGCGGCAAAAATGTGCGGCGATCCTTCGTTTTCTTAGGTCAGATTTTTTATTTTAGTGATTAGAGTTTGTCTACGGCGCAGTCACAAGTCACAACTCAGAGCCGTCCCTTACCACGCACCCATGTCAAAGTGTAGGGCTCCCATAAGGCTCCCACTGGGCTCCCACTAGGCTCCCACACTCGCTCCGACAGCCCCTCCCTCTCTCTCCCTCTCTCCCCTCAAACCGCAGCGGATTTAGTCATCAAGCAAACATCAATTCCATCCACTTCATCGCGTGGCGCGTCGTGACCGCCCTCCTTTCCCTCCCTCCGGGGCGGGGCGGGGCGGGGTGGGGCGGGGCGGGGCGGGGCGGGGCGGGGCGGGCTGGGGTGGGGCGGGGTGGGCACCCGCCGCTTACGCGCCCCGAGCGCCGCACCGACGCCGTGCACCAGCGCCGCTCAACGACGCACTAAACGTCTTAGCGACGTCGCGTGGCCACGCCGTTTTATCTGATTTGTTTCTATTGCAGTGGTAATGGATGTGTTCTCCCTCGTTTGGTCGCCGCCCTGCTTCTGCTCCTTTACTTAAGAGTTCGTTATTTAGTTTTCTCACCAACTGGGTGGCTAAATTTGACAGCAGGGCCGCTTTGTCTCCAGGTGGGTCAGTTCCTTCGATCAAAATTTGAACTGCTTCTCGAGAAGTGCGAAATAAGAAGGACAAATATTCTCCGCGAAAAAGCGCTCGGATCAATTTCGAGAAGGTTACCTTGATTACACCCGATTTCTCTGACAACACCAGAACGATTTCGAATGGGTTACCATGGGTGGCGGTTTTCGCCCTTCGGATTGTAGGATGTCAAAGTTGTCTGTGCTGCTGTCACGAGCAGAGAGGCCGCATTTTTGTTTTGTTGTTGTTGTTGTTGTTGTTGTTGTTGTTGTCTTCTTTTGCGCGGCGCGGCTGTGCGCGAGTCGAGCGTCAGGGTGACAGGGGCGTGACAAGTTGTGACGGACACACTTGTTTCGTCCGTCGGCTCTGTTTCGTTGCCTGGAGAGCTATCACCGCCCTCTTCCCCCGACGCGCATCGGTCAGCCATGATGGGTGACCTAACCTAACCTTACTCATCCACACCTGGCTAGCTGGCCGACACGCTTACTCGCGCCGACATTCGACATTTACGGCAGAGTTTCAACTATTTTTCTTTTTCTTTTTTTTAAATAACGCAATGTTTAAAATTTTAAAAGTGAAAGCAGCAAACAAATTGCATCGGAAATGAAAAGCAAATTTGCCACGAAAACAACAACAGCAGTGGCCGTGGGCACTACGGGGCACTACCACTTGCGCGGCCCCTGCGTTACAAAAGATGTTGTTGTTTACTGCTTGTTAGCAAAATGACACTTTTGCAAAGATTATGAAACGCGCCGCGCCACGTCGCGGTCAAAGAGCCAGGCTGCCAGCTCCGCGCTCCACCGGGCTGGCTGCCAGCCTCGCCAGGGCCGCCCTCCCTCCCCTCGATGGCTGTGTTGACACTCCAGCGACGCAAGGGCGGCTCATTATATGGAGCACATTTCAATCTATGGAGTGGAATACGTGCGGCTCTGCTGCTTTGTGTGTCGTTCCGAGCGGCACTTTTCAAATGGGGAGCGGGAAAAACACTTGATGCGTCGTCTGCTGTGTGCCCGCCCGTCTGCCCGTCTTCCCGCGTGACAGACAGCGTGGTGACAGGCCGCCCCGCCCTGTGGCAAGCCTCCATCCACCGCCCTCTCGGTTCCAAAATTCGCGGCGTCTAGAAAGCTGGCTGCCGTCAGACTGATTTCGTCGCTCCGTCTCTCTCTCTCTCTCTCTCTCTCTCTCTCTCTCTCTCTCTCTCTCTCTCTCTCTCTCTCTCTCTCTCTCTCTCTCTCTCTCTCTCTCTCTCTCTCTCTGTCGCGCCTGCGCGGATCGCCCCGCGTGTGCGAGAGAGTCGGGCGGGCGGCTGCGCGCCGAGCAGCGAGGCAGCCAGGCAATTCCGCGACTGCCAATAGCGTGCCGGGTTGAGGAAAAAACTTGTCTCTGAAAGGCGAGCCAACTTATTGCCCCAGTCAGTCAGGCAGGCAGCCAGTCAGGCAGCCAGTCAGCCGCCTCATTCGTTCTGAATGCCCCTCTGCCGAGCGTAGGCACCGCCGCGGCTAACCGGTCGCCTTCCGGAAAGCCATCATCGCGACGCCTCCAACTCGCGCATGCGTTTGGAAATTAGCTTGTTCCGGGATTTAATCGTTTTTCTGTGACACGCCACGGGTGGTCGCTGCGATGACAATGTGTAACCGAAGTTAACCTGAGTCGATCTGGACGCGCTGTCTCCACGAGTAGTAAACGCGGGGTATTCGCACGTGCGCCATCTGCGTTCCAAAACCGACCCCCGCGGCTGGCCCTCGGAAAAAACAAAAAAAAAAACACCACCACTTCCAGCTACAGCACACACCGCCCTTTTGGATATCGCTTTCGCGCGGTCAGGCTGCATCCCAAGTGTGGTTCCGCCTCCGTCGCTCTCTAGAGGGCGCTGCGTAGCGGTGCGAGAGAGACGGCGCGGCGCGGCGACGCTCGGCTCGGCAGGAGGGCGAGCCACTAATTGCCCTGAGGGATTACAGGTTGTCATTGGGCGCCACCGGGCAGCGAGACAGGGACCCCCCGTGGCCGTGCTGGCCGTGCTGGCCTTCCGGCCGGCAGTGTGCGTGTGTGTGTGAGTGTGTGTGTGTGTGCGCGCCGGTGTGGGTGCGATAGGGGCGAGGCAAGGCCCTATGCATTTCATTTGTTTTTCATTAACCCCTTCCCTGGAGCCGCCCCTGGCCCTGGCCGCCCCCGACCTCTCCGCCGCGCTTTCGCTTATCTTTATCTCTCCCTCTCTCTTTCTTTTGGCGCCCCTCCACCACCGGATCTCCTCGTGTCTATTCGTGGCCTTTTTCTCTTCTCTTTCAAGAAAATGCCAAGTTTTTCTTTCAGTATTCCGTGAAATTATTTTTCGAAATTCATTAAAATTAAAATATCCCTGAAGAGATAACCGGAGTATTGTAAACACGGTGTGGGGAAATAGACCCCGTTTTCCAGTCCCGGTTCTTCGCGAGGTGGCAACAGCTGCATGCGCGCTTTCCCTGGCTTTCCCTGGTTTTCCCTGGCTTTCCTGACTGCCATGAGGCGCTTCACCCGGCTGGAAAAGTCTCTCCCCCAGAGCCGCACCTTGCGGTACAGTACCCGGCCGTGAGAAATGGCCAAAGGTATGACAGCGGCGCGAGCAGAGGGCGGAAGGGCGCGGGAAGGGCTTGATAAACAGGGAAGGGCTGGGGAGGGGGAGATAGTCCTTGCGCGAGCTAACGATGCGGCCACTTCCGACGGGTGGCTCGCTGCCTCACCCCCCCCCCCTCCCGCGATTTCAATCTGCTCTCTTTGCCCACCACACCAGCACAGTCAAATAGTGCTACCTGCTACGCTAGACAGTGAAGGAGGAAAATCGTTACAATCACCCCACTTTGGGTCGCGGAAAAATATTTTGGGGTCGCAGCTTGGTCCTTGGGGTCACCTAGGGTCGCCAGACCCCAAATTAAAAACACCGTCCGGAGACAAGATTATAAGGTTACTTATAAGGATTTTTAATTCAATTTTTTATTCAATTTTTTATTCAATATTTTTATTTAGTTAGGTCAAAAATAGGTAGGTCTAGTTTTTGTCGGTCTACTTTAGGTAGGTCAAATGATCTGCTCCGAGCTCGGGCAAGCCTTTTCCAATTTTTCTCATAAAGCTCAGGCAAGCCTTTTTCAATTTTTTTTTCAAAATAGGTGCTTACTTTGAGAAAAACAAGCTTTGCATTTTTTTTCAAGTCTAGTTAATGTTTTAGGGATGCAGAAATAAGATGGTGGGGGAGGTTCCCCTCTTCCCACGACTTTGACCGCTGCGCGCCGCGCCGCGGCTGAACCCTCAACCCGCGCGAATTACATGCACGAATTAGGGAAGGCGAGGATTAGCGGTGGAGGCGGGGCGAGTGGCGGTGACAGCCGCGTCTGGCCCACTGTGTGGCGGCGCGGCCACGGCGCGGCCACGGCCCGGCCACGCAGCCACCAATCACCAACAATTAGCGACGAGGCGGGAAAAAAAACAGTCTGCAAACTGAGCCGGCCGGAAGCTCGCGGACGGAGTTCACCGGCGGTTATAACATTTTTCACTGAAGCCCCCTCGAAGATAAGGCGCGAGCTGCTGGTCGACACAAAGGAGTTGTGTGCGTTCTCCTCGGAGGCTGCACCGCGAGCCATGTCCTCCCGCGGACCTCTCGCTCCCTGCACGGCCCAGCAGGGCATGGCCCTTCACCGCTTGTTGCCACCACGCCTTTGTTCCTAAATCAGTAATTATCGTCGTTTTGTGTGCACACTCGATCGGTTACCCGGCTCCCCTCCTGCTTCAAGAGCAGCCGCGCCCCGCCCCACTGCAGCGCGGTGTGGTGCAGCAGCAAGCAGGAACCCCCCGGCAGCGCTTGGAAAGCACTCGGCCGCGTATTTGCAAAATGATTTGCTTTCCAGCGAAAGGGGATGCTTCGCTCCGCCGCCAGCGTGGCGGCTAAAGACTAGGGCGGCACCTTACTACGCCAGCAGCCCCTCTAGCCATGAGCTCCGCGGTGGTATTTCCAATAATTTCGTCGCGCGGAAACAAACTCCCCCGCACTGCCGCACGCGGTGCGCAGCGCGTACTTGCTTGCCGACTGGCTGTCCCGACAGGCCCGCCGCGCCAACCCTTTAGCCGATAACCCTTGGGTGGCAACCAGCCCTTCGGGGCCGATCCAATTTCCCTGACAATGGCGGAGCGCAGCGGAGCGGCGAGGGAAGCTGGCAATCTGCTCCCGGCGCCTTACCAGCGCACTCGCGCTCTTTCTCTGTCCGCCTGTCTGTGTGTCTGTCTGTCTGTCCGTCCGTCCGTCCGTCCGTCCGTCCGTCCGCCTGTCTCGCGAGGCGCGCGGCCCGGTGATTTGTGGCGCGGCGTGCCGGCCGCCACTCTATCAAGGGGAGCGCCACTTTCTCGCCCGAATAAGACCACCAACACACCAGCAGCACGCGCACACACAGACACACACACACACACACACACACACACACACACACACACACACACACACACACACACACACACGTACCCAGAGGCTTGCGTACCGTCAAATGGTCATTATTTCGATCAGCATACTACAGCGAACCGCGAGTCGTCCACCCTGGGGTGGCCTCATTGGGGGCTTATTAGCCTTGCACGGATCGATGGACGATGTGTGTGTGTCACACACACACACCCACACACACACACCACGCTAGTGAGTACGGATTGAGCATTCTGATTCAAGTGCACCGGTGGCTGTCTGCACACTGCGCAGGTACAAACAAGAGTTCGAGCACACGCACACACACCTCTGCTCCCCCCCTCCCACACACACGCACTCACACGGCGAGCGAAGGCCTCGTTAATATTTGCAAAGGGGTGTATCATAGACGCTCGCGCGCTCACACATATGAACTGTGTTTGCTTGGGCCGCCTGCGTGCGCGTGCGCTCCGCGCTTCTGAGCTTAAAAAATTAACAATCTAACAACAGATGATTTACTTTGTTTGAGGGGCGGCCGGGATTTGCCGCGCCGCTCTTTGCAGGGTAGCCCGCAGGCTGGGGCACGTACAGTCGCGCGATCTCACCCCGCCACTTGGGACAATGTCCAGAATCTAGTCGGTTTGACCCATCCTCTTGACCCCGGCGTGGGCCTCCGTACTTAGTGCAACTAATGAGCAGCAAGGGGCAGCCCACAAAAAAAAAAAGAAACACTTTAAAACATAACTTTTAGAGCAAGCTGCCGAAATGAAAGTAAATTCTACTGAATATTTATTTTTGGACGACAGGTGACCGGTTAGGTTAGGTGGAGACGCGGGAATGCGGAGGGCGGGTTTGATCGGCTGCGCGCGTGGGCGATTTGCGCAGCGATTTGGCCCCGTAGGGTGGCGGCGCTGCGACCGCGACCCCGGATGCCATCGTCAATACGGCAAAGGGATGGAAAATGGGAATCACTTTGCCTCGCTCCCTGCCGAGCCCCATCCGCTCATGGATATTGCCAGCCAACACGCACAAACGCACACGCGCGCCCACTCGCATCGACTTCCCATCTCCATACATGTAATGTTTGCGGGGTGCGTGCGGTTGCCGATCCTTTGGCAGACGGGAAAATAGCAAAATAAAAGACAAACACGGAGAAGAGGCCTCTGGAGAAGCTGGGGGCAAACAAGCGCCGTGTGCGCGCGCGTGTGTGTGTGTACCTGCGCGCGCAGTGGATGATATCCATCGGACTGCGAATAACGTTCCACATCCTTATCCGCACTCGAGGCCGCCGTGTGCGCGCGTGTGTGTGTGTACCTGCGCGCGCAGTGGATGATATCCATCGGACTGCGAATAACGTTCCACATCCTTATCCGCACTCGAGGCCGCCGTGCAGTATCGGCCCCCTCTCCGCTGGAGCGGGGGCCGGTGCATTCAAAGCGGAGGAAAACAAAGACGGTCCACTCTAATTGCAGCGGCATCCAAGACCCGGCGAGCAAGCAACAAGAACGCCGTCTTCGTGCACACGACACTCTCCGGCTTTCTTTTCGGATGACTTTTGCTGTTTTACGTAGTGTTGTTTTTCTGGCGCCAAAACGTCGTCACGTGACCCGCATCCCATCCGCCGCACTCGGCGCGTTGCTATTCAGCCTGACGAGAGAGAAAGAAGAAGAAAAGAAAGAGAAAGTGGGAAAAGGGCGACTGTGTCTCAGTTCCGAAAGTTCCGACGTTAGAACGCCTCAACGCCCTACGCTGGCCTCATGTTTCGCTCCCCCTCCCCCTCCGGGTGGGGTGACTGAAACAAAACATTTGCGGATCTGCGTCACAATGCAGAGAGCTCAACAGTCGCGGAGAGCGAAAAAGGAGAAAAGCAACCGCACAACGCCAGACTGCAAAAGAAGGCGGTTTTCATCTCGGTTCGGGCTCCGCGAACTTGTTGAATCGTCAAACAAAACAGCTCGATTGTTGTTGCTTTTTTATTGTTGTTTTGTAAGGTGCGCGCGCCATCTATGATCGTTGTTGTTGTTTGTTGCTGTTGGTTTGTAATAGTCGGGCGCTCATTGAGATACTATCCCATTTTCCTACTCGTTTTTTTTTGTTTTTTTTTTTTCCCGCTGTGTGTGCACAAGGGGCGCGTCGCGTCGCGTCCTCCAGACAACAAAACAAACTCCACGCAGATTACTTGCGCAGTTCAAGGAGCGGCGCGCGCTCTCGTCTTCCGAAACGCCGTTCCGCCGTCGCAGCCGTCGTCCGAGTGAGCGGGTTGCATGATGAGGCCTTAATGTATTCTTTTCTCTCCCCCGCCGCACCGCGGACACGCCGTAACGAGTATCGACTCTGCTTTACCGTCATCCCGTCTCGGCCAACTCAAGCCGGCAGGCGGAAAGAAAAGTAACGCGGAACGACGCCGCAAGTAGGCAACCCTACTCGCTGCCTGCGGTTAGGGGAGTTGGCAACTCTAGAGCCACGCCCCAGGGCCTGGCAGGCCTCGTTATATCCGGCGACCATCGCGCGCGTCTCTTTGAGGGAAGGACCAAGGAGGGCCCGGCTCGCATTTCGGCCCTAATTAAGAGAATGGACTCTGTCTCTCGCCCATCCCGTGGGTGCAATAAGGACAGACTGCAGTTGGTGGGGCGGGAGGACAAAGGCCTCGCCGTGGACGCGGCCAGCGCGGCGGCGGGTGAGATGATAAACGCCAAACACGCGGGCAGCGGGCAGCGCAGCAGAGCGGGGTGCTGCTGTCAAACAGACACCTGCGGTACCTGCGGTGAGCTGCCGCAGTGCTGCCAGCTCTGCCAGCCCGCCGGCACGACGCGCTGCACGACACGCGGTGTCGGCCGTGACGGCTGTGCCCCCGGGGCGCGCCCTCCCCACCCCTGCGCGGCACCCCCACCCCTCCGCCGGCGAGGGCGTGGCCTCCCCTATGCGCGCCGCCCGCCCCGCCAATGGGGAGGCGGCAAAGTTCAAGGGGGGCAGCACCGCGGGGCTCGGCCAATCACGCTCTCTCTCTCTCTCTCTCTCTCTCTCTCTCTCTCTCTCTCTCTCTCTCTCTCTCTCTCTCTCTCTCTCTCTCTCTCTCGCTCGCACGCCGCGCCCTGCTCTTTTTATTTATAACCTCACCTGCCCCCTTCCCCTCCCCCAGCCACGCACAAAGCGTTCGCTACGTGTCAATGTTTATTGAATGAGGAGCGGGCTAATGTGGAGCAGTGAGCCGTGCGCGAGCCGCACGCTGCCTGCCAGCCCGGCCAGCCCTGCTGCCTGCCAGCCCCGCCAGCCCCGCCATTCACGCCGCGCTCCACTTCAGCAGCAGCCAGCGGCGGGGCGCAGGGCGGCCAGTGTCAGGGAAAATGAAAAAGTAATTAAAACGGACCGGCCGGCGGCCGCGCAGTCCGTGCCAGTCACTCTTAATCCGTAAGAAAAGGAATTTTTAATATTGTTTTTTTCTGGTTGTTATAATTTTGTGCGCTTCACTACGGCCCGCATATCACCGGGCGCGGCAGCTGCCGTCGGTCTCTCTCTCTCTCTCTCTCTCTCTCTCTATCTCTCTCTCTCTCTCTCTCTCTCTCTCTCTCTCTCTCTCTCTCTCTCTCTCTCTCTCTCTCTCTCTCTCTCTCTCTCTCTCTCTCTCTGAATCACTCTGAGGGTAAGCACGATTGGCTGCCGGTGGGACGCAGGCTTCCAGCCGGCCCGCGCTCGCAATGCCAAGCGTTCCAGGAACGCGGGGTCCGGCCGGGTGGCAACTCTAAGTAGGGACTGGAAGTTGCCTACCTGCCGGGCGCCTGGAAGTAGGCAACTCTAGCCCCGGCGCTGCCTGGTTCCCCCGGCCTGCTCTCTTCCCGTCCGCCACTTGAGCGCAGCGTTGCGCACACTCCTCCCCCCACTACCCCTCCGCGCGCGCCGCACCGCCGTTTGTTTTGGGTTCTTCACGGCACCATTGTTCTGGCCGGCGACTCGGCGAGGGACTTGGCCCAGAGCTCCCTGCCAGTTCATTGTTCAGCCCCTTGATGTTGGCCTCGACGCCGCGCGCCGTGGCGGGCTGCTGCAGCGGCCGACCGGGCAGCGAAGGGCGGCAAGGGAAGGCCCAAGGCAAGGCCCCCGGCCGCTACAAGCGCACCGCCTAGCAGGACGACGAGGGCGCCGGGCAGGTAGGCCACCCATCGTGCGTGCGCGTCCTGGGGGTGGCCGCCCGCCGGGCTGCGAGCGCGCCGCGCTTTCGTCTCCGTTCCCAGAGCGGCTGGACTCGAACCCGCGCCTCTCCGGAGGCCATCGTCCTCTCGGAGGAGGTCCGTTGGCACACTCGGGCCGGGCCGGGCCATACATTGGCCCGGGTGGCCCTAATCGGCGACCATGTCCGCGACCATGCCGGTCCAGTAACCATTCCCATGGTAATGGACAATGAGACACGCGGTGTGGGCCGGACGACATCCGTGCAGCTGGCGGAGCGAATCTGTTGGGTACCGAGGCGGCCACGACACGACGCGGACCTCAACAGGGGTCCGCCTCCACAGGGGAGCGTCGGGCCCGTCCGCCATGACGCGCACGATGACGGGATCCGTTCGATGAGGTCACCGACGACGGCCAGCAGCTCCAGGCTCACTCCGATCCCATGGTTTTGCCAAACGGCGCGATTTAAGGGGGGGGGGCAGGGCGTGCTTTTGCCGCCTTGCGCGGCGAGCGGCTTCGGCCGCGAGAGGGCGCTGCCTGGCGCTGCCGGCGTGCTGCTGGCGGCGGTCCGCGAAGCCGAGCCGGACCGGCTGCACAGTGGGCCCTGGACTTCCCTCTCGCGTGTGTGTGAGTGAGCCCGTGTGTGCGTGCTGTGCGTGCTGTGCGCGTGTAGTTGGCGCCAATCAGAGCCGTGCGGACCAGACGGCGACCAGAGAGACACCGCGGCAGGTGGAGCGCGAGGACCCCACCGCTTTCCCCGCCGCAACTCACTTACCGCGCTAGTCCTGATTCAAGGTAAGGTTTTCGTCGCTGTTGTGAAAAAACCTTCGGTTCTGTCGAAAAAATCACGAGCTGCTTGACCAGAGCGGCTCTCGCTCCGTCCCCCCAGATAAGCTGCCCGCCGATGCAGCTCCCCGGGCTCGTATTTCAAAAGTGCATGCCGGAGTTTACGACTTTCTTATCGGCTCGCCTGCCACGTTTCAAATTGATTTTCTCGTCAATACGGCGCCTCTCGTGAAAATCTACCCTTTTTTATCTCTGCAGTGTCCATATAGTGCGGCGGTACTAAATCATAAATTGTCACAGCCATGTGATCAGCCGGGGCCATAAATCTAGACTTTGTTGCGACGAGCGCCGTGCTAAATTACGCCTTGGCAAAAAGCCGATTTGTCGATGGTAATCGATAAATGAATCACGAAAACAGGCGAGGCCGGTCATAAGCCGCCTTGCTTGCGCCGCGCGCCGCGGGCACGGCAGGCCACTTGCAGTGGGGCCGCAGGGAATGCCGACCCAGTGGGCCCGGCCACAACGCCGTTTTCGTTCGGAACGTTTTGTTCCGAGAACAAGCAGCGCGTTGCTGCACGCGGGAGGGTGACTTGGTCCTGGCCGAGACAGCCAAGGTTAACAGCGGGGTCTAAGTGGCTATAACGCATTAGTAGTTGATCCAAAGCAGGTCTTGACCGTTTTGACGGTCTCGATGCCATCTCCTTTACGACTTGGTTAACAGCTCTGCTTCACTTCTTCGCTATACCGCGGAGTGCTGCTGTACGAATCCACGTCGTTAAAAATACGTTTCCTGATGCCTTTTGTTTCCCTTTTCTTCTCAAGTTCAGGTGCCTAATTTCGCACGCGCTCTCTGACTGATTGACCTTTTAATTCGAAATATTGTTGCTCTTTCCCTTCGCGCTGCAATTATCATGGCTGCCAGGAATCATAAACCTCGCTTCACACTCGCACACATACACACACACACACACACACACACACACACACACACACACACTCTGACTCGAAGGCGATAAATCCTTTTACACTGACGCCAGTCCGCGAGGAGCTCGGCTCTCTGCCTGCCTAACCGCCTACAGCCTCCCACAAGCCGCCTTTCCGCGTGATCCAGTTGACCCCCGCGAAATTATTTTCTAACAATACTTCGCCATTGTCTGGTTGCCGAGCGAACCGTATCATGCAAACACACACCTCACGATTGCGGTTGTGGCGTCTCCACCTTTCTCGCGCGCACACACACAGACACCCACAGACACGCAGACATTCGCGGTTCCAATAAGGAGCCGCTTTATCGGCGTGGCGGGGCGGGTCGAGGCGGGGTGAGGCGGGGCGGGGTGAGGCGGGGCGCGGGGCGTGGCCGCGGCGGGGCGGGCAGGGCGATGGTGCGACGGACAATGTGCCGTCCGTCTTGATCGTGACAGACTGACAGACGCGGCCAGCGCCCCGCGCGTGCCGCCGGACGCGGAAACTTAATCCGAAGGGGATTCGCGCAAGGTGTGCGTCTGTACTTACTACTCCGCGTGTTCCAGAATGGAGCCCGCGTCGCCCTGCTGGAGTCGCGCCGGCTGGAGCGGTTGGAGTCGCAGAGGTGTCATAGGCGTCGTCGCGGTCCTGGCCGCCGCCGCCTCCCTGGCCGCGGCATGGCACTCCGACAGAAGTGAGTCGCCCTACTGCCCGTGGAGTGCGAGCGAGACAGCGGAAAGGCGCGCGGGTTGAATGGGGTCTGTTGATGCAGAGCCGCGGCTGTACGGCGAGCGCATCCCCAGGCAGCACCTGTCGCCCATCAACAAGCACGTCCAGGACAAGATCGTACTGTACCACAACTACTTCCGCGCCAACGTCAACCCCGCCGCCAAGAACATGCTGCTCATGGTGAAGCCCGGTCCTGGAACTGGTTACAATGAGTTGAGTTAGGATACGCAGCACTCACCCCGTGGTTTCCTTCTCGCGTCGCAGAAATGGCACCCGGAGTCGGCGCGGGCAGCGCAGCGCTGGGCGGAGGAGTGCCTGCTGCTGCAGCACGACAACATCACCGGCCGCTGGATCGACCTGTTCGGCTCGTGCGGCCAGAACATCTTCGTGTCCACGCACCAGGTGCCTTGGTAAGGCTACAATCAGTGCTGCGCCTAAAGTTGCAAAAAAAAAAAAAAAAGTTTGCCGCGCTATTTTTTTTCAGCAGGGTAAAGTAACGCCCTGGCCGTTCGTTCCGTTCCGCGGCGAGAGTCGCAGTCGCAGACGGACAAACAGACTCCCGCGACTCCCACTCGCTTTCAACAGATCTGCCTTCGTTTCGTCGCCCAGCGTCGCGAGGCGTCGCGCGTCCGGAATCGGCACCGCCGTGTTCTTCGCACGCAGCCGTCCTTGGTGTGTGTGTGTGTGTGTGTGTGTGTGTGTGTGTGTGTGTGTGTGTGTGTGTGTGTGTGTGTGTGTGTGTGTGTGTGTGTGCGGGTGAAAGCAGAGAAGTGAGTGGGAGTGTCCGTGCCATCCGCGCTGTCCTATAAACTCCTCCGAGGACTCTATTGCGGCTGGCTCGGCCGTAAGCCGTATGGGTGGCCCACCTCGCGGGCGGCTCCACTACAGGACTTGTCTTCCCCGCCTGACGTCGGCGCTCTCCGCAGGTTCTTCGCGGTGGAGACGTGGAACCTGGAGAGGCGCAACTTCACGTACGGCGCGGACACCAACAACCTGACGCTGGTGGGCCACTACACGCAGCTGGTGTGGGCCGCCTCGCACCAGGTCGGCTGCGGCTTCCACAAGTGCCCTCGGGGCGGCGGCAGGAACAAGCCGTACTTCGCCTACGTCTGCAACTACTGTCCCATGTGCGTCCCGGTCCCGCAGGACAGTCGCTAAACGGGACTCGCTCCGACCGTGTGACCCCAGCCATGGATTCCTCGAGCAATCCATTGGTGGGATCACACGTTCGGTTCAAGTCCTTTAAAAAAAAAATAAAAAAAATAAAAAATTAAATTGTTTTAAATTTTTTTTATTTTTTTTTTAATTTTTTTTTTTTAAATTTTTTTTTATTTTTTTTTATTTTGTTTTTTTAAAATGCTATTTTGTTGAAGGCAATGGTACTGTTTCTCCAGGGGCAACCACGTGGCCCGCCTGGGCCGGCCGTACGAGCGCGGCGAGCGCTGCGCCGGCTGCCCGAAGCGCTGCAGGAAGGGGCTGTGCACCAACGCCTGCCCCGCGGCCGACCTGTGGGCCAACTGCCGCGAGCTGCACGCGTCCTGGCCGCACTGGCTGTGCCGTACCAACACGCCGCAGGGCCGCCAGAGGATCTCCTTCTGCAGGGCCACCTGCAAGTGCCGGAACAGGATCACCTAGCGAGCTGGCGTCGGTTCGAAGGGCACGGCGACACGGCGGGAAGCGGCAGCAGGGCTGCCAACCCAAGCAGTACAAGCTGCTCGCTCGTGCCTAGCAAAGGACGCCACAAACTCGTCCCAGAAGACGGTTTTAAATCTAGGAAATCAGAAAAAAACGAAAATATCATACTGTTTTTCCTGTTAGGAAGCAGATATTCAAGTCAGCTTTGGAAGCATGGTGGACATTTGACTTTCAGAGGTTTGAGCTTGAATATGTTACTTTTGAGAAGGCTGTTGTTTACAAACGTTTAAACTTGTGTCGTTCGCTGACATCTGCACCGCAGAAAATTGATTAATTATATTTAGAAGTTCTGCAATCGCACACTGTTTCGTGCATGGTTGGGAGCAATTGCAAGGGAGCTACCAGTCTGCTGCTTCCAAACTTTCTGATCTTAAACTTTATTCAAAATGAGAGCTAATAAAGCCTCTAATGTTGTTTGGTAATGTTTTGTTCCTATTAATTTACTACATAAATATCTTTTATGGCCCTTGCACTCTAGTGTTTTATTATGAGGCACAGTGTATAATGAGTGTTTTTTAACGCCTTTGTATGTATATATTTTTTTTAACCAGTGAACAACAGGCAAAGTTTGTTCAGGAACGAATTGTTTCAGTTGAGAAACATTTTGCAGAAATGTGCGATATTTTTGGATCCTTGGCCAAAAAAAATGCAGGGTATGTCAAATGCTGCAAGCCAATTTTGGCTCAAACTCACTTTTAGTAAATGTTATTTATTTTCAGTTTACGAGATAAAAATGATGAACTTTCAAAAGCAATAAAAAACTATGCAGAGAATGAAAATGTGAATCAGTCTCTCAAATCGAATTTGATGGAGTTCTCTGCTGTTCTAACATCTGTTGGTGACTATCGGTATGTTAAAATATTTTAGAAGTCTTCAATTAAATGAAATAACAATTAATGACAGCAAATTTTCAGTGACACTCAGGTGAAACGTATGGAAAATAAGGTGGTGAGTGAACTGTCTCAATACGACAGTATCTGCAAGCATTCACGTGAGGAGGTGAAAGCTACATTTTCTGCGAGAGAAAAAGAACTAGTGCGAAAACGCCAATTGGACCGCATTCGTGAACGCAATCCTAGAAATAGGCAGATGATTGTATCCTTTCTATTAGTCAAATGAACAAAATTTTGAATTTTATTTGTTTTGCCACAATGTCAAGCCTCAACATTACTGTAGACTCTAGCAGAAACAGAGCTTTTAAAAGCAAGTGCTGAAGTTTCACGCTCAATGAAGGGTCTGGAGGAACAAATGAACATTTTTGAGAAAAAGAAGCTTGAAGATATAAAGTCAGTTCTTCAAGATTACGTGTTGACTGAAATATCTTTTAATGCAAAGTCTCTGGAATTGTTTACCAAGGCTTACCAAGATTTGCAGAACATCAGTGTTGAAGATGATCTTGAGGTTGGCCATAGTGTAAATCCATCATATCAGTTCTTTCTGAATAGTGTGCATTCCGAACTAATTGTAATTGCACTCTGTTTATCAGGATTTTAAGGATGTACTTAGAGTTCCTGACTCTATATCCCGTTTGGACACTGTCAAAAGGACTTCCTTCCGCGCTTCCACTCCCCTTGGTTCTCTGGCCAACCTCTTCACCACTCCTCCAAGGTTTAGGAGGTCCTCTGACTCGGGTCTAGCAAGATCACCACCCAAGGAGAGGGGTGTCAAATCTCAATCTGTGGTAAACTTTTTTTGAAGTACTATGTAAAGTCTAGCTTCTTAAAATATCATGCACTTATGTATACATTTTTATTTTATTTTTTTTATTTCAAATTTAGGACTCATTGAAAAAGGGTTTGGGAGAGTCCTCAGAGTCCGTTGAGGTGGAAGACTTTGTAGATGACGAATCATCGTATACAAGTGATGAAGACTATAACAGAAAATGAAGATGTAATTGAACTTGAAACCTCTTTTGTAAATGTTTAACAAATCTTTCAAAGGAGCACAAAAATAAAATCAAGCTATTAACCCTTATCTATGCTCACTTGTTTATTTTTAATGCATCTTGATAAATATTGATGTGTAACGTTTCAGCAAAGGAGGAATGCAAATTAAATCTATTACAAAATAAATGGTAAATATGGTAGAAAGAGAGTGTCTCCAAGATACAGGGACATCATTTCTCAGGGCCATCAACACCAGCTTGGGTCATTAGATCTGCAATGTTCTTCTCCAGGTCATCTATTCTCGTACCCATTTCATCTAGTAAATCCAATTAAGGAAATAAAACTGCACTCATACTATTAGGGAACACTTCAAAATTAAACAATCGAAGAACACTGACAGTTCAAATAATATCATCGTAAAGCAAAATAAAGGATATTTCTTGTGATGATTTGATCCGACATAGTCTGAAACTTATCTTGCATTCCTTGGAGTAGGGTCTGAACCTGAAATAACCAAAACACAGTATTATTGACCGGGAAATAACAGGACTCGCACACAGAGAGCATAAAAGGAGGAAACTTTTAACAAAGAGGAGAACAAGAGAGAGGATGCAAGGGAAAGTCTATTTATGTCCGAGCTGATAAAAAATACAAAGTCTCCCTAACCTCTCTGAGTGAATCAACAGGACACAGATACTAATGATTGAAAGAATTCAACGGGCTATGATGATGCCTCAGCCATCAAGTAAATCTCATGCATTGTGGAAGAACGAAATTGAATGTGGATCTCATGAAATGATGCGATCAGTAAAAGCAAGAACTCTTGACAAGAGGGTTCTGACAGCATCCAGACACCAAAGAAAAGGAGGAAAAAACACGAATAAATCATAAAATTACTTACATAGGTCGTCAATTCCTGCATGTTTTTAGGATCAGCGCTACTACTCACTGCGCAGTTATGCTGGTCCTGGCCAGACTTGATATTTTCCTGCATATCTGCCATGGCTTTTGCAACGAAAACAAACAGCCCAGCAGAAGCCGAGGGACGAGGCGCGCCGGAGGCGGAAGCGGTGGCGGGCGCGCGGCCGGCGGCGGGAGTAAAAGGAGCGTTCAAACGGAAGCGCAGAGACAGGACGGAGTACGGACCAGGAACCTCTCCAGACGCGGACTGCGAGTGTTCTGGTCGCGTGCAGTGCCGCAGGAAGCGGTGGCTGGCAGGGACAGGCTATTCCTTTCGGCTGCGTGCGGAGACAGCCAACGACAGTCGCCCTCCCTCGCGAGGGGTGCAACGGGGGTGGCCTTCGAGGCGCCACGGAGGGGTGGGGGTAGGGGCGCCGGGGGCTTGGGGGCGTCGGCCCCGCGCGGCCCTGCCCGTACCAGGGGCGGCCCGACACCGCGCTGCATTACGCTGCATCGAGCCCGGCTTGATGGCACTGTTATCAAAACGGTGTCATTGACGCCTTGTCCCGACTAGCTTGGTCTAGCTCTCATAGCTGCCGCCGCACGGTTAGGTGAAAATGACGCCTCCCTATGAAATTAGAATGCGTTATGACCTGTCCTGATTTTTAAGGTCATTTTAATATTTGGCCTGTAATCGTTCCTTAAGATAGTGGAGGTCTTCCTTAGAAGCGCATGAACTGCTCTTTCCCTTTCATGACCCTCATTATCATCCTTTAATATTTTGATCCTGTGTGATCAATCCATTAGGTACCTTTCAAGGCACCCCCTCCCCACCCTTTAGGAGAAATTCCCTGGCAGCAGGACGATGAGACGCAGTAGCCGTGAAGACACTCGTTGTCTCCGTCCAATGACTCCCTATCGATCAACGTTACGTCCCAACAAAAGCGAAAGTTGGTGTTAATTTTTCTCCTTTTTTTTGGAGAGTGGCGAGCTGCAAACCGTATTATCCACAGGTTATCTACCACTTTCCATTACTATCCCATTATGAAAATATCAAGAGCTCCAAATCCATACCGCCAGGTCCAAATAATAATGATTCCATGATGCATATATCAGGTCTCTCTCCTTTTTTTGTAAGTGCACTTGTCGGAGCAGTTGGTGCACCTGTTTATTTGCAGCAATTTTCATGCCGTAAGGTTGGGTACCCTGTTCGTACAGTCGAACCCGATCTCGACCAGTGTGTGTGGTCGAACATGGCAGGAGTAGGAGCCACAGAAGTTCTGGCTGAGCTATTGTCAGTCGTTGTGCAGTTGTATTTAATTGTTAGTGCATGAGTTCCATTCGTTAAACGAAAGTAAGGATAGGACGTAGGTGAGTAACCAAGTGCGCTGATAGAGCGATTATTTTGATGGCTCCTCTCCTTGCTTTGGTGCTCAGCTGCGAGCAAATTAGAGTCCGAACTGGGGAGGAAGTGGCCTATTAGACAATACAAGGAGGGGGTAGGGGCAAGTGATTAAAGCAAATCTCTTGATCTACATATTTTGGACGATTTCTGTTCTCTAAATTTTGTGCACATTCTTATCTTTGACTCTTTAGATGGTGAGTACTCCATTTTGAAATTTGTTTGTGCAAATGGATGGAGTGGAAACTCGAGGGTGGGGGATATGGGACACTTAGTCACCGTGCTGGCTCCTCGACATTTTCAATAGTAAATATTCCGCTGATTGCGTTCTTTGATGGGCTGCACTTTGGCAAAGATTTATAAAGATCACCCGATGCGAGTGTTTCATGAATATTTAGCGATGTTGCATGAGAACAAGAGCCTTTGCAACTTTTGTTTGAGGTTAAGTTAGTTCTGGCCTAACTCTGGACTCAACTAACGTAAACACAATCGCACGAGGTTTCTTTCATCTTGTAATTTGTGTTTCACTATTTGCTTATCCTTTTGATATGGGTTTTGGGATGTTCCCAACATTTGTACCCTAAGTATGACAGCAGAGGCTATATCATGTCCCAGACACTTTCTGTACAAGAAGTTACATTGTACAGTTTTTTTTTTTCACTCTAAAGCATGTTTTTCTCAAGAATTTTTTTATTTGAAGAAACAATGTGTTTCTTCCTAAGCTGTATGAGTGCATTATGATAAGATTTGTGGGTCTGTTATGCATTCAATCAGTATGAATGATCTTCATGTTAGGTTCTAGTTCTAAAGTCTGTTTGTACATTAACTTAATTATCTTTCTAAAATTTCTTAGTGTCTTGTTTCCAATGTTTTTATTTTCTCTTGCCTAGGAGGTGTGGTTTACTTCAGAAATTAAAGAGATTTCCTTTCTCTCCAGGATTGCCCAATGGCAGTATGGCCTCGGTCATGCAGAAGAATGGTTTGAAGCCCCTCGCCAATGGGAATTTGATTCAGCATGTTGAGATGAACAAAGTGTGTGCTGCAAGACCTGTGCAACAGCAGCAACAGCAAATGCATTTCGGTGAAGAGCAAGTTCAACATGGAATAGTGAATGGACAGCAAGTTCATCAACATGGACGTCTTATAAGCCATGTTATTAGTCAAGAATCACCTGTAGGAATCAGTGATAATAGTGTTCCAAATGATAGTGGACATGAAGGAAAGCTGATTATTGATACTGATCAAGAACCTAGTGCAGAAGTTCCTGTAGTTGACAATGGTGAAATAGAGGAAGAAGGAGACCAACCTGAAGTTGATATAGTGATCAATAATGTGGTATGCAGCTTTTCTGTGAAGTGTCATTTGAATCTCCGACAAATAGCTCTGCAGGGCTTCAATGTAGAGTACCGACGAGAGAATGGGGTTAGTTGTTTTGTGTCAAATTGAGTTTTTTAATAAGAAGCTTCAACCTTGTTTTTTACATATATTTTGTTCTTGCATTAGATGGTTACTATGAAACTTCGAAGACCATATACGACCGCTTCCATCTGGTCATCAGGAAAAATAACATGTACAGGATCTACTAGTGAAGAGGATGCCAAAGTGGCTGCTCGGCGGTTTGCCCGATGTTTGCAAAAGCTGGGCTTCAAAGCACGGTTTAGTAATTTTCGGGTTGTTAATGTCTTAGGCACATGCTCCATGCCGTTTGCAATTAAAATAACAGCATTTTCAGAGCGGCATAAAGATGCAGAGTAAGCACAATATCTTACTGTCATGCTAGAATATTCAATAATAATGTACAAATACTGCTACAAATTTATATATAATTTTCTTTTTTTTTCACCTTTGTCATTAGCTATGAACCGGAACTTCATCCTGGTGTCACCTACAAGCTCAAAAAGCCAAAGGCTACTCTCAAAATATTTTCAACTGGTAGTGTCACTGTCACAGGTGAGTCAACATTTCATTTCTTGTTCTGTTCATGTATCCTACCAATACATACTATCTTCCAGCAAATTTCTCAACTTAATGTAACAATTTTGCTTGCGTCCTTTGCAGCACCCTGTGTTGCCTCAGTCCAAGCAGCCATAGAGTACATCTTTCCTCTAGTCTACGAATTCCGCAAGGAAAGAACAAAGGAAGATATCCTTAATTTGAAAAAGAAATTACGTGAGAGACGAGCTAAACGTGGACTCAAGGATAGGGAAGAAGATGATGTTCTTCTTAGTGGGTATGAAGGTGTAGATGAAGGTGATGAGGAAGAGGAAATAGAAGAAATGGCAGATGATGAAGACTGGGAATAGTGTGGGGTTGGAAGGGATTCAACATGCTGATGCCAAACATCTTTTGTAATTAAATCACATCTCAGAATCTTAGTATTTAGCACTTGGCATATTCTTTAGTTTAATGTGTTACTGTATACCTCTACTTGCATAGCACATCATCGTTGAAGCAATAATCCATGCTTCCCTCAGCCATTTGAAGAACTGTACCTGAAGATATATAGCGGGCTGAGGGTTGCATTATCATGTGATTTTATATCCATGTTGTCATTGGTACCATTATTTTACTGTGCATCAGCTCATAAAATGAGTTGTGTGTATGTTTGGACTGATAGTGTCCAATGACAATCTAGTAGGATTTGTGAGTGCGTTTTCATCATTCATGCAAGTAGTTGGTAGTACAACATTTCTTCCTCAGGAGGTTAAGTTCTATCCCTATCTACTGAACAAAAAAATTGCCCCAATGGTAAAGGTTTTTTTTTTTTCTTTTTTCTTCATGTCAGTTATTAATTTGGTTTTTAAACATCCTTCTGATTTTCAAATTGTTATCAGCTCTGTGTGAACACAGTGTACATCATGTACATCTGTCTTGTCCTGAAAGCTTTTTACTGTCTTAGTGCTTGTTTTTCCCCAAGTGGACTCCTTCTTGGGTTTTTCTCTCAACAACCAGTGACAATGTGATTGAAAATTAAAGGTTTGAAATTTTCTGAATCTTTTCTGTTGCTTCAGTTTTGCTTTGCCGAGCTTTCTTTATTCTGGAAGATGCTCGGCAAGCATCATTGTTCAATGAAGCGCTGACCAATACGAATACGGCTCTACAGATTTCACTTTTGGAAAGACTAAATTTGTGTGACTCTTTAGTTCTGTGAACTGTTTTCTTACTTTAAGTTTCCTTTAACTATCATCATGGCACCACTTAATCATTGGTATTTCTTTCATGTTGGCATAATCATATCTATACAACATCAAACTCAGTTCTGCATTTGAGGGGTTCAAACTGGAGTGTGCATATGATTTGGTGGTGTTTATGATTCTTAGTCATTGTTGCTAATACCTTGTCTCATAAGTTCTATTGATAAATGAATGTCCTAACTTTAAGCCTTGTTAATGTTGAAATACTGGCGCTTACCTAGAACTTTCAAGAGTGTAATTAATCTGAAGATATGTGATAATTGACCATACTTTGTTTTTCCTTTCAAGATCCCCAGTTGCCTCTCGCTCAGCCAAGATGTGATCCATATTAAAGCAGAAGCAGTTACCTCTCTCAACTTTTGAAGTGCTGTGTTGTAAAAAGGAGTTTACTTTGTATGGTCTATATTGAATGCTGTGTGGTTGAAATTAAATCAGAGTACACAAAGGCAGTGTCATTGCTCAACTGCCATCATTCTTTTTCTCTTATTTATTATCATTACATGAGTTGAAGGTAGGAGTCAGCCAGTCCTGCTCATGCATCAATGCTGAACCTTTTAAAATGGTTTTGTTACTGCCATTGTGTACTCATATGAAGTATGTAAATGTTGGTTCCTTTGTTATATAAATGCTAAGTTTTCATTCAGTTGGAGGAATTGAATCAAATGAGCCTACAATCTTGAATCCCTGCATTGGGAATTGAGCTTAAGTGATAGCATTTTCTGGAATAAATATGTCTGTTAAATGTAGAAAAACTGCTATTTCCACATTTTTTAGTTCTAAATCGTGCTCTTTGAAGCCTGGGCCTCAACCGCAAAGTTCTGCTTCCTTCCTGTTGAGCATTACTAGTGTGTTTGCCTTATCATGCTCCAAGGTAGTTGCATTTTTTCAATAACTCCAAAATGTAAATATCCATCTCTCCTGCTTTCATCCCATATCATCCACATAAAATTTGTAAATTATCATTTGATCAGCAGGACATTCTAAACCCTAGCTACTTTTCATGCATTTTCAGCTAATGCAGATCTTAAGAAAATGTGGATTAAAAGGCTGATTTTTTTAAAACTATGTAAATAATTGTTTCCACTCAAATATTGTAGACTGAACAGCCTTGGCCCAACACTGTTTCATAAATTTGCTTCAATGAGGGGATCATATCGTTTGCACATTGCTGTTGGATGGTGGAGCATGATTTGACTTCCAATGCAATTTGCAAATCCCAGCGTTGATCAAGTATTTGCATAGTATGTTGTTTATGTTTTATAATTTGTCACATTTTTCTATCAGAACCCTCCCACTGTACAAATATAAGTCATATGCCTATCCCTCCGCCTTTTAAATCTTTTATTTGTACCATAATAGTGCTCTCATTGAATGCAAGCCAAAGGTTTACCCTGATTCGGCTTCTGGCTCTCTTTCATCTCAAATATGTCACAAATGTTCAATATTTTGTTTAACTGTTAATTTGTTTGCATTGTGTGTTCTGTATTAATTTTTGTATGTAATTAAAAAGGTGTCCAAAATGACTATATGTAAGTCAGTAAATGCTTGGGGGCTGGTGAATGCTCTGCCAAATCCGCTGAATATTTGCATCTATGGTGCAAGGTATTTGATGAAAGATCGATATCCAGTCAAGTTGTTGTTGTTGTCAAGTGGTAACTGTATCACAACATGGTTTGGGTGTGGAGTGGTGTTACCTTATAGGACCACAGCAAACAAAATGTTAGTGTTAAGCCTGGCTTTCCTAAAAATGGTAAATAAGTTGTATTGTAAGCCAGCTCGTCAGTAATTGGTTCTACTTTATTAGCTTTTGCATCGATGTTGGAATAAGGTTTGGCTGTGTGCGAGATATGGCTGTGTCAGGAATCTCGCTTGCTGAAAGCGTGACATCGCTCGAAACATACTTGCCTGCTTGGCCATTGCAGTGTCAAGGAGCTGTGTTCCTGAATGTTACCAAATTGTGCGGATGTTGGTTCACATGAGGCATGAGTTTAAAGTGGCCGTAGTGTAAGACTGCCTAAGGAATTTTTTTTTGGTTTCTTCTTATGAGTGTTAGAGTACAAGTATGAGTGTTTGCATATGAGTGAGTGTACATACACTTTGTACCATGTGTGGCATATTCAACAAGAAAAAGTCATTTATTGGACGTCATCAGCCACTATCGTCAATGCAACCAGAAACATGAACTAAAGCCAGCAGGAGCAACAAGCAAGGAGGCCCATTTTTGGGTCATGCCAAGACTTTCACCCACTCTTGTTTCTTTTGATATGCGTTTGTTAACTATTATTATTATTATTTCGTTATCTGTTTGTTGTTCATATGATTCTTGATTTATGAAAGAAACAGGCATCACACCTTCCTAGGCATAAATGTACCATCAACCATAGCTTTCCTCTCTGTTTCTTTTTGTTGTTTTTCTTTTCCTTTCATTGTTTTGATAGAGTTGGTACATGTTACCCACATCTCACTTTTCTTACAAGAAGACCAATCGACTTGGATGGAAATGTGTTCATCATGATATTATAATTTCTAAGATAATTGTGGTATGCTTTTAAAAATAACTCCTGGTTTTAAAGTTTTGGTTGCATTCTAAGGAACGTCTTGAGATGCTCAGGAATTGCTCCTTTTAGCAATCTTGATGATCACAAGTCGCTCCTGTCTTCTTTCAAAACAGATATTTATTACATAGGAAAAGCTGACCAATGCAAGTGCCAAGAGCAGGTTGTTGGTACAGAAAATGCACTTGATTGTAAGATAAGCCCATGTGTAATTTTTAAATTTGTACACTTCAATGTGAAAATAAATTTTGTAAACAAGTTAAGTGTTTGTGTACTTGGTGACACCTTTCATTTCAATACACTTGTTCCTCTGAGTGTTCACTTGGGTCCAACACACCAATTTGCATCACTCTGCTGCAGGGCAGTTAATTAATGCACTTTAACGCGCTATAGTTCATCTATAGTTCATTTGCAATGCCCTCCAGATTTTTCGTAGTGGTAGCCTCGTGTCAGGATCACGCATGAAAACGAATCCGAAACAACTGCATACTTCCGGTGTTGTGCGAGGGAACTTGAACCTCGTAGCTGCTGCAAGTGCCGGACCGAAAGTAGTTACTGTCGGGGAAAGGTGTGTAAAAGACCGTTTTGCGAGGGTGAAAAAGATAATTTTGTGCTTTTCACCTACTTGTTTTCCTATTTTTCTCTAGTTGCCACTTGATTTATTGTGGTTATTCTAAGATACATCGTATGATGGGTGTTCTAACCTAGTCCTTTGTAACTCAAATCGGTTGTTTGATATGTTTTTTCGGCCGCATTATTAATTTAAACGGTTGACTGAAACACACGTTTATTGTAATCATGGGATTTATGTTTATTTCAAGTCTTGCCATTCCATTCTGATAATTTTCCATTCTGCATGTTGACAGATCCCTGTTCGTCAAAATGGACAACGACTTTTCAGAGCTTCTCAGCCAAGCTGAGCAGCTTGCTAATGACATTGATGGGGTTGGAGAGTTGCCTCGAGTAGAACGCTCGCTCAGGCAGGTTTTGGATGCGTCTAATGATTTGTGGAGTAAAGTGACACTTCATGAAGCTCCTGACATTCAGGCGTAAGTCCATGAGTTATTATGTTACTAGAGTGCATTGAAGTATATCGCTAATCTGACATTTTTGTTCTTTCCAAGGCATATGATGCTAGCTTCCAAGGGAGTGGACCTTACTCAGTTGTCCCAGAAATTAGATACCCTGAGCACCAGAAAAACATTTGAGCCATTGGAGCCTGTTCCAGAAGCTGATATTTCTAGCTATCTGAAAAATGAAGTGGAAAATGTTTTGCTATCTTTAGTGGAAGGAACTCACAGGAGGGTTAGTAAATTACTTTATATCCAAAGTGGATTACATATTTTTTCATCGCATTAACTTAAGCTTTCTTCTACAGGCCTCTGCGGCTGCCGACCAGCGTTTGTGGGACAGTATCAGGCACAACTGGTCCAAAGAGATGCGTCAAATGTTTAATGCTCTTCATGGTTCATCTCGACCTCTTGATTTACAAGGACTTCCAGAAGTGAGTTCATTTTTCTAAACATTACTCGAAAAATATTTTTTAATGACTTTAAAAAAAATCAAATTTTTGCCTATAATTACAGACATCAACACTAGCAGATATTGCTCCAGTTCACAGTCGTCTGGATCACATGGAAATGGCCTATGCAAAGGAAGTTATCGATTACAACAATCGTATTATTCAAGGTGTTGTCAGACCTCAGTTGGTTCAGAAGTTTGCCACAGCTGCTGAATCATTCAATAATTTGGTAAGGTTTTTATTTTTAACTTTCTATTTATTGCCTTTGTTGTTAATCCTCTGACTTTTATTTTTCTATCTATTTCAGAAAGTTAATGAGCTTTGGGAAATTGTGAGGTACATGTCTGACATTGCGCCACAGTTCAAAGATAACCCACTTCTTTTGAGGACTTCTTCACCTACTCAAAACCAACTCATTTTGCAAGCAAGAAAATACCTTGAAGATAGGTAATAGTTTTTAAATGAGGCTTTTTCTCCTTGAACCTTAATTAACAACTTTAACTTGATTAAATTATTATTTTAGATACAAGAGGTACATGACCAGTGTAGTTGAAGGCAATCTCGCTCGTGCTTGTCGTGGAGGAATACCTGGCACCCTGTCACTAGTTCGCAGTTTTGTGGACCTTAGAGTGCTTGGGGGATTACAAGGAATGCTTGGCCTTGAAGATGGTCAAGTTGACAAAAAACCTATCTGGCCCCAACTTTACTATTGTTTAAGATGTGGTGATATTGATGCTGCCCTGGCATGTGCCACTCAAGCAGGGTATGTTAATTGTTATTTTTCTGTATCTGTTATTGATGTTGATTATCATCTTGTCATTGACTAACATAATTTTTTAAAAAATCTAGATCACAAATGGATGATTTGTGCGCAATTTTAGGCGCCCTCAAGAGCAGCCCAGAACGGGCGCTTGACCCTAGTATGGAGTCTACCGTAAGGTTCCAGTACAGATGTAACATTCGCAAGTCACCTGACCCTTTCAAACGGTAAGTTTAATGTTAATGTGTGTTGTATTTTTTTTATTTATTCATTCCTGGTTACCCAAAGAGCTTAACCACTTTTTTTTTCCCTTTTAGAGCTGTCTATTGTATTTTGGGTGCATGTGACGTTTCTGATGAACACTCAGAAGTTGCTAAAACTGCGGATGACTATTTGTGGTTCAAACTTTGCCAAATTCGTGAAGGGGACCGCAGTGACGCACGGTCTGGAGAAAATATCACTCTTCAGCATTTGCAAACACTGATCTCTCAAGACTATGGTATGCCTGAAATTTGTAAATTTTCTGTCTGTATTTCAAAATGATAATAATTACATTCATTATCAATTTACAGGTGAAACCCATTACAATGCTCTGGAGCAGCCCCATGTTTACTTCCAAATGCTCTTTCTAACTGGCCAGTATGAACTTGCTTTAGAATTTTTATGGCGCATTGACAAATTGAAAGTTCATGCCGTACACATGGCCATAGCTCTTCATGAAAGCAACCTCCTTGCTATTCCCAATTCACCAGAATCACCTCTTTGTATGTGGTCCGCGTTTTTATTTTGTGAAATATTTAAATTGTTTCCCAGTGATGTACTGATTTTCTTATCTTCTCAGTGTGTGAGGATCCCTCTGACCAGAAACCCCACCGACGACTCAATTTAGCTCGCCTAATTCAATACTATGTCAGGAGGTTTAATCTGACAGATATGAGGGAGGCATTGCACTATTACTACTTCCTAAGAGGCATGCGGTTACCCTCAGGAGACAATCTCTTCAGGTCTTGCATCTCAAATCTAGCAATGGAGTCTCGGGACTTTGGCACGATTCTTGGCAGGTTGGAACCTGATGGATGCAGAGCTCCTGGACTCATTGATATCTTTAATGGAGTGCAGGTATGTGTGCAGTTACAATTCATTATCACATGTAGAACAAATGATAATTTTGCTTAATGGACTCTTTCAGGCAGAACCGAGTGAGATCATTGAGATGGTGGGATCGAATTTGGAAAAGAAAGGACTCTTTGAAGATGCATTAGAAGTTTATGATTTGGCTGGTGTAAGTTGTTTCATTCCAAATGAGGTTTTTGTGTCACATCCTTCCGTTAAGCTAAATTTGTTGTTTTTGATTTTTCTGCTTTAGAATCATGAGAAAGTAATGAGCTTGATGAGTAGCTTACTAAGCCAAGTTGTTCATTTAGTAAGCCAGCAAGGCTCATTGCGATTCCGCCTTGCTGCAAAGGCAACAGACGTGGCTCATCGTATAGATGGAAACAAATTCCGCTGTTCTGATGAAACCTACCGCACATTCAAAACCCTGAGACATTTATTAGAATTCTTTGATAAGTACCATGCTGGGGAATATGTCAAAGCTCTGGAGGTAAAGATCGTCAGGGCAAACATCTTATGACATTGTTGGTCCTTCTAGGTGTTACTTTAATTTTGATTTCCCCCCTTTAGTTGATTGCAGAGTCAGGACTCATCCCCAGTAAAACTGAAGAAGTTGAGAACAGAGTGAATAATTTCCGCAAACTGGGTGATGAAATTTGCCACAACTTCCCTCAAATTCTTTTGGCAACCATGACCATTTTACACTCTCTTTACAACAGAACCAGGTAGTGTATCAGGATCAAGATGTTTATCAAGGAGGGGCAGACACTATAGCTACCACTGTCATACCTGTACTTCTTTCTCTTACAGAGGGAATGTTAATATGAGTCTCAGCTCATCCAGACTTGAATATAGTATGACAGAAAAGGTAAATTTAAATTTCCATTTCTCTTTGTTTTTGCGTTTGTACTTTTTATTTATGACTTTAAAGTTTCTTTTGTTTTTCCTTTACTCAGCCACTCCAGTCCTACAGAGAACAAGCAAAAGCTATCACAAGTTTTGCTGGCACAATGCCCTACAGATTACCTGGAGATACCAATTCAAAGTTGGTGCAAATGGAAATTCTGATGCACTAAGTATGTTGTCTACTATGGTTTACCACAAACAAATGAATTGCGAGACAATACTTTGTCATTAATTAAAACATTTTAAGCATTAAACAAACACTTTTATTCATTGGCATTCTCTTTAACCTGCTATGACTAGAACAAGAGTATGGCAATGCAGTAACTAAACAGGCCAATATTGTATTTTTTCTCCAGAAAATTGAGATCAGTTTGAAACATTTAACATAGTGTCTTAGCTTAAACGGATGACACATGAATATTTAAGCCCAAGTCTGCAACTCGTCCTTCTTTTACCTAAAAAAGACATGTGAAGGTGACAACTAATTTTTTAATTCAGGACAGGAACTGCATTTAGATGTACAGTACTTACAGCTTTATAGTCAAGAAACATCTCTTTGAAGACTAAAAAATCTGTGAAAGTAAACAGTATTTCAAATACTTCTCCTTCAAGATCATCTTTTCTTTCCCTGCAACAAAAGATATGCTGAACTCGTATGTGTACGCGAACAGGTTGAGCAGTGGTTTAGCCAAAGCTTACTGAAGCTGTGAGGTAAAGATGTCCATGTTGAAATCTCGCATGTTCCTTTTTAAATGGTTTTCAATATACTTTTCCACAACATCTGTCTGGGAATATAAATTTAAAATTATTGTAAGACAAGATGTACTATGACAGGTACAAAATATGACTTTTCATGAACTTACATATTCCTTGAAAATTTCCATATAAACCAATTTGTTTTCTTCACTATCATCAAACTCATTCCAGTATTTCTCCATAAAGTTCTTCTGTAGATCTTGAAATTGAGAATCTGAAGTAGAGAACAACAGCTTGACTCAAATCCATATCAAAATGTATGAGGACAGAAATCTTAACGTTTTCATCAATCCCCATTAATTTCTTGAATACTTACCCATAAGAACATCTTCTATATGTCCTATAGCCTCATCAAACATACTCCCCTCCTGTCCACTGATGTCAATAGGTTCAACATCGCCCTCTTCTAAACATAGAGTTTCAAAGCCTTTCGCACAACCTGCAAGCAGAATACAAAAGAGGATTCAACACAGTACAAGTGTATGGAGAAGTAAAGACCAAAAACAGTAAGATAGTAAGGAAGATAAAAGAATTTCATGTTTACCTTTGCTTAGAGGAGACGTCATGATTTCCAATTCAAGCGACAATAATTGAATGAAAAACTGTATTTAATGGACTACTCAAAATTGTGTGTGTCTAGAAAGAAATCGCTGCAGACAACAGTGATAAACGATCCAATCTGCTAGGGGGAAGTACACTTCTATCTTAAAACAACTAGAAATTCACTCAAGGTCCGGCAAAATTTTCACTATTTTGATAATTTGTCATTTACTTCTAAACAAACAAACAAAAACAACATAAGTATGGCCGGTGGTTTAATACCAACTGTGATAAGACCCGCACACTCTCGTAGTTAGGCGGCGCGGTGGGGTCATGCAACGTTTGCTCAAGGCCTTTAAAAATTGGCAAAATAAAATAAGTTCCTCAAGTTTTTCTTTTACGATTCCTGCCTGCCTGCGACTTAACACACTCTTGTAAATTTTTAGCTTTATGGTATCAAGTTTTCTGCTACATGAAAAATCTACCGATCATATTTCTAAGGTACAATATTTTTTTTTTTATTTTTTTTTTAAAAGCATTCCCCAAGGCAAATGTAAGGTTTTTTTTAAAAAAAAAATAAAAAAATGGCAGTCTTTAACAGGGTTTTTCAAAATATCCAACATTAAACCAAAGGTGCACGAGGATCTTTGCCACCTTTGATTTTGATGAGAAACGAATTATGAGAAAAAAGAGGTACCAACGAATCTGAACCTCAATCGTTGGACTCCCATTCCCATCACTCGACTCGACATTCGCATTCGACTCGACGTTTGCAGGCAAACATGGCGGCGGACGGTGATGAACCAATATCAGACCAGGAAAAGGTAAATTCACTGACTGTACTTCATTTTATGTATATTTAGCAGCTATTGCGACATTAGTAGACAGAACAGACCAATTTGTTAGTCGCCACCGGTGAAACGGTGATGCCGCCTCAGGGTTAGGTTACGGGAGAGGGGCCTAGCCCTATTTGGGTTGAGTCAGTATGTTATCAGTGGGTTTGGCATTTCTGTGATGTCAGACTATCTCGCCCTTAATAACGCTGCCCATATGATGTCTTCTCTGTCGCACTCTCCCGGTCGGGCCCACCTCATAGAGTAAAAAAATAATCAAAAACCTAAGTCCGTCTATGTCGGTACCGTCGGCTACCAAGCACAACACAACAGGTTCGGCCCCAAAGTAGAGCATTGTTTTTAAATTCATGACGGAACTTTTATGTGAACTTATTTGTATAAAGATGTAAAGCCAACTATAGCACGAAAGCATTAACACACAAAATGCATCTGCTCATTTATTTCATAGTCTAATCTGTCTCTGTTTGCATTTTGTAGGTTCGAGTTGTATCAGATTTTATACTTCATTCTCCACCTGGAGAATTCAATGAAGTCTTTAATGGTAAGTTCAATTAGTAAATTTTTTAGTTGCATCACAATTCCTTTTCTCTTTTTTGCCCTAAAGCCTAACACCCCTACTTGTTTTACATTTCAGATGTTAGGGTATTGCTTCATAATGACACGCTGCTGAAAGAAGGAGCTTCAGGGTATGCATTTTATGAAAGAGTTTTGACTTTTCTCTACTTGCTGACTTAAAAACCTAACTTCACTTTGCGACTATGCAGGGCATTTGCACAATACAACAAGGACCAGTTGACACCTGTCAAAATTGAAAATGCTGATCACCAGGTGCTTATTACTGAACACAATGATTTGGGCTCAAATCGTTTCTTTGATGCACGCTCTAGACAGAGCTTTAAGTATGATCATCTTCGGAGAGAAGCAACAGACTTTCAGGTATGGCTTCTCCATGCTTTTCCATTTAATTTTTTATATTTAATTACTTTTTTTTCCTGTAATGAATATGGATTTTAGGCTTGGGAACCAGATGCATCCTCTGAATCATGGAGAGCTGCTCTTGAAACAGAGTTCATAAACTATACAAATGCTCACTACAAACATGGAGTTTGCAGTGTGTTTTCAAAGAGCCAGAATGGTGCAACAACTCTCACAGCATGTATAGAGGACCATCAGTTTCAACCGAAAAACTACTGGTAAAACAGGCTATTCAACAGAACAAAATTCTAAAAACGGTCTTTACATACCTGTGCGATTTATACTCATCAAAATCTTTTGTCCTGCAATGGTCAGGAATGGTCGATGGCGATCCCAATGGTCTGTTACCTTCTCATCTGGCAGTGCGGAAGTTAGAGGAATCTTGAAGGTACAGGTTCATTATTATGAAGATGGAAACGTGCAGCTGGTGAGCTCCAAGGATGTGAAAGAGGAAATTCTCACAATAACGGTTGGTTTCTGTCACAATCAGTTTGAGCCCTTTTGCTCTATACTGTATTCTTAAAGCTGAGTTTCTAATTTTTCTTCCAGAATGAGCAGCAAACTGCGAAGGAATTCGTTCGGCTTGTGGAAGAAGCAGAGAATGAGTATCAAACGGCCATTTCTGAAAATTACCAAACTATGTCTGACACAACTTTCAAGGCTCTTCGGCGCCAGTTACCAGTCACACGAACAAAAATTGATTGGAATAAGATTGTTTCTTACAGCATTGGAAAAGAGCTGAAAAGCCAATGATGATTGTTTTGGTCCTTTGTGACCTTATATAGCTAGTATTGGGGAAGGGAGACTGTGGCCATGTAACTGCATGTGCATTTTTATTACCTTTGGGTGTAAATAATTGATTGATTGCGGAAAAGATTAACTACTGTTGATAGATTCTTTGTTGCTGAAGTCACAATGGCAAGTCAAGTCTGATGTATGTATATCCATTGGGTCACTTGTAATTTCTTTCTGTAATAATTTGGTTCATCCTTAACTAATGTACTAACATCATTAGTTTGGTGTCTAAATTAAGGGAAGAAGTGCTTTTTCATAAGAACAGGAACACCAGTTCAAATTTCAGCAAATAGGAGAATGATTCAATTCAGTCTGTTTTTGTTTTATATATTATTAAAACACTGTTTTTGCTTATTAACATATGTACAAAACCCTTTTTCACTTTTGTAATGAGATTTGTTATGCTTCAATAGTGATGAAGAATGTTTTGTTCCTTTTTCTCAGTATTCTGCTTAGTGTATTTTCCCCATTACTTGCTGAGGTTGCGTTGCCTTAATGGAAGTGAATTGAGTGTTAGAATTGTTTACAAACTATGTTGACGATCATAGTCCACAGTTGTTTTGTTTGATTTTGCCCATTAGCGAATTGTGTTGGCATATAATTCTGCCCGACATCTTATCATTTGCAGCTGTACTACTGATGCAATAACTGTGGCTTAAATTGAACCTTATTCAGTTCTTTCTGTTTTGTCTTATCTGAGATACTTTTCTTGCTTACTTTACATTGCTTCGCAAATGGCTATTTAATCATTATCAAAGGTCGACTTAATTTGAGAATTGTTTCTGGAGAGGTTTTGTTTGTGCCAGTGAAATATGTGGGTATGTTGTACCAGTAAGACCATTTACAATTTTATTACTGTTTACATGGCTTTAATGCTGCCATGTAAACAAAAGTGCATTTTAATTTTCTATCAATTTTTTGGAAACTTGTGGTAGTCATGTCATGCAATAATTTGTTCTTTGCCCAATCGTATGTTTGCAACTTGACTGGAATGAAATTGCTATGGCAGAGACCAATCAAATTTAGAACTCTCATGAGACTTGATATCCTGCCATTGTTATAAAACATAAACTTTCAGAGAATATCAAGTCACTCTTTATGCTGTTTTTGTTCTTTGGGAAATGATGAAATCTCCTCCTGTTTGTATATGATGTGTGTTATACTCAGCATATGAAAGAAACACTTTGAATATTGTTGTATCCTGTTATGACTATACTTTCAATAAAATTATAGGTTCCTTTTGGACCTTTCTTTATAATAGTCAATGTCCATTTCTTTTCCTTCTTGGGTCTAGCTAAGACTCTACTTGGGGTGAGTTGACATCTTCCCAACAATAATTGAATGCCGGTGGGTTTTGAATATTTTGTGAGTTTTAACCAACATTTGCTGTGTTTATAAATTTGAATTTCAGTGTGCTCAAAGAAGTTTGAGCATTTTCTTTTGGGCAAGGGATAAGGAACAAAAAACAAAGCAAGTAACTTGTGACTTTTTAATTTTTTACTCCAGGGGAGTATAGTACAATGTAAATTGAGGTAAAAAATAACAGGAGGCAAACTTAAACAAGTAAAGAGCTCTTCACCTTAGGTGCGTGCACGTGACACACCATGTTATACTCCGTGGAATAAAATAGATGAGATCAAAAACTTTATAATGCAATTGTAACACTTGGCTGTAATATCTCATCAATAGATGTCTTCGTAAATGATGAACATCAGAACAAACATTTTGTTTTTAACACTCAGGACAATTGGCAGTCATTTCAAATTAGGTCTCAGCAAAGTTGAAGCTGGCAGTGCATATTTGAAGGAGCACTATACAGTTCAGATCTAAATTATACACTTACAGATACAGATATACATTTTATTAGAACCTGCATGAAACTGGATGATATAACAGAAGTTTCAAAGTTATCCAGGCAATTACTTGAAAACATCATTATCACATGAATCTCTTTATTGTATAAAATTCAGAAAATTAGCAATACCATGGCTGCTGAGTTAAAAATTTCCTCTACTTACATTCACTACAGATGCTCTTTCTTTTCAGGTATTAGTAATAGTATTATTTTAAGATCAGAAAAGGCAGAGAGAATGTGAAATAATTTGTTACAGGAGTGTCTCGGAAAAGAAAAAGAAAAGATCTTGGGAGGGAATATGCCTTTGTGAGGTATCTGAAAGATAGTTTTTATTTTTAATCTTTAGGATAACTACAGCTGAGAGTTTTGTGCCATGTTCATACAGCCGCTGCTCGCTGCACTGCCTCCACTCACATTTCATTTTCAGAGAAGTACAAGGGTTGCCTGAAGGCAATTAAATTAATTGGTCAAGATTGCTCAGAAGACATTAGCCAATATGCCAGGTATTGCATCTAGTGAAATTCATGGATGTCAAGACAAATCACTACACATTAGTCACCTGCTGACATTTATCTGACCCACAGCTTTGGTATACATTGAAGACTAGCTCACTCACGCACTTAAAACACTCACATTATGAGAAAATAATACATTTTTTTAAAAATGGTTACTTTTGAATATGTCTTCACTTGTTTCACTGCTCGAATTCAAGTGCATTTTTGTCCATCCAGTCGTAGCTGGAAAATATCTATGTACACAACAAATCTTAAAGTAACTGTACATTGAATGGATTTACTGTACTTTTTGACAGAATAGCACCACATCTGAATTAACTACTATCTACAGAAATTAATGTGCCTCCTTGTGAGCAAATAACACATAAGAATAACACACATCAGTTCAGTATCTTGAATCATTTGATCACATGCTGATGCAAATCAAAAGAAGATTGTAAACTTAATGTTCAAACAATGTGATAAATCAACAAAGGTAAGAACATGATCAGAGACAGGGATGAAATGGCTTCATGATCTTAGCAATGAAATGGTTCACTGGCGCTCTCAATTTACTAGCAATACATCAAATGGAAAAATACTTAATAGAAAATCCCTATCTACTTTTTTTTAAATTTGTACATTTATCCTAGAAAAACAAATAATAATATCATAATAATAATAAAACACAATATGTTTTCAAAAAACCCTGTTTCTTTTAAGGGCAGTCCCATTAAGAACCACCTACATTTTTTAAAAATGAGCTTTTCAATACATCTTTGCCAAAAATGTGGCAAAGACCTATTAAAACAACCAAACCATTCCTTTAACAGATCACAAACTAGTCAACATTTAAGAGCCACATCAGCAAAATAGTGTCTTTCCACCAACATGTGAACATGAACATGTTACGCCACAACAGTCCATGTAAAAGATTTTAACAGTTTGGTTTGTGGCAGTGGGTAGACACTGGGATCACAGTCTTAGCTGAAAGACAATGTGGGATGGGTTTTCACCACCCACATCACAGTTTTCGCTTGGTCACACTAAATGACCTTCCGTTTCCATTGCTGTTGGATAACTGAATGTTGACAACAAAGGAGGAGGAGGGATTGGAGGGTTGTGCAAGACAGTAACGTCAGGTGGAACTCCTACGGGACCTGTTCCCATTGGTGCTAAATGCTGTCCCCTGCGCAGAGTTCCATTACCCGTAGGTTGTGAAAATTCTGCCGGTGGTGGATAGGCAATATATCTAGCATCAGGGGATATTCCATAAAAAGGATCACCACCTGGTTGCACACCTGAAAGTGAAAATAAAAAATTGGCCTCTGAACGACGGTAATAAATCCCACAAATTGTCACAAAGCCGTTTGCAACGGCTTTGTTTTCCTGAGAGTGAAAATACTTTATTTGGCTTACCTCCAGAGTTGTGATTGTTATAATTTGGCTGGTGCTTCCTGAGGGTCCCAGTGTTGACTGAGTTTACTGAGTCAGTATGTGGTGGTTTTAAAGTATTATTCCCAATGTGGTGGTGCGGATGGGGATGAGGATGAGGGTGAGGATGACCTGGATGTTGATGATTATGTTGATGTTGCATCTCAAATCCACAGTACTCGAAGGGATAGTCTATCTGGTCTATCAGATATGTACTGGCAGCAGGTTTCCTACCATCCTCCTGCAATACCAAAAGAAAACAGTTAGTAAAAAGTATGAGGCAAATTTTAAATTATTAAAATCTACCACTACCTAAGCAGGTAAAATAAAATCATGAAGGGGCTGTCATGGCAGTCATAGCAAGTAAGGCACAAAAAAATTTTAACATAGAGATGAACTTAATATTTTCTTAATGAATAAAGTCTTGGATAGAAAATAGATGCACAGCTGTAGAAAAATAATATTTGGCTAAATTTAAAAAAGAAATGTCTACTGTAAGCATGTTATGTAAGAAATTCAAAAAAATAGGGGGAAAGTAGAGTGTCCTTCATGCTCAGGCTCATCACAACATTTTCACTACACAACATTCTAACACAGATATGTGGTGTAGTAAAATTCCTCTTCACCTGCTGTTTCCTCACCAAGTAGTCGGGATTGCTATCGGCATTTGAGTAGCTTTCACTTTTTTCAGAGACTGAGCTGAGAGTTTCTCCAGTCACCGTTTCATTGTAACTGCTTGGAGCATACATTTCTATTGTGGCAGATTTGCTACTACTCTGTTCACTTGCTGTAAGAACAAATAAAAAGAATTTCTTTAGTTGCATAAAAAGATACTGTCCTTCAGGTCATACGCATTTTATAGAGACCAAATAATGGAAGCATGAAAGAAAAGCATCGAACAGTCAACAATGCACAGTGTACAATGGGTCATATTCCAATGGTAGGATGAAAGAACGACGCATAGAAGATGAAAGCTTTGCAGCAAGCTTTTGGCACCAGTAATTGACATGTTAAAAGGAAAGACATGGGAAAGAAAAGTACAAGGAGGATCACCAGCACCTGGGAAACAAGGAGATAATTACCCTAAGCAAATTAGCACAAGGACAACTGACGTTAAAGCAAGGATTCTTTGACCTTCTTTTTTTAAAGGTTTAGGAAGACAATGTTCTATGAGTTTTAGCCAGGCATAGGTAGGTAGGAAAATTAAGAGAAGGTAAGATAGAGAAACGAGGGGGCTTGTCCACGACACTCATTCCACGCCACATCTCATCACCGAAGGATGGCCATAGCACATATACAGCAGCTCAGCGAAACCATCACCAACAGGACCCAAAATGGTGCTGCAAGTCATTGCAAATTTTAACACACTTCTCGTAGTCTTTGTCTACGTTTCCTGTACATAAAGCAGCCACTAACAAAATGTTGAGCAACAGGAGAATTGATCCTGTGATGGCTACACTCACAACCACTAGTCGAGGAAGGTCTGCTCTACCCAAAAGTTCTTCAGATAACATTTCTGCACCATCTGTAAAATAATAGGAACATTTTTCAGCCTAATAAAGAAAATGAAAACTCACCAGTCCAGTCGTTTCCGGGCGTGCTTTCTTAAGCAACAGCTTATGAGCAGCACATTCAGAAGGACGACCACAACGCCACCAACAGCAACCGATACAACAATCCATGGACCTTGGTTCATGCTGCTTCCAGCAGGTATCGGGGGAGGGGCTTCATCTGTGCAAGATGGCCACAATGAGAAAAATCAAATTTGCCCAATACTGGACTTTTACAATGCAGTACAACATCTATTAAAGGTCAAGAATTACTACCAGGATATCCATTAATTGTTATTGTTACATAGAACAATATCAATTTTAAAAAAAAGGTTTTTAATACTTTCTATAATCATGCACTCAGATATTGAATTATTGATAAACTTAATGATTGAAATAAAATTGAAATTACTTAATAAACAGTAAATACCTCAAGTGGTCGTGCTTACTTGTTGTATGGGCCTTCACAAATAGGCCAGCAGAATCACTCGGGACCCGTCTTGTTCAGAGCCATGACAGAGAAAACATACTCCGTAGCCAGGTCCAAATTTCGAACCAAATAAGTTGAAGCATTGGATTGTGTCACATCTGCATACTGATAGGCTTCATTTGCTGAACCTGATGGTTTATACCGGATTCGAAATGTGGTAGGCAAACCACCATCAAACCCAGGAGTCCAGGAGAGGGTAATAGAGTTGTGTGTGTGTGTCATTTGCATTCAAATTTGTTGGAGGATCTGGTTTTGATGTAATGTCAAGCTCAACAGAATTGGTGGAAAATCCAATTTCGTTCTGTGCAGTACATTGATACTGTCCAAAATCTGCTTGCTCCACTTTGTGCACTAGAAGAACTGATTCATGAGTAAGAACGTCAACCTGAAACAGAATATTTATCAAGGTGAGATATTGTTTGAATTGAATAATGAGAGTACGGATCGGGAGTAAGGGACAGGGACAAAATACCTTGAGGTAGTTAATTGAATATTTTTTGGTTGTGTTTGCAGGAATGGCAGTTCCATCTCTAGACCATTTGAATTGAATATCTGGTGCACCCTTTGCGCGGCATGTTAATCTTGCAGTATCCCCAACATTTGCAGCCGCCTTGGCAAGTACAGGAGACAGATCAATGTCTGGTTTATCTGAGGAGGGAAAAAAAGACAATTTTAAAACAGGAATGCAAACAAAAGATAGGGCAAAAAAAATTAGAGCAAACATACGTTTAACGAGTAGATAGGCAGGAGCTGATGTTTCATTCCCCAGGCCATTGTTAACAACACAGAGAAATGCTCCAATATCTTCTTTGGTTGCTTTAAGGATAGTCAAGACTGATGTATTATTTCGGAAAACAGTTGATGTTCTAGATGACATGTCAGAGAAACCCTCTCTACGCCAAGTGACATGATCAACTTTTAATGGGTTTCCATCTGCTGTGCAATTCAAGTGAGCATCTTCTCCAACTGACACAAGTGTGTCTGTTGTAATACCAATGATTCTAGCTGGATCTGAAAATAGATAGATAATAATCATAAGAAGAAGAAGGAGA
>CM060094.1:8813882-8988653 GCA_030522485.1 Stenchaetothrips biformis | reverse complement strand
AGGTGTAACTGATAGAGTTGTCAATCAGCTCTTAACTCAACTAGATGGTGTGGGAAAGCCTTAGTTGGTGTAAAGGGGTGTTAGCAGCACTAGTAGACCAGATCTGTTGGATCCTGTCTTTGTTAAGGCCGGGTCGACTGGAACGGTCTGTGCTTTGCCCCCTTGCCTGATGAGGTACCAATAACTTCATTACAACCCTCCACAAACACAAATGCACCATTTACGTGGCGTTTATTTGATTTGAGATATCTTTTTGTGAATAATTCATTCTATTTCCAGACAAATAGACTAGCAATTATTACAGGCTTTAAGTAGAAAAATGAACTTTTAGACAAAGATGTGGACTTTTCAAATATTTCTAAAGTGTGCCAAAAGGGTTTTACAGGTGCTGATCTTGCAATCCAATCCTGTATACTGCTCAGCTAAGCACCACTTGGACAGTTCAGCAATTGCAGATTCATAGGTAGATGTCAACTTTTTCATTATTCTATTATGCTCTTTCCTGTTCTCATTCTTGTTTTATTATTACTATCTTAATTTTCAGATGCAAGCGGAGATTAAAAAATAGTAAAGAGGTTAGTCTTTGAACTTATGTTAAGTTCTTGATGTCCACACATGGTCCAACCAAGTTTTTCTTCAGACTCCTACATAACAAGGTTTTAAAATTTTTTGCAGGTATCTTTTAAGGTGAACTCAATCCCATATAGATGCTTGCTGCACAAAACCATCTAGACCCCTCCACAAACAGTCCAAGAACGCAACAAATTTTTTCAGATGTATGTCTGGATTTATTATGTGTGGATATTGCTTCATGTGGTGCTGTGAAAATCTAATTCGTGTTTAATCCTTCTAGGGATATAAAAAATTTGGAGCTGGGCAGGAAAGGAGGCCCACCGAGTGTTCTTGACAGCACTCAAAGGACAACCCTCGCCTAGTTTCTATTATGATCCTAACTTTTCAAATGGAGTGTAGAAATGTTCAATCTTACCATGTGGGGCATTGAAAATTGGACACAATGCTAGCCTGGTTACAATAAAGTTGGTTTATTTTTATTTTAAGTCCTGAAAAGAAAAGATAAGTTTTTTTTTCTATGTTTTAATTTGTATGAATACTTCTGGGATTTTGAGAATTAAACATGGGGGGGATTCATATATTATCACAGACACCTTTTCACAAAGGGAAAATCACAAACAACACCAATTTTCAAAAGGTGGCTGATATTTATTTTGCAAATAAAATAAGCTATTCAATTTTTTATTTTATGTAATTAAACACTCTTTTTCCCACAGTATTATGGGGAAAATATAAATGCAACGACTAACACATAAGCAGGCACCGATTGACCCATAGGTAACTGTCACCACTTATTTGACTCCATTTGATTCAGGCTTTTCACCTCAGCACAATTCACTACACCATCCCTGGGCTGACAACACAGCCCTCTTAGAGGTCAAGGTAGAGGAAACAGTGATTGGTTTAAAACGTGAGAACTTACAAATACTAAAATATCACTTCTTTCATAGCACCAAAACCCCTACAGGGTCGTACAATGGATGTACAGTAGACAAAAAGTTACCTCACACTTCACAAAGTGTTGTATGGTGTAATAAAATCACAGTTAATTGTCAGGGTATATGAAAACCTCAGTTCACATCATAACATCTTTGGAATAATAGAAATATTTGGTACGAACACCTAGCAGCAGTTAAAGGACAGATAAAAAGTCGTTTGTTTAGCATGTGACATAAAAAAACACTAAAAAAAAACAAAAAACAAACACTAAATATGCTATTTGATAAAAATCACTGCAAAATGTTACTTGTCTCCTTGTTTGCTTCCTAAAACTAAATAAAACCAGACAATAAGCGTGGAGGAAAGCGCTTAAATGTCATAATCACCACTGTAAGCAACAGTACCCCCTTCTCCTGGTTCCTGCTCATTGACAGCAAGTGACTGAAGTACATTCACAAAATAGGTTATAAATTGAGAAAAAGTTGACCTTGTAGGGTTTTTACCCATTTATCATATTATAGTACCTCCCAGTCTTCCTCAGCTCCTGTTGAGGACAACTGATATGGCTGAGGTGCAGTTGGTGTAACATGGCCTGGGTGCAAACTGACGACTAATTGATTATGGCGGAGAAGTGTCCCGTTCTTGTCAATGCCCCACAGTCTATCACACATAGATGCTGAAAGAGAGAAGTCTCATTAGGATCTTAAATGCAACATTCTTTCTAATGTTTCTTCAATTATTATCTTATGTATACTTTTGATTTTTTTCATCCATTATATCTACAAACCTGTTAAAGCTTCAACAGAGCCTGGTACTTTCTTCCAATAGTCTCCAATATAGTTGTTTTGAGTAATTCCTTGACGTCTATACACATCACCCTTCACCGACAAAGCCCAAACATCTGTTGCACTAGTAAAACACACAAAATATAACAACATAAAACTTTAAACCTTATTTAAAACAGGAAATATGAGCAGATTAAGTGCAGTATTGAGCATTAATTTACCTTACACTCAAATCTACAGCTGTTATGCCTGTGACAGCTAACCAGTCAGCACCAAGAGGAAAGTCAGGAAAAAATGCCTCTCGGACATAAATTCTACCCTGATTATCCAAAGCCCAGACCATGTATGTTTGAGGACCAACAAACACCTAAAATACAAAAAATAAAATCTGATTTATTGTGGATAGAAGAAAGAAAAAATGATGCTTGGAATGTAAAACATACCTTAATAAAATATATTTTTTTTTGTTCTTTGTTATCTGGTACACGAATCCAAACAGGGGAAAAAGTGGCTGTGGCCAGAGCATGAGGGGAACTCACGGTCATGTGCATATTACCTACTGTATCACAAGCCCATACAACATCTAATCCACAAGACACATGGCTTAGTTGCACATCCTCTGCAATCAAAGTTATGTGAAAATTGGAAAAAATATTAATTTACAGAATCCAAGAATGACACACAACCGTCTTGAACTGAACTGACCAATTTGTGCAAGGCTGAGTTGTGTCCAATCATTGCCTTCTAAACAGGTCTCACTGAGACCTTGCCTTATGTAGATTGCTCCAGACGATGTGAGCAGCCACAAAGCATGGGAGGATGCGGCTAGGCATACTGCTCCATCAGATGATGGCAATGAGATTTGCTGGAAGCAATGAAAACATAAGTATGATAAATGGATGGAGGAAAACTTAACAGATTTACACACTTAGTACCTTTAAATTTTTATTGTTGTAAGGCTGAGAACAGAATAAATCACCATTTGCTGACAGAAGCCAAACTTGGCCTTCAGTCTCAAAAACTCCTTCAGCTGTGACACTTTGCCAGCGTATGCCTTCGGGAGATCCCTTCAGCTTGATTCGAGACCAGGAATGTCCTTGTATAACAAACAGAAATAAATCAATTGATTTGGACATAACGAGACAGAATTGAGAAAAGAGTAAAAAAGAACTCTAAAATTGAACCTGTTATCTTAGATTTGTTGACATGTAAAGTATTGGTGTTGTTTTGAAAGATCCAAACTGAATCTTGGCCACAGGCGACACAAGACAAAGGACTCTGGAGCCCAGGCAATGCTGGACGCAAATTTTTTAATGAAATTTTTGAACGCAACATTTGAAGTGGTGAGGTCTGTTGAAAAATGTAGTCACTTATCAAAACCTAGGCATACAAAGAGAAAGAGTTTTCTGTAAAGTTACAGGTCAAAATTTTGACAAAATGTGACAATAAATTGCATCTTAAACTACACTTGCCTGCCACCAATGGGGATCATGCTCCATATGATCTACAGAAAACATAATGGTGTCACCATTGTCTACAATCCAGCCAGTTCTTTGAGAACCCAGAGAAATGTCAACTACACTTCCAGGTATGGGAATGTTGACTCGTTTCCAATCCAACCCCTCAGGTTTAGCAGATGAAACTCCCAGTCGCGTGTAAACCTCTCCCGTTGATGACAGAAGCCATACAGTCTGTAGTGAGTGATGCAAATCAAAGATTGTATTTACATTTGACATTAGTAATGAAAGAGACCTTACAACAAAAAAATACCTGAGAGAAGCTTGCAACTTTTACAGCTGGCCATTCGCAAGGTTTCTCAATTTTTATTGATTCTGTATGAAGAATATCTTTATTCAGCCCTTTCTGATAGAAGACCTCTCCCCCCTGTGTCACAAGCCAAACAATGTTATCGGCAACTGCTAAACTGCGCACATTTTTTTCAGCTAGTTGCCACTCCTCTCCATGGGGACCTGAAATGAAACAAAATGTGACGAGTCTTGCTGGAGAAAAATCAAATACTTTTCAGATATTAAAAAGCTATACATTACCTGATGTGGCTGGATTTTTTAATGCATAAGCAAGATTATTCTCCAAACGCCACAAACAATTTGAGTTAGGGGAAACAACCAACTGGTTTGCTTTGCAATCTGCTCGTTGCCACTTCAAGCCAAGACCACCTAAACTGCAGTAATGAACAACATCATGGCCATCGATTGCTACAAGATAAAAATTACACACAGCAACCCAAATCACAGGTTTTGGTGTATTGAACTGCAACCAACCACTTGCTTCCATTGCCTCCTTGCAAACAGCAGAGCTGCTCTTTTCTTCTTTGACATCTTAAACAAACAACAACCACAACAAACATTTGATTGTTATAAAAAGGGTTGTTTGACATTATTGAAAGATCGCCGAAAAGGTTAACTTTTAAATTGTAATAAAATTAATATATAATAGAAGCTTACCAGTCAGTTCTAAAGCAAGTGAAGAATGTTGACTTGGCAGTTGACTGCTATCCGATGGTGCGCCATAGCTCATAACAGTGCTAAATGATGTCATCTCCTCATCTTCTAAACATTCATTATCACTTTCTTTTGTGCCTTCTGATACAGCCAATGTTTGTGAAGTGCTTTCCATAGATTCTTCAATTGAATGTATTTCTTGCACATAATCATTGCATGCGCAAGTGACATCATTAGATGACTCTTCGTTGATACAAGACTGGGATGGCTTACATTCATTATCTGCTGTCTTATCTTCACTACTTTTGATGCCAAAAACCTCCTCTAAATTATACTTTTTAGCAAGCAGGCGTTCTTTGGCAGCTAAAGATTCTTTGATGTCTTCTTCTTTGTGCTGTACTAGGCTACTAAGGTTCTCAGGCTTCAACTGCAAGGAAAACCAACCAAAATTTTAGACTTTAAAATAGGAAATCTCTCTTGCCAAGACATTTAAGCCTCTGACCTGAGCATCAACAGATGACCGACGAGAAGTATTAATGCTGCTCCACTCACTACCAGCGTCCAATCGCTCACTGGCCCAAATGTCGTCATTTTCGGAGGTAGTTGACACAACGCTTGTTGAATCTGAGCCAGATTCAGTGCCTTAAGTGAAATAAAACAATAATTAAGCTTGGATCTTCACGTTAGGAAGAAAAAAGAAACAAACTTTAGATTTTGGGGACTAGATTTGTGCAACAGTTAAATGCATACCACAGAACTCCATATTAAACTTCATCCACAGAAAATTATTGCCAGATCCAAAGTACCAAGCCATGCTTCCAGCAATGACAGAGCATAACCACAAGGGACTGTTTGTACACAAAGAAGCTGGTTCCCCCTCCAAACTGGCTTCCTTCAGTTAAAATTAGATTGGTGGCACATTGCCAGAGTTACTGTGTGTAAGGTAGCTCAACCAAATGCATTTATTTTCTGTTAATCCCCAAAACAAAAATACAAAAACAAAAAAATAGCTGATACCTGTTACAGCTGTGGTTCGCTTGCCTTTATTCTTCTTGGTTTTTCTTTTGGGCTGGAAAACAATGTCTTCAAACTGTTCTTGAGCTATTTGGTCCAGTAATTCAGAGTGCAATGATGTACTATTAATTTTATTTTTTGAAGAGAAAGAAAATTGTATGAAATTATAAATGGTTCAGCTTCAGTAACATAAAGGTGGTATTTATTTTCCCGAATTCTTACCTCCCTTGGAGGGCAATAACACTTTTTTGGGCTCGAGTATATACTCCCTTTTCTGAATGAGAAAAAAAGGATGAAGAACTAACTTGCAGTTCAGGTAACCCTTCAGCAGTACCTCCGTTGAGAGAATCTAGTGACAACACGGGTGGTAATTCTTGAGCTTCGAAACATTCTGATATTTGTTCTCCATCGCTAGAGCCAGAGCTGCAAAATAATTAAATTGTGGAATAATGAACCCAGCCAAGTATGCGTTGCTGCAACCATCAAAACCATTTTATCACCTCTTCGTTGGAGAAAAGAGCGGTGAGAGCTTCTTAGGTATAACAGATGTGATTGAGGCATCCTTGATCTTTGTAGTGAGTTCAAACAATTGACTGGTAAAAGCACCACTTCGTATTGATTTAGAATCATCAAAGGAAGCTAAAACATAGGCATGTATTCTGGTTTTATTTAAATTAAGGTTAATTTTTAAAAACTGAATGGAGTAAGATACATGTTACAAAGTTGGCTTACACTTAATGGATGTATCCTCAGGAGAGAACCCTATACGTATCAAGTGCCGCTCTCCTTCAAGAACAAATATTTCTGATTTTGAGACACACAGGGCAGATATTTTTTGTACGTCAAATAGAGCAGCAGTGACACTTATTGTATTGGAGTCCAGGATTAAAAAGGCATCAGAAGTGTAAGTCACCAATAAATTGTCTTTAAAATTCAAAAGTGGTCCAAACTGTAGTTCTCCTCGAGAATGTCTCCCTCGGGACTTGGTTGGATTTAAGAGTTGAATAAGAGGGTACTGACCATGCACTGATTCCTTCACAAACAGAAACAGCATAAAAGTAAGACAAGTACACAATTAAAGACATCACTGTAACCTGTAACCTGCTGCTGGGATCGTACTTTGAAAATAAGGGTCTTTTCCACAGTGCCATCTTTGTTTGCTGTCCAAAGTCTTAAACCAGGGCGGCTACAGAAAACTACAGGAGAGCGAGGATTTTCTGGGTTGTTAAGGAATGTTGCACCCATTTTTCCCAACCTACAAGAGAGAAAATTAAGTACAAGACATTACAGCAAACTATCGACCTGAACCCAATTTTTCCAGATGGCATAGGAGTCACTCACACTTTTCTTTCCTTGTTTCCAACTTGGGAAACTTTCCAAGAATTGTCACTTACACTCTTGTGACACATTATTGTTCGGTAAATAGTTGAGACAAGTAGGAGCTGATTGCTAGAATTATAGCTGAGTTGAACAACTTCATACTTCTCATTTAGAATTTCTATGGATTTGCTCAGATGCTGAATAGGGGGAAATTTATGATGTCTGTGAAACTTACATGCGAAGAATAACAACAAAACAAGGCTCTAAAAAAATTAACCCACCATGTAATAATCAATTTCAGTGAGAACGACTACACCATTTTGATCCCCACTGAACAACTTCATACCATTTGGACTCCATTCAACAGCTGATATTGGTGTTGAATGTAAATCTCCAACTGTGTATCGCTCTATCTGAAAACAACACATGACAATATAAAAACCTGTTATTGGTACAAAAATTGCCATCATTCAGGTTCGTTACCTGTTTTTTGGCATTTGTCTTAAAAACATCAGGAATGTCACTTGGAGAAACTTTGGGTACTAAAAACACGGTAACAACTCCAATACTAGTTCCTGCTGCAATCATATAGTCCACAGTGGAAACCACAGCAATACATGTAATGGCACAAATAGTGTTCTGAAATTCAAGTAATTATGAATCATCGTATCTTTTTCATTCTAATCCAATTATTACAGGAGACAGGAAACCATGAATACCTCACATCGCAGCCTTTGAAGCTCATTGGTTCGTCGATCATACCAATAAACAAGTCCATGATTGGTGCCAATGGCTAAAAAGTCTGGCAATGCTGCAATACAGGTGAGATTTAGGTCTCCGGTAAATAACCCTCTTTGGGCTTTGGGTGGGATTTGGCCAAGGAGATTTGATAGTGGAGCCCACTCACGCAGTATGCCATCGTCTTCAGTAGACGGATCAACCATCATGATCCACTCATCAGAAATCAACAGATGCTTACTAGAAAATTAATAAAAACAAATTTGTTATTGACAGCGACACATGCCTGAAAGCCAGAAAAATGACATGAAAGTAAACCATTCAGAAATTAATTTTTAATTAAAGAAATGCAACATGACAGGAGAGACAGAAAAGCTACATCACAGTGAATAGTAGCGTTCACCTTCATGACATTTCTCTTGTCAATGGACTTTTACAGAGGTTATCACACAGATGATGAAACGGACACGGACAGCGCTCAACCACTAAGAGCAAACAGGAAATTTTCAAAAAAAGTTGATTGAATTGAGAAGTTGTTAACATCTAAAAACTACGTAACCAAGCAAAAATGTACAATTTTGACACTGCATCTGTTCTTTATTTTGATTATTCTGCACCTGCTTCCCCTCCCTCCACTCCACTGCCCCCACTCATCCCCCTTGCCTTCCCCTCCCACCGTACGAAGCTCGATATATCGAAGTGTGACGTAAAGCTGATTACGCGGGAAAAAGGGCCCCAACATTAAATATGAACATTCGTCCCTGAACCAACAATATCCATGATAAAGATTGAAAATAAAATCCAAATTATCTGAATTAGTGAAATAATGACAACTGAAGGCCCGCAAGAACGAGTGGCGGTGACGGGAAAACCGAGGAAGGGGGTTATGGTTACTTCGATAGCTATCGATGGGACGCAACCGAGGACAAAGCAGTTTCTGAAAGCATACGTTACAAATGGAGGCTGCTGATGCCGTTTCAGTCAGTAGAAATTGGGTTATGTTTCGGTGTTTAAAAGTTTCGTAAGCTTGTGTTCGTTTATCTGATAGGTGACATGAAGTTCAGGTAATCATTTATGCTGTATTTTTGCGTAACTCAAACTCTCTTTTTACCGCTGAATGAAGACGGACCTTGCCACCGTCAGCTTGGCTTGGTGTTCTGCGGTAGCTTGGCCTATGCTATGCTAAGCCTAGCGGGCGAAGCGCTCGGCTTCCATTTTATCTGTTTCGTTCCCCGCTAGAATATATCTAAGGAGGTGTTTGGTCGCTGCTGTAGCTGCCTGCTTAAAGACTTCTGTAGTGATGGCAAATGCTATTTTACGGTATTTGATATGTTTTATTTTTATTGGGTGGGGTTATGTTAATCTTCAAGGACCGTATAACCTACGGCAATTACCAGCGAAACCCAAGCGTCTCGCTCTGTTGCGCGGAATGCCTGCTCCCGTGACAAAATCAGACTCGAATGACTTATGTTCCTGTCGTTTTTCGCCTTTTCTCGCTTTAGTTTTGAAGCCGAGCTTTGGTTTAACCTCAATTTTGGAAATAAACATAACCCTTTTCGTATGTTTACCAATATGCGTCTTTCCTGAATGCGAAGTCTCAATATCGGCCATTATCTTGGCAATGGCCTTCTTTTAATGGCATCTGTCATGCAAGGCTTACATTATTATTATTATTTATTTTTTTTGCATCATTCTAGTTTTATTTTCTCTCTTGTCTTCTGCTAAATGGGTTATTATTTATTTTTTTTTTTTACATAAGTGACATTTATCTGCCATTTGCATATGCTTCTCTTACTTTCACTGGGGGAGGGATTAGTTCAACCTGCAGCCCTACGTACAATTTTCTTTCAATATTGTGCCCTTTGAATATTTTTATTCTGCTATATCAATTATGTTGTACTGTGAAAACATCCATTATTTAAAAAATGTTTTATTTAGTTGATGGTTTTATTTTCTTTTTGCAGGTAAAATTCATCTGTAGTTCAAAATATTCTTTATTGAACACAAATGATGGCTGACTCGGCTGAAACTGAGCCTCAGTGGACCGTGAGTTGGGTGACGGAGGATGATGATGAGGAGGAGGAAGAAGAGGCTGTTCCTGGTGCGTCAGGAGTTGAAGGAGAAGTCATCTTTGGTGTCACATCAGATTGCGTTCAGCTACCTCAAGATCAAGTTGTTGTGACGTCTGCAGGGTTGACTGCTCTAGCAGGACTCAAACCCTCCCCAGTCTTCTTGGACGATGCTCACCATGAAGTAGTTGTTGGTGGAGATGTAAGTCTCTTCAATGTATGTCCTCCACTTTTTTTTCTTTTCTCTTTTCTATTTGTTGGATCCATCTTGCAACTCCTGTTCCTAATTGTGCACTTTGATAAGACACTTATTACTATGAAAAGCTTGATGATAATTGATACATAAGTAGCTACCTATTTATTTCTGAGATAAATTTTACTGAATCTTACATAATTTGTTGTTCAAGATATTAGACCTAATCTCTTGCACTTGTATTGGTGAACAGTGAGCATACGAGATGTAAAGTGTTATTCTTGCTATTCAGATCCAATGAGTATTGCTCCAGTTATTTGTGTTTTTGAGCTAGTTTTTATTATTGTTTTTCTTTTCTCCTTGAGTTTCAGGTTATTACTGGTGGAGACATTGTAAGTGGAGAACAAGTAATTGAAGGCGATCACATAGTAACAGATGGCGAAGTTATTTCTGGGGGTGACATTATGTCAGGTGATGATGTAATTACTGAGGATGTTATTACTGAAAGTGAAATTATGACTGGAGAAGAAGTAATCGCTGGAGGTGAACTGGTTGATGGAGAAACAGTTGTGGACTCATCTGGAGGGCAGTACCAGTACCAAGACCCTGAGCTATTCGGAGTTCAAGTTATTGAAGAAGAAGTCATTAGTGAAGCCTGGGAAACTGGCCAAGCTGGTCATGATGGTCAAGTAAGTTTCTTGTAGGACTCTAGTGTCTTGGAATCATTTGTTCACTGGCCTTTGACAATTGTTTGACAATTTTGTTTTGCAGGTCCTGGTCTCTACAGTTGCTCAATCTGAATGGGGTGATGCTGGAACTGAAGATGACATGCTTGTGCCTCTTCCTCAAGACCAGCAGACAGGTGCCAGCCAAGTTAGGCCATATCCCTGTGACTTCTGCTCTCGACGCTTCTCTAAAAAGGCTAATCTCATGAATCATATGGTTGCTCATCAAGTGGAGCGTCCTTATGGATGTAACCTGTGTGGCGCTCGCTATCGCCGTAAATGTGACTTGCACAATCACCTCAAGGTAAAGGGCTCCTCCCGTACTCTGTGTACTCATTATATTTGCTTGTGAACTTAAAATGAATCTGTTATCATGTGCTTTCAGATACATGCATATGCTCCAGAAGCAACAGAACAACAAGAGGAGGAGGGAAGAAGATGACCCTCTGTCTTCTCCACGGAGACTAGATGTTCGAATGGATGGCAGGCAGAAGCAGGGGCCAGCACAGAAACGCAGACGAGCATCAGAAAGCTTCAGTGAGCCTGTCGAGGCCAGAGTGAAGAAGAAGCCTGGCAGGAAACCTGGTAAACCCAAAGGTGCTGCTGGTCCTGGTCGCAAGAAATTGCTCCCAGCTGAGAGACAGCCACGTTCGTCATATGTAGATGAAGATATGCGCCTCATGACAGAATTAGCTTCTCGTGGTGGAGGTGAGACCTCAAACGGCTATTATGTAAATGGGGCAGTTGAAGATCAGAAACCTCCAGAGCCTTTGCCTCCCAACTGGCCTGTTAAAGATCCGAGTCGTCCGTATGTTTGTCAACATTGTGGAATAGGATTTGCTCGTGCTAAGGCTCTTGGATCTCATGCAAGGTAACAGAAATTGACTTGAGGATTAGTACTTTCTTTTAACATTTCTGCTTTCAAATGGTTTGTCTCATCGAAATTGCATTTGTTTTCAGAGTTCATGCTGGTGATAGCCCCTTTGAATGTTCGTCTTGCGGGGAAATGTTCTGGGATGTCCATCTACTTCGAGAACACACAAGGTTAAAACATCCTGGCGGTGGTGTCAAAGTTGAACGTGAAGAAGAAGAGGAAGAGGTTACTGACCGGCCATACACAGGAGATGAGAGATTTGGAAATTTCCGTTGTCAAACTTGTGGCCTTGAATTCCATCGGCAGGATCTACTTAAAAAGCATGCTAGGTACGTTATCATTTTCTGATGATCGTCCATGTATCTAATAAGTTTCTAAGGAGTATTTTCATGCCATCTTCTCTTATCATCGCTTTTCCAGGTTGCACATGAAGATGGAAATGGGCCCTCTTGAACCTGAAGTAGAAAGTGGGTCTGGTCGTGTTTACTCATGTGGTGTTTGTGGCCAATCATACAGTTCAAGAAGAGCACTTCTCGCTCACACAGAGTCTCACTCTCGGTATCAGCCACATCGCTGCATGTTATGTGGCCAGGGTTTCCCCGATGATCAGTTAGTAGCTGCCCATGTCCGAGAACGCCATGCTGGTGCTATACCCGCTAATGCTTGCCAGTTGTGCGGTAAAACATGCAAAGATCGACGTGCTTTGCAGAAACATTCTTGGGTTCATTCATCAGAACGATCCTACTCTTGTCCTAAATGTGACAAGCGTTTTCACTCAAGAGCTAGACTTCGCAGGTACACATCATAACATGAATTAATATTATATTGATTAATCAATTAATATGTTATTTATGTTATCTAATGGGTGTCATTCTTACCTGTTTTTTAAGGCATATGGTTTCACATCGTGAGCGAGTTCTCACCTGTGCTGAATGTGGTGCGACCTTCCCTGACGGCCGTTCTCTAGTGAACCATCGTTTAGCAGTGCATAGCCAACGAGATGCGGCAGGTCGTTTGTTCCAGTGTCGCGATTGTGGCAAAACATTTGGGTCCCGTAGCAGTCAGCAAATTCATATCCGGATCCACACTGGAGAGCGTCCGTATGCCTGCCGATTCTGTTGGAAGGCCTTTGCTGATGGTGGAACACTCCGCAAACATGAACGAATACATACTGGTGAAAAACCTTATGCTTGCCCCATCTGTCCCAGGGCTTTCAATCAAAGAGTAAGTTTACTGTTCAAAATGCATATTGGTTGCTTTGTTTGAAGACGTTTTACTTAATTCATAGTTTGATCTACTTACAGGTTGTACTAAGAGAACACATTCGTGCACACCACTCTGGACCTGATCCTAAGCACTGTGCTGGTGGTGGTGGGTATGTGTGCAAGGTATGTGGAATGGCCCTCATTACCTCAGAGGACCTGTGCTTGCACTTGGTGAAGCACTCAGATGAAAATACTGCACGACACCGCAAGCCAGCTTTAGCACCACGCAAGTACAAACGGCGCCGCAGGCTGAAGCCCCATGAGATGGAGTATGGGAATGAAGACTCGCCTGATAATGAATCAGATTCAGATGCGGGTGTTGTCAGAAAAGCTAGTAAGCCGCAACCAGACTACGATACCGTAGCCAGAACCTTTGATGCTGCGTTGGACACGATCAATTCGATGGTAGGGCGAACCAAGGTCAAAAAGAAGCGCAAAATGAAACACACAGGACCTGCTTTGGACGAGAACGAACCAGGTTCAAGTATGGTTGACTCAGGCCTCCTCAGCCCTCCTAGGCTGGAGGATAATGGAATGAGGCCACCAGGGGGCGCCATTCGGATTAGACCAAGAATAAAGAATGTGTCTGCTGCACAGCGCACACCAGCAAGGCCTCCCAAAGCGACCAAGCTGTCACCGCCCCCGGTGTCTCCTCACCCTGTGCCCATGGAGGATGAGCTGCTGTTGTCTCCTCAACCACCACCAGGCCCACCCTCTACTGAAGATCCATTAAAAATCAGGAAAGGACCCAGAACCAAGAATGTCAATTACCATCATGAAAAGAAGCCGCAGAAACCTCCACCAGCTAAATTCCCTAAAGAGCCAAAGACCCCTAAAGTTCGCGGGCGAAAGCCTATTCGAAAGCCTAAATTCCTTACTCAAAATGGAATGCAAGAGAAAAAAGCAGCTGCTAGTGCTGAACCCACTACTGTATTTGTTGAGAGTGTAAAGGTTGAACCTGTCGCTCAGGTGAAGGAAGAGGTAAGGGAGGAGTTTAAGTGTGAAATTTGTGGAGAAATCTTTTACACCAGGCCAGAGCTTCTGTTTCATGTTTCAATTCACATTTAATGCCTCAGTGAAAAGAAAGAATAGAGAAATATTTTCATCCTGTTGTAGTTGTGAAATTTTCTTTCCTATATTACCTTATTGCATTGTTTTCATTTCTTGTACAGATTGGATCTGTAAATTAATATCAAAGAGCAAAGAGAGTGGTTTTCTTAGTTTTACTTCATGGAGTTTTAACTTTGAAGTTCTATTCACTTGTCTGACTTGTCTCCTTACAAGTATTTTTGTAAGTGGCCTTGGAACTTCCGAGTGGTGTTGTGAAGTTGTTAGTACAGACATTCCTTTCGTCAAGTCACTTATGGCTCTCCAATATTGTGAACCCTGTCCATGCATGTGTGTGTTGGTGTGTTTGTTTGTTTGCGCATATGTGTGTATGAGAGATTTTCTGTGTATGTAGAAGTGTGTTAGTACAACTTTCAAGTGTTGCTGTAAATTTTGAAGAAGTGGAATCAAGGAATTGCTGGTATCAATCAGTTCAGTACCTGCATCTCATTACCTTGTAATATCTTCTACCTTATATTTTATTTATATTAGGCCATGGTTGTTAATCTTACTGTTGTGTAAATACAATTATCAAGATTTGTAGTTGATGCTTTGAAGGTGAACATAGCTTAGCTTACACTGACCCATTAGTGCTGCTTTTGACATGTACACTACACTTGCATAAAAAAAAAAGCACTTCAACAGTAGTCTGTAGGTTTTATTGGAACTCGATCCATCTATATATCTTGTTGGATCTCATTGATTTACTCACTTGTTCTTGTAGAGATGTGTTTCGGAGAGAACCAACCACTTCTTTAGCACTGTGTCTGGTCACGTTTTGTGTTGCTTATAATTTATTAGTTCATGTGTGTTGCAAGTGTGTAGTAAGGGTAAAAAAAATTAATTAGGTAAGCAACAATGTAAATATTGCAGTTTACTTTCTGTAAGTACAATTTCTAGCTTAGCTTTGTACAGATCATTATTCTTTACATATGAAGTTACTTTTCACCTTCATTAGTTTCCATTGTTCTTTCATGCTATTTAGACAGCAGAACTAGACTTTCACAAGTTTACTCTGTGCCTCATTTTTTATCAAGCAGCATAGATTTGTATATGTTCATGTCAAGTTGCACGTGAATTTTTTTTTTCATGGATGCTTCTGAAAATTTGTTGTGTCTGTGGGTAGACACATGGTTAGTACCCATCTTCTAGATTGCTGTCATTGGCATCCAATTTGCATACAGTTTCATTTGGGTGTGTTTTCTGTTCACTGTCTTCAAATCATAAACTTGTAGATGAATGAAAATTTAATATTATTACTATGGATAGTCCATGGTGTTTGAGTTGTTGTAAAATTACATATTTAAAAGTTGTATAAGAAGGTAGAAAACCTAGTGGCAATGAGTTGTGTTTTTACATCCTTTATTCTATCTCTATCCTTGTTTGAATTATGGTCAGAAACTTTTATAACTGTGGTCAAGTCATAGACTTTGGTTGGCAATTACTTAATGCCTCTTATATGAAGGTGTATTACACTGTGACCAGTGCTAAATGCTGTAATGCCACAGTATACCTTTAGCTTGCAGATTGTCTTATTAACAATAAAAGTGCTAATTCAATTTTGTGTGCGATGTTTAGCCAACGCTATTTTCCTTTAACTACCTTATCTGTGAAAAACCAGGACACCTGGTAAAACAAAACGGAAAGGAAGCCTCCAAAAGGTATATAATGGAGACCCTCACTGCGGTGACTAAGGCTTGGATTCACAATAGTAACACATAATTTTTATCATTATAGTTTTTATTACAAACATTTAAAAGATACATACATAACTATGACATAGAACAATGATAAAAATCATTTTACAGATTGTTCTGTACATTTTTGAAGGTAAAGTAAGATTATGTAAATCGCAAATTATCTTTGGTATGGACTAGCAGTCAGTAGGTCTAAAGTAATTTGTTGATCAAATGTCACTGGCTTAAACAATTCAAAGCGCTTGAATATAGTGATAGATGTTCATCATTGAAGATAAGACACAATAGCATTACACATTTTGTCCATTATTCATGCTACCAAGAACCTGAAGTGGCTAAGTGTGGAAAGTTAAACTATCCAACAGCACAGATAAAAATAGAGAGAGAACTTTATTTTTCTACGGTTCATGACAACGAAATTAATACATACACAAAATAAATTTCTATAAAAAACACTGCAAAAAGGTAACTTCATATTTCTTTTTTTTTTCAAAGAAAATAATGCTTATGAGTAAGTTAGATTTACTATGAGAACTTATAATTAAACATTTAAATTAAAACAACTACACACAATAAAACTTAAATAATGCTGATAAAACACTAGTAATTAATGGTGATAAGCTATCTTTGGGAAAGGAAAGTAGAATGTGTCAATGAAAGAAGTGCAGTGGTATGCACATCTGCAATTACTGCATACATCAACCTCATACATTTGAAAACATGGTAAATTACTTTTCAAAATTGAATTGTCTCCTTGCAACAATTGTTGCAAAGAATTTCCAAAAATTTCATTTACAAGCAGTGTTTCTGTCTTTGTCATGACTTTTACTTCAAGTGAAAAGTTGGGAGTGCCATACCAAAAAGAAACCAACATCACGAAGCACCAACTTGAATCAATATCGACCTCAATATACTCCTGGATTGGGGGCCTTTGTCAAAGTCATTATTGACAATTAGTTATTAACAAGCGCATTTATCTATACTTGCCCACGAACTAGAAGCCCCAAACAATTATTACACAAGGCAAGAATGATGTGGGAAGTGGGGTCTACCTCTAAAACTTTCACTCAGGTACTTAGGTGTAGCCTTTAGGACATCAAAAATACAATTTTATGCCTGAAAGGAACATGCAGAGAAATCAAAGCCGTGACTGTGTGAACTGTCAGCCTCGGCGAGAACTCCTCATTGATTTGCTTCTGAGAGTTGCCCAACACTCTTGTATCATTATATTTAAAGTTTTTAAAAATGCCAAGAGCTTCTGAAAAGAAATAAAAATTGAACACCATTAGTAAAAGAAAGTTAATGAGCCACTTCCACAAAGTTCCTTCCAAAATTAAATTATTTGAACTTCTTACCTGGGAATCATATATAAAAGTAGTTTTCATAGTCTGCAAATGGAGATGAAGTTGACGGTGCAGTGGAAGACAGGGGCAACATCCCTCTACTATTGAGGGGGGTTGAGCTAGGTATAGATGCAAGTTCTGGGCTCCATGGTGTTTGCTGTAAACAAAATAAGTGAGCATTAAAGACACTGGGCAGTAATTTATTTAAAAACCTTGGCAGGGAATGAGGCATAGAAGCCTACTTCAACATACCTTTCCCCGTCGGATTCTGTAATCTGTGTTTCTGCGTACTAGAAAGTGAAGCTGGTGCTGTGGTAACCAAGCCTGTTGTACACGCAGAGGATGGTCATCAGGGTGAAGTTTGCGCTGGTACTCTTGAGAGCTGTTCACTTCGTAAAGTGAGAACTGCTCTACTCGCTCCTTGCTGTTGTAGCAATTCAGCAAAATCTGAAGCAGCTCATCTACTGTAGTCCGCTCCGAGATCAATAGGCTTTTGTACTGGGACTGCAACAGAAAAACATGAATGAGATTTTGAATTTTAAAAAAAATGACGGATGACCATCGACACAACAGTACTGAACTCACCCCGGGCATCACTGCACTATCGTAGATTTTGACTAAACCACCACGTCTTGTCTGGAGAGCAAACCTGCGTTAAAAGGAGAAGTGCATTAGTTCCAAACAAAAAACAAAAAATCAAACGCATGTTCTCCAAAAGGACAACAATGTCCATAGGTTTCTAAATGGCTGATAAGAGTTTCCCCGGTGATGAAGTTGTCTCAAAGTAACATCAGCCAGCAAGTTTTGGCATTCATCTGGGATCAACTAATATGGCGTACCTGGAGTCTCCAGTGGGGTGGCACGCCTGCAGGGCGGCGGGCCTGGCCTCCTCGTCCAGCACCAGCATGGTGCGCACGCCCGCCCTGCGCACCGTCACCTCCATCGTGAGGAAGAACAGGTTGGGGTCGCGGTGCCGCATCCGGTACTTGGACAGCAGGGCCTCCACCACCTCGCGGCACGTCGTCTGGAACGTGATGCCCAGCGTCTTGTACTCGATGTCGGGCCGCAGGCAGCGCGCGTACACCTTCACCGTCGTCGTCTGCGGGCAGAGGAAGGACGAACAGGGCTGTCAGTAGTGGTCTCGGGATCTCAACCCGAAAGAGGAAAAGGCGATTATTGGTCGCGACACAGCGGTCCCGCGCGCGCGCGCGCCTGGACTTCCCCATGCGCTTTGCATGTGCCGCCCCGGCGCCCTGGCTGCGCTCTGTTGCGCTCCTTCTCCCTCGCATTCGTGGGGCGTGCCGTGCAGGTGCGAGAGAGACAGAGCGACGGAAGCACTGGCCGCAATCATCCTCCTGGGTACTCTCGTGACGACCGGATCAACACACACGCCCTTGCCTCATCCCCTTGGATGACCATGACCAGCGCGGCACTCGCGGCCCTGGCTGCCCGCCGGCGGCTTGCCAGCGGTGTCAGCGCTCGGGGGTAATTTGAAATACCTCCTCACCAGTTTTATTATGAGTCCCCCTCCCCTTCCTCTCATTATTCACCTCTCCTTTTGAATGGCCGCGGTGCCCCCTCCACCCCTTTCTAAACAAACAATCACAGACAGACCTGTCTGATGAGTGGCTCGGAATGCCTGCCGCCTCCCGGTCGGCCGGTCGGTCTCGACGCCTCGTGGGCTTTGGGCCCTTTGGCTTTAAGCCCTTTGGGCCTTCGGCCGGCCAAACCGCAAGGCCAAGGCCAGCGCACCGGAGGCAGCCTTTGCTGCCTCGGACGCGTCCGTGGGTAACGCACCGCCGCGGCATGCAGCATGGCGCCGCCACGCCCCGCCACGCCCCGCCACGCCCCGCCACGCCCCGCCACGCCCCGCGCCGTCTGGCCCGCGGTGCGAGCGGTGCGCGGTGGCAGTACCGCGTCTGCGTTCCCAGGCCGCCACACAGCCCTCCCTCCACTCCGCCCGCCACGCTGTCAAGTCGCGCGCACTTCGGACGCGTTTGGGCCCCAGAGCGCGTCAAACCAGCCACACTCGTTACCGTATTGTTTGTTTTGGACGGCCGGGCCAAATGGCGGAGCCGCTGCATGACGCAGCACCCCCCCCCCCACACACACACACTCAGTCATGCAAATTAACGCAAAAAAAAAAAACAAGTGTAAATTGTATTGTGTAACTCGATGTAAGTCACCGTACTTCCGGTGGCCAGCCCAGCCCGGCCGCGCCGCCCCTGCAGCGCCTTCGGTTGACGGCGATGCCGAAGCCAAGGCGCGGCGGGGTGGGGCGGGGCGGGGCGGGGCGGGGCGGGGCTGCCGAGGAAGAGGTGTGCCTGCCTAATGGGCCGTGGAAACGAACAAAACGGGGCGGAAGAGAAGGGACGGCAAGGGAGAGGGGAGGGACAGAGGGAAAGCCCAGCCGGCACGAAGGGTTTCCCGAAGGAAGGGCGGGCCCGGCGGGGAGGGGCGGCAGCAGGCGGCAGTGGACATCCGCACGGCGGCAGTCAGTACTGGGCGATGGCGAAACCCGATATAGGCGCACCGCCGCGTTCCCGAGACCGCCAACGGCCAATGCCGAGGCTCGCGCACGGCGGCGTGCCCCCCGCGCGCCGCGCACTCGGCAGGGCGAAACAAAGCCCGTCAACCCCCGTCTGATAATGGGCAGGGCACGACAGGAAGCCGCGCCACGCAGAGCGCTGCTTCAAGGTTTTGTCGAACTCCAGTCACGCGCCGCGTCCTTCCAGCCGCCTCCAGGACTGGAGTCCAGGACTGGAGTCCAGGACTCTAGGGGCAGCCGGCCGGGCGACGAAAACGGCCCTCGGAATCAGTCTGCTGATGCACGCGGACGACGGGGCCGGCCGGGCCGCCGCGATGCTCGCCCGTGAATACAATAGCCGCACGTGGCTACACGTGGCCCGGCGCACAGCACTCCACTCATGCAGATGAGCCTTCACACCTTGGGAGTGCGTAGTACGCCCCACGGCGGGACGCCGTAAAGCAGCGAGAGAGAGAGAGAGAGAGAGAGAGAGAGAGAGAGAGAGAGAGAGAGAGAGAGAGAGAGAGAGAGAGAGAGAGAGAGAGAGAGAGAGAGAGAGAGAGAGAGAGAGAGAGAGAGAGAGCAGAGCGAAACGAGTGGCACGCAACGGTGGCCCACCCCCACGGACGTGCATCGCACCGCGGCGCAGCAGGCAGGTGCGCCAACCGCGCACGCGTCATTACACGTGTAAATACCTAAATACCTGCTCGACCGGCGGGTGGAGCAGTGACGCCACCTTGACATCAAAGTGCGCTGCTGCACGCAATTAAGGCCTTTGTCTGTCTGTCTGCCTGTCGTTGGTCTTGGAGAAAGCAGAGGCCGACCTCTACGCCGCAAACGGGTGACCAGACACGCCGCGATCTCAACCCTGTCTGGAATCACACCAATCAGCCACACGGCAGCCGGCACCAGCAGCGACCATCCAACCGGCAAAACGACGCTCGTGCCCTCCATGCAATCGCAGAGACAGACAACAGGGGAAGAAACGACAATCAACCACCTGTACTGCAGAAAAAAAATCAATTTAACCTGAGCTGGCCTCACACCTGGAGTCCTGGACGCCGGGCCGCAGCACGCGCGCAGCCGGAAGGACCCCAGATTGGCGGCTCGTCGCTCCGTCTCTCTCGCACTCGCGTCCTGCTGCGTATCCAGGCGGATCAACCAACAGCACGCACCACCCTGCCCCCACCTGGCCCTCCTGACCCGCAGCAGCTTCTTGAGCCCCGTGACGGCAGGCCGTCGCACCCGCAGCTGTTGTTTAGGCCCTGCACTGGTAATCAGGGTGGCATTAGTGACGGCACAGGTGGGCCGCACCGCCGCACCGCTGTCTCGCACACGGCGCAGCACCGCGGCAGCATCGCGGCAGCGCAGGGTTAACGAGGGGTTGCGCGGCACGGCGCGTGCTCCAACACGTGCAGCACTTCAGCGCCCGGATGCACCAGGATGCACCCACCGACCGCCGCGCTTTGTGCAATGAATGCACATCCGGTGGTGCTGCTCGATCCCCATCGGTCGATCCGTCCGTCCGTCCGTCTGTCTGTCTGTCACGGCGGTCCCGGGTTCGACTCCCACCGCTTCCGACGTTTTGCCCAGGCTCCGCTTTGCCCCGTGGAGGAGGAGCGGCTGGGAAACTGGCCGATACCATCAAGGAATGTTTCCGAGAGCACGCATGTGATGACCACTGTGGGGCCGTGCGGGGCCGCGTCCGGCATGCACCGTACCGGGGCACCTACGGGGCACCGGGACCCTCGAGGGGGGCGAGGGCGAGCACCGCCCCGAGCGCACCACCACTCCCTCAGCCCCGGCCATAAATTTTCATCGGAAAATAATTGGGCCGGTTGCCACGGCGACACTCGCGTGCCTTCGCCTTCATACTCGTGGGACAGGCATGCCCCGCGACCGCGACGCCCGGCCGCCGCCCCGCCCGCCGCCCCGCCCGCCGCGGCCAACAGTGCCACAGCAACGACAGCTATACGGCGCGCAGTGATAATGATGGCGAGCGTAATTGTTTGGTACTCTACGGGGGGAGAGGGGGGCGGGGTCGAACGAGAGCGCGCGGCGGATGGAAACCGTAAAACGACTGGCTACTCCTGCGTCCGCGCTGCTTTTCGTCACTTCCCGTCGACATAGTGGCGTTTGCCGAGCGATATCCGCTACACAAGGCGGCCACATCCCGGATCTGGAAATCTCCAGTTTTCCAGTGGAGAGGCTTTGGCCGCTCGGAGGGGTGAGGCGTCGGTATCACGTACGTTAGCGCCCCGCTACGAAGGCCCGTCTTTGATTACCGCGGCCCCGCCGCCTCCAGAGCCTCGCCCCCGCCCCCCAGGCCCCCACGTCTCAGCAGGACGTCAAACCATGGACGCGGCACGCCGCCGGCGCGGCCATGAGCGTTCCCATGGCGACCGAACCCGCGGCCGGCAACGGGCGCCGGCGCCGCGCCCGGCCGCAGTGCGTCGTCGTCCAGAGTCTGGTCGTCGGGCCGCTCGGCCGCTCCAAGCAGTGCGTCGCCGCGGCCCACGCGGCTCGCCAAGTCCGGAGGGGCCGACCGCGCCCAGGCAGCTCTGACAGCCTAGGCCAGGCCTAGGCCGAGCTAGACAGCCCCGCCCCATTGTTCTCTGCCGAGATGATCCCTTTCAATGGCAGACCGGGCGGACCGGGCGGCAGACCAATATCCATCGGCCGGTCACATCAAGGCGAGATCCAACACACCACATGGTGATGGCGCGGGGCGTGGCGGCCGCGGGCAATCCCCCGAAACGTGAGCACGGCGTCCAGAGCCTGCAGGACCGACTGCAGTAGAGGGCTGCGTCCGCGTCGACGGGCGGCAAGGACAGCCGAGCCCTCCCCGCGGAGGCAGCCCGATCGGCCGTCGCCCCGCCGCGCCCTGCCGAACCACGCCACCCGCGCACGCACGCACGACGCTCGCCGAGGACAACAAGGGCCTAACTCCAGTCACGCGTGATCGTGCGGCCGAACCGCCGGGCCACGACTAGCTGCGTCGAAAAGCGCATCCGCATTCGCACTTCAGGCGACTCAGTCAGTCTCTCTAACTCGTGGGGGAGACACTCAGCGTCTCTCGCGCAGACTGGAGAGACACCCGACGCGTCTCTCTGCACCGCGGACACGGGGCACGGGGGCTCCACCCACGCCCAGCGACGCAAGCCGACGCAATAGGTCACCAAGTGCATATGCTGCATGTGACAACGACTGCCAGTAACATACGGGCCGTCACCGCCGCAGCGCCGCGGCCTGTTGTTGTTGTTGTAGTTGTTGTTTCTGACTGACGCGTCGCCACTAATGCGTCCACGCGGCCACGTCAAACAACAATGCAGCCGCCAGCTAGAGGGAGCAGTGACTCCATTCTAGGACAGGAAAATTAATTACGTACTGTGCGAAGGTGCGTGGGTTAAAATACCGGCCCTTTCGATTCTCCTCCCAGTACCCAGCGTCGTGTTATTGCGAACCGGACCCTGTGTCCTTGCACTGGGCGCGACCGGCGTGGCGTGGCGAGGCGGGGTGGGGCGGGGCGGGGCGCCTTTTGTGCTCCGGCACCGCGGAAAGGTGTGGCGGCTGGGCGCGATATCCGCGTGGCGTTCGCTGGAACGCCACGCCGCTTTAGCCAGGCTGATTCCGAGAGTCGTTTTCGTCGCTCTGTCCCCCTCGCACTTGGTCGGTGCGAGAGAGGCAGACGCGGGGCCGCGCTCGGGGCGGTTAGCGGCACACAGTGGGCCGGAAGACCGGTGGAGGCGGTCAAAATCCAGGACGCGTTTTGAGCTCCAGAGTCGCTAAACGGGACTCGAACCAAACGTATGACCCCACCCATGGATAGCTCTCCGAACGAGGAATCTATGGGTGGGGTCACTCGTTCGATTCGAGTCCCATTTAGCGACTCTGGAGCTCAAAACGTGTCAAGAGTATTGGCCGCGTGCGCCGGTCTTCTGGCCCACTGTGCGGCAGCGCCGGGCAGCGCGCACGCGTATCAGCACGCGTCCTGCCGCACCGCGTCGCCGTGGCGTCGCCGAGCACGGCAGGACGGCAGGGCCGCGACCACGCCTATCGGGCACCGCCAGGGCACCGCCCGCCTGCCAGCACACTCATTCCGAGAGTCGCTCCGTCTCTCTCGCACCGACACGGGACGCCCCATACGAGCGGTTAGCGCCAGTCGCCCTTGGAGCCAGCTCGCCCCGCCGGCCAGCGCCAGCCAGCGCCGAGGGACATGACATCCTGATCACAGCAACAAGTGTATCCGGCTCGGCCGACGCCGCGGACGCCTAACAGCGGCGGCCAGGATCAGCAGGGCGGCGCGGAGCAGCATCACGCTGGAGGCAGGAAGGCCTGCTGCTGGCTAGCGGCGGACACGACAAGGCCCACTGTGCGGCCGCCGCTCGGACCGGCGCCACGCTCCTCGATTCGATTCCATCAAATTGTCACCCAGGCCGTCGGTACACGGCACGACATGCGCGGCCTTGGCATTGGGGCACCGCGCGCTGGTTTTTATTTTCACAGCCACACTTCCGGCGATGCGGTGGCGCGGCGGCGATATTCCGGCCCACTGTACAGTGTGGTGTATCGAGCAATCGAGCTGCGCGGCGAGTGGCTGTGGCTGCGACTCCCACGGCCGAAAAACGATAGGGTGTGGGGTACGCAGTCCGTGTATGTAGTGGGGCGGGTCGAACCACACCACATCCGCATCGCCTCGCTTCAAGGGCAACGCGCAAGGCTCCTCTAGACTGTCACCACTTGCCATGCGACCTTCAGTCGGCCGCCAGTCACACGCGTGTGCGTGCGTGTGTGTGTGTGTGTGTGTGTGTGTGTGCGTGTGTGTGTGTGTGTGTGTGTGTGTGTGTGTGTGTGTGCAGGGTATCGGCATGACAGTCCGGCTTTCGGAAGCGGCTGCTGCTGCCAGGGTGGTGGGAAAGCCAAGCAGCCTGCAGGCACATAGGCGCACACTGCGGTCGGGGGGGCGCCGCGATCCCCGTGCGACCAGATTGTTCCGAAGCATCGTTTCGCCGCTCTGTCTCTCTCGCACTCATGGAGCGTCCCGCAGGGATGCGACGGACAGAGCGACTTGCATCGTGTCCGCGCCAAGGCCGCCGCTCCACCGGCATAGGGGCCTACAACAACGCGGGCACCCGTTTCGAGATGGGGTCCGCCCGGGTCCGCCCGGCCGCGGAACACACGACATGACGCACGACAGGAGAGTCAGTGTGCGTCTAGAAACCCACAGAAAGGACACCAGCACCCTGGTTTGGCGAACCGCACGAACCTTGAAACCGCCACGACGGCAGCCTGACGGCAGCCTGACGGCAGCCTGACGGAGCCGGGCGTCGCCCCGTCCTCGTCATTGGTGGCGAAACTTGTCTGTTCGGCACTGACCGACAGACAGGTGAGGTGACCGCGCAGCCCCGATCAGATGGCTATCGCCGCACAGTGGGCCGGGGCGGGGGATCCGGCGGGTCAGCGTGCCGTCGGGCACCTGCACCGCGACGCCCAACAAGGCGCCGCCGCGACGCACCCCGCGAGGGCGAGGTCACGTGAGCAGCGGACATGACAAATGGATGGCAGTCCCGATCCCGCCCCCGTCCCGAAAGGATTCGCACTCACACTCACACTCACACACACACACACACAGAGAGAGAGAGAGAGAGAGAGAGAGAGAGAGAGAGAGAGAGAGAGAGAGAGAGAGAGAGAGAGAGAGAGAGAGAGAGAGAGAGAGAGAGAGAGAGAGAGAGAGTAAGCGGCAGCCGCGGCGGCGGATGGGGCCTAAGAGGTGGCAAAGAGTCCGACCCGCCAGGATCTGGATCACGATCGAGATCTAGATCGGCCGCGCCGCCGCGCCACGCCAGGCGGCGGCAGGGCGCCGAGCGGCCGATGAGACCCGATTTGGTCAAGCGATCGGCGTTTGTTTACTTTGAATCACGCACGCACGCACGCCAGGCGAAAAGGGGGAGGGGGCAGTGCCGCCAGGCGCCGCAAAGGACCCTCTCCGTCAAACACCGCGCGCGCTCTGCGAGGCCGCCACTTCCGCCAAAACGCTCCACCAATAACACAGCGTATCCGGGATGCGGGGCAAGCAGTGCATCCACCGTCATCCACGGGCCGAGGAGCAGGAGCAGCAGCAGCAGCACACGGCCCGGCTGCTGACAAGCTGACAGACTCGCACAGGAAGCAGCCCGCCCCGCCCCACCCCGCCCCGCCACGCACCGTCGGACGCCGTGCCAAGACATCCAAAATCCGACGCGCCCTGCGCGCACCGCAGCGTCGAGCAGCAGTCGCGTGTCAAGGAGTCCCGGTGGACAGGCAGCCGGGTCGGCCGCCCCAGCTAGCCCTAGCCGCCACCGCGGAGGGACAGGAACGCTGCCTACGGCCCTCGGGATAATTGCCGCAGCAGCGCGGAGGGGCTCAGGCTGAGCAATGGCCGGCAGGTTGTCACCGCCGTCAGCGCGGCGCAGCGGGACACACCCCAGCGGTCTTTCTCTTTCCGTCGCGATGACCATTTCCCTTTCCCCGTTCTCTTTTCTCGAACCCTTTCGCGTCCCGCACTATGACACGGCGGCTTGGACGAATAGGGCAGTCCGGAATCACACACTCACACAGCGCGGGAGCCGCCCAGCACAAGGAATCCGGATTCTAATCAGGCCATGAGGCACACGCAGACACACGCGCGCGCGGTGTGATCCGGTTTCCCTGACAAGCCACCACGCCGCGCATAGGCCAGCCAGCCAGCGTGTGAGGCCTGCCCTGCCCGTGGCTGTGTCTCCCTCGCGCCCGGCCGGCGTGCCTGGGCGTGCCGCGTGAGTGCGAGAGAGACAGCGCCACGCTGCCCAGCGCTGCCCAGCCCGCTGACCATGGCATGCCACTTCGTCACGCAATCGACTCCCTGATTAGCGCAAAGGCTCACCGTGGCCATACCGCGCCGTGCGACAGATAGGCACTCGCCAATCTGAATCTGAATCAGGACTCGGGATTCCAAGGCGCAGGTGCACACACGCGCGGCAGCGAGAGTGAGCATATTGCGTTCCGTTTCACAACGCTGCACGTCAAACTCATGTATCATCGGTACATGTCACACGCCTGTTCAATTTTTTTTTTTTTTAAATTTTATTTTTTAAAAATCTAGCGGTTAATATTTTAAACAATGTCCGTACAAATTAACCCAAACATTTCCAATGACTTTTCCTCCAGAAAATTTAAATTAAATTGAATTTAATTGAGAAACCGTGAAGTTTGGGGCTCCCTCCAGCGACTCAGACGCAACACAAGACGTGTTGCCCGTGACGGAGGCTGCGTTATCGGCGGCCACGCGGCCAGCAGGCGATAAGGGCCTCCCTATCAGAGAGAGAGAGAGAGAGAGAGAGAGAGAGAGAGAGAGAGAGAGAGAGAGAGAGAGAGAGAGAGAGAGACAGAGAGAGAGAGAGAGAGACAGAGAGAGAGAGAGAGACGCTGAAGTCGGCGAGGTGTCTGATGGCTGGAGACGCCGCCGGCTCCAGCCCCGCTGACGCCGCTGACTCCAGCGTGCCTTCGTGGCGCCCGCTCCCGTTCGTCTGGCTCAGGTCGCGTCATATTCGCTCGTTGGCGCCGCCGTGGAGCCGCGGGTTCGAATACCCGCATGCCTCTGCGCTTTTTCTTCTTCTCGCACAGAATCAGAGCGGAGCAGGGTGGCGCCCGCAGGCCCGCCGTCCCCCGGCAGATCCTCCCCAAGAAGGACCCCCACGTGATCAAGGACCTCGACACCCTCGGCGCGGCAGGTTGCAGGATCGGCCCCCTCGATTTGCAGTGCATTGTGCTGCCGGGGAGGGGGAGGGGGGCTGACAGGTGACTAGCTGCCAGGCAGCGCGCCAAGCCACCAGCCGAGCCAAATGAGTGACACTAATGTTTTGCTTCACGTCATTAACCCACCGCGGAGGGAGGGAGGGAGGGCGTAAACGCCGCGAACTGGCGGCGGGGGCACTCGGGGAGCGTGAACAAACGGACCGACCAACGAATGAATGGCCACGTGAATGAATGAGTGAATGAACCAATGCAGGGATGATGGAAGTGGCCCCAGTTCTTCACAGTGCCTGCGTTGATGTTCCCATCCGTGCGTCTGGGCGCGGACAATGCGGGCTCGGAGGGCCCAAGTGCCTGGCGCCGTGCCGCGCCGCGCGTGCGGGCGTGTGGAGGGGCGGCCCGGCCAGTTAGACTCATGCGCGATTTCCTCACTAAACGTCGGCCAATTAGAGCGCTGCTCTGCCCGGCGGCGCGGACCCTATCCTCCCCCACGTGGCCGTCCACGTGTCTCTGCGGTAGCCGAAGGCCGGAGGGCCCAAAAGGGGCGTCGTGGCGGCGTTGCGCCACCACCCTCGCTGTTGTTGTTGTTGTTGTTGCTGTATGCATGCAGCAATTAGGCCCCGACCCACGATGGCATGCAGTCCATCCACATCGTGTTGGGGATTACGAGACCGCAGACGAATCATCGCAGCCAGCCTGGCGACAACGCCCCACGTCGCCTGCTAGCGTCTCGACACACGATCATTTCAAACAATTTTACTATTACTAATGGGTGTCTCTGTTTCTCAACCCCTTGCGGGGCACACCTGACGTGGACTCAAGCCTCCGGCCGTGGTCCCTAACGGTCCTTCAGCATCCTCTTTGTAGGCTCTCTTCTAGTGCGACCGGTGCACCCGGTGCAGAATGCATGTCCGTGGCGTGCAGTGGGCCGGACGCGCTGCGGTCGCACGGCATGAGGGTCAGGTCTGCGTCCGCGAGAAGGCGGTGCAGTACGGCGCGTAAGACGTGCACAGGGGGCCAGAAGACCGGCGCAGGCGACCAAAACCCTAGACGCCTGCGCCGGTCTTCTGGCCCTCTGCGGCCGGCCGACCCGTCCGACCGGCTCGTTCAAAGCAACGCGTTCAAACATAATGTAAACGGAACGGGACCGCGTCTGTTGCCTCCGTCCCTTCCGTGCAACTTTTTTCCCGCCGAGCGACCGGCAAGGTCACACCATCAGGTTTTACGGCGGCGACCGCTGGGAGCCGCGACGCCAAACGCACCAGAAATGGGGAAATTTAATAAACCGGGCGCCGGCCGACCCTGTTTCTACCCCTTGCATCGCATATCTCTCCCCGTCGGCATAAAGCATACTGCACGCACATTCCACTGCTTGGTCCCCCTTTTTCCCTTCCGCGGAGTGGAATCCCCATTCGCACACTCGCTTCCCACGCACCAGTCACAGTGGCTCGCTGAAACGGTGCGTTCTTTGAGTCAGTTTTGCCTCGATGAATCAGAATCGCAAAAGAAAAAAAACATTGAAAAAAAAAAAAACCGAGGAGTTTCACAACACTTAGATCGTACTTTTCACTTGGCTTTTGGAAAGGAAAAATTCCTTTGTGATATTTACGACAGGTCTTACGCCAGAGGGGACGTTGCCCCGATGGGCAACACATGTGCAGCTAAAGACAAAACCGTCTCAGTCAGGGCGTGGCGGGGCGTGGCGGGGCGTGGCGGGGCGTGGCGGGGCGTGGCGGGGCGTGGCGTGGCGGGCGCAGCAGCAACTTTTCAACCACCTGCGCCCCGAATCCCTTCCCCCCCCCCCCCGCCCCCCTCCCTTCCCCAACGCAAACGAAGGTAAAGCTAATGAACAGCAAAAAGAATGAACCACCAGCTGCCACACCCAAAGACACCTGGAATTGAGGAAAATTTCAAAGCAGCACATACGCCTCTGACGGAAAATCTTTCGATCCTCTCACTAAAAGCTGAAAGGGGAAGGACCGAAGGACCGTTACGCCTCGAGCGCCACATGTGTCATCTCCGCCGGGCCGCCACTGTCACACGACGTGTCCCACGGGTAGCGGGGGCACAACAACGCAAGCAACAACAACAACAACAACCTTTCACACACATTCACTCACACACACACAGTCAACAACACCAAAAAAAGGATTAAAAATCGTTCATTCATTGCCGGGTTTTCAAGGTTAGCGGCAGGTGAGTGAGTGGCAATGTGGAGCACGTGGATGACGCGGGCCGATCAAACAAGGCGAGCCGCTGTCTGCCGCCCCGCCCCGCCCCGCCCCGCCCCGGCCGCACTTCTACGAAGTACGCGAACCTATTGCGGAGGCAAGGACCTCGGACCTCTAGCCTCTAGGCCATGCATCCACTTGAGCCTAATTTCCAACATATTCCTTTCCCGGCCTGCGCTCCACTTTTAGCGCCAAAACGTGCCGGACCGAACTACCTCTAGTCGATGTCCTTGGGGCGAGGCTGCACTCGTCCTTCCCACACCATCCAGGTGCACGCCGCGCACACGAGGACCACCGCGCAAGCTTACCTGCAAAACAGAAAAAAGGTCCTTTAAGAAACAAAAAAAAAATGAAGGGGACAGAAAGAAAGCGAAGCCACTTCTTTCTCTCCGCTCAGCTCGCGGGAAAAAGGGGGAAAATTGGCACCGGATGGTGGCGAAATACGAAAACAAAACGCGTCTCGCCATCTCCAGTGACAAGTGTCCTTTTAAAAGCTGCAATCCATTCAACGGCGTTCGAGTTTCGCCGTCCGCCGACCCAGCCCTTCCAGTGCAGCCCTTCCCCGGCTTTTCACTCCGCAGCCACTGCAGTTGGTGCGTGAATTGCTGGGATCGGCCGGTCTGTCTCGCACTCACGGGCCGGCCCGCGCCTTGCAGGGGGCGCGGCTGATAGATAGGCAGGAAGCTAATCGTGTGATCCTGGATCACTGATCCGCTGGGCCGGCCGCCGCCGACGCCTCGCCCGGCCAGTGCATCCCACTGGGCAGCTGCATTCCACGACGCCTCCGACGCCTCCACTCCAATTGAGGTCGGTTCGGTTTGAAAGGAAGAAGGATGCCTCTCTGTACTTCCGAACCTCCCGTGCCGCCATACACCCACATACCTCGTTAGGAGGGGCCCGCAGCATCACGAAGGATGGCCCCAAAGCCCCCTCGGCCCCGGGGCCCAAAGGCCCACTGTGATCAAAATCACTCGGCTAACTCCCCCTTGTTTTGACAAAGCCGCTTCGGGGCTGACAAAGGGAGCGTGACTCCTTGGAGCGGCCAGGACCAGGCGGCGAGCGTCCAAAATAGGAGCGTTTAAAAAGAGGGGGGGGGGAGTGTTCAACTCCAACCAGTGGGCCGAGCGGGGCGGCGGTGCGAAAAACGGCCACACCGTTTCTGTGTCACTGCGCGAGATCTACACACTTTGAATGCACTTTTGTTCCAACGCTCGGGAAGAGGGAAAAGAGGTTCACACACACACACACACACACACACACACACACACACACACAAACTCACGCGCGCACGCACGGGATCCGCCGCAGCGCGTGCATAAACACGCAACTCGAAAAATGCGCCGATGTTGTCCAGAGTCCAGAATGGAGATTCCGCTGCCAAGGCCTCGGCCAAGGCCCCATCGAGGAGGACCTGGCGACTCTCGCTCCGGTCGACGGGGGGTCGTCGATTCGACTCTCTAATCGGAATCGCCGTGGCGCTCCCCCCGTGGGGCCGGCCGACGATTAGCGATTCGGGAGGACACGCGTCTGTCCGTGCATGGTTATGTTTCTATTCAATAGGCGAGTCAGAATGTGTCTGCGCTTAATTGGGAGACCATCATTTACCCCGCCTTGAGCGGGCCCAGGGTGAGTAAGTGAGAGAAAGCCCCCGTCGACTTACGCCCCTTTCCGGCCAGCACACACACACACACACACACACACACACACAGTGGGGTGACTCACGGCGCGACGCCCTCCGTCGCGGCGGCCGTCATCGTGTCCCCCGTGTGGGTCCACTAACAGCGGCGTGGCGAGGCGAGCCGGCCAGGCCCATTCATTCCAGAGTCTCCTCCTCGGGCCGAGATAACTCCGAGACAAAGTAGGACGGGGAATGGACACACGAAAGAGAGGAAGGTCCAGGACGGACTCTGGACTTTAATCCGGGCCCTCTCTTCCCGTGGAGCTGACCGGGAATCAAACAGCGCCTGGCTTTGGTCGTGTGATCTGACCACAAAATTCATGTACTCCACCTGTTTGAACACCATTTCCTCTTGTACCCCTTATGCCAAGGCCAAGGCCCTCAGAAAAATCCTGGACTCTAAGGCGATCCATTTTAAGATTTTCAGGGGCGACGACGGCTTCCTTCCCGTGTGCCCCCTCCCCACCCGAAAAGCGCATTTGGCGCCCTGGTCGGCGAGATGGCAGGATGCGCATGGCACCGGATGCGTTCCCTGCATACCGCCACGGGAAGTCTCAAATCTGCCAAAGGAGAGGCGAAAGGCGGAGCGAATGGTACAGCCAGACAACAAACACAGCGGGCACTTTGAAGGCAGCCGGACGCCTGACCCTGGAGCCCTGCCCTGCCTTGCCCCACCCTGCCCTGCCCGGCCGAGCCGCCGAACGAGTAAAATCCGGTGCTAAAGCCGTAGCCGGCCGTGTCCGCGGAGCGACGCCGTCCACAGTTTCCGCACATTTCTATTTTTTTTTTCTCCAGACCGGGAAATACAGTATTTGCTCTGTCTAAAAAAAACAACACACTAACAGCACGGTTTATAGAAGATGATACACACTCATGAACAAAACAGATATAATAGCATAGCTGGTACTCTCTGGCTGCGACGCGCCTGGCGGTGAGTCCGAAGAATATCCGTGAGGGTGTGACATTTTCCGCTCCGCTCGCCTCGCTCGCCTCCCCCGGCCGCTCGCATTGCCCGCCCGCGCTCGCTCGACCTGGGACACGCACGATTTGGCAACGCCGCCGCGCCACCACCCCTCCAACGGCTGGCATTGTTGACGTGGCAACGCGAGCGGCCGGGAGGAGTGGGGGGAAGCGCCGCAGCCGAGGCGGCTAGGCAAACTGGCACTGCTGGCACGACGAGCCGGGACGACTACTGTACAATCTCAACGGCTGGGACACGCACGATTCGGCAACTTCCATTTCTTCAGAACCAACAAAAGCCGTAATAAGTCGAAATGAAAACGGAGTATGAAAGGCCGTTTTCCAGGCGTGTGCCCCGGCGGGCGCCGCGAGGGGCTTTAAACGCTTTAAAGGCCCCAGATTCCGGCGCGCCACCCCCACCACACTGTTGTATCCACATGCTGTTGTCGGCCTGGGAACATTGACCCGTTCCCACCCTTGCACTGCTCCTGGCCCACGGCGGGGCCCACGGCGGGGCCCACGGCGGGGCCCACGGCCGAGCCCGCTCAGCTTCTTCTTGTGCCTTACTCTGTCTGTCCGTCTGTCTCTTCGAGGGCGATCTCCCCCCCCCCTCCAACCCATTTTTTGTGGTCCCTTTTCTCCGTTCGTCCTTGCGCATCGACGGCCACACGGTGGTGCCCACTGTGCCCAGCGAGCGAGCGAGGCGCGCAAGATCTCTAAGTGGCGCTATCTTGCGGCGGGCTTGCGCCATCCGCAAACGCGCAGGACGACAAAGATACATCCTCATTCACCGAGTCGTTCGTGTCGCAACGGCAAAAGGCGCGCTTTTTCCCCGCGCTTCATGACCAACCTTCGTCCATTCATCGTCCTGGAGCAGTGTCGTTGTCGTGCCGCTGCGCTAGGACGGCTGTCCTTGCTCTCCAATCACATAAGACACACACGCGCACACACACACGCACACACAGAGGCTCACCTGACATACTTTGCGGTCCGCGTCGTGAAATTTGACTCTACCGCCCCTGCTCTTCCAAGTGAACACTATGCCTGTGTAGCATATATTCCGGATCCGGTGTCTCCACCCCACTTCTACCGTCTCCACAACCAGCAAGGGCACGGATGGCATTCCTTTCAAAACAAAATCAAGGCATGGAAAAAAAATAAAATCCATATTATTGTTGTTGACCGAAAATTTGCCCCCCCCCCCCTTTTCCTCTCGGTTCCGATACCATCCTGGGGCCCTAAGGGCCGAAGTGCCCCCCTCTTCCGAACCAGCTTGAGGGGAAGGGGAGGGGGGAGGGAAGCTTGGAATGCGCCGCACAAAAACACCCAACTCCAGTGTTCTCTCATCCCATCGGTCATCGTGATCAGCGAGTGCCCCCCCCCTCCCCCCCTCGATCTAGAGAGCGCCGCCCCTCTCGCCTTCACACCTGGCCCATCTCATCTCCATCAGGCCAGGAAGTGACGTGCGTGCGTAGGTAAACACACACACACACACACACACACGCCTAACTTAAATCACGCCTCGATCTTTCATTAGAGGTATTAGCGCACAGGTGTCGGTCGGCCGGGGAGGGGCAGTATGCGTTTAAAAGTGTTTAAAACGGTGGCGTTGCCGAGGCCCCCTCCGGGCCCACTGTGACGCGGTGGGGTCGGGGGCGTGATGCAGCAGCAGCTGACGTGTTATGATCGGCACCTGCTGCTCACTGCCCCGCGCTCACGGCGGCGATTAGGTCGATCGGTTCGATAGGTCGATCGGCAGTGTGCTGCCCACGACAAGCGAGGCTGGGGCACGCAGGGCCGAGGGTGACCCGGTACTTTTAGTTAATCTCTTTACGGAGGGCGGTGCGACGGTAACAAACAAGGTGTGTGTGGAGAGGGGGAGAGAGAGAGAGAGAGAGAGAGAGAGAGAGAGAGAGAGAGAGAGAGAGAGAGAGACCCACACACACTTCTCCGCATCAGAGCATAGAATAGTAGCGCCCAAGAGAAGGCTACCGTGGCACGAGGGTCACTGTAGGTCACCGCCCAGTAGCACACACACACACACACACACATCCTCTTTTCCCATGGCGCACACACATAGTTACAGCTCGTCGTCACGCATCCTCTGGCAAACCACCACCTCCCATTGATAAAAGCAGTTATTAACTAAAAAATTTTCAACTACGCCAGCAAATTCACTCTCTCTATCTCTCTCACTCACACACACACACACTTGGCACGCCACATCAGACGACGACGCACTTGCACGCAGTGTCCGGGCGCAACGGTGCAGCAGCCGTTCCAGAAGCCGTTTCCTGAACCGAGAAAAATGTACACCACCAACAGACAGACAGACAGACAGGCAGACAAACACCAGTTGGCAACATTTTCGCGCGCTGCTGCGGACCCACGCGTTCGTTAACTGAATCAGGCCGCGCCGCGCCACTGGAGAAAGGGTGGGAACGTCTGGTTAATTCCGCTCACGATTGTCGCCGGCAGTGCGCCAGCAGACTGATTCAGAGACTCGCTGTCGTCGCTCCGTCTCTCTCGCACCTGCACGGGACGCCCCACGAGTGCGAGAGAGACAGAGCGGCATGGCCGGTGCAATTGTCACTGGATCTGCTGGGTTGTGAACAGTGGGCGCGCTGGAGCCTCCATGCAGCCTCCCGGTCCAGAGCCGCCCAGTGGGCCGACCGGCCCGACCGGGCGGAGGCTGCGGCGGCTAGGGTTGCACCGGATGAGAGAGATGAGACGAGAGCGCATCCAGAACGTCCCGCGCACGCAACCGCGCACTGCAGCCTGGGGCCCGGCTCCGTCTCCCTCGCACTCACGGGGCGTCCTGCGTAGTCCTGCGTAGTCCCGCGGCCGTGCGAGTGAGACAGGCGCTGCCCGGAATGGGCCTGCTGCTGCCATTCCCCAAAGCAAAGTCGGACGTCCGTTAAATGATGTTGACAAGCGGGGCCGGATGGACGGACAGACAGACAGACCGCCGGCTGACGAGCGCTGCGGCCAATTGTTATGACACGAAAAAGACGGAAAGCAGTACATGCACGGAGCGACAACAACTCGTAATTGGTCGTCACATTGGCGCTACTTGCTACTAATGTCGTCCGAGTAACGCTCTTTGAATCGGTGTCCCACGGCAGTCGGGGCGAAAGGGGACCGGCCCACTGTGCCGCGCGAGGCCGTTTGAACTTGGAACCTTTCCCCGTTTTTTTTTCCCGGATCCCGTCCGCGGCGCGGCAGAGCACCCGCTCTCGTAATTGGGGCGTTTAGGGAGCGTCACGACGCCGCGGCCCGACTCTCTGTCTCTCTCGCACCCGTGTATACCGCCTTGTTTTACCGCGTCTTACCTGTTGCCGAACGAGCACCCCAGAGGGCAGACAGACCCCGCCGTGGCCCGGCCGCTACCTGGAGCACGGTAGGACACACCGCTGGGCACCCACCCACTCCTCCTGGGTGCAGCCCCTCAACACACACACACACACACACACACACACACACACACACACACACACTCTCTCTCTCTCTCTCTCTCTCCCTCTCTCTCTCCTTCTCTGTCTCTGTCTGTCTGTCTCTCTCTCTCTCTCTCTCTCTCTCTCTCTCTCTCTCTCTCTCTCTCTCTCTCTCTCCTCCCTCGGTTCCCATGGTTCCCACAGCCTGCGCCCGCACCGCCACCTTTTCCGGAGGAACACAGCAGCTGTTGGCCAAACCCCTACAACGCGCCCCATCACCCCGCAGGGCGCATGGGGGCCCTCATGCAAATCAAGGTCGCCGCCACACCTCCACCAACTCATTATCACCGCCCTGCTCGCCGGAAACGAGTGCGATAGCGGTTCCCCCTTGGGGGCCTCCGAGGGTCCCAACCCCGCCGCGCTTCCTGTGGCGGCGCCGCGGGGCGGGGCGGGGCGACAGACGCAACGCGCCGAGCCTTTCTCCTTCAAGTTCAAGGTTTCAGCGCGGAGCGCGACACGCCGCGGCCGCCGCTTGCAGTCAACACTGCAAAAAACAAAAAACCTTCCAAACGAGGAAAATAATTCGGGGAAAAAATAGAAGACGACGTACTGGATGAATGACTGCGCGTTACACAACGGCGGCGGTCATGGCGGCGGTGCGGATTGCCGCCTCGCTCATCCCGCTGCGGTTTTTGCCGCATTGATTGGAGCTTTAGCCGGGCGGAGGGCGGCCAGCGCAGCGCAGGAATGCCGAGTATTACACTGTCTTCTTTCCTCCTTTTTCGTTTTCCCGCCTCGCTTCTAATGGTGTTGTGGGCGGATCCAGCCCAGCCTTCCCTTTTCCCGCACTCACCGCCTGGCCGCCCCGCGTTCAGCTCTCTGTCTGTCTGTCTGTCCGGCGGTCTGTCCGTCTGCCCGTTTCGGTACTTTCGGCCGGCCTTGCACTGCCCCCTTGTTTCGGAAAGGGCAAACCGAAACCACAAGGGTCAGGCCGTGCAGTATGGGCGCGCGGCTACCACGCCTGCTACCACGCCGCCGCTGTAAATGGTCACGTTGGCGAGGAACGCTACCATCACGCTACCAGCGTGGCGCGCTGCATCACGCAACCCGGCCGGCCATCGTGATTGTGCTGGAGGTCGCCGTGGTTGGTCGCTACCAGAACGGCAACCATCGGCCATGACCATGAGGGCCACCGACCATGACCATGGGGGCCGCCACAACGCCCAAAAGTAGCGGCCCGCCGTTTATTCGCGGGCCGCGCGCCCCGCCGACCCGAATGACCCCGCATGACTCGCCATGACTCAAATTGAGCGGCGGAGGGCCGGCAAAGCACGGCAAGGCACGCACCGGCCGTCTCTCTCGCACTCGCGGGGCGTTGGACAGGTGCGAGAGAGACGGCTGCAAAACGCTTTGCCGGAATGAGTCCGCCGCCGACTCGGCACGCATTTTCTCGCTAAAGTCGTGTACTCACCGGCGGTTCCTGGACGATGGACCCCGACGACGAGGAGGAGGACGAGGAGGACGACGACGGCGTCTCGGACAGCGAGGAGAAGGAGGAGCAGCGCGAGTGCGAGAAGAGCGGCGGCGAGATGGACAGCTCGGGGGACAGCGACAGCGAGCAGCACGAGCTGAGCGACCGCAGCGACACGTTGTCGCCGCCGGAACAGCCCCCGGAGCCCAGGCCCCCGGAGCCCAGGCCCCGGGACCCCAGGCCGCTCCGGTCGCGACTCCGGCTCGGCGACAGCTGCACGTGCTTCAGCATCGCCACCTGCAACAGACACACTCGAGGTTACTATCGGTCATAGACAAAATGTTCGATTATCGTGTCGAGCAAATCGATCGTCGGCGCAGCAGCCGGATTCACACTTTGTTTTCCTAGCCCTACACTGTGAAGAGAACCTACTGTTTTGTTTTATAAATTGTGGTGCAGAGAACGGATTAAAGTGTGCTACAAAAAATACACTGCAGCTACCGAAACAATTTTAAAAAATAAAAAAAAAAAAATTAAAAAAAATCTAATGAAAAAATCCAAGTGTAACATTAAGTTAATCTATGGCAATAATCGCTGTGCAAAGAAAGCAACGACAAGGCACTGAAAAGCACGCCGCCTGACGAGGTAGCCGCCGGCCGGGACGCCCCCGCGACGCCCCCGCGACCCGGTGGGGCCGCCGGACGTACTCATGCCTGTAATTGCCACTTTTTATGCCAGCTCAGCTATATTAGAGAGAGAGAGAGAGAGAGAGAGAGAGAGAGAGAGAGAGAGAGAGAGAGAGAGAGAGAGAGAGAGAGAGAGAGAGAGAGAGAGAGAGAGAGAGAGAGAGAGACACGCGGCGGTCGTCGTGAATTTGTTACCGTGTCACAGAGCAACAATCACAACGCGCCATGAGGCGAGTACAAAAAAACACAAATACACCTGCCTGGGAAAAGAAACGCGACAGCGGTCGAATATCATTACGGCGTTGCAGGGCGCCCTTCACGTCACACTCTTCGCCCTGTCTCTCTCGCACCCCCAACGGAGCATGACTGCGAGAGAGACGGAGCGACAGGGTGGCGCCTCCAGCAGCGCCGCCACGACGCGTCTAGCCTCGTCATAAACGCGATCTGGGGATTCCAGGAACAAAGCAAACATGACGAGACACACACACACACACACACACACACACACACACGAGAGACGATTGCCCCTGATGTCGCGCGTTTCGCGCTAACCACGCGCTCCACGCGGAGAGGAGCGGTTCCTGCACGAGTGTATAGTGGGCGGCGCGGCGGCACGACACGGTGGCCGCGGTCGGTTCCGGGAACCACGCGAGCTGCTGCGGCTGCACCTCTCACTGATGCCATCTCTCATCTCTTTTTGACTCATCTTAGAGGCGCGCTGCATTATTCATCATCGCCTCTCTCTCTCTCTCTCTCTCTCTCTCTCTCTCTCTCTCTCTCTCTCTCTCTCTCTCTCTCTCTCTCTCTCTCTCTCTCTCTCCCCCTCCCTCTTTTTCCCGCGCGATTTGAAATCGGTACGGATGGGCCACGCCACGGCATCGCGGCCGCCGCGCCTTGCGCACAGTGAACCAGACAGCCTGGAGATCTTCCCCGGCGATGCGCCCGGCGGATGCACCAATGAGTCATGAATGAATGAATAGGCGAGCCCATGAATGAATGAATGGGCGAATGAATGGGAAACGAAACGAGGCGAGGGAGTGACTTCTTTCTTACTCATTACTGGCGAAGTACATACCAATGGAAAAGGGGGGGGGGAGCGGATGCGGGAGACCCGGCCCGCGTGTGCTCTGTGATCAGCCCGGCCCGTCTGTGGGGCAGCAGCGCAACAGCGCAGCGGGGCCGATCGACATACACACCGGCGCGGCACGGATAACAAAAAAATTGGCGCGAAATCGCGGTCGGCCTTGAACTGGCCGGACGGACGGACGGACGGACAGGCGCGCGCGCTCATTTGGCGAGACAGCTCGCTGCTGACAGGCCGGCGTCAACGGGCGTCGACGCGGTGCTCCAGGACCGCGCCGGCCGACCGCCGGCCGATGAGCGAGAAAGCGAGTCTACGCCACTTTCCATGAACAGTGGGACGCAACGCCCCTGCAGCGCACTGGAGGCACGGCTGGAGCCTGGAAGCCTGGAATGCATCCTGAATCAAGGCAAAGGCAGTCTGACTAATGTCCACACGCCGGCCGCCCACAAAACGAGGCAGATATTCAACAAGATGCCGTAAAAGTGAGAGTGGAATGCGAAACACACACACACACACACACACACACACACACACCCCTCTACACACACACACACACACACACACACACACAACACAACGGGCGGAGGCACTGAAGGATGGGGCTGGGTGTCACCGGTGTCAAGCAGCGGAAACCCCAAACCCCGGGGCCAGGAGGGGCAGGTCAGCAGGCCGAGCCGAGGGTCGTTTTCGTCGCTCTGTCTCTCCCGCACTCGTGGGGCGTCCCGTGGAGGTGCGAGGGGGACCGAGCGACGCAGTGGACTCTGAGCCTCCTCCAGGCGGCGGGGTGCCCCCGCAGCCCCGGCCGGCGAAGGGACGAAGGGACCCACTTATCAATGCAAGGGCCTTTTCGGCGTGGAAATCGGAATCGACTCAGGTGCTTGGGGCGGCGGAGTAGGCGGTGCCGCGGCGGCCTGTGCCGCACAGTGTGCCGCACCCAGCGGGGCTCCGCCGGAGGTGACAAGGCGGCCCCCTCGGCCTGCGTCGCGGCGGGTGCGAGCGAGACAGCGGCTCGCTTCCTGCCCTTCCGGCCAGCAGCCACAAAGGCGGTGCAGCGACGCCAGCACGCCGCAGCGCATGCGGAGTGGCCGCAGTCAGAGCGTGGAGACGGTCAAGTTCGCCAGGACTTGAGTGAATCCCAGAGTCCTTCCGTCTCCCTCCCTCGCACTCATGGGGCGTCCCATAGAGCAGCCGTGGGAACCTCGTCAAGTGCATAACTCGCGGCGCAAACGCCCCGTGTCCGATCCCGGGGGATCCGTCGATCCGTCCCGAAGTTCCCGAAGGAGGATCCTTCCCGAGGGCCCCTCGACGTGCGCAACGGGATGAGGCGATCGCATCATCTAAACGCACTGCGCTCCCTGAGGAGCCCACCGCGTCGTCGGGGAGATCCGCGCGGCTGATTCGCCGAGGCCCCCCCACCCACCCTTCCCATGTCGCTGTTCCAGGAACCTCCTGGCTGATTATTCGCCAACGAGGCTCGCACGGGGACAACGACGAGGACGACGACTGCTGTTGCATTTAGTCCACGTTATTAAACGGCAGCGACCTTATGCTGCATTTGCAAGGATAACTGGAACACGACGTCCACAATGCGATGCGCCCCTTTCTGGGAACGTAACAAGGCGGCGCTCTGCATAATGGTGTGTGTGTGTGTGTGTGTGTGTGTTTTTAAAACCGTTCCGCTGGCCGTCCTGACCCAGCCTGACCCGCGCCCACCCCTGCCCTAGGTCCTCCGGGGTCCTTCCCTTCCCAGGTCGGTCTCGCGGTCCATGTCGGCCCCCGCGAGTCGTTCCGGTCGCCCTGTCTCTCTCGCACTCGTGGGGCGTCCCGTGCTGGTGCGAGAGAGACAGAGTGCTGCTGGGAGTCGTCGTGATGCCGGTCCGCGCGGCTCCTTTCCCGGCGGGACGCGCCACACGCCTGGCCCTGCCGGCCGGCCCACTGCGGGGCCCACTGCGCGGCCCACTGCGGGGCCCACTGTGGGGCCCCGCGGACTACAAACAGACTGCGCTGCCGCGCTGCTCATCTCAACTTTGACCCAGAAGCGGGAAGCACGGCTCTGCCTTCTAATAACGAAAGGCAGGCAAAAGGGCAGTGCCGTTAGCGTTGCAGCCGCCAGCGTCACGCCGCCGGAATCACAAACACTCCGCCTTTCCGAAAAAAAAAAAAGAAAAAAAAAATACGGGACGAGTTTCCTGCGGAAAACCCGCTTTCCTCGCTCACTCCGCCTCGAAATGAATTTACGGTTGTGCAGCTATTTAAGGCGTCGCGTTGTACTGGAGATTTTCCCTCACTGGGAAAAAAAAATATTAAAAATGCCCCACTGTCCTACTCGTTGCCTTTCTCTGTCCGACTCGCCCATTGTGTGGGTGTCATGACACCGGTAAATCACCGCACTCACTCGCTCACTCACTCACTCACTCACACTCGCACGCTTGGTGCAGTGGCATGCAGAGTCATTACGAGTGCATCCTCTCGTGCGGCACACCGAGGCGCCAAGCCGAGCATTAGCATAATAACGAGGTGACGTCACCAAAGTGCACACGCCTCCTCAGGCGCAGTGCCACAATGAGTGAGTGAGAGTGAGTGAGTGAGAGAGAGAGAGAGAGAGAGAGAGAGAGAGAGAGAGAGAGAGAGAGAGAGAGAGAGAGAGAGAGAGAGAGAGAGAGAGAGAGAGGGGATGCATAAATTACTACCGTTTCAATTTGGCGCCCATCGACACGCTCCTTCATTACTGCGGCCCTCAATGAATGGGTGGCCCCAGTCTCCGCCTCGCCAAAACAAACAATCAAATTACGGTGATGCAAAACATTGTTCCTGGAGCGGGTCCAGCTCCAGGAGGCGTGCACCACCGTCTTGGAGGAGTCCGCTGGCGCGCCGGCGAGCTGCTTCTCGGTGCGCTGCTGGCGGCGCTACGCCTCTCTCTCTCTCTCTCTCTCTCTCTCTCTCTCTCTCTCTCTCTCTCTCTCTCTCTCTCTCTCCCTCTCTCTCTCGCGGGGCGAGAGACAGACAGGCCATAGCCTCCAGTCCTTGTACTCGCGTTGTCGCCCTTTTTTCTGGATCGGAATTCCATTTGAGCGGCCCTCGGTCCTTGAGGCGCTGCTCCAATAGAGAAGCATCATCCGCTGCACTACAAAAACGGGCAGGGCTTTCACTGTGTCTCCCTGACGCGGCGGGGAAGGGCGGCATAGGGCGCGAATGCGAGGCGCCGACGAGGGGGGGGAGGGGGGAGGTGTCGAGGACGACGCCTAGGACGACGTCGATACCGTTTGGAGGGCCAATTACAGGCCAAGGGACACGGCGGACAAGGCGGCGCCCTACGCCCTTATCGAGGTGCTAATGACAACGGAGATGTCTCTCTTCGGCCGGCCAGCCAGGCAGCCACACACGACAGAAGACGCCACCACGACGCGGGGAGGAACGGGAAAAAAATCGATGAATTATTTTGAGCTTAGAAGGGCCGCGGTAAAGAGGAAGAAAAACACGCAGAAACAAAAACAAAACAGGTGTGACACGTGGCGTCATGTAACGCTGATTTCGCTGTTCTTTTTGGTCGACGCATGCTCCGCGCGTTCACACGCGTGTCCCGCATTTACATGCCCGACCGATAAACAGGGGTCCCCCCTCAACTCGCGCGCAAAACATTCCAAAACAAATCGCCAGTCTTCGGTTTCTTTCTCTCTCCTTCTCCGTTTGCCGAGCACCGCGGGGGGATCGCACACTTTACGAGGCAATATCGGCCGGGCCTCGAAATCAATGAAGCGAGGCATTGTCCGGGCCCTCACACACACGCAGACAAGCAGACGGACAGGCAGACAGACAGGTACCGCCCGGTTCCCCGAGTGTGAACAACAAGTGTCGGCAGGGGCCGAGGCAGGGGCCGAGCGAGCGGGCAGGCACGCGGGCAAGGGTCTTCTCCAGGCTCGGCCGTTGGCCAGCGGCAGGTACATTCAGAAACAACGCAGCCCCCTGTTCCGTCGGCTCGGCTCTCGGCTGACCAAGCACACTACTAAGTGAGAACAACTGCCGAGTAATTGCAGAGAGCACCGCCAAGCACACTGTAATGGCTGTTTCGCTGCAATCGCCAGGCGGTAGTCATATTCATTTTCAAAATTTTTAATTTAAAAAAATTATTTGTTTTTACAATTTTTAATTGTAAAAAATATTTATTTGTAAAAAATTTTGTTTTAAAAAAATCTTGAATGTTAATTTTTAAAAAAAGAGACGCAAATTTGAGCCGTCACGTTTCAGTCTTTCCCGCGTTGCGTCTTGCACTTTTCCATTCATCTTCCACCCATCGGCACATCGGCTGGCAGGGCCACACACTGCAAGGATCATCCCCAGCACGCGTCTGTAAACCGTCTGTGTGCGCAGTGTGTGTGTGAGTGTGTGTGTGTGTGTGTGTGTGTGTGTGTGTGTGTGTGTGTGTCAATGTCAATGCCTTCCAGCCTCCGAGCCAAGTCACTCAGTCAGTTGGGCACACAGCGCCTCTCCCGGCCCAGCCATTGCATGAATGGGATGCATAACACTCTAGACAACGAAGCGGTGATGCGTGCCTGTGGCACCTGGCCGCACCCCGGCCACTGCATACGCCGACTGCGGCCGCGCGATGGAGCGGCACTTGTCACCAGTTCCAAACAATGCGAGGCGGACGGACACTCGAGAAGTAAATCGCGGGAGAACAAAAAATAAAAACTCATCACCCCGCGGCGGCCGACCGGTGAAAGTCCACTTTGGCTGCGCCTCGCGGACTTGCCTGGCCGGCCGGGCACATGGCATGCGTGTGTGACTCGGGGCCTAGTTCCGTTCCGTATCTGGGTCCCACCGGTCCCAATGCTGCCTATGCCCTTCGGGCCATGTGCTGGCTATTGTGGACCGGACTGTGCCACCGCCGCGGGGCGCAACGCAGCGCACAAACACACACACACACAATCACACACACACGCACACACACACACACACGCACGCGCGCACAAAAAGCGCGCCTGCGTAGTACACGTCTACACGTCTCGCGCAGTGCTCGGCAGGCCGCTGGGAATAACGTTAGTTTTGCCCAGCGCATGCCGCCACTACGGCAACCAAACCGCGGCCCGGCCAGAAGAAGAAAAAGAAGAAGAAGAAGAAGAAGAAGAAGAAGAAGAAGAAGAAGAAGAAGAAGAAGAAGAAGAAGAAGAAGAAGAAGAAGAAGAAGAAGAAGAAGAAGACCGACTTCATTTTGGACTCCGCCACGAAAGGCGCCCGCAGCTTACACACAAGCGGCGTCTGCAGGGGCATCATTTCCTTTTTCGGGGCGTAGCGACGTGTGTGTGTGTGTGTGTGTGTGTGTGTATATGAGAGTGTGTGCGTGTGTATGAGAGTGTGTGCGTGCGCTCTGTGCAGCTGCCGGACTCGGCGCGTCGTGGCGTATGTCAGTGAGTAAAAGGCTCCGCCGCAACACCCCAGCCAGGCAGGCAGCCAGGCAGCCAGGCAGCCAGCCGCGCCCCCTCGGTGGCAGCTTGGTGCCCCCGGTGGGTGGGGAGCCTAAAAAGCGCCCGGAAACGTCACTTCCTGTGACTGCACCGCCTGCTGCAGGGTCCTGCCGCCACCACGCGCGAGGATGGGTCGAGAGGTTAGGGCGGCGGGGGCGCACACAATGCTCCATCCGGTCCAGTCCTCTCCAGGGACTCCAGAGCGACTCCAGGGCACGCGCTGGATGAAGCCTCCAGGTGTCTCCCGGGCGACACCGCGAGCCAGACGGCGAGGTGCAGCTTTGTGCTGCGAGCCAGCCGAGTCGCTAGCCGGTTCAATGGGGGAAAAATTCCATCCAGTATCGCGCGCGCCCGCCCGCGCACCAAACAACAACAAACTGGCCACACAAACAAATCACGCGCGCGGTGTCGTCGTGTGTTTACCTTGGGCACCCTGGGCCGAGCCCTGCGCCGAGCCCTGCGCCCTGCTGGCCGGTGACAAATCGATCGCATTCATTGGCAAATCAAAGGTGTCTCCGTAAACAAACCTGCGGGACGACAGCGCTTCCGCCTGCCTCTCTCTCTCTCTCTCTGTCTCTCTCTCTCTCTCTCTCTCTCTCTCTCTCTCTCTCTCTCTCTCTCTCTCTCTCTCGCCGGTGGGTGTGCGACAGAGACAGAGCGAGGCACGCACCGGAAGCAGACGGCACGGTCCGCGGCACAGTGGGCCAGAGGGTGAGCAGAGGGCTTTTCTCTTTCCGGGATGCGCTCGTCATAAAGGATGGAATGCCAAAGGGTCTGCCTGGTGCTTCGATCCCCCGAGAAATTACGTCTGGAATAATTGGAGCATCCGCATGGCCGAGAGTGCAGGCAGCCAGGCCCGCCGCGGAAGTAGGGGGCGGGGCGGGTGGGACGGACAAGATAGACGCGTTACTTTTACACCCCGCGCGTCGAGTCGTGTAATCGGCCATCGACGCCTTGCCGAGCGGCCTAGCGCACACCGGAGCAGCACTCGACCAAGTTTTACGCGCGCGCGCGCGCGCACACACACACACACACACATTCACTTTCCTCCTCGCTTCTTGCCCCGCAGCAGCGCCACCACTGTTAAACATATCACCCGCCATTTTTCACGTCGGACGGTTGCAATAAGAGTTTAATTCGGACCTCGCAGCGCGGTGCGGGGGCGGCAAAAAGCGCGGGCTCACCGAAAAAACAAAAATTAAAAAATATACATAATCACGCTGCTGAGACAGAAGGGTGTTACGTGGCCAGGGGGCGGGCGGGGGAAAAAAGGGCAACGGATGCTTTTCGTGGCGTCATCGCATCGCGGGCAGAAATAATCATGTTTCGGGCAGCGAGTGATCGGCGGTGAGTCGAACACCGACCCAAGGCGGGAGGTATAGGCCGAGACCCAAAGGCAAGCCGCTGATCAAACGCGGCTGAAAGAAGAAAGAGCTTTCTCTGTAATTACGGACCGCAATACGCGGAGGAAAGAATGGAAGGGGGGCTGTGGATGAGTCTCGCGAGGGGCCCCCTCCCCCCTCCCGGCCGCCCCCCGCGGCGGACAAGGTCCGCGGCTGACTCGCTCCATTTTTCTCCATTTGTCGCCCAGCCGCGGCGCTCCAGGTGGCGCCCCCGGTCCGTTACGTCACCGCGGCGCGGCATTGGCCGACGAGAGGAGGCGCCTCCAGGCCCGTATTGTGACCACTTTCGCCAATTTATGGCCGCCGCCCGTCCGAGCGGTCCGAGACCCCAAACCACACGCCGTCGGCTTATCGAGGACCGCACAGTGGGCCAGCGCCCGGACGTAACGCCCAGAGGAGCCCCTCGGCGAGGAGGACCAGCGGACCGGGTTACAAAACTGCATTTCGGGTTTTCGTTTACACTGACGTGAAAACCGCACCCACGCGATTTTTTTTTGTGACATGCAGTAGATGATTCCCGCGTCCGCGGTTCGAACCCAGGCCGATTTCGCCCCGCCGCCGACAATGTACAGTGGAAGCACGTAAGAGCCTTGCTTCTCCAGCTGCCCGGGTTATTCTGAGCGACACTTGTTCGGGTTTATGGGCAGCCCAGGACAGCCCAGGGCTGGCTCCACGCAAGCCCTTGTTACAGCCACTCCGAGGTTTACTCACCCGCCGCCCGTGAGTCTGACGGTCGGTCGCTCCGTCTCCCTCGCACGGCCACGCCGCGCCCCGTGAGTGCGAGAGAGAGAGGGCAGCGCGGCCGGACACGCCGCCGGGTCGCTAAGGCGCGACGGCTGAAAATAGGTCCAAACAACGCGGCAGTCCTTCAGACGCCCCCGCCCGCCGGGCGCCCCGCCTGACAAAAAAAGTAAAGCGAACCGGCGGCGGCGGCGACAACAACAACACCAGCAGCAGCAGCAACAACACGAACCGCAAATGAGTTGCCGTGTCGCGGCGTCGTCCAGAATAAAAGCAAGGCCTTGGCGGGCAGACGACTGGCCGCCGCCACCACGGAGGTCTCGCCTCGCCTCTCCCTTTCCAGAGTCTGATCCAAGCGCCGATTGCTGTGCCACCATTCAATGCAGCCAATGTGGGAGGCGACACCCCGGCCCTCTCCAAGACTCGAATTAGGTTGTCACCATGAATCTGACTGACAGGGGATGCTGGGCGTCCCCGTCGTCCCCGCACGTCCCCGACGTCCCGCGCGAGATAAAGACATCCGTGATCCCTCCCGTAGAGTCACTCTGGGCGGCCGGCTGACAGGCACGGTCACTAGGGCTGCCCTAGGGCTTCCCCGCGACCTCCGCGAGGACCCAGGATGACCCAGGACCAGGACGACGTCGCCCACCGCGGCGCGGCGTCGCTGACCTGCCGACTCTCGCGCGCCGCCGCCAGGTTCCGAGCAGGTCGCCGTCGAGGACAAGTGGTCGGCCCTGCGCGACGACAGCGCTAGCCGGGCACCGAGTCCATAGACCACCGGGGCGCGGCCGCGTCCGGCCCTCCATCAGCACAAAGCCCATGGGCCCATAGAACGGCCCGCCGGGCGCACTGTCATAACAGGTGGCGGGCTGCCGACGCACACCCTGCCGCACCAGAACCTGGACCTGGACATGCATTCCGAGATGCTATCCGGCAGGGCGGCCGCGGACACGCGGCGCCCACGTCCTTAAACGACGCTCGGGAACGCCGCAGGACGCCGCAGGACGCCGCAGGAATCCCAAAAAGTTACGACGGGTAATTCATGGCCTTCCTGACCCGGCAAGGACACGGCGCTGGCGTCTCCAGGACCTTCTCCAGGACTCAATCAACGCGCGGCGGCCCGACCGGTCCCATTTACAGCCTCCAGGACTCTCTCATTCAGGTTCGGCATCACGCTGTACATAGAGTGTGCAGGGAGCACCGTGGGAATGGCACTGGCAATGCCCACTGCATGGGGTCACACGTTCTGTTTGGGTCCCACTGAGCGACTCTGGAGCTCAAAACGCGTCCAGATTTTTGGCCACCCGAACTAGCTCCGCAGTGTCCCATAGAGACGGAGGGGCGGTCCAAATTCAATTATCGAGCCGCGCCTCGTCTCACGGCAGCCACAGCAGCAGCCACAGCAGCCCGGACGAACAAACAAACGTTTTGACGGGCGCCACGATGGATGGGGCGGGCAGGCAGCCGGCCTCAATGAACTAGGTTCCAACACGCGAACGCGCACGCCGAACACAGGAATGCGGGGGCGCTGGGCTCCCGGAGAGAGAGGGAGGGGGGGTAGGTACCTCCTCAAGCCTTCATGCCCGAGGGCCCCGAGGGCAGAGCCGGCGGGGGACTCAGGTGCCGTGGTAGTAGGGCTTCTGGAAGAGATACCGCTGCAGGAGGAGGGGCGGGGCGGGGCGGGGCGGGGCGGGCAGTCACACGACGCACAGCATCCACAGGACCGGCAGGGGAGGGGGGCTGCATTCCAAAGCCCCAAGCGAGCCCCCACGGCCCCAGCCACGGCGTCCCCATGCGCCGCGACGCACCCGCAGCCACCGCAGGCACACCATGAGGGGCCGGCAGAAGGCCGAGGCCCTTACCGCCGTAGGGCCCCGCCAAGGGCTATCCAGGGCGCCCCGAAATAGCCCTCGCTGTCCAAGGGTACATCCGGTGGGCCGGCCCTACTGGCCGGCGTCAAGACCTCCACTCACTTTCGCGCATCGAGCTGTCTAAACAACACGTCAGACATATGCACTCACTCACTCTCTCTCTCTCTCTCTCTCTCTCTCTCTCTCTCTCTCTCTCTCTCTCTCTCTCTCTCTCTCTCTCTCTCACACACACACACACACACTCACTATACTAGTGTGGCGCTGCAGGCGCTGCATCCGGCGAAGTAGGGCTAGCCCCGCGATGGCCGCGACGCCCCAGGAAATGGATGTTAAGTAGCGGGTGGGGAGAAGGGGGGGGGGCAGCATTGTACGGCTGCAGCCACGCCGGGCGCAAATAATATTCCACATAGAAAACAAACAGTAATAAAGGGAGCAGGCGGCGCGCAGCAGCTATCCAGCGCGCCCCGCCCCGCCCCGCCCCGCCCACGCTGGAGGGCCGCGGAGTCCGTCCGGGCCCCGCCTTGTTTGCGATGAGCTCCCTAATCGCTGCACATCGTACGGCCGTGCGGCAGTTAGGGCCACTCTGCATGCAGCGCGGCGCGGCGCGGCACAGCACAGCGCAGCCACGGCCGTGCATCCCGACAGACAGCCATCCGTCTGCCGACGACGCCCAACGAGCAGCCGGCCTACCAGAGCGCGGCCACTTCGAGAACGCTGACTGCCACGCCGCTGGAGGCAGCGCCACGACGACCACGACGACGACGACGCCCCCAATCAGGCTGACGTCGACAAGGACGCCGCCAACGAGGAGGACGACACACGCCGCCTGTCGGCCCCGGGGCCAAACGGGGCTCGAGGTCGACGTCCGCGCACTGCGGGCCGAGGACGCCGACGACGAAGACGAGGACGCCGACGACGAGGCCCCCACCACCAAGGGCGTACACAAAGGCGTGCAGGGCGGCAGGCGTCGGTGCCGGCGTCGGTGCCGGCGGCGCTGCCAGCGCCCAGGAGGACGAACCTCTCGCTCGTTTGAGTCGGGCCGCGCGAGACAAAAGAGGACCTCATCGGCCGGTCCTCGGCGCGAACTTACTTCGCCTTTGATTAGACGGCTTCTTTTATTTTACCATAAAGGCCGGGCGAGCCGTGTGTGTGTGTGTGTGTGTGTGTGTGTGTGTGTCTGTGTGTGTGTGTGTGTGAGAGAGAGAGAGAGAGAGAGAGAGAGAGAGAGAGAGAGAGAGAGAGAGAGAGAGAGAGAGAGACGTGTGAGTGCGTGTGTGAGCACTGACCGGATGAATCGTAGCCCGGAGCGCAGCTGCTCCAGCAGCGGGGCGACCAAATGTCACGTACCTGAAACAAGCGCAAAGCATAACGGATCAAAACCAGGCCAACATCGTCAGGCTGGCAGCAGCGTCCGTCGATTACAAACTGCAATCACCCAGCTGACCAAACACTCCCGGCGTCGCCTGGACGGGCCGCCACCCCGCGGCACTTTCCACGTCTGTCCGCGGGGGCGCTGGCGTCGCCGCGCGTCCAAAGGCCGAGCAAATAGAACGGAATCAACAGGGATAGATTAGAGCGTCCTCTCTCTCTGACCGGCTCGGCGGGCGTGATGCGGCGAGGGGACGGCAGCGGCACGTCCAGTCGCTCTGTCTCTCTCGCACCCCCGCGACGCCTCCTGAGTGAGACAGAAACGACTGCCCCTCCTTCCCCCTCCCCAGGGTCTTATCGTGGTACGCGCTTCCGTCCTATTGCAGCTATAGCCCGGTCAAGCAACGGCTCCATCGTGGTCCATCCCACTGCCGGTTCGACGCGGCAACGGGAGTCGAACCCGGGGTTGCGCGTGGGGCCCGGCGCACCTGGTGCTTCGAGCCGTACATCGCCGTTCACGTATTGGACTCCAGCGGCGTGGCGGCAATGGTGACGGATCAACTTTTCCTCCGGCGGCCCCGCGGGGGGCCCTGCGGGGGGCGCGAGGGCCGGCAAGGGCGGTGGGGCCTCAAAGGGATTCCGCGGCGGCGAGGATGCCATTGGCTTGGCACCCGACACGCATTCGAACTCGCCCAAGTGCCCCGCGGCGTGGCGCTCAAACCACCTCCGCCGTCCCGCGCGCCAATTTTCGAAAAGAAGAAAAGAAACCCGGGCCTTTTCTTTCGCCTGGCCCCGGATTGGGTGTCCCTGGGAAACAAAGGGATTATCCCGGAGGAGCCCGGAGGAATGCGGGGCCCTCCAAGCGCCGTCTCCGGGTTTAAAGTCTCAATACCGCGAGACGCCGCCCTTTTTACGCCACCGATGGGAGCGTCGATAACGGCGAGGCGACGGCCTGGCGACGAGGACTCACTCCGCAGCGAGCACCTCCACGTCGGCGCCCCGCACGGCCAGGTGCGGCTCGGTGGTGGGGGATCAAGGAGCAGAGCGGGAGGTTCGTAATTAACCAGAACGGGCGAGACAAATTCAAGGAGCTGCCGGAAAAATCCTTGCATCCGGGGGCAGGACCCTCCGCTGCACTCGGGGCGGGCGGCTCGGAACTCAGCCTCCCTTCGTCCTCCGCGGCCCAGGCCGGGTCCAGAGGGATCGACAGGCACGGAGGACGGCGCGTCGGGTTACATACAGTCCCGCACTGCACTGCGGCCGCCATTGCAGCGCCACCGCCCGCGCAACATCGCCCTGCTTACTCCAAATTAAAACAAATTTCCTGCTGATCAAGGTGATAGTGATAACGGTGTCCTCTACCGGGAACAGACGGCTTTCCTGGAAGACAGCCCCCCCCACACACACACACAATCACAAACACACACACACACACACACGACGACACGACAGCGCCCCGTTGCCCCCTTGGGTGTCCCATGTTGCCACTTGATACATATCGCCTTCCGCACAATACCGTATCCACTCTGCGGTGACCACCAGCCTATATAGCGGGGCCCTGGACATGCCATGCCCCCCCCCCCCCAGGCACGGCGCCAAGCCAGGTCGCCGACTTGCGGTCAAACACCGAGACTCGGTAAGCCACACTTATTCGATCTGGCTGGAATTACATACCCCTGCTTCATGCAACACTAACACCTCTGTATGCTTAGGCGTGCGTGTGTGTGTGTGTAGTATTTATTTGAGTGGACACTTTACGTGCGAGTTTTCGTTCTCATTTTCCGGCGTGGTGGAACACCTGATCGAGGAGGAGGCTTTAGCCTTCCCATCGCGTGAGGCGGTCAAGGGGAAGGAGGGGGGGGGGGCAGACGGGGGCTTTGTCAATGAAAAGAGCACATCCTGGCAGCAGTCCCCTGCTCACGGTCCCAGGCATATCATCGCATATCACGACGATAAAAAGATGGGAATGTGGCGAATGATGCACCGGTGCGCCACACTCAATAAATCAAGGTCGGCGAGGGCCTCCGAGGGGCCCTCCACAACCCTTCCCCTTGTCCGCGTGTCACCGGTCCACGGGGGAATGCTCGCACCACACTGCTATAAATGTCCGCATTTATTTTATTTTTTTAGTTTGGTTTGTCACTTAGGGTGGTTTTCAGTCTTCGAGCTGCCCTTGCACTTACTTGCTGGCTGGCTCGCCGCACGGACGCCGCTTATCTGGTGTGTGAGTGCGTGCGTGTGTGTGTGTGTGTGTGTGTGTGTGTGTGTGTGTGTGTGTGTGTGTGTGTGTGCGTTGTTGTTAGAAAACTGATAAGGCCCAGACTGTTGACTTGCAAGCCTGCTGGTCCGCGCGGCGTGTTTGACACCAGGCTGGTTGCGCAAAGCCAGCGCGAGATAATGCAGGGGGAGTCATTAGGAACCCTGCAACGGGATCCCTTTCCTCCACCTTCTCCCTCGTCTCCGAGGACGCCCACGACGCCGGGCTGCAGGGAAATGAAAACGAAAACGCGCCGGCCCTCCCTGGGCGCGGCGGGTATTTGAACCCGCGACCGTCACCCGACGCCCGTCTGGACAGACCTTATCTAATCTGTGAGGACGGAGGGACGGCCACAGGGCAAAAGGCACACCACCAGCAAGCACAGCTCGCGACAGGGACCGAGAGGGGCGGGTTCGACTACCACCGGGTGCCACTCCGATTCACGTTGCTGCGGCCGGTTTTCCCTCCCGGCACGGGTTCTCAAGACGTGAGGCTGCCCGCGGCGCCCCGCCCACGCATAGCGCACTGCAGGCCACGCGCCATTATGCAAATGAGGCGGTGGACGCAACCCGTGCTTTGCTTTACTTTGCATGATAAGCGGCCGGACGACGCACAGTGTTAGTAATCAGATCCGTCAGTCAACGATGACGGCGAAGCAAGTTTCTCCCTCGGGTAAAACAGGGTTCAGCCGCGGTTTCCCGAATCCCTGGCGGCCGATGCAGTCCGCCGCGCCACGCGCCGCTAGCGACGGCACGGACGCGTCCACTGTGCGCCACCGAGGCGTGAAGGACGCGCTGCCGCTCTGCCGCGCGCTGTCCGTGCTCCGACATGACGCGAGCCGCCCCCTCTCTCTCTCTCTCTCTTTCTCTCTCTCTCTCTCTCTCTCTCTCTCTCTCTCTCTCTCTCTCTCTCTCTCTCTCTCTCTCTCTCTCTCTCTCCGGACAGGAAACGCGCGAGTCGTAAAGCTCTGAGCGGCCGCGCCCCGCCGGCGAGGCGCGAAACGCAGCCAACAACAGACGCGCATCGTCCTCACCCTCACCACCACTTCGTCAGAGCTCCTCCCATTCTCTCTCAATTTTCCACCGACGCACACACTTGCAGCGTGTCTGTAAATCAGGCGCGGCGCGAGACACGCGCCGTCATAACTCGGTTCCAATTTGGACAGCGCGACGCGCTGCTGCCGCTCCGCCCTGCTCCGCCCCAACAACGACTTCCATGTGCACCGCGCCCCTTCCGTTTCCCCCGCGTCCCTGAAAATAACACCGACATTACCGCGCTGCCTGCAACCCCATCGCCGCCGAGGCACGCAGCCTGTCCCCACCTCATCAACGCTCCCCCCCCCCCCGCCCCCCAAGGGGCACGTCGCGGAGGCGCGCTGCCCACGCGGGTGGGGCCCACGCCGGCCCGGTCCACCACGCACCGGACGGCGCCCACCAGATGCACCGCCGAGGATCGATCCGTCGCCCTGTCTCTGTCGCACTCATGGGGCGTGCCGCGCGGGTGCGAGAGAGACAGAGCGACCGAACGACGCGGGGGCCGCAAGCTTCGCTCGTCCGGAGGCGGACCCGTCCGTCCCGTGGCGGGGGCGGTGCCGTCGTGCGCCTGGGGGCTGCGCGGGGCGGGGCGGGGCGGCCGCAGACGTACCGCGGTGTCCATGACTCGCGACACCGAATTGGGCCCCACAGCGACCACAGCATGGTCCGCCCACCCGCAGTCGAATTTACCGACACGCTGCTCTGGGCGTCTCCTCTTTCAACAACGGCATCGTCGTGGCATCGCCAGCCAAACGACCTAATAAATGGGACCGACCGACTTGAAGCAGACGCCTTGTCGCGGCGCGGTCCGGTCTCTCTCTCTCTCTGTGAGTGCGAGAGAGACCGAGCGACCGAATCGCTGCAAGTGCCGCCAAGCATTGGACACTGGAATCACTCAAAACGGGGATGCAGTCGGCCGGCTGACCCCGGGTCGTGGGACGCGGACGCGACGGAGGGCCGCGCAGCGGGGGCGGCGGGGGCGGCGGGGGCCCTCCAGGCCGCAGGCGCCGCAGGCTGCAGCGAGAAACCAAACGGCATACCGTGGCTGCGAATCATACCCTCCCGGCGAGGGCCACCCGCACGTAGCACGTAGCGCGGAGGGCGATCGGGCGGCACGCTCGCGCACTGGGACTCACGCCCACGCACGCACACACACTCACAACGGCGGCAACACGAGGGCTCAAGCCAATCAGAAGGCGATGGGCGTGAAACGGCGCGGTATACGTTTAGCGTACTGCGGCACTGCTGCACGCACTGCGCGGCTGGCACGCGGTCAAGGCCAGATGGACGCACAGATACAGAGACGCGACCCACCCTGCAGCGGCGGCCTTGGCGCGCCCTGGCGTCCTCGATGGAGCAGCACCGACTCGCCGCGCGTCGCGGCCACTCGACGAGTCGACGGGGCCTAAGTAGCGCCGCGCCGCGAACAGGGCAAGGGGTAGCGACACGGGGCGGGGCGAGGCGGGGCGTCGTCCGCCGGATATCGGCGGCCCCCTATAAGGCGCCGGGAGCCCAGCCCGCGCCGCGACGCGAGGTGACTTGTTTCTCGCCCACTTCGGCGCCACCGGCGGATGTACATAAAACACCCGCAGCGGCCGCAGAGCCAGCAGCCTCCTCCTCTCTCTCTCTCTCTCTCTCTCTCTCTCTCTCTCTCTCTCTCTCTCTCTCTCTCTCTCTCTCTCTCTCTCTCTCTCTCTCTCTCTGCTGGCGCGGCGATTCGGCAACCGGACTATTAAATCGGACTTCGGCTGTCGTTTTACGCCGCGGCCGCATAAACGTTTTACAGCGGCTTTGAGGACCGCCCCCGCCTGGGGCCGCGCTCGGCGTGCTGGAGGGATGCTGGAAGCTGAGCCTCCAGCCCCGCACTTGTTGCACACATGCTCCCCTCATGCACGCTTTCCTGGAAGGCCGTGTCTCTGGGCCCCGCCCCGCCCCGCCTCATATAATGTCACTCGACTCCCGCGCGCTAACCCTTGTCTTCCGGTGCAGGGCTCGGCAGGAGTGCTCCTCCCGCGTTGCAACGAGGCTTAGGCCGCCACCGGCTCAATCGCCCTGGGGGGGCGCGGATCGCGGGTTCGAATCCCGCTCGGGGACGCGGAAACCGCTTGCTGTGAGTCTCGCCGATACCGCAAAGCAAGCCGTATCGCGCTAACAGTACACAACACAATCTGGCCTGGTCCCTTTCTCTGTTTCCGACCAGGCTATCATTTACAAAAGCGTCACGAAGCCCCACCGGTACAGAGCGGGGCGGGGCGGGGCGGGGCGGCCATCCACCGCGCGGGGGCGTACAGACGGGGACATAACTCCGTGCACCGGGACCGAAGGCCCCCCCTCCCCCTCTCTCCAGTCACCGATTCGCCGATTCCATCCGACAATGATCAGAACTCAACAAAACAATTTTTTTTACTTCTCCGGCGCAACCCGACGCGCGCGGCCGGAGGAGAGGACACTCGGCGATGGAGGGGGAAGCGGAATCCGCCGAGGATTTTCTCACGACATCGAAACAAACTCCATAAAACGTGACACGGCGCGCAGCGCGGGCTGGACGACACTGACCTTGCGGCCTGAAAAAAAATCTGCGGATGGAAATGAATGAATGAATGCATGAATGAATGAATGAATGAATGAATGAATGAACAAATAAATGAACGGGCGAACGAATGAATTAGCATTGAATAAATGAGTGCATGAATGAAAGAACGAACAGATAAATGAATGAATGGTCGAATGACTGACTGAACATAGGTATGCATGGGAGACAATAAAACAAAATATTCCGCCAAAATATAAATGGCGACAATTTAAAACGAGAAATAGACAAACATTTTACTTCAAGTTGAAATCGAAATTGCATGAAGATGAACGGATTGAGGGGGCTCAGTGCGTCGACCCGAGCGCAGCGCACGCCCACGTCCATCCTCCACTCCCACCGCCGCGCGACGACCTTCCGTTCGCACATAAAAGGCGCGAAAGCCCGCCAAATTCAAATGCCGCGATGCCGGCCGGCCGTGGGAACCGGCGGGGCGGGCCGTGCGCACAGCGGGCCGCATACACACAGGCATCGGCAGGACAAGTCTGCCCCTTCCGCGTTTTCATTTCCGCGTTTCGTATCTGAAGAAGGGCGCCGCAGAGCGGGCAACCTCTGCAAACTGAAACGCTGCACGCCCTGCGGCGCGACAGGTCCGGGAAGAAAGCTGGGCACTGCTGAATATAGAACAAACTTGCGCGCAAGAAGAAGAAAAAAAAAAGGTTTGAAAAAAATAAATATTGTAAACAAGTGAAAAACAAATAATGAGCATGGGAGGTCACTGCCACGGCGCGGTCGCGGCGCTGCGAATATAATCAATTCAGCGAGTGGCGTGCATAAGGCGGCAGTGTCGCTGAGCGCGCACAGGCGGTACGTACGCACAGTCACGCAAAGCGCCGCGTGGAAGGCGGCCAATTTTTCATCAGGCACCGCGGAGACTGGGAAGGCGTGCCGCGCGCGTACGGGGCTGTCGGCTAGTCGTTCTAGATAACCCAATTAGTGGGGGGCCGCTGCAGTCACACGGCCTTGGCACCGTCAATGGGTGGCACCCCAGTGGCAAGTCAAGCAACACTCCTTCCGGCGCGACGCCCCAGCGGCACACAGACACACACACACACACACACCCCACACACAGGTCTGCGGTCAATTTACACCGCAGTTACAATCACGGCGCGGCGGTTCCGGCACTAAGGTGTCATAAAGATAGCACGCTGGGTGCAACGGGGCGCGAAAAGCACTAGCACGCGTTCGAAGCCGTAAGGAACGCACACAAACACACAGACAGACAGACAGACAGACAGACAGACAGACAGACAGACAGACAGACAGACAGACAGACAGACAGACAGACCCTGTAGCGGTGCGCGGTGAGTTGAACGCGGGGGCGGCATCAAAGCTCCAAATGTGGCAAATATGAGAAAATGGCTCGTGTGACAAAAAGTCTCGACTCGGGCAAAGGTGATGCGAATATCCGAACCGTACCTCTGAGTCAGAAAAATTTGAGAGAAGGGGGAGAGAGGGAGAAGGGAGGGGGCCAAGACGCCGCGCCGGCAATCGACTCGTCGGCTTAGCCAGCCATATATCCATTCCGAATCGGCTGGCGTCCCGCCGGGGAACACGTGTTCGCGGCGGTGGGGCGGCGGGGGCGGCGGGGGCGGGCCGCGCGCCGAGCAGCAGCAGAAGGCCCTGCTCCTGGTGGCGCGGCGGCCCTGAGCCGGAAGGCCGGGGCGGGTCCGTCCCTCCAGGGTCCTCCCTCCGGGGTCCTCCTCGGGTTGACAGGGCGACATCCGGCCGGGCAGACCGAGCTGGCGGCAGGAGGCGGTCCCGCCCGATGGCCGGCCCGCCACCTCGGCTATCGCCCCCTTTAGTGCGCGTCGCTGTCCTCGCCGCGACACGCGCTGAATGCCAAAGCAGGGAGCGGCCTTGACCGCCGTGGCCAAACCACGCGCCAGACTCCCTGCACTGTGCGCCGCCCCGCCTCTGAGCGGGACGCCCCATGAGTGTGGTGTCAGCGGCACGCGCGTGACGCAACGCAGCAGCGCAGCACCGCGAGGAGCGACAGATCCGGGCCGTGGCGTCATCGCGCGCCTCAGGGACTTCCAAGATACGATACTCGCCAATCGGGTCGCCGCCCCGCCCCGCCCCGCCCCGCCCCGCGTAATACCGCAGCAGGTTGCAGTCAAGCCGGAACAGCTATACACGCATCCGTCCAGGATGGCCGCGATGTGCGTCCATTTCTCCGTCCCGTTCGCCTCCTTGGATTGCGATTGCAGTCCGTGTACAGCGCAGTGCTCCACTCGCAGTGACCGGCGTGCCTCGGCGCCGCACCGCGCCGCACAGTGGAACACAAGACCGAGGCGGTCAAAATCCCGGACGGGTCCCTGACCTAACTTCCAGGGGTTATACGCCAAAAACTGCCTCATCAGTATACCTTTTCGCGCCTTTTTGGGGTCCTTGGAGGGGGGGGGGGCTGCCGGTGGTGGCCCTGCCGGTGCAGTACGACGCCGAGACGACGACCCCGGGGTCAACGAGCAGGTCGCGATGGTCGAGCCCGGCGTAACACTTCTGAACTGGCCGCTCGTTGCGTTGGCGCGTTAGTCGTATCTGCAGCGGTATCTACACACTATCCACTGGAGAGCCGCCAGCAGTACAGCCAGTCGGCCAACACCGGCCGACACGCAGAAAACGAAAACGAGAAAGAAGTGTGTCCTGTTCGACGACGTGACGTGTCCCATTCCCGGTTTGTCAGGCGGAGGGCCTTTCGCCAGGGTCATCCCGCTAAATTATGAATCGGACTGTACTCCTCCGAGTGCTGCACGTACGTCTTTCCGGTGTGATTGAAATGGTGTGGATAAGCCCCTGACTGGTTGACTCGGCCGCGCCACAACACACACCGCCGCCTGTCTTTCCGTCTGTCTCTCTGTCTGTCTGTCTGTTCGTGCCGGGACGGCGATCAAACTGCACAGACTTGGCCAAACTTGCCGATACACTATAATGAAGCCATCGGGCGGAAAACAATCTGAAATTGCGTCAGACGACGCGGGATTGAAAGGAATGCCGTCGTAGAACGACCCGACAAACGCTGCCAAAATGCGTTTCTAATGACACGCCTCGGTAATAACACCCTCGCACGAGTCAGAGGGGTGCGTCCGCGTCCCCGTCGGGACCAGCGTTTCGAACGTGCCGCCGCTCCGCACGCTTCGCACGCAGCCGCCGGGGGACGTTTAATAACTCGGCCGGGCGTAATTTGTACACTAGAAGCGGCAGGACAGGTGGGCCGGTCGCAGGCAGGCCGTTAGTGAAAGCAGCGCTCGCAGACAATGGCCAATCCGGACCGCCAAAAGACCGAACGGCGGCGCGCTCCGTGTCTCTCTCGCGCCCCTGCGGGACGTCCTGTGAGTGCGAGGGAGACCGCCCACCGTCCGGCACCAGCCCGCAGCACCAGGGACGCGGACGAAAATTATTCAATCTGAGTCGTGTGGCGTCCAGTGGTCGGTGGCAGTGATTTGACGAGGCCGCCTCGGTCCAGCAGCCGAATTCTCCAGCCAGCAGCACTCCAGCCGCGGCTCGCTGGAGGCGGGGGCACTAGGAATGTTCTTAATTCAATCACACGCCCCCTCGGCCCCCGGGCTGCGCCAGGCTAGCCAGGCCGGCCGCGCCGCTGTCGTCCCATTGGCGCTGATTGACTGCACCGAGCACTCCGAGCAGGGCGATGCGCCGGCCGCAAGGAGCCCCAAATGCAGAAGCCCGTCCTGCGGCTCCAGACCGAACTTGTTGGCGCCACTGCGCCACCGACTCGCAGTGCACTTGGCAGTCCGAAAGAAAAGCGCGGCGCCGCGACTTTTGAATCGGATGAGTTGTGAAGGCCATCCGTCGGGCTGTCCTTCGGGCCGGACTCTCGCATCCTCGCGCTTTGTTCCGGCCGGGCGCCATTGCTCACTCGCACAGTGGGCGCGTGCGGCGCGGGAACCGTCCCGATCCGCGGGGCGCGCTCTGCTAGTAAACGCCGCCGGCAGACAGTCTCAGCCCACCGACGCTTCGTCTCCTTCTTCTTCTTCTTCTTCTTCTTCACTCCAACTCCGCGGCGTGACGGGCGCTTCGCCCGGCCAGGAGGCAGTCTCTGTCGCCGCCCTCCGGGCCGCCCCCGCGAGTGCGAGAGAGACAGAGCGACGCGGCGATTAGTGAGTGCGGCCGGCGGTCACGACGCCACTCCATCCCGGCGATGACCAGCAGCGCCACCGATCGCCGCCGCCCCCAGTTCGTAGAACGCCGGCGGAGGGGAGGGGAATGACCAGCCGGGGATTCGGGTGGCCCTTCGGTAGCGCACGCAGCGCGGCGGCAGGGAGTGCGAACAGAGCGCCCCGTCGACGAGTGCGAGAGAGACAGCGCGCGTGGTTCGGAATGAGCCGGCAGATTATTGACGCTGCAGCCCTGCAGCCGCGGAGCGTGACGCGGCAAGGCAGCAGCGCGGCGGAGCGGACGTTACCGCTGTGACGTTACCGGCGACTCACCAGTGAGGGCGCGGTGCGCGCGGCGGGTCTCGCACGGAGGCGGTCGGGTTCAAGTCGGACGGCTCGTGTAATCCAAAGGGGGCGGGGTTCTTGATGAGCACTAGCAATCGGCACTCATCGCACACAAACACACACGCGCGCGCGAGCGAGCGGGCGCGCTTAGGGGGAACGCCGCGCACGGGGAGGGAACGCCTTGGCTGGGGCGCGACACGCAGCACGTCAAGCAACTCGCAAGGCGAGCGGCAGCGGAGCGCGGAGCGGCGCAGCACAACCTGCTCGGCCTGGAGGTGGAGGCGGACTGGCGAGCGAGAAGAAAGAAAGGGAAGAGAGAGGGGGAGGGAGGGGACGAGCCGAGCCGGCCGCCGGCAGCAGCGGCCGAGCATAGCCGAGCCGAGCGGCGAGGGCCGAAGCGCGTCTGAATCACAGCGGCGGCGCCCGAAGCCGAGCCGAACGCTGGCAGCCGGGCGCAGTCAAATGGAACACCGGTCGCCGCCCGCACCACCCGCGCCGGCATGGGCCAGCATGCGTTCGGAAAGGGTTCTTTCAGAAGAGCTAAACTGGCCGGCCGAAGTGTTTTTCCCCTTGGCCAGCTACTGTAAAGAGACGAGTAAAGTACACCGTGTACAAAGAAAGGTCGAAGAATTCAAAAATTCCAATATTTATTGAGAACTCGCTCCGCGGGAAGACCAACACGAAGTCTGCAGACGGTGCGATCCCCTGCGCCTTTCCCAGACTAGCCCGCCCTCCTCGTTGACCCAGATGAAGACCGCCTCAAGCTCGCTGCAGCAACTGCAGTGCAAACGGCCGCCGGTTTCGATCACTTCCACTAAGAGAGGGTCCCGGCAGCGGACGCATCGCGCTCGGCTGGCGAACGGCCGTACCGCCGCACCGTAACAACCGGGCAGTGCGTGACGCGCACGCAGCGAAGGGAGGCACGCCGATCGGAATGCACTCGTAAACAGTTCCTTCCAAACCACAAGTTGAGTTGTCATGCACCGGCAGCGATGGGTTTGCGGTGGCCACGCACACATGTCTTCACACATTCTAGAGCAGGCAAAGGGGCGGGCCCCCGGCCCACTGTTCATGTCTCACTCCCACTCGCACCGTAATGGAAGCGACACACATCGCACGACGCGCGGCCGGCAACAGATTTCCTTTCCATCCTTTCCACGCTGCTACTGATAGAGAATGATTGAACTACGAGGTACGGCGAGAGCTACAGCAAACTGATTCTAACTGTCGTTTTCGTCGCTCTGTCTTTCTCGCACTCACGGGCCGTCCCGCACAGGTGCGAGAGAGACGGGCTGCGTGCCTCCGCGGTCTCCTGGACCGCGCACCGTGTGTCGAGGAGACGCAGGAAGAAAATTAGAGACTCGGTGAGAAGTGGCGGCGGCGCTCGCGCGCTCTCTCGTGACGTATTGTTTCGTCTGGCGTCGTTTTGTTCCCAATTAATTAAAACGTAATAAATACTGTTGCGCCTTGGTTCGACGGTTCGCAGCCGCATTGCACAGCGTGGGAAGGGAGGAAGGAAGGAAGGAGAGGGAGAGAGAGAGAGAGAGAGAGAGAGAGAGAGAGAGAGAGAGAGAGAGAGAGAGAGAGAGAGAACGAAAATGACCTAAAACTGAAGCCAGCGACGGAACGCTGCCGTAAGTGAGCAAAGTTCTGCCGCATGGCTCAGTGCACAACTTATTAATTTATAATTTATTTTTTTTAAATTTTTATTTTGGTTATTCCGTTTTGGACGCGGCAGCGATGGTGCCGCGCCGGACTGCACTCGGTTTCCGGGTCGGCGCTCTGCTTGCTCTGCTGGCCGCTGGTCGGAAGTGCTATGCTGCAGCCTACGGTTCGAGCACCGGATCTGCGGGTGACGGACCGGGGCGCCGCGGACTCCGGGTGCCTCCGGTCCCTCGCTCCGGACTTCCCCGCCGTCCCCGGAGGCGTGATGCACTGGAAGCCGTACGGTGCGTTTGGACCCTGTGGGAACTCGTGACCAGGATGTGAAGGGCTGACCGCAAGCCGTTTTCCGGATCACACTCGCACTCACGATTTTTCATCAACACGCCTGAGAAATGTTTACTAAATGATTTTTCTCGGACATACCGGCTCTGGACCTAGAGGAACTGGGAGTATGATGGGATGCGTATGAGCTGGTATTGGATTTGGAGAGTCGACTTGTCGGTGATGAATGCGTACACGCGGTATCGTTTCGCACACTGGCTGAACTAGCTGGACCAGAGGAGTTCCTGGCAGGCACCGCGCGTTGCGAGAGCTGCTAGCCTGTGGGCCGCACTGCGATACTAGATGTTGATGGATGGCATCGTTGTCCCGCCGTGCCGCGGCGACCCCGGCGATGTGTCACCCGCCAAAATGATGTCCTCCTTTACGACGCAGTAACGCGTGCCGAGAGCCGGCGTTGATGTTCGCGTTCAAATCACCTCACTCTTTTTGTTTTTGTTGTTGGTATTTTTTTTTGCGAGTGCCCGATGCGATTCAGCACGTGTGCAACGCATGTGTAGGATAACGACGCTGCATTCTGGCGGAAAAAAACTAAACGTGCCCGCCGAAAATTCTGGGCGTCAAACGCCCTGACGCCTCACTGATGACGGCGCTTCTCTCTCTCTCTCTCTCTCTCTCTCTCTCTCTCTCTCTCTCTCTCTCTCTCTCTCTCTCTCTCTCTCTCTCTCTCTCTCTCTCTCTCTCTCTCTCTGCCCTCATTAAGCTAACTTCGGCGGGGGTGGCGGCGGAAGGCGTGAATGGGGAGGGGGGGGGGATGGGATCCCGAGGAACGCACTTCCTGACCTCGGCTGGCCCACTGTGCCGGCACCACGCGCTTCGGCGTCGGCTTGACACTCACGCCGACAAAGTGACCCCCTCCGCCACGCCCCTTCTCATCATCGCACGCAACGCGGCCTACCGGCAAAGGGCAGCGGCGGACCGGAAATCACTTTGGCGAAATGCAAGGCGACTGGCTTGTACCGAGGAAAGTAAAATTTGGCACCGTTTCGAAACCTGAATCGTAATTAGGCGTGGAATCGCTCCACATCCGCACTGCCCCCCTTTTTTTCTGGAATTGTTTGTTTCTCTCAGCACGCGAGATTCGTTTCTCGTATCACACGGAGAAAAAAAGTTAGTTATGACAACGAAAAAATTAGTTAATTTTTCCGGAGCAAAATATCTTTGTCGTGACAACAAATCTTTTCTTGTCGTCTCAACGTCAGGACGAATACTTGTTGAAACGAATGTATAGCTTAAAGGAACGAAAAATACTTGCTGCTGGAACCTATTTCTTGGCTTGATGAGCGATTGCGTGTTAGTTCTGAGAACGAAATCAATATTGTTTTGAAAGCAAACATACTGGCTCATGTAGGCAAGTAATGAGTTTGGTGAAGACAGAGCTTGAGTCACGTGACGCAGTGCAGGTTCTTTATATTTTTGATTTGTCTAAGGGGAGTGCAGCGTCCGCGGCGACTAAAAGTAATTCTTCGGTTGTTCGGCACAACCACCCAGCTATGCCAACACTCATCGGAGCGGACATGAGCATTTTTCTGTGAAAAATTGGCCTAGTCATAAATAACTTAGCTCTCCGTCTGCGCGTAGTGGGTCCCTGGCCTACCAGATCCACCAGTGAGCTACCAGCGGGAGCGCCGGACCGCTGGACGATCGCAGCTCCTGCTAGCGGTCAAGTCGCTGCGGTGGACCGCAGTTAGCAAACAGATCAGTAGCGGAGTCGCTAGCGAGGTCGCTCTCCAACCCTAGGAGTGCGGGTTCGAATCCCGCTCCGGCGCATCGGTTTCCCATGTTTCTTTTCTCTGAGCTTGCAGCGCGCTGACGTCATAGCGAGACCGTGCATCACCCCCTTTCAGAGAAGAACCTCAGAATTTCGTCGTGGGAACAAAATAGGTTTGAGACGGTTGTCAGCCGCTGGGAAAAACAGTTTTTTCGTACAGGCTTCCAAAAAGGTGACAGTGATTACAAAAGAAATGTGGCCACCCCAGCAAATTTAGACGAGTCCCAGGAACAAATTTTATGCATTCTTAGAACGAATTTTTATGATAATCATTACAAAATTGATGGGGTTGAGCCTACGGCCACAGTTTTGTTCGATCAACGGATAAAAATCATAGGGAGATCAATGCTCTTTGTTGTGACAAACAAATGATTGGTTACAGCAGCTAAGCGTCTTGGTTTCGGAAAAAATAACTAATCTCTTCGTTGTCTCAACGAACTGTTTGTTGCTACAGCAAATTCTTTTTCTCCGTGCAGGTGGGGCAGGTCAGAAGTGCATTGTCGCCGAGAAAAAAAAATTATGTAGTCCAAGAGCATTTTTTTTCAGGCCCCGTGTGATCGCAGGCACCGGAAGAGTGTGAGCCACGAGTTCGAAATTTCTATGACCAGATTAATCGAGATTAATCGGTAGTTGTGACGCTGTTCTGTTCCGGTTCGTCCCCAGCTCCTCATCAGATGCTATCTCGAGGACCGAGGCCGCCACTACACACGCGGCCACTGAGGCAGCCCTCCGATTCAATTTGTATCGCCCCCGTGCACTGCATGCACAGTCCGTGAAGTGCGTAAGGCTCCTCCCACTGCCGCGCGTTCTGAGCCGACAGACACCTCATCTGCATCCAGGTTGATCCCAGATCAGGTCCAGGCGACGCGCGGCCCGCCCCACCCCGCCCCGCCGCGCCCCGCCGCGCCCCGCCCCGCCCTGCGACCGGACGCGCCTGCGATCATGTCGCTCCGTGGGATTACATCCCACACCCCATCCGGCCCTCGTCGACGGCGTCCTGGCCGGAGTCCGAGCCCCTCCTTTCTCTGATTGGCGTGCCAACGGGAGCGCCCCGGCGGAGTGCTGCAGCGAGGCATCGGGGGCGTGCCTGGACGGGGCCACGGTCCTGTTTGATTTCTACGAGTCCTTTTCGGTCCCACGGACGCACTGTCCTCCGAATATGTGTTTTATGGCGGAATACCGCTCGTTTCACACGCGCTCCGTGCACTGGCGGCACGCCGCATGCATCCACCCCACACTCGCCGCGAAAAGAAACGCCCACCGCCTTTACATAATCCGACGCGGCGCGGTCGCACGCCCGGCCGCGGTGCTAGAGTCGGCGAGACGATTAGCCCGACGCGTTGGCTGGCCTAGCTGCTCCCAGGGTTACACCGCGCGCCCGCTGGCTACACCGAGAAGCAGTGAAACTGAAGCTCGCTTTCGTCGAGGGCCGTTAAAAGGGGCTCCAAGCGGCCCCCGCGGTGCCGGCACACAGCAGCCGGACACAATGGGCTGCATTTCCCATACTCCCGCCGATACCAGGGCGAGGCGCTGCTTATCCGACGCGGACCGCGGCGCTGCTGTGCGAAACAAGCATCACGCCGTCATTGTCGCCAACACTCGAAAAATTTTCGATCACTTGATGACAATGACAATGGCATGGCTAACTTTCCTTGCTAGGATGTCATCAAACCAGTTGATGACAGTATTATCACGCCCACGCAATGCAGAGGACCTTTGACCTTCTTCATGAAATTGTCGTGAAAATGTCTGTCCACTATTTTGTCCTAATTTTTTTTTTCCAGTGAGGATGCAGTTGGATTCGGAGGCTGTCGCCGGAAGGCCCACGGGAAGCAAACCGCTCTTTCTTCGCTCCCGATTTCACGACGCACGGCCCGCCACCGACGTGCAGTTCGCAGGTCTTACTTTATGACCGAGACTCATTAAAAGGCGCGCGACTCCGTTACCGCGTGGCGACGGTGACCGCCGCTCCGTCTCTCTCGCACTCGCGGGGCGTCCCGTGGGGGTGCGAGAGAGACAGAGCGGCGCCGCGGCGTGGCGTCGGGGTCGTTGTCCAGCCGATACACCGTGATTCGGCGCGCAGTCCGCGCAGCGCCACTCACTCCTACGACTCCGTCTGGCTGGGGCAATTACCGCCGGCCCGTCCCTCTCTCTCTCTCTCTCTCTCTCTCTCTCTCTCTCTCTCTGTCTCTCTCTCTCTCTCTCTCTCTCTCTCTCTCTCTCTCTCTCTCTCTCTCTCTCTCTCTCTCTCTCTCTCTCTCTCTCTCTCTCTCTCTCTCTCTCTCTCTCTCTCTCTAACATAATCTTAAAATAAATAATTTCAATTTCTCTCTCTTCTGTATTAGCGACAAGTTTGCCCGTGTTGGCCGCCACGGCTGATGCCTCCATGCGGCGTGGACCACGCCGTAGTACTACAACATGACGTGCTCCGGCAGCAGCGCGGCGCCGACGCGTCGATCGGCGTCGATAAATCCTCACGCACTAGATCATCGCGCCGTGTTGTGGCGGGGCGGGGCGGGCCGGGTAGCGGCACTGGAGCGAGCGCACATAGCGCGGGTCAGGAGTTGATAAACCGTCCGTCGAGTTCCGAACGCACCATGCTACGCTGCCGGTGAAGTGGCGCCTGGCGGGGGGGGGGGGGGGGGTCTTCTGACCCACTGTGGTGTGGGCCACTGCTCAACATGCATCCAACACAGCTCCGCCCCGCCGCCGTACCGTACTGGAACGTAATTGTTGACAAGGAAGCGGGCATTCCTGATAATCACTGGCGGCCGTTCGTTACCGCTCACGGCGGCGTTGCCGGCACTGCCGGCGCCGCGGCCCGCACCAGAGAGAGACGAGAAGCACAACCCGCGTCTCGCCGCGTCGTCGGGAAGGAAGTGCAGCTTGACCCGCGCCGACGACCGACGTTCCAAAGTGACTCCAGAGCGGCCATAAAAAGCCGCACGAAAGCGAGCGTCCCGCTGCGTGCGGCCCACTGGGGCCCAGTGGGCCCGCGGCGGGTCATGCAGGCCCCCGCGGAGGTCGCGGCGCGGGGCCGCTCGCAGTGCGGCCGGCTGTAAAGGGAGACTTTTACGGCGAGTAGGAAAGTTGTGTCGGACCGCGCATCATCCAGCCAGCGGCGCGGCGTGGGGCGGGGCGTCGCCGATCAGGCCGCAATTAGCCGCCGCGAGGAGCGCGATATCGCTCTGTCTCTCTCGCACCCCCGCGGGGCGCCACGCGAGCGCGCGAGAGAGACAGAGCGACGACGAGAGCACTCTATTGCTGCTGGCCGGCCGCACTGGAGGAGATTCATCAGCCGCGGCAGGCACCTGTTCGCGGGCTTTCCCCCAAGCGTGGAGTATTCGCACTCTCTCTGTCTCTCCCTCTCTTTCACACACACACACACACACACACACACACACACACACACACACACACACACACACGACATACGTAGACTTATCAAAATTTTTACATCAGACAGGGCACAGGGCGGTATTGTTCGCCCCATGTACACACACACACACACACAGCCGCATCGGCGCCGGCTGCATGCGCCAGAGGGCCCGGGGCGACGTGGGGCGTGCCGGGGAGCGGGGCGAGCGAAGCACTGCGCGGGCGGAAGCGAACTTCCTGCGGGCCGGCCGGCCGGGCATGCAGGCCGATGAGTGAATCCACCGCATTCACTGCAGAGTCCGTGTGGCGTGTCGCGAGGCCGTCACTCGGATATGGAAGTCGGCGGGCGAGAGCACACAGTGCTGGACCACCGTCCCCGCAGTCGGCCGGGCCGCCGGGCCTCGTCACCGTCATCGTGGAAATTCCTCGAAAATAAAAATCAGTGACATTTCCTTCTCCGCGCCGCCCCTCCCTCTGGCCACGCTCCGGCCGGGGCGACGGCCACCAGCAGCAGCAGCAGCAGCAGCAGCAGCAGCAGCAGCAGCCCGATCCGGCTCCTTGATAGCCCCGCCCCGGTCGGCGTCCAGACCCGCGCTCCGGATCCGTCCGGCTGAATATGTTTTAATTGGGGCGCACAGGGTGCACAGGCTAGCGACCCATACCCACACGGAGGCGGCCGGGCACTTGGTTTCCGGACCACCCAGCAGCCCCAGGGCTGCCCCAAGGCGCCCGGAGCAGCCACCCCGCAGGGCCGACCCGCATGGCCGACCCGCCACCCTCTTCTCTTTCTCTTTCTGCCCGGAGACCCGGAGCCAGGGGTCACCCGGAAACACGCCGGGCGGCACTCGAGCGGGGCGGCCTAGAAATCCGGCGAGGGACAGTACGCCACTCCCAGGGAGGAGTATATAAACACAAAGCGGCTTTTAAAAGGGAAACCTTAGGCAAGGCTGCGGCCAAACCAAGCCATAAACAACAACTAGCCATAGAACAGGTCTGCGACGACAAACAACAAAACGGACGCGAAGAATGCAGCGGCGACAGCATGGACGGACGCTGCAACTCGTTTGGCTAGACAGTCCCATCTCATCATCCTGCCATATGCTGCCAGGGAAGGGCTCTAGGGAAAGGGAGCGCCCCCCCCCCCCCTACTCTTGGAGACGCGCCGTGCAGGTAGGCAACCCGTCCGCTCCGGCGCAGCCTGGTTGCCTGCCTCTCGCCGCTATTGCTGCCGGGCGAAAGGGCAGCGATGGAGTCGAGTTGAGGGATTTCGAGGCTTTTACCGGCCGTTAAATGCAAAGCGATGACTGGAGGCAGCCCAGCGAGTATGCAATCTGCTTGACTGGCGGCCAGCGCCCCGGACTGCACCGCGGCACCGCGGGGCCCAGACAGACAACAAAAGGCGTCGCCGGTTCAACGCCCTTCCCCGCGGGACGCGCGGGACGCCCGCAGTGGCGCCCGAAGCGCCCGCAGCAGCCGAAGTAAAGCGCGGAACGAAGAGCCCCGAGTTTAGCTTTCCGGCCTTGAGTTGATTTCATTTCACAGCGATTGCTGCACGTCCGTTTTCGCTTTGCCTTGGGCAGTGCAGTGCCTTGCAGTGCGCTGCTGATGGGCCGGCCGCACCCCGCCCCGCCCCGCCCCGCCCCGCCCCGCCCCGCCCCGCCCCGCCCCGCCCCGCCGCCTTACGTGACTCAATCCGTTCCTTTCTCGCGCACACCGCACTCCGCGAACAGCTTCCTTTCCGACCGAAAAGTGACCACTGTTTTTCTTGAAGCGGAGCGGGGAGGCCACCGACATGACGCGCCCACTGCGCAGCGCCAACACGACTTTGTGAAAGGAACAAACCCCGGGGGAAACCCTGGCAAGTGCCTCCCTCTACATCGCCCCAATAGCACAGCACGCATCAAAAGCGTCAAATAAAAATTCTTGAGAAAAAAGAGAAAAAAAAACCTGCGATAAAAAGGCGCAGCGGCGCGGGGATTTGAACCAGGGACCAGGGACACGCCATTGACTCCACACACTTTTGATGAGGACGGCCGAATGAATGGGCGAATGAATGGAGGCGACCACCGTTCCCTGGCTCAGTCCCTCTCGCACCCAACAGGGACGCCCCATGAGAGCGAGAGAGGCAGAGCGAAGACAACGCCCGCAGCCCCCCTCGCCCCGCCGACAGCCGATTTTCATTACCTGGGCCATCCGGCCCGTCTCGGCGGCGACCCGGGAGGGACGTACGTCGGCGTGCTCCAGCCCCGCGACGCCGTAGTTACGTCGCTGTTGCCGGCCGCCGACCCGTCAAAGTGGTTAATTGGTCACGGCCAGTGGAAAGCCCATGTGGGCGTTTGTGGGTCCAGCGCGGTGCGGCGGCACTGTGAGCCCCCTGGAACGCCTGGAGGATCCCTGGGAGCTCCAGTGTGCCGCCGGGCAGTGTCACCGCAGCGCCATAAAGTGGCATCCTTTCGGGAGCCGCGGCCGGCCGGTTGACATCGAGTCCGTCCGCCGCGTCGCCGGGACCCGGTGACCCCCTTCAGTCGATGGCGGCAGCGCGGCAGCGGGGCAGGACGCGTTGGGTAATTGCGTGTCGGAAGGCCGTTTAGTTGTTACGGTGGGCGTCCTGCCTCTCTCGCACTAGCGCCGCGGCGCGCCTCGCAGGGGTGCGCGCCGCCCTGCCATTCCAGGCGCTGGAACAATATGCCATGAAAGGCTGCGTCCAGTGAGGCCTGGCGGAGACCATCGCGCGCCTCATGACGGCGGCCGGCTTCCGTGTGACCCTCCGAGCTGCGAGCAACGCAATCTGCGTTATTCCCACGACGACGATCGGCGCGGCGTCACGACCTCGCAGCCTGCGAATAAGCAGAGGACGTCCGCCAATTAGGGGACGCGCCGGGCACGACCAGCGGCGGGCAGAGTCCGCCGTGTCTCTCTCGCCCCGCGAGTGCGACAGAGACAGGGCGAGGGAAGGGCCAAGTCCAAGTGCAGGGCCGGGAAGAGGGCCCGTGAGGCTGAACCGAGGGATCGCAAAGCCCTAGTCACACAATGTAATGTACACGGCAAAAGCATTGAATGGCAGAACGCAAAAACATCCGCTTTGACGATGCAGCAAACCAACGATACGTAATTTTCAACCCTTTTTTCATTTAAATGCCACTTCCTGTGTTTCGTCGCCCGATTTAGTTAACCTGACAGTCCAGGCAAGCTGGCGCTCAGACACGGCCAGGCACGCCCACGCCGCGCGACCCCCGGGGCATGACGCAACCAACGACAAACAGAAACAAAACAGATGATCAGACGCGCGTCTTCTCTTTTCTCTTTCATGTTTGCCGCTGCTGTCACTGCCATTAGGGAACACACACGACGACTGGTGCGGCGGAGACGGACGGGGCCGTGTCGGCAGGGCCATGAGTTAAGCAGCAGCGACGTCCATTGGCCGCTTATCGTGACCCCCCGCAGCACAGCGCTGGCAACCGACTGGCAACGGCAGCCGCGGACATTTTGCCACATCGCGGAAACCATCTGCCGGCCGCCCCCCCGCCGCGCCCCACAAAAGTGCACTATGCAACATGTGGCCTGCGGTGATGCATGATGCTCGCGACGTGACGGCCGATCGCGCGGTCAGACCGCTGCTGCGCTAACGGCCCTCTCCATTCATTCCATTTATTGCAGTTTGTGATTGTTGTTATTATTGTCATTAGGGTTGTTGTCAGTGCCGCTCCCGTTGGCGGTCCGCTTCCCCCCGCCGGACGCGGCGGCGCGGCGAGGCGGGGAAGTCCAGAGCGCGGGCAATCCCGCCTCTCGCGGCGCACGCGTCACCACGGCCCCGGCATGCTGGCCGGGGAAGAAACCCCGCGGCCGTTTTTCTAAATGTGACCAATCGTTTTGCTTTTCATTCCATTTCCTCGCGTGCCGCCGCTCAGTCGGCGCGACCGCACCACTGGGTGATAAGGCGACGCTATTAGCACGCGTAATCGGCAACGACAACAACAACAACAACAACAACAACAACACCAACAGCGTGAAGTGCGTTGCAGGCTGGTAGAGGCGGCCTATGCTGACCGATTCAGCGCATCGCTCTGTCTCTCTCACACTCACGTGGCGTTCCGTGACGGAATGGCGTTGCGTGTGTCGTGTCGTCTCGATGGTGGTCGCGGGGCGGACTTGGTCCCGTTCCTTTGCTCCAGCTGGGCCCTTGTTTCCCTTCTCCTCGCGGATTTCCGGTCGCAGCAGTGATTCGGCAGCAGGACCACTTGGCTTCATGACCGCGGCCTCGTTGCGAAACGGCGTTATTAAACGAGAGGCAGCTGGACAGAGAGAGAGAGAGAGAGAGAGAGAGAGAGAGAGAGAGAGAGAGAGAGAGAGAGAGAGAGAGAGAGAGAGAGAGAGAGAGAGAGAGAGAGAGAGAGAGAGCGCACCGCGGTGCATGAGGACGAAAGTGAGAGCCCAGCCCAGCCCAGCCCAGCCCAGCCCAGCCCAGCCCAGCCCAGCCGCACCGTCCTCCTACACCGGCAGGACAGGTGTCGTGTCCAAAGCGCCGCATGCTGCGTTTCCTCTCCATTTCTCTGCAGGGCCCGCAGGGCCGAAATTCGACATACACACACACACACACACACACAGAAGTACACAGCAACCTAATTACACGCAAACAAACAAGGCGGGCCAACGCAGCGTTTTATGCTTTTCCCTTGCAGTCACACACGAACACACTCACACACACACACACGGCGACACAGAGGCCAGGCCATGGCAATGCGCTGCACGGCGCGCACAGGAAGCAGCGCGGGGGGCTACGTGCGACTTCGCCGGTGAAATTACCGGTGGCGTGGCTGGAATGAGAGATGGACCCGGGCAGTCACCGCAGTGGGACAGCGCCTGAGTCGCTGCGACAGGCAACCCGCTGGGCGGCGGAGCCTCACCCGGGAGCAGGGGTTGCCTACCCTGCCGGGCGCTGGTCTCGCCGCCGCGTGGGTTGGCCAACCTGCGACGCTTACTACTTCTCGGGGAGGTGGGTGGGATTTCCGGTCCAGTAGGTATTGGTTGCGGCGGCTCCACAACTCGACGCGCGGCGCGGTGACGACACAGTCCTTGAACTCGTCGCAGGCACCGTTAAACCGTCGTGGTCGTGGCGGCCTGGCCAGCCCCTTGCCGTGACTCCATTCATTTACGCCGGAGAGAGAGAGAGAGAGAGAGAGAGAGAGAGAGAGAGAGAGAGAGAGAGAGCGAGAGATTTCCGCTGGTAAACACAACGTTCCTTTTTTCTTGGTTTAAGGCGGTGGGCGTAGAGAAGGGGGAGGGAGGGGGAGCCCGCGGCGCCGGATAACTTGCGAAATGCAACAGCGTCCTGGATGGCGGCGGCACTACGTCCGCCAGCCACCTCGCCGTTTAGCCACGTTATTTACTTGTTTCGCACTCCGACTGAGCTGGGCACAGGAAGCGCGCGTGTAGACGGGGCCGAGCACAGTCGCTGGGCAACAGCAAAGCCCCGATATTGCCTAGTTGGCGGGCTGAAGCTGGCGATCCTTACTGGTGCATCGTGGGAATTTTCTCCTTCTTATGTGGCTCGCGCGCTGTCCTAGTTTTCAGAATATCCTGTCGGGGCGGCGGGGGCGGTGTCATGGAGCCCTATCCTCTGCGGCCCCCCGGCCCTTCCGGCGAGGAAATGACAGGGAGGGCCCAGAAGGGCTGCGGTGTGAAGCGGAGCGCGAGGTGCGAAGGCTCGGCTCGCCTCGGCTTACCTAAGTGGCGGTAAAACGTGTTAACAACGCCGGGGCGTTTGTCGCCAACGAAACAACAAAATAAAAAATAACTTCACTTCTCCTTACCTTACCCGCTGGAAGGAGGAGAGAGATTCACCTGTGTGAATGAAAGTGCGCCGCAAAAAGAAGGAGAGAGAGAGAGAACGATATTTATATAAATAAAAAAAGCGAAGCGGCTCGCCGCGGCGCCGCCATTCGCACCACATCTTTGCACGTAATGACCGCATGACCACGTAGTAGCAGTGCACTGTAGTTTTTCTTAATTTTTTTTTAGTTCTACGTATTTTCTCTAGGTGGAAGTCGGGCGTGGCTGCCCGTTCGTTTCACCTAGAAAGAGGCACCGCACGGCAAACGCGTCACCACAAAAAAAATTTACTAAAACGTCAAAAAAATTAAAATTATTTTTTTTTTTACGATCCAGCACGATTATTTGTACCCCAGCGGTTAAAGGGTAGCCAACCTCAGCCAGTCAACTAGGCAACTTCTCGAGAGTAAAAAACTTATTGCCTGGTGGTGAGACTGAGCGGGCAACCCTGGTGCACTTCCCCACCCTGGTGGCCTCGATCCACGGAGGGACGCGCAGTGCCCACTGTGAGTTATGGCCACATTCAAACACACATCGTTACCGGCGCACTGTGTGCCGCACTGTGCGCCTCTCGAAATATTAAATTAATCACTTACCCGTATCACGTACCCTCCGGTACCGAGGGAATCTTTGGTACGAGCCACATTCCGAAGCGAGCCGTATGGAAATGAGGGAGGTCGGTCACACCTTCGGGATCCGCTCGGCTGTGTTCCCGAACGGCACCGAACATGAACGCGGCGGGGCGTTGGCCTACGCGGGCCTGGCCCTGTCATTTGACCAAAGCGACACCACCAGCCCTACGTGCTGCCCTCCCGGACAAACCGACACCGTTCATGAAGGCGAGCGCAACGGCCCAACTGTTCAAGTAGAAAAGCACGTCGTGGACGGCCGCGTGGTCAGGGACTCGAACGCCCTCGTCGCCGTCGGGAGGTTCTCACCGGGCGCCCCGCCCCGCAGGCCGCCACGCCCCGTCGCAGTGGAGGGGGTGGACGCCCCTTTCGGCCCCTACGGTCCCCAAATACAATCAAAGAATCAAAAGCATGGCATCAATCACGCTGGATTTGAGTCCTTCGCAGACGGCGTAGCTCAAGGAGAGCTGTGTGACATCCGCCTTGTGCCTGCTGTGCGATTCAAACAGCATGCGATGCCCGGGCCCCGGGTCGGCCGATGGCCGGCGTTGCCATGGCGTCTAGTCGAATAGCACTGAGCAGCAGCGGGCAGGCAGCACCGGTTGCGGGCTGCACTCGAAATGATGACCACCGCCGAGGTAAATGAACCGCCGGCGGAACTACCTCGTGGACCTATCCCGGCCGGGCCTGGCCGGGCCCCGCAACCAACGGAACTGCGACTGGCCGGCAGGTGTCGCCCTGGTGGTTCCGGCTGGCGCGGCTGCTCGTGCTGCTGTACCTGCAGATGGCGATGGTGGTGGCGGTGGACTACTGCCAGCTGCCGTCCTGCCCCGGGGGCACGCACACGGCCTGCAAGTTCAAGCCGGGCGCCGGGCCGGCGGCCAAGTGCTCCAAGGACGCCAACGGGCTGAGCGCGTCCGACAAGGACGACATCCTCAACGAGCACAACAAGCTGCGGAGGCAGCTCGCCAACGGGGAGGTACTGACCGCGCTGATACGGACGTCTCCTTCGCATGGATTTGTTGCTTCTGCACGGAACACCCTTCCAGCTAGATGGCTTCGCGGGGGCCACGGACATGGAGACCATGAAGTGGGACTCGGAGCTCGAGTTGGTTGCGCAGACCTGGGCCGACCAGTGCGCCTACGGCCACGACAAGTGTAGGAACGTGGAGCGGTGGCCGGTACGTGTCATAGGGAACCCCGTGAGGTAGGCAGCCCAACACGCAGCAGTAGGCAACCCATCGCGCAGCAGTGTCTGGAGGATCAAGTGAACGGCGGGCGGAAGAGCGGTGGGCCCGACAGTCCGCAGACACACAGCACTATACCTTCTGTCCTGCCCACCCAACACAATCCAGGTGGGCCAGAACATCGCCATGACGGGCAGCAGCGGCGGCTTCCAGTCGCAGATCCTCAAGAAGGTGAACATGTGGTGGGACGAGTACAAGGAGTACTCCTACAAGGACGGCACCTTCGTCTTCGCGTCCGGCACCGGGCACTTCACACAGATGGCGTGGGCCAAGAGCAACCTCCTCGGCTGCGGCCGCTCCAGCTTCGTCGAGAACGGCTTCACCCAGGAGTACCTCGTCTGCAACTACGGACCGACGGGCAACGTGCAGGGCATGAAAATGTACACTGCTGGCGCTGCGTTGCTATCCTCGTCGCTCTCCGCTGTGCTGGCCGCTTCCATTCTCACCGTGTGGTCACTCCTGTTGTAGCTGAGACATGACATGACATTTTTTTAAAAAGTGAAGTCGGACACAAAATTGGGTAAACATCATTTAATCCATCATCGTAATTTGGCAACACATATGGTGCGTCATAAGTAAAAAAGGTGAGCAACATCAAACTGATTTGAAGCAACTGAATGTCAGTGATGAAGATTTTTTCTTTCTTCATATTGTATTGTGACAATAAATCTAAATGCACAGGAGTTGGAAGACCCTTCCTTACAAAGTATGATCACAAATTGCATCACAACTGATGCACTTGACAGGTTTCTTTTTACCAAAAGCAAATGCAAACAATATATACACACAAGTAATTAAAACATTACACGTATAAATATTTTTAAATCAAGGAAAATTTCTATTTCTTTCTCCTAACTTGGGTCCAGCCTGGATCAGGGTCCTCTTCCTGAGTGCCCATTTCGCCATCCATTAGGTTTTGACCGTTTGAAGTACTAGGTCCACCCTGAGCATCTTCACCATCATCGTCATCACTATCATCCTAGAAAATACAGCAAATTTAATTACATGGTAAGTTACAATTGATTCCAAATATTTTTTTTTCGTAACACTGAAAATTTGAACCAACCTGTGCAGCTGATGGTTGAGACTGGTTTAAACATTTGTTGAGCCAATTCCCAGAGGGTAGCTTTTCTAACTCTTGCTCTACAAGGGCTTGATCTCCAGAACAACAGTGCCTGTAAAACTCCCAGAGCAGTGAACCGACTTCATCAGTTGAATCATCTTCACAGATAGTGTTGAACTCATCATCCATCATGTCACCTAAAATATCGGCAACCTCATCCCAACCCGCATCAGCTGCAAGAAGGCAAAAAATTTAAGAAATTTAAAAAAACAAAAAAACGTAGAGAACCAAAAACCTCCTTTGTCGTTGTGAATGATAATGATGCTTACGTTTATTCCTGAATAATTCAACCACAGCATCAATCATGCCCATTGCTTTGGTATATCCATCTGCACCACCCATTCCATGTTCAACCGCCAACTGAAAAATAAAGGAGAAATAAAGATAGAACCTTCTGGAGTTCGAGAAAACAGAGTTCAAGCACAGATTAAGTCCATCGAATCTAAAACCATTAAATAATAATGCATTCAACTGAAACATAGGGCTCATAACTTCCACGAACACGCAAGTTACATGTAGAGAAAGTCAGCAGGTGTTGGTACAGTGAAAATGCTACAGGAAATAAATGCAAGGCGATTAACACAATGCCTTAGGATATCAGGGGGCTTCATTCAATTTTTGCCAAGACCTCTACACAGATAAAAAGTGTAAGACACTCATGCTGGGTGCTAACCTATCACAAAACACAAAGCTCTTACTTCTGTTTAATCGCAAGAAAGAAACAAAATCTACCTGCAAAGCTGACCAACAATTGAAAACTCTTCCAGCAGCATGCCGAAATAATTCTTCAGGAGCTGTGGCCATAGTGGTTTGTTTATTTCCAAATTACATGAAGAATTCCTAACCTAACATGCCACCATGCCACCGAGCCGTGAATATGAAAAATTTGAATAGCAATGTCAAATTATACATCACACACATATCAATATGAACATGAATATAATACTAGCTTTTTCGTGTTTGTGTTTGTGAATGTTCGCTTCGGGATTTAAAAAACTGACTCTTCGCCACTTTTCTGACGGCACATCGATCATAACCGCTTCGTTTTTCAATCAACGATAAAATTGTTTGGTTTCGGTGAGTTTTCCTATGCGGTAAATCGTAGTTCAGCGGATTTAAACGGTTCTGCATGTAATTCGGTTTGTGATGCCGTATTCTTACCTTCTGTCATTGAACCTTTTATGATGTACTCTTTGTGCTCTCTCTTGGTGGCAATCCGAAAGTCGAAAACCTGCATCACTTATTTAAAACAGCTCTATCATTTAATCTTCCGTGGATACTATTTCACCGGCCCCTTATCACATAAATGTACTTAGCATCATGTCGGGAATGTTCAGTGTTTTGTTTTACATAACCTTCAATAACCCGAAATTATGTTTAAAACTCTTTGCTTCCATTTCCATACTCTATTAAAAAAGTCACTTATATACTTTGACGTCTAAATTTTAGTATTGTGACAGTTAAAGGTACTTGATTCACGTAATGCTGTGTAGTACGTTAGCTCAAAAGTATATGCAAGTAAGTGAAGCAGTAGGCATTTTCTTTATTACTTATTACTCTTTTTGTGTTGTTCTGGTCGTCCAATGCTCTTGAATGGCATGTCATGTTTGGATAGTAGCCTGGCAGTGTGATGCAGCAACCAATTGCTGATACAACGGACGACTCCGAGGACAAGGATGAGGTTGATGAAGATGGGGAAGAAGATGACTCGATTGATGAGGTTTCTATGAAGTCTTTATTGATTTCAAAGATTGTTCTATGATAAAGTAGTCTGAATACTTCTAAGTCAAGAGTATTAGGATGTCTCATTTTTGCACTTGTTTGGAACAATAATTTAATTTATAACGTGCAGTGATGGTAGGCTTTGCGGTAGATGTTGAATATCATATGGGAAAGGTGAGCTTCACTATTGACTTGGCAGGATACAGGTGAGGACAATGGGGATCGCAAGAACCACCCCAGTTCATGCCTCATCGCTCGCACCATCACTCTGCAGATGCTCATGGCGGATGGCCTGCTCGAACCGGGAGAGGGTGCAATGTCTATAGAATACATGGTGAGCTAGCTGTGCTCATGGTTCTTACAGCCACCAATGCTACTGCTGCTCTTTTGCCTGTGCTGTGATGCTGCTTTCTCTTGCTATGCCTTTGCCATTCAATTTAAAATTTCTTTTCATTTTCAAACACTTTATGTTCTCTCACAAATTCAATTTACTTGTGGTGCTATTAATGTGTTAGCAAGTTTCAGGATAGATGCATGCAGGGTGGATTGGTCTTAGATCTTCCCTATTTTCTTCCATTTTGAAACCAGTGCAGGTGCAGCAGTCTCTTCATTCAGCTGCTTAACACCTCCTTCATCGTCACCCCTCATTCCTGTGTTAGGAAATAACCACCTATTCAGGTGGTGTGTTTTGCTTAGCTCTGCTTTGCGTTTTTTCTTTATTAGTACCACAACATGTGTGTAGATGTCACTAAACCTTGTTAAAGCTTCCCGTCTACTAAGGATTTTCAAGAAATTGTTTATGTTAATGCATCTGATTAGCTTAGATGCATGAATTGCATTGGGTACTGGGCCATTCAAACTTGTACCAAAAAAATTAAAATAGGGTTCTTTGTGACAATGCAGTAACCTGTCCTCATATCTCTGTTTAAGCTGTATGTACATGTTCAATGAATCTGTGCCAATTTTAAATACAGACAAATGTAAATTTCAGCACTACTTAACCCGACTAAACCCCATAATCAGCTGGGCTTTTTTGACTTAGTGTATTTCATCACGTCTAATGTACTGTAACCATGGCTTTGTCTCTCTGGTTTTCAGGGACAGCGATTTGTTGGTGACCTCCTGTCTGATGGAAAAATTCGATCACAAGAAACAGATATTGTTTTCATCACTCCAAGTGCATGGGCAGTGAACTGCAGAAGAATAATTAATCCTGTCAAGAAGTCTGGCTGTGGTTGGGCATCGGTAAAATACCTCTTGTCTTGCAAGATTTTGTTTACTATGTGCTCTACGTGATCAAAGATTGATATTCGGTCATGTTCTATCCCTTTAGATTCGGTACAAGGGTAGAAAATTAGACGGTCTTAAGAATATCTTGATCAACAGAAGAAACGAGGCAAGGAAAAAATTGTGTGAAGAAGCTTCTGGTAAATATAATCATTTAAATTTTAACTGCACAACTATAGTATTCTCTGTATCAATTTATTCCTGGATTTATCATTTAGACTATGAGTTGGGCATAGACAAAGAAACCACAATGCTAGCTCCACCTCCGCCTCCTCCCCCACCGGCCCCAGCAACCACATCAAGTGCTACTCCAGGAACTGTAGCAACAACAGTCGCAGCAATGGTCACTGCAACAAGCACTGCTACTGCGTCCTCCACAGCCTCTGCTACATCCACATCTGTTTCAGCAGCAGCAGCCTTGCTGCCAAAGCCTTATGTTAGAATGCCAGTAAAGCACCACAATATTGGAAACCGTACTAGTATGCAGTGAGTAAATTCAAACATATTGCTTTTTGTCTGTGGTGCTTTTAATAATATTGATAGTCTGTTTCTCTCTTATTCATGTTTCACTAATGTCCCTTTATCTTCTGCCAGTGACCCAAACATGCTGGTGGAATGTACAGCATTTTCAGCATTAGGGAAAATTCAACCCTTTCTTGTCTCCATAACCACCAGCGCTTTGTTAGTTGTTGATTTTCATTGTCATCTGACCTCTTCTGAAGTTTGTGGCTACCTAGCTGGACTGTGGGATGTGAATGGACACAGTAAGTTTATTATTTGTTATGAAGGATGCTGCTTTTTGAAATTTCATTTTAGTAACGTAATTTATCAAATTTGCAGATCTTACAATCACTACTGCTTTTCCTTGCCGGTCACGCTTGGATGACGCGGCAAATGGACCATTGGTTGAGAAAGAAATCAGGAAAGAAATAGAACAGCGTGGTTTGATTCCAGTCGGTTGGTATCATTCTCATCCAGTGCTGCCCGCATCACCATCTCTTCGTGACATTGATAAACAGTTAGACCATGAAATGCACATGAAAGGTTCTAGCGACTCATGCTATACACCTTGTATTGGTGTCATATGTTGTAAGTAGTTTGCAAAGGAAAAATTGAGGGGTATTAAGACAGTCAAGTTCTGTTATAGCTAATGGTGCTTTTCCTCATTTTCTAGCGCCTTATTTCACTGATACGTCTAATGTCGAGTCAAGCATTGTTAGTTACTGGGTAGCCCCACCCCCGGAAAACAAACCATTGGAGTATGGGAAACCCATGCTAATGAATTATACTGTCGCTCAGGATGCAGTGCTACATCCTGATGTGTTGAAGGAACTGGTAAATTTTCTCTTTGATGCATATGATTTATTACCCTGTAAAGTTTACTTATTTTAAACTAACTTTTGTTTTTTTGTTTTTCTCTATAGACATCCTTGATAGAATTTTACAGGGAGAAACATGATTTCCTCGATTTTAATCAAGTATACAAAAGTGACGTTACATACCTGGAAAAATTAAAAGTAAGCTCTTGTTGTTTTTTTTAAAAAAAAAAAAAAAAAAACTGTTTACTCTTAGTTTATTTGCTCTGGTACACATTTTAAGGTAGATGATTAATCCAACTTTTTTCTCTGTAGGCTACACTCAGTCCGAAATTCCCTCAGGATCAAAATGATGGAAGCCTTTGGGGTTATATCCGTCAACTCGTGACTCCAGGATCAGAAGAACGTGATAGTGATGGCAATATAAAGGTTTATGCCCCTGAGACTTCCATAGCCACCACAACCACCACCGAAACAGCAACCACCAGCACATGTTCTTCCCTTGTGGTTCCTGTTGCTCAAGTCGGAAACAAGAGTTTGTCTTGCACCACCGTTTCAAACTCAGGAAATTCTAATTGCCACAGTGCAGCAAATTCAACATCGTCTACAAACTGTTCAACTTCAGGGTTCTTCCTTGGATCTGACATGACGAGTGCCATCCTAGCTGCTGGAAAACTACCGGCTGGAACATCTTTGATGAGTGTTTTGCCTGGGAACAATCAAAATATGTTTATCTCTCCCCTAGGTCTCAATTTACTCAACAACACCACTAACAAGGGTTGCAAAACTACATGCACATCGGGAAGTAATGTTTCAAATTTAGCTACCATTAGTAGTATGAATAATTTGGGTAATCTGAGCAATTTAGGAAATTTAGGAAATCTGAGCATTTCTAATCTTGCTAATCTCAACAATCTCACTCTCAGTAACATAAGCAATCTAAGTAACTTAAGCAACCTTGCAAGTATCAGCCTGAGTAACAAGAATTTGACTGGGTCAAATTTAAATACAAATAGTTTTAGAAACAACAGCTTGAGTATTTCTGTGACAAATTCCACCTCCTCACATACTTCTCATCTTCCCACTACTTCTTCCATGCCTCAATCGTTAAACTCAGTTGCATCTGTATCTTCATCCATGTCAACTCCATTGTGCTCTGTAAGTAGTGTAAAAAACGGCAATAATGTTCAGCAAACATCAAACAATGATGTTCCTAAAAAAATGGATAGTTTAACAAGCATGCCTTCTACAAATTTGGTTAAAGAGGATTCTCTTTTAGGAACAAATAGCTCTGCAAGCAATACCAGTCCAGTAAACAACTCATCCTCAATGAATAATTCAACATCTGTCAACAGCCCAAGTGATCTTAATGGAAGCAAAGCTTTAAACAATAGTCCTCCAGAAAGTGATGCTGAACGTCCAGCAAAAATCCCTAAACTTGATGGAACATCAGTTATCACTAGATAAACCAAGAAATGCTTTAGGCCTTTTAACTTAAGATGTATTTGTATCTTTTTTGTCACATATATACATAGTAAGCCTTCATTTTGTGGAAAATATTTCATTGTGTAGTTTTAATGATTCTTTACTGGAGAGCCTCCTTTTCCCTGTATTATTTGTGGTTTTTCTTTTTTTTTTATTGTGTTATTATTTTGTTTGATGAATCACTCTTCCTGCTGCAGAGTGGATCTTATACTTTCAGAGAATATTTTGCTGTAGCATAAGATTTTTATTTTAAAATTGTATGCCTATAATAAGCTGGCAAGTACAAAATTGACAACATTCTTGTCAATGACAACACTTACTCCATATATGGACTTAAATCAATGATTGTTAAAACTATACTTTTAATTGAGCGTTTGGAAAATTTTTTGCTTTTGTTGAACACTGTAGCAATTAAATTTAATGGTTAGAGTGTTTTCATGATTGGTGTGATTCTTAGATACAGCAGGATGCACCAAACACTGGCTTTGTTTTCACTTTTCTTTCTTCAATCATGACCCCTGAGACAACTTGGGACTATGTTTATTGTTGCTTCTGCTTCAATTCTCAGGACACAAAAAATTTCATGAGAACGTTGTTTGATTGTTTGCATTTATTGTAGGTTACGTATGAAGTAGGTTTTTTACAAGTATGCATAACTGACCAACCTCTCTATTTGAAAGCATAAGATCTCAATAAAATTATAAGTTAAACAAACGAATCATGTGTATGTGTATTTTTTAGATACATGGAAAGTATTATGTATTTTATCAACTTCTGTGATGCATGAAATGTATATTTTAAACGTAAGACTCTTTGAGTTCTGCCCCCTTTAGTTGAGGTGTGTGTAAATTGATAAAGTAGTTTGTCTTGCTAAAACATGAAAACATGATTGTAGCTTGAAGTGTTACATCAATTGTGACAAATAAAAAATTTCTGATAAGGAATCTTATTATGCTTACCCTTGCAACTCTGGGTGGGTTGGGGAAATCACTAGAACAACTTTGGTGATCCTGCATGTTACCATGCAATTTTACCAAGCAATCCATAGCAAAGTACTGATGCAGATAGCAGGTAAGTTAGGCACCTCCTGTCCTAGTGGAAGTCCTGAAAAAGCAGGCTTTCGAATGAGAGCGCGTAACTGCGCATAACTGTGAGCCTGTAAATAACCAATAGAAATCGATCCTGCGTATAACGATAATGCTGTTGTTTGTTTTGCTTTGGCTTTGCTCACAAGCAGTAGCTCCCCCATGTGTATTTGTGTCTGTACAAGATTTTGCGACCGCTCCCTTGTAATTTAGACGGTATTTGTCAACCAAATGCCGTAGAAAATTTTTAAGAATGACTGACTCTCTTTGGACCACTGTCATTTTCAAAAATTCAAGTTGAAATCAACCTTTTGAGTCTTGTACATGACTGACATGTCCTAACCCTAGTACAACGTGACCACATACAACCGAAACCATTTGGCCTCCAATTTATCGGTTTTATCTTTTCTCTGAAGCCAGGTTCTTGAACTGTCCACCATGGCTGATATGAAGATGATGAACTCCCCCAATCCATTCTTGAAGAAGAAGAGACCTGCGGTGGTCAACTTTCACCAAAATGTCAGTGATTTCATCTCACCTAAAAAACAAAAGCGTGAAAACATGCCCGGGCTTATATCGGCGGATGGCACTCAACAGAAACCAAATCTTGTGCTTCCTGGCTTCATGCAAGATGAACGCAAGAAGCTACCAATATTTGCTGTTCGACCTAGGTGGGTTGAATTACTCGACTAATGGGATGTTTGTTGTTGAAGCTGTAATAACTTTTTATTCTTTTTTTCTGCAGGTTAGTGGAAGAGATTCATAAAAATGAAACTCTCATAATTATTGGCGAAACAGGTTGTGGTAAGACAACTCAAATTCCTCAATTTATTCATGAATCCAAACTTGGAAAGGATGGAATGATTGCTATCACCCAGGTTTGTTATAGTTTTTTGTATTGCCTCTTTTAATTTAGTGCAACTGATTTTTAGGTGACTTTGTTTTCCTTAATAAATGTTCATATCTATTATAACCCAGCCTCGGCGAGTTGCGGCAGTTTCACTTTCGAAGAGAGTGGCTAAAGAAATGAATGTTCAAATAGGAGACACTGTTGGGTATACTATCCGATTTGAAGATGTAACAACTGAAAAAACAAAGTTGAAGTACATGACTGATGGAATGTTGTTTCGAGAAGCGTTGTTAGGTCAGTTAATTTCTGTATTTCTGAGCAGTTTTTGTGGTTTTTGGTTTTTATGTCTGGTCAGCTCATGTTATACCCTTTCTTCTGTTTTTGCAGATGAACTTCTCCTGAAATACTCAGTTATAATATTAGATGAAGCTCATGAACGCAGCATTAACACCGATGTTTTGTTTGGTATTGTCAAAAAAGCTCAGAGGTTGCGTGCTGAGAAGGCAAAGTCACAACTAAAGGTGCCCTTATATACTTGCATCTTCCTTCAGTGCATTTATTATTTACTTATCTATAGTTCATACTCACATTCCAGTGCATATTTTTATAGGTAATAATAATGTCAGCAACTATGGATGTTGATCACTTTAGTAAGTACTTCAATAATGCCAAAGTACTTTATTTGGAGGGAAGGCAATATCCAGTTACGGTACTTAATGCTAAAGAGCCACAAAATGATTATATTCAGAGCTGCTTATCAACTATTTTTCAAATTCATCTTGATGGTCCACCAGGGTAAGCTCTGTGTGCCAATGATTTAACTCACTTGCTTGATCTTTCAAAACTACAATGGTTCTGTTTTTATCTTGCAGAGATATATTGGTATTTCTAACAGGGCAAGATGAAATTGAAGGAGTAGCTTATACAGTAAGGCTTGCTGCAAAGGTATGATCAATATTTTTATTCTTCTTCTTGTGTGTGCAACTTGTTTTTATCATGGAAAATAATTTTTTGGCACCAGGAGTGTAAACCAACATTGAGGGTTTTACCTTTATATTCTGCTATGCCCATGCCTATGATGGAAAATGTTTTCCGGCCCACTCCGCCCAATGAGCGGAAAGTGATTCTGAGTACAAATGTTGCTGAAACTTCTCTTACTATACCGGGGATAAAATATGTAATTGATAGTGGTCATGTGAAAGCAAGGTAATGTCTCCTATTACTAAATTTTACCCAATCGTCGTAGTATTAAACAAATCATAGTTCTATATTTTGTTGAATTTTGAAACAATCTTTCAGGGTATACCAACCAAATACAGGTCTTGATTTATTGAAAGTTCAGAAGGTTTCTCAAGAACAGTCTTGGCAAAGAACTGGCAGAGCTGGTAGAGAGTCTGCTGGAACATGCTATAGAGTATTTACTAAAGAGGTAAATGTTAACAAGAAATAACAAAATTTGATTCTCAAACCTGCTTGAAATGAGTCACCAATGTTATCTTGTATCTCACAGCAATTCAACGAACTACCGAAATTCACCACACCAGAAATTCTACGGTGCAATCTAGCCAGTGTGATGTTGCAATTGCTGCATCTTGGTGTTGATGCTTATGACTTTGATTTTATGGATAAACCTTCTCAGGAGGTAGGAAATTTTAAAAAAATAAAAAAAATAGGGTTTGTTGAATTTATTTTCAAAGTCTTGCTAATTTTATTTCTTGAAATAAAACATTCAGGCTCTTGATGCTGCTGTTACCCAGCTGAAAATGTTGGGTGCGATAGAATCACAAGAAAGTAGGAAGCTCACCTCTCTGGGTTCCAAAATGGCACAGTTTCCTTTGGATCCCCGGTTGAGTAAAATTTTGATTTCCTCTAAGACATACAACTGCACGTAAGTTTGTTTTGTTTTTTCTATTTTTGGCCTGGTTTGTGTTCTTTTTGCTGTTTCTAGTAATGTCAACTAAATTTTAAAATTTCAGTGAAGAGATTCTAACTATAGTGTCTTTATTGTCTGGAGAATCAGTCTTCTTAAACTCATTGAATAATCGAGAAGAAGCAACAGAGCGTCATAAGAAGTTTTTCTCTTCTGAAGGAGACCATATTACCCTGCTTAATGTATACCATGCATTTAAGTCATTTAAAACACAAAAGGTATTTTTTTTTTAATCAGTTGCTGAATAAGGGATGTTGGTTGTAGGCAGTCACTAAAGAGCATACCTGTTTTCTATTGTTTTCAGAAAACTTGTGCAGAGAACTATTTGAACTACAGAAACTTAGTATTTGCATCAGATGTCCGAAAACAACTGGCTCAAATATGTGAACAGAATAAAATTCCATTGAGCACGTGCGGACAACAAACTGAACTCATTCGAAAATGTTTGATATCTGGGTATTTCATGAATGTTGCTGAACTTCAAAGAGAGAAAAAGTACATTTTAGTAAGTTTTGTTATTGGTTGGTTGGTGAAGTGTGGAGAAAGCCCTTTGGATCTATTGTGGTTAAAATCTGCTTGATGTGTAACTCTTTCCTCCTTTTCAGGTGGAATCAAAACAGAGAGTAAGAATCCATCCCTCATCGGTTCTTCATAGAACATTGCCCCACTACATCCTGTTCTCAGAAGTTGTGCACACTACCCAAGCTTACATTCGGCAGCTGTCAATTGTTGATCCAGAACTTTTGAATGAAGTAGCACCCAACTATTTCCGGCAGCATAGACTGGGAACAAAAGATTAAGAAGTTTTATTTCGTTTTGGCAATCAACAATTTTACCTCTTTGTTTCCTTAAGTGACTATTGATTGGCAATTTAGAGCAACAGTTTTGAACATTTCTTTTTCTGTAAATTCTACCTTGCTTACTTTTTTTATTTTTGAAGTTTTTACTCTTGTGTTGAATGTTAATTTGTTGTCAAAGACTATAATTATTATTGGTGCTGTAGGAATTTTCACACTCAGCTGTTTTGCTGTGTGCCTGTGATGATGCGTGGTGTGACTTTTGTTCACAAATTATGTTATTTATGGATAATGTGGGCTTGGCTCGTTTTTATCGGTAGGATAAGGCATGGTCACTTCAACCAAACAGCTAGAACTTGTTCTTTGTAAATTTTAAAGTAACTCACTTACTGCCTCTATTTCTTTCTTTTGGAAGATTGTGATCTCTTGTGTATAGCTATGGTAAGACTGCTGCACCTTAAATTAGAACAGTAATAAGCATTGTATGAAACGCCAACTTTGTGTTGCTGACGTTGCTGATGAAATCTTACCTAGGATTGCTGCTCGATCAGTGTTATTGTTTTTAACTATGTTATTACTTATTGTTCAGAGTTTTTCAATTGTGTGTGATTTGTGTCAAATTAAAAGTTGCACAAAATGGATGTAAAGAATCCTTTTATTATAAATTTATATTATAGGTATGTTGAAGCAGGCTACTGTACTACAGAATTTGTTTTCTACCCATCTATGTTTTACTTTATTTTTGAAAGTAATGACTAGTATCCGTATTTGTTTAATTTTGGTATCACTTTAGGAATGGTGCTGAGTCAATCCATCTCCAAAAGGCATGTTTTACATATTTTTTTGTACAAGAAAATATACCATTTCCTAATGTCCTTGAAAATAAAGCCTCAAACTCTCTATACACGGATAACATTATTTTATACAAAGACCTTGCAACCCTCATTATCTCCTTCATGGACTCCTTCTCACTCGTGGTGAGAAAGTTTATCTCCGACAGTTTATTATTCCCCAGAATTGGCTGCAGAGATGTCATAATTTCATTGATATTATTTTTATCATCCCATCTATGCACTGCATAACTAACTTTCAGGTCATTGTTTTTCAACTTGTCCATGGTTAGTGGCACCCCTAGTGGTAGTTCTTGGAAAGATTGTCTCGATTCCATGCGCTGAAATGGGGACTCTTCACTCTCATTCATCAGTAGTCTAGCATTTTTACCCCAGGGCGGCGTTATGAAGGGGAAGTTCATTCCATACGTGTCTGATATGCATCTGGCGTACTCCATCTCTACATGCCAACTCTCATAAGTAACTTTTATAAACTTGAGGGTCCAACGGAAACCTCTTAACGCGAAACAAGTCAGGCTCAGGAAGCGGCTGTCATAGTATGTCCCCAGCCTGCAACAGAGGAAACACTGTTACACACCTCTGTTCAACAACCAGGGAGTGAGGTCCATTTTCTGTTTTTTGAACACAGGAGCGGATGCCGTACCAGTAGGTCTCGTACGGGGGCCTCCTCAGGGAGCGGAAGCAAGCGCTGCCGGGGGGCAGCAGCGCGGACAGCACCACCAGGACGAGCACGGCGCACGCGGAGCACCGCGCCATGGCCCGGCTGGGGTGGCCGAGGGGTCGGGGACGGTGGAGGTGGAGTCCTGGGGCTGGAGCCAGACGCAGGGCCAGGGGCGGGGCCAGGGGCGGAGCCAGGGGCCTCAGGGGTGGGTCCAAGGTCCAAGGGAGGCTGTCGACGTTGGGTGGACTATCTGCACGATGAGGCCATCGCCGATCCGCGTCCTGGAGGATGGCCTTGGCGACCTGGAGGGACGTGGGGCCACGCGGATAGAGTCCTCGACTTGCCGAGTTCTAGGACTCTAGACGGGAGCAGCCCCCGCGCGCACGATGCATGCAATGGCGAGGCTTGAGACGCTTCCTGGCCTGCTCGCACTGCTCGCTGGGATTGGTGGGCGACGCTCACGCCGACACTCACAGCACCGCACTGCAAGCCCTGCGTGGCGCGCAGCGGGGTGCAGCCGCGCAGCCGTCTGATTCCGAGCACTGCTTTCGTCGCTCTGTCTCTCTCGCACTCATGGGACGGTCCGTAGGGGTGCGAGAGAGACAGAGCGACGAAGCAGTGTTCGGAATCAGACGGCAGCCGCGCCGTGGAAAGGAAAGGGCGCACCTCGGCCACCGCCTCTCTCACACTCACGGGCACAGACAGAGCGGGGACATACCGATGTCGAGCGAAAGTCGCGTTCCGAAGACGGATTGACGGCACACACTGCCGAAGTCTGCTCCGGCGCACGCGGCAGAGCGATGCCACACAACGCTCTCTCGCGGCGCCCCGTGAGTGCGAGAGAGACAGAGGAATCAGCCTGCTGGCCGCCCCCGTCCTTGCTCGGCGTGGCGACGGCGTGGCGACGAGGACAACACCACCGTCGTGTTAGCCGTACTTTACAACGACACCCTCCTCTGCCCGTCTTCACCCCCGCTGCCCCGCGCTGTATCTGAATTCCCCCACCCCCCTTTCCCTTTCCCACTGGGTTACTGCCACTGCCACCACCCTTCGTCAAACCGCCGCCACAAACCAGTGCGACTGAAAAGTAGGAATCTGGGCTGTGTAGGCCCGGGACCCGAACCCGTCGTTGCGAACCCCGAGGCGAGGGGCTGGGGTGGGGGCGGCGAGGCGGGGAGGGGGCATGTTTGCTGTTGGTGTAGCTCGGACGCGACTTGGGGTGAGATGGGTGGCCCACGACCAGCCCGTCTAGCCCGCCCCGTCCGTCCCCAGCCCCTCGCTTGCACACGAGAACCCTGTACCGCTACAGCGTGGGCCGGACAGCCTCCGGCCCCCCTGCCGCCCCCGGTCCGCCAGGCCCGCCCCCCGGCTGCCACTTGGCCGTGATTCATAGCAGAGCCACCCCCTGGGCTCCCTGTAGAGAACACCCCGTGGGAGCACCCTTTGGTAGCACCCCGATGTAGCACCCCGACTAAATCAGAACTTGGAACGGCGGTGATGTACTAAGAGGGCCGATTCTTCAAATTCTGGTAACGGCCACACGCCCGACGGCAGGCAACCCCTCGTACTCGTACCCCTCTGGGCAGCAGCACGATGGGTTGCCTAACGCCAGGCGCAGCCGCATCCACCCGGCCGCCATGACCCACTGTGTGGCGCCCCAGAGAAATTCGAGACATCTCACCAGGTCTTCATTACGGACTGACGGCGAGGGCAGGGCGCGTCCAGGGCAGCAACTGCGGCCAGGAGGAAACGCAGGCACGTGGGGCGGCAGCATGTGGCAGGAGCACAGGGCAGGGCTCGGCGCGGTGAGATGAAAAATGATGGCGGACACATTGTATTACGCGACGAGTAGACTCATTAATATTCGCGGCAATGCCCTTACGCTCGGCTCCACCGGCCTCGGCTTGCGCGGCCCCCGCAGCCCCCGCAGTCCCACGCCCTAAAGCTGGAAGCTGGAACGCCCCCGCGCTGCAACGCACGCAGGCATGCGGCTCAATACGGCTACCCTGCGCAGCATAACGGAACAAAAAGAAGGGGGTAATAAACGTGGGTGCTTTTTATCTCTTTTGCCACGCGTAATATATCGTGGCATGGATGATACACGCAATAAGCGGCGCGCGGAGCTCTCGAGTACAGCGTGGTGGAAGCCCAGCCCAGCTGCAGACCCACCTCTCCGCCCGGGATTTCGACCGCCTCCACCGGTCTTCTGGCCCACTGTGCCAGCGCGACCTTGCGTTCTCGGCCGACTGCATCGTCGCCTAGTTCACCCGCTGCACCCGCTGCACTCCAACCTTCCAACACTGCAAGAGTGCCACCGCGGCCCGCCGCGATATTAGCTGTGGTGTCGAACAGAGTTTCCACGCCACCAATATCCTCGTAAGCTCCTTTGGAAGGCGTTAGCAAGTTTCGCCTTCGCCATGCTGCCTGGTTGCCTCGCGCTGCCGGGACGCGGTAACATGTGACGCCGCACCCCGCCCCGCCCCGCCAGCCGACACGGAGAAGCATCTGCTGGAGGCACTTTCCGTCCACCGCGCGGAAACACGCACCTAAAGTTTCTCATACTCGCTGCGTAATTCGTCATACTGCCATCGAGGGGTGTCGCCTTAAGCCCCCCCCCCTCTAGCAGCTTGCCACGCTTGTCGGAGCGCCAAATATACAGCGAGGTGAGGGGAGGGGATTTTGTATTTGTAGATAGCGGACTCTGGAGCTCAAAACGCGTCTCGAGTTTTGGCCGCCTCAGATCGCCGTTCGGCCTGTTATGTTAACGGCCAGCAGTTGGAAAGTCGCGGAGAGCGAGAAAGGCCGGAGCGCCAAAGTTGGTACTTGGCCTGGGCGAAGTTTTGGCGCGACTTGTGCAGATAAGTGTGAAGAAGTAGACCGCATCACCGGCGTGACCGGCCGTGACGCAGCGCGCCGATAAGGAGGAACACCTCGACGCGAAACGCGCTTCGGATTGGCGGCCGCGGCCTGAAGGCTCGGCGAAGGCTTACTCCAGCCTACTCCACACAAGTGCGAGAAAAATCCCAGGCCAGTGTCGAGAAGGTTGGCAACCTCGGCCCACCACTTGGCACACCGACGAGGGGTCCCCGACCGAGCCGGCGAGCGTACACTCACTTAAGTTAAAAGTGCCCTTTAGATTTTTTTTTTGTGACTTTTTGCTTATTTTCTGACTTTTTTGTGCCTTTCTTTGACTTTTTGCGACAGTTTTGCCTTGGAACTTTTTCGACTTTTAGACTTTTAATGACTTTTTGCCTTTTTTACTTTTAAAATTACTTTTCCACTAGCGCTCACTGCGCTGCTTCGTGGAAAATTCAGTTGGCTACCAAAAAGAAGAGCACGCAACACCACTAACAGCAACAGCGCACAGTGCTGATACCTTTTTTTTTTGTTTGTTTCCCCGGTGGTATAGGAAAGCAAAGCAGCGGCGTGAACGAGTATCACGCTGACCTAGATAAGGAGTATACGAGGGCTACAAAGTTTCTGCCTTCGAAGGTGCGCGCGAGTCTGAGGGGGAGTTGAGGGGGAGGGGAGGGGGGAGACAGCAGCGACCCGCAGCGACACAGATTGCAGGTGAGAAGGCCTGGGAGGCAAGGCAAGCACGGCGAGGTGGCAGGCAAGGCAGACACAGCAATCATGTAGAGAGAGTCGTCCATTTACGTAACAGCTGGAAGGGGTGGCGCGGCACGCCGGGGGCGGCGTTATGCGCAGCACCAGGAGTTTGGCCTTTTGTCTAGCAGACGGCGTCGGGGCGCGTGCGTTTTCAGTTTTTAGGGGCTGCCCGATACCCCGTCGGTCCGGCCTCACGGTTTTCGTAGCGAACTTGAAGAAATAAACCTTCAACGTCGCTTCAAACGAAACATTTTTTCATATTTTCCAGCAGGTCCCAGTGGGTCATCTTCTTTCAACACAGTGCTTAGAAATCTCACAAACTGTTTTCGGCATCGCCAAGGAAATTTCACGTTTTCCCAAAGTGCTTGAAGGGCCTCCCTTGTTTCGAGCACGCGGACACCGCGCGTGTGACGGAGTGCACCGCAGCGACACGGGCACACTGTGCAGTGTGCGACAACGGCCAGTCCTCCAGGACCCAGGCAGGACCCAGGCAGGGCACAGTGGGCCAGGCCAGCCGAGAGGGTTGACATGAAAGGAGGAACAAGACGCGCCTCGCTCCGTCTCTGTCTGACTAACGAGATGAAGCAGGGGGCCCGCTGCCAGCTCGGCTGCCCGCCTGCCACGACCCCGGACGCACATTTACATACGCAATTCATACTCCTGCCGGCCGAACTCGTTCCCGTGTGACATGTGCCCCGCGCTCGGCGTGCTAGTGCCAACCCCTTGTCGCCCGCCCCACACCCGAAGGCTTCAAATCCCACCGCCGCTGTATTCGATGCTGCCCCTAACAAGACCGTGCAGACAGAGAGGCAAAGCCGACTGGGCTTGTCGTCCTCGGCATGGGGCCGCGCCAGGCCGCGCAAAGTTACTCTCGAAAATGAGGACAATCTGTTCGCGTCTCCCTCGCGCAGCTTCTTCTGCGGTATTGTTTTTTTCTTTCCCTTTTTCGTAGGCGGATTAAACTCACCCCAATTATCTCCGGCCGTCACGTTTCCCTTTTTCAAGAGCCTTCTTTTGTGCTGTTTTTGTTGTGGTGGTGTTGTTGTTTTTCGCGCTGCCTGTCTGAGGGCCGGCCGGGTCGCGCCAGACCGTGTGTGGACCCATGGGTCGCAAGGGGGGCCAGAAGACCGGAGGGGGCGCGGTCAAAATCCCGGACGCGTTTTGAGCTCCAGAGTCGCTAAATGGGACTCAAACCGAACGTGAGACCCCACCTCGTTCCTCGGTCGGAGGAATCCATTGTCACACGTCTGGTTCGAGTCCCATTCAGCAGCTCTAGAGTTCAACACCCGTCCGGGATTGTGACCGCCCCCACCGGTCTTCTGGCCCACTGTGGGTCGGCCGCCGGCGATGCGCCTACGGCGTTTTCCTGCAGAGCGCGCTAAAGAGCGGCACGGCGCGGCACCCACCATGATGACGTGCAGCTGACACTGCACTGGGCCCTCGGACGAGCCTTCGGGGCCCGTGGAAGGGCGGCTAGGGCTGACAGGACAGCCTCCCCTGCAAGGGCCCGCTGGAATAAGGGCTCGGGGCGGCGCGGGGCGGGGCGGACTGCGCCATGAGGGCGACGAGCACCTCGGAGGCCCCCGGGAACGTGACCAAGTTGCTGGACGCCGCGACGGCGCGGTGTTTAAGACACCCCCCCTTTCCCTTGCCGGCCCCTGGATCCCCCCCCCCCCCTTTCCCGCCCCTTGCCACCTGGCCGTGCAGCACGCGGACCAGGCGTCCCTCAAACGGTTGGTGTCGGGTAACGAGCAAAGCGCTTGAAGCAAACCCTCGACTCGGACGAGGCCGACAGGACGGGACCTCACGTCGGCTCGGCTGTCTCAGGGCCCGGCCCGGGCCTGAGTGGTGTGGGTGGCCATGAGCCTCTCTGCCTCTGAAACACTCTTTTCGCCGCAAGGAGGTCGCCGGGGAAACTACGACCTGCCCGTGGGCAAGGAGGAGTTGGACGAGCGCTGCTCCGGTAGCCGTGTCAAAATGTTGATAATAATTTTGATGTTAACCGAACGTGTGACTCCACCAACGGATTTCTCTCCGAACGAGGAATCCATTGGTGGGGTCACACGTTCGGTTCGAGTCCTGTTTAGGGACTCGGGAGCTCAAAACGCGTCTAGAGTATTGGCCGCCTGCGCCGGTCTTCACGTTGGAGGGGCCAGGAGGGCGTCAAGGAGTGCCACGAGGATGGCGGCCCGGCCGGGCCCGGCTCGGCCTGCGAGTGGTGGCGCGAATATATCACGACAAACAAAGAGCGCCGCTCGCATTACTCAGCGGGACTAGGTGCGACCGTGGCGCCATGCGCCAAGCAGGTCCCCGCGCCGCGCCGCCAGCCCTGCCTGTCCCGCCTGCTCCATCTCCGCCCTGTCGCGATCCCTGGCGTCCCGAGGGCACAAGGGGTCGAATCCAAGGCTGCTGCAGATCAGGCCCCCCCCCCCCCTCCCTCGCTCCGGCCTTGTCTCGCCACGTCGTCGGGGACGTTTAGGTGACGCTGATGCCCTGAATGCCAACTATATGATAACTGGGTCTTCCTTCCCCGCTACCCACCCCCCATCGGTGAAATGAGCCTCTAAGGCATTCCTCAGGGAGCGCGTCCAGGCGGGTCAGCAGCTTTAAATTTTTCACTCCTTGCGCGTTTTGACAAAAACATTTTTATGGTAGTGGCCGAAACACGCACTCCACACCGTCACCCACTTTCCCTTATTCTTACCCCCCCCCCCCCCCCACCGCGAGGGAAGCGTCCGCCGACCCAAAATTTGGCGGTCGCTGGACGGCCCACGTGGAACGTCTGGAACGATCAGAGGCTGTTCTGTTCTGTGTCTGGAAACAGTTTCCCGGATGCTTTTTCGCGAGCGTTCGGCTTCTGGTCCCGCTGCTCTCCCAGCCGTCTGCCAGACAGTTCCCGAATAGGTCTCTCCGAGGGAGCCCCATGTAGCACAATCTAGAATCTTCACCTTGCGGAACCGCCCGGGCTGCTGGCTGCGCTGGCTGCGCTGGCTCCAACGGCGTACTGTTTATTTTCGGTGCGACAGCACCGCTCGGCCCTGGCACACTGGCATACACGCGCTGGCGTGTCTCGTGCGCGGCGGGCGCTGCGCGTTGTCATGGCGACGAGAGGTGTTCGCGGAAAATGAGAAGCGAGGCAGCGAGCGGAGCGCGGATCGGCGGTGAGGCCGGCGTCGACACGCCACGAACTGGCAGCACCGCTCAAGCGGGCTGCAGTGCGGCGCGCCGCCGGAGTACATCGTTTCTACGACCTCTTATTGTCCGACCTGCCGAAATACGGCCGACCTTCTTCCGCCTTCGATGGCACACAAAGCCTTCCCCTTGGCAAAGTTTGGAAAAAATGAGGTCGGACAAAATGAGGTCGGACAAAGAAATTGATTCAGAATAAATTCGGCCAAAAAAAAGGTCGTTCAACCTGTGTAGACCCCGCGGCGCGGCACGGCACTGGGCACGGCCGGCGCGGTCTGATGGCGGGACGGTATTTTTATTAAAGGCCGCTTAGGGACACACGCGGCCTGCCCCCGCGCGGGGAGAGCGGTGGGCGAGGGGGCTGAATTAAGGGAGAGGTGACTATGACGAGACGAGGGGAGAGTGGACAGGACCAGCGGACGGCGTGTTCGTAACGGACAGCCCCCCACCCCTCCCCTTTGTTTGTCCAGGCCCAGGCGGTAATGGCTTTGTTATGAAAGCAGCAGAAATTGTTTTATAGCGCGGGGCCCGGCCCTGGCGGCGTGAGGCGAGGTGAGCTCTTTTGCCTGAGTTATCCATCGCAGGCAGGAGAGCGCGGCGCGGCCGCGGCAGAGGGGGGCGTGCCACTCTCCCTGACGAGATGGAATCGAGTTGGTTTTTCACACCGGCTTCTGACTCGCCAATTTTCTTTTCTTGCGCGTCTTAAACAGTTTCTGCGTCATTTTCCCCATCCTCCCGCCGCCATCGTGGGCGCTGGCAGGTCTCTCTCGCACCGACCCCACACGCCCCGACGGAGACAGAGCAACGCTCTTCGGACATCCGGTCATCCCGCCGCAACATAGTGACCAACGCGGTAACACTGAAAAACCAAACGTTGTCTAGGCCACACCAACTGATGCGGACAAATGAGTGCCATTTTGACCGCATCAGTTGGTGTGGTCTAGACCACGTTTGGTGTGGTCATTGCATTAAAAGAGCACTCCAAACGTGGTCTAGACCACACCAGAGCACTCCAAACGTGGTCTAGACCACACCAACTGATGCGGCCAAAATGGCACTCTTTAGACCGCACCAGTGGTGTGGTCTAGACCACGTTTGGTTTTACAGTGAAGGCTAACTTGGGCCCTTTTTCGCGCCAGAAAGTTGTCGCGAAGGGATTTCACGGCCCAAACGTGTGACCTCACCGCAGGAGATTCCTCGTTCGGAGAGCAATCCACTGGCGGGGTCATATGTGCGGTTCGAGTCCCATTTAGCGACTATAGAGCTTCAAACGCGTGTCGAGTTTTGACCGCCTCCGCCGGTCTTCCCGGCCCACTGTGCGCCGCCTCTCGACCTCCAAGTGGACCCCAGAGAGGGAGCGTAAACAGCTCGGCCGGCACTCCTAACAAGACGTAATAAAATGTGCAGTCATTTCTTTCTTTCATTCGGGCCGGCACTGCCTTGTCCGTGCCGGTCCCTGGGGCGGCGGCAGTGAATTAGAGGACTGCAGCAGCCGGTGCAAATAATAACACGGCTTGTATTTACCCGCCCGTTGGACACGCCGGGGCGGGGCGGGGCAGGGCGGGGCGGGGTGGGGTGGGCCGAGGCGACCTGGGCGACGGACGAGGACCAGGCCCTCGACCAAGTCAAACAGAATGCGCACCTAGCCGCCGCGCTGCCTCGCCTCGCAGCGAGCAATCCTTTCCTCTCGCGATGTCGTCGTCTTGTTCCCAGAGACGCCGCCTCGGACACTCCCGCTCCCGCGCGAACCATAAATGACGATCAAGTTTATTATTTCCGTGCCGACGATTTTCGGAAATCGGCGCCGCTGGTTGGGCCACGGGCAAAGTCCGATCCAGAGAAATTTTGTCAACTCACATGGTGTCGGTCAGAATAACACCCTCTTCGCTTTCCCGGGGGCCACTTCCCACCCCTTGACATCCGGACTCACTGCCGGCCAACTGGGCGGGGGGAGGGGGGGGAGTCGAGGCAAACAGCCTCGGGGCCGATAAGGCGCGCGATAAGCCGGAAGTGCGCGTGCCAAGTGGGCGAGAGAGAGAGAGAGAGAGAGAGAGAGAGAGAGAGAGGGAGAGAGAGAGAGAGAGAGAGAGAGAGAGAGAGGGAGAGAGAGAGAGAGAAAGAGAGAGGATGCGGCCCAAGATAACCAAGCTCGCGGCCCTACGTCACCTGCACGACTGCCGGCGTAAAGCACTGCACCTGAGTGGCGGCCGGGAGGACGCCGACGAGGACAAGGAGTCAAGTGGTGTCTTTGGCCGCAAGAGGAAAACACGAGTTGGCCGCGTTGGGCGCACCGGAGACCGGAACCGGAGTCTGCGGTGGCGGTGGGCTTGGCTGAGGCAGGCGGCCCGGCCCGGCCCGGCCCGCGGCGCACCGCTGCACGCCGGGCGAGCCTACGTCGCCGACTGCAGGCGCTTCGCCGCTGCGCGCTGCTGCACGCCGGGCGAGCCTACGTCGCCGACTGCAGGCGCTTCGCCGCTGCGCGCTGCTTCACGCTGCCGCTTCGCCGCTGCGCGCTGCTGCACGCCGGGCGAGCCTACGTCGCCGACTGCAGGCGCTTCGCCGCTGCGCGCTGCTGCACGCCGGGCGAGCCTACGTCGCCGACTGCAGGCGCTTCGCCGCTGCGCGCTGCTGCACGCCGGGCGAGCCTACGTCGCCGACTGCAGGCGCTTCGCCGCTGCGCGCTGCTGCACGCCGGGCGAGCCTACGTCGCCGACTGCAGGCGCTTCGCCGCTGCGCGCTGCTGCACGCCGGGCGAGCCTACGTCGCCGACTGCAGGCGCTTCGCCGCTGCGCGCTGCTGCACGCCGGGCGAGCCTACGTCGCCGACTGCAGGCGCTTCGCCGCTGCGCGCTGCTTCACGCTGCATTCACGGTCACGACCTAACTCCACAGCGCAAAGAAAAACAAAGCGCGACCCAAAAATAAAATAAAATAAATAAATAAAAAAAAACAGGTGGCAATTTACGTATTGTTTGCGAAATTTTCTAGTTGGTGTTTTTGCTTTTTGATGCCGGTCCCACTTGCCGGTTCAGCGACCCCATGGTGATGGTAGCCAGTGTGGTGGTGCGGTGCGATGGTGACGCAAACGCCGACTATGGTGATTGGTGACAGCAGCCGGTTGCAGCCGAGGAGCCGAAGAGCAGCCTCGGCCTGCAGGGGTGGTGGATGGATGGGGAGATGGCCTCGCGCGCCAGCTGTCGTTGGACTTCCCCACTCCGCCACGCCCCCTTCCTTCTCTCTCTCAGTCCTTCTGGGCTTGCCGAGATGGCGCCTCCTGCACGCTGGCACCGCCGCACGTGACGACCACCTGACGAGGCAGGCACCCCGCCCCGCCCCGCCCCGCCCCGCCCCGCCCCGCCCCGCCCCACCCCACCCGGCCACGCAACGTCATCCCGTTATGCTCATGTTTCAAAGTCGCGCCCCCATCGCAGCTTGAAACCTGATGCACAATCTCATGCGCAGTGATCCAAAGGGCCAGCCCCCTCATCAGCTTGCGGTTCAAGGTTCAAGGACCACGGTGCCCTGACTCCGCAGCTACCCTGCGCGCAGAGAGCCCTTCGAGAACGAGGGGTATTGGCGGACTGTCTCTCCAGCGAGGGCGGCGCGGGGTAGCGGCCTGCGTCCAGTCCACGGTCACCTCAACGAGGACGGCGGTGTCCAGGATCGAGGCGAGGACCGCGTCGTCCGCAGCCACACGCAGCGCTGGGCGCGGCGGGGCGCGGCGGGGCGCGGCGGGGCGCGCGTGGCAGGGGTGCCCCACCCTGCAGCATCCGCAGCCCCGTGACCCGGCCCCTCCCCGCCCCTCCGCGGCCCCTCCACGGACCCAACCCACCCCGAGCGGCCGAAGCAAGGGATCGGATGGAACCCCTTCGCCGCCCCCAGTGGGGCCCCCACCGCAGCGCCGCCCCCACCCCCAGCCAAGTCCCCCTCCGCCCTCCGACGGCGGCGCGGTGCAGAGCGAGTTGGACCGCCGCGGAGAGAGGAGCGCGCCGACGAAGCACGCCGGGCCCCCCGCGACTCGCGACGCCCGCCGCGCCACGCCGCGCCACGCCGCGCCACCCGCAGGACCAGCCAGGGCCGGCGTCAGCCGCAAGCCGCGAGCGAACCCGACCGCGCCACGCCGCGCCGCCCGCGTCTATCCAGCCGCTGTTGCGTTTCTATCCGCGGCCCGCGGGGATAGAGGCCCGCGACCGCCCCCGGCCAAGCCGGCGCCCGAGCCGGCCGCGCGTTATGTGAACAGTTTCAAACAAGAGGAACACTCGAGAAGAGAGAGAGAGAAAAAAAGTGAAACCGACTAGGAGGCAGTCGGGAGTGGTGTGAGTGTGTTTGTCATCGCCCGATTGGATTTGTGCCGTTCGACGCTTAACCGGGATTTTGGATCCACCATCGCACCAGGTGAGCGCGACAGGTCCTCCCACTGTGACGTGCCGAGGATGACAGCTGCACTGTCGTGTCTCGGTCCAGACAGCGAGCAGCCCGCGCGAGGGCCGGCCGGTGTGACTGGCCAGCGCGGTGGCTGGTTGCTGGTGACTTAACGCTGTGCTGCCTTGCCAGGACGAACAATCACAGGGAACACCGTGCAACAGTGTCGCACAACGTCAGGTCCAAGAAGTGCAGGGAATAAAGGCAGATACAGTTATTTTTTTGAAATATTCTGGGCTTACGGTCAAACTCTCAATTCCTCACGTGTGTGTGTGTGTGTGTGTGCGTGTGTGTGTCTGTGTCTGTCTGGGTGTCATGCGCGCCCCCCTTGTTTGACCAATCGCGACACAATCGACTCGGGATTGACGCCGTTTTCGTTAAAGCCGCTTCGCGTTTCGGCAAACAAATCAGCTGAGCTGTAATTAGGCTGCAGTGAGCTGCAAGGCTGACACGGCACGCCACGCCACGCCACGCCACGCCACGCCACGCCACGCCACGGCAGCCCGTATCAAATTACCAGCCGGGGCCTGACGTGAGACCTCCCATGGGACGACCGGGCAAGCGAGAAGGAGCGGGCGCAGCAGCTCACTCTTGCCATGTTCGGAGACCTCTCTTCCAGAAACAGAAACGCGCTGTTGGAACGAGGGCACCATCGGTACCGCCATTTGATTGGTGGTCCGCAATGTAGGTTTGAGTCTCCTCTTCGGTCCAGCAAGGCTCATGCTTTTCCATTGAGCCCCGCGGGCCAGCTCGAATATCCGGACAAGTCACACCCGTTCAGCCATCTTGAGCCGCTAGCCCTGGTAGACATAAATCTTTGGACAGCTGCCATGAAAAACGGCGAGGCCAAGAGGCCATCTAGATGACACTTTATGTTCCAAATAACACTTCACTAGCGGGTGCTTCGGTCGGCACTTCGTCGCCACTATTTTCATCATCGCGGGGAGGCACACTGTATCCCTGGAGTCTCAGTCGTTGATCTATTATAGTGTAGGTGCCACGACCCACCACCGCCTGGTTGAGTTGAGGGCGATGTCGGTTGACCCAATTTTGCCCACTGCTTCGGGGCGCGACGTGGCGTGGCGTTGAAGAGGGCTTCGGGTGTCGAGCCGGCCGTGCGTGTGGTCTGTGGCCCGCATGTAGGCTCGTTTGACTGCTCCGTGTGAAGATAGAGGGAGGGAGGGAGAGAGAGAGAGAGAGAGAGAGAGAGAGAGAGAGAGAGAGAGAGAGAGAGAGAGAGAGAGAGAGAGAGAGAGAGAGAGAGAGAGAGAGAGAGTTTTTTTCTCCTAGTTTTTAAACTGTTTTCGGGCGAGTTTAACGAGAGTGTTGGAACGTTCCCATAATGACTGGAGGCAGGCGGGACTCCACCACCCTGCGCCAACAACGCGCCAAAAAGTCGGTCCAGGAGTCAGCAGTATTCGAACCCGCGAACGCCCGCCCGTTTTTCCGCGTGACGCCGCGACGTTTGGGCTCAGGGTGCGTCGTCGGGGCGATATTGGATTAAAAATCAGGAGCGGCAGGGCAGGCAGAGCGTCGTTGGTCGTGTCGTGGTGGTGCGAGAGGAGAGGGGGGGGGATGCTGTCAAGGGGTGGGAGAAAGGAGGGGGTGCCCAGCCGGCCCCTCAGCAGGGACGGGGCAGCACGCTGTGGGCCGTGGCAGGGCGTGGCAGGGCGTGGCAGGGCGTGGCAGGGCGTGGCAGGGCGTGGCAGGGTGCTGGCCACGCCGGACCAGTACTGACACCCACAGCGAGGGGTTGCTGGGGGTGGAGAGGTGGAGGGGGTGAAAGATGTGGGTGGGTGTAGGCACGCGGGACATAAAAAAAGCGCGGATTAAGTGATTGCCTCGCTTCTGTGCTCGGAGTGGCGGGGCGCGGCGGGGCGCGGCGGGGCGCGGCGGGGTGGGCCCGCTGGCTGTGTATCTGTACGTGAATCAAACGCCAAGTCGACGCCCGGCGCCCGGCCTTGAGTCTCATTCCGAACTTCACTACCAGCGGGCCGCAAGGACTCGTCTAGACTGGGTCGCCGCGAAACAACAACAACAGCAACAACAAAGCCGCACAACCCTCCGTCGGCCGCAAGCTCACCGGGGATCCGAGAGGAGAAGGGCCTTTGATATTCATTAACCGTGCCGTCAATAAAATAAATTTAAAAAAATTGAAGCAAAATATAAGTGACTGTAAAAAAAAATAACATCAAAATTGGCGGGGGGGAAATCTAATCAATGCCGCAGTCCCTTCTGTCGCCGGTTTCTGTGGCGGAGTGTGTAATTAAAACGAAAGCAAGGAAAGCAAGCGGGCAGCAGCAGAGCAGTCTGATTCCGAGGTCTCTCTCTCTCTCTCTCTCTCTCTCTCTCTCTCTCTCTCTCTCTCTCTCTCTCTCTCTCTCTCTCTCTCTCTCTCTCTCTCTCTCTCTCTCTCTCTCTCTCTCTTTATCTCTCTCTCTTTATCTCTCTCTCTCTCTCTCTCTCTCTCTTTCTCAACGGCATGCACTTTTAAAACAATTTTGACACACCCCTTTTGGCCCGTAATGTAATTTAACAAATCCCCCCAATAATTACTTTTAAAAACTAAAAACTCTCTCTCTCCCTTTCTCTCTGACGCACGCGGCCTCGCGTGCGGGTGCGAGAGAGACAGGGTTTGCCCCTCGCTTCGACGTGCTGCGGTGCGCGCGCGGTAGCGGCGGCGGAAAGAATTTTCCAGCGAGGCAAACGGCCCGCTCTCCGATCGGAGCACAGTGGGCCAGCGCCCTGCTGCCACCGCGCCGTGCCGCCCTCCGTGTCCGCTCCTTGGCCGGCAACTTGGTCCGCCAAGTACGTCGCCGTGCTGCCGAGGGTTATTGGCTTCGGCCCACCTGGCCGCTGCTGCCGCTGCTGCCGCTGCTGCCCTTGCCCTGCAGGCCAATGAGCCGTGAAAATGAGGCCAAGATCGGAATGCCCTGTTTATGGGCGGCCGGCCACCGCAAGGGAAGTGACGCTGCTGGAACCGGCGCACAGTGGGCCGTCCTGGGAGGCGTGCGCGGCATGCTGGGTCACCTCCACGGGTTGTTGTGTTCACTCCGTGCACTTGAAAAGTTTCAAAGTTTCATCGCCACAAAGAGACCCGCCATCACAAGCAGCAAAGCAATCCACGATTGAAACAAAAACGAAGAAAAAGGAGATATCGGCGCAAGCCGCTTCCTATGGCATTTTCCTTCCCAGATTGAAATCGTTTTCCTTCTTTCACGGCCGACTTTGTCCCCCCCACGTACTCATCCGGTACCGACCGGCCCACTGGGTCGCTCGGAAACTTCGCCGCCTTAGTTAATTAAAAATAGCAATTCAAGTCCGGACGGCGGGAATAAAAAGATGCTGATTCAGTTATAGGGGGGCGGAGGGGGCTGGCTGTCTGCTGGCTGGCTTCCGGCTGGCTGGCTGTCGGCTGGCTGGCTCCAGCCTCACAGCTGAGCCCTGGCCGGGACGCAACGCAACACCGCGCGGAACCATATCGTCCTCGTCCAAACTTCTTTTGTCGAACGGAGCGCAAACTTTCTGCCCGGCATAGTGTGTGCACGGAAGTTTTGGGCTGCGCGCGCTGTCGGCTGTGCCTGACGCGAACCGCGAAACGCAAACCGCGAAGAACTGGGAAGGCTGCGCGACGATGTCGTGCTGCTGCAATACATCCAGGCTTACAGTCTCTCTCTCTCTCTCTCTCTCTCTCTCTCTCTCTCTCTCTCTCTCTCTCTCTCTCTCTCTCTCTCTCTCTCTCTCTCTCTCTCTCTCTCTCTCTCTCTCCACTGCGCTTTTTGCACTCTTGCACGGTGGTTGGTCGTGGGTTGCAATGGTCCCGACCTCCAGAATAGTTGGCAACCGCTCTCATTTCCCTCCCACCCCACCCCCCGCGCCTCCCCGCTGTCCGGTTCAGCGCTGCCTGGTGATTGATGGAGAGGTGAGGGTTCGCCTCCCGCCGACCCGCTGCAAAAGTCAAACTGTCACAAAGTCCCATATTCCAGTCTAGCCAGACGGGACCCTGGTGAGGCCTCGCCTCGGACCGCCACGCCACGCCACGCCACGCCACGCCACGCCACGCCACGCCACGCCACGCCACGCCACGCCACGCCACGCCACGCCACGCCACGCCACGCCACGCCACGCCACGCCACGCTCCAGCCTTTTCGGTGACCGCGACCAGTTTCAGCGGCGCGTTATCCTGGCTTTTTAAACTTAACAAACTGGAAAAAAAATGAACTCATTATTTTTGGCAGATGACAGTCACTCGATTCACTGCGTCTCAGCAAACGTCTTGTAACCCCGGCCTGCCCTCAGGGACTGACTAGGCCCTTAGAGTCTCAGAGCGGCGGCCACACGGCGTGTTGGCGCGGAGTGCAGGGCGCTGCATAGTTTCGCAAAGTTCCGCGGCTGATTGAGGGAGAGCGGAGTGCCGCCCTAGTGCTGTTGTTGTTGTTGGCTAATGTTGTCGCTGGACCGCCGCAAGTTGTTGTCCCGCGCTGCTTTCCACCTCGGTGCCCGCGATGCGAGCCGCGATGTCACAGCGGCGGGACCGCCGCGGGCGAGGGAGGGGAGCAAACTCACAGCACCGCGGCCACCTCACATCGCGTGCTGGAACAGTAATGATAATAAGTAATCAATAATGAGTAAAACCTAACCCAGGCGCTGGCGATCGTGTTTAACAAAAAATAAATTTAAAAAATGGAACTCTACACCCCCTCCCCAGTCTGAGTGGGGAGGCCTCCTGCTTTACTTCGGTGTTCGGGATGGGAACCGGTGCTATCAGGTAACTGGGGTTAATCCGATCCAGCGACTTCGATATCGTACGCCGGGGGACCCAGTAGGACCCGAGCCGCCGACACGGCCCAACATGGGCAGAGTAGAGTAAGGCAGAGACGATAGAGAGACAGAGAAAGAAAGAAAGAGAGAGAGAGAGTAGTTTTGGGAGCTTTTGTTTGCGCAGGCTGGTCGGTACCCAAATGGTACACCCGCTGTCCGGCGCTCCCAGACCCGAACATGCAGTCAGTGGGCCAGCTTCAAAGGACTTATCAACTCCATCCGACGAATCGGAATGGACCCACTCGCGACCAATTTCGAGTGGCTGGCTCGATCGGGGATCGAACCAGTGCCGAGGCCAATCCGCCGAAGCGGACTGCTTTTTAGACACCCGGGTGTAATGGCCTGGCATAGACGACCTAGACCACTACACCACCCTGACTTGCACGTCAGCCGAGTGTTGGACGACGGGTTTGAGTCGCAGTGGGAGGATGCCAGTCGAAAAATGAATGGCATCAACGGGAGTCGATCCCCGAACCTTACGGTCGGGGTTCGACGCCTTCCCACGCTCAGCCACCACGGCTCATGGCTGACGTCGATTGAAGCGGATACTTGACGCGACAATGAGCAGCGGTCAGAGAAAAAAGTTGTGATGTAATAAGATTTGATCCGCCGATCCTCACACCGGGAACCCGACGCGTCTGCACCTCCAGCCACCACGGCCCATGATGGTCACCGCGCATTGGGTACACCGGTTCCCATCCGAACACCGAAGTCCGACGGCCCTGTAACAGGGTCCGCTGACTCAAACCGAGACGTTTCAGACCAACCAGGACTCGGTCGCAGGGTGCGCTGCCTCTTCGCTGCTGCCTGTACACAGTGGGCCAGCTGAGCGGGCCTTGGAGAGCCTGTCTGTGCGGCTGGTGCGGGCTGGTGGCACTCGGAGGCACTGTGATGAAAAGATGATGATTTCCCCGGGGTGGCGGAGTGACAGCAGACGATGCCTGTAATGGCCAGATTAAAGTTTAAAGGTTTGGTCGCGGCGGCACGGCGAGGGGATGGGTGTCGAAAAGGAGCCCCAGCCCGACAGCGTGCTTTATGGTCCAAAGTAGCATCCAAGCCGGATGCGATTAACTGGCGACTGTGCCGACGGTGGAGCCCGCGGCCCGCGCCGTGACGATTAAGCCCGCCTCGACGCCAGCGAAAACACCAGCCACCTCTGCAGCCGGGCCTCGTTGAGATGCTGGAGCCCGCCCCGCCCCGCCCCGCCCCTCCCCGCCCCGCCTCGCCTCGCCCCGCCTCGCCCCGCCCCGCCCCGCACCCTGTGGTGCCAAGACGTTTATAAATAGCTTATAATCCCCCCCCACCCCCGGAGTGCCCCCTCGTCACACCCACCCTGCCCCGCCCCGCCTGGCCCGGCACGCCGCGTCACAACGCCGTGCCCTTTCATTCAGCCCGTCTTTTGACGGAGGTGGCGGGGCGTGGCGGGGCGGGGTGGTCTGGAGTGCACCGTGTAGTGCCCACCCCGCCCCGCCCGGCAGATGAGCCAGGCTCAGTCGCACTGCTGCCCCTCCCCCCCCCCCTCAGGGTTCCCTCCGGCCCTCAGGGCCCCCACGGCCCCGAGCAGGGAGCCAAGCGGGGCGGGGCGGGGCGGGGCCGCAAACTCACTGCTGGGTAGCAGGCTGCCACTGTAAGTCGGGGCTGTCCTTTGCAGCACAGCCAGCAGTGCTGCTAGCGCTGCTGCCAAAATTTTTGCTTCTTCACGCAACAAATATTTCTCTGGTATCAGGCACGAATAAACATGAGAAAGGCGATTTTACTGCCGTTTTTTGAGCGATTGCCGTCGGTCTGCACGGCGTGTGAATTCAATGGGTTGGCAGCCACCGGGCCCAGAGGTGTGAAGATGAGACACGTACCCTGCACACGCACACGCGCTCACTTTGTTTTCCTCTCTCTGCCGCACACCACGCTCTCTGTCTGGTGTGGGCGCGCGGGGTTTCTCTGGAGCTGGCCGCCCCCGCCAGGCCGGGCCCAGGCCGGGCCCAGGGCATCCCACTCTGTCTCACTCCCACTCCCACGAGGCGGGGGGCCGACCGAGGCAGGGGCATGAGAAATAAGGAAGGGGGCTGAATATTCATAAAGGTAAATTGCAAATGTTTCTCGGCGAGCAGACGGCGCGGCCGTGTGACCCGCCAGTAACTCACTGTGCAGCGCCGCGCCGCGCGTTGTCGCCGCGACCCTTTACTTTTCTAATTACACGTAACCGTGAACGGCAATACTTTAAGGGAACGGGGTGACCTATCCGCTTACAGTGCAGCCCTGCCTCGTTAAACTGCTCTAAATTCGACTCTAAATTGCTCCGCCGTTTGTTTTCCCCTCAAGATGGCGAACACGGCTTTTTAATTTGCGAAATTAAAACGACCCAGTCGCGGCGCTCCGATTCCCTTCAGAGTGTCATTTGATGTCGTTTCGCTCGGCGGCGCGCGCAGCGCAGCACAGCGCGTCTCGCGGAATTAAAGAAAACCACCCTTTCACCGCTTTTCCTTGGAACTTTCTCTAGCGCTGTGTGTATGTGTGTGTTCATATATGTATGTGTGCGCGTGCGTGTGTGAATGCCCTCCGTGTGAGACGGTGGCACCCCCCTCGGTCCGAATGCACGCCACAGCCGAGCGCAAAGTGCAAAGAATGCTCGCCACTCGGGAGCGGTTTTTTAATGGTCACCTAACGAGGCACCTTGCCTCGCCGCCTCGCCTTGCCCCACAGTGTACGCGACGGCGTTGAATAGCGGCCGTAAGGGGCCCCGCCCCGCCCCACCCCGCCCCGCCCCGCCCCGCCCCGCCCCGCCCCGCCCCGCCCTGGAATTCTCTCGGCTGCAAAATCGTGGCGGAGTTATCGCCTTGGTTTCGCCCGCACTTCGCAGCTACCTACATGCCCGGATAAACAGACCGCTTTCCAGTTTCAGACGCACGAAAAATTGTCGATGAAGCTTATTTGAGTTTTCTCGTTTTGAAATTTCGACACGTCTCCTCCTTCAGTCACATTTCCCCATTTCCACCGACCCTGTCTCTGTTACCCGCTGCCACAGAGGGAACGGCTTGGGGTAGGGCTTGACACTTTTTCCGAAGGGTAAACCGGTCCGGTTTAAATTATCGGTCAACTTCCCGCGTGACTCCTCTCCTCCTGAAGGCGTGGCGTAGATCCTACAAGCTTGATAATTACGCAAGTTTGCAATGGTAGCGTGGCGGGCAGTCCAAGTTTACTCATGAAATAACAACTTTGGCGCTGGCGGCCAGCACGACGTGCCGCACTCATGTACAAACACCCTCCACCCTTTCATTTAAACGTTATGGTTTTCTCGCGGCGAATTTGCCGCCTTTTTGCCGCCTCCTGGCGAAGCAGTGCTGCTGCTGCTGCTGCTGCTCGGGGCTGTTTGTCCAGGCGCGCCTGGCACACCTTACCGCCGAGGGCCTGCTTACAGTGAACACGAAAAAGGGCTCTTGTTACACAATGGCGGCTGTGCTCCGTACACGTATCCTCACTTAGAGGGCCTGCCCTCCCCGCCGGGCCCTCGCCCTTGACTGGCGTCGGACGAAAGGGCGCGCCCGACCGCGGCCGCCCTGTCCCACCCTGTCCTCGCGCCGTCCCCGTCGCACAGTGGGCCGGAAGGCCGGTGGGGGCGGTCAAAATCCCGGTCGGGTTTTTTGAGCTCCTCGTTCGGAGAGCAATCCATCGGTGGGGTCACACGTTCGGTTCGAGTCCATTTAGCGACTCTAGAGTTTTGGCCGCCTGCGCTGGTCTTCTGGGCCACTGTGCGACGGGGCGCCCCAGGAGTGCGAGAGAGATGGAGTGACGAGTGGAAGACACCCCGGCGAAAGAGAGACAGAGAGAGAGAGAGAGAGAGAGAGAGAGAGAGAGAGAGAGAGAGAGAGAGAGAGAGAGAGAGCGCAGCGTCGCTCGGCAGAGGGAGTTACAGTGTACAGCGGCCTGCGTGATGGTCGAGCAGGCAGTCGCGGAATGGGGATTAAAACGTCGTTACTCCAAGTTTTGACAGTGCTGTGGGCGGACCAGGCCGAAGTGTTGTAACCTCGTTGGCATCTGACGGATGACAAATTGGCAGGGGGTGGGTTGGGTCAAGGCTGGAGCACGGTGGAGGTTGGAGGTTGTCTCGGGGACGAGCACGTTCCTTTGCGAGAAATCGCACGAAAGTGCAGAACGACGCCTCGATGCATGCGAGATGACGAGACTATACTTGCACGGCGATTCACCTGAGTGATTCACAGCGACTGCACACCCAGGCAACATCCACCCTCACTGCCCTGAGACCTAAAAGGGCCTGAACCAGCGATAAGCCTAACGTCAACAGAAGCTGAAAAGTCACATTGCGCCGTCATCTCAAAGGGATTCCAAAGTACCTCCCTACTCAGAATGTCATCCTCTTTCCATTCGCGGAGCTCGAGGCCCAATTCCGTCCAAATCCTCAAAGGACTCGGCGTCCCACGAGTGTTCCGCAACTTTCAGCTTTCCCGCGCGTTGTCGTTGTCCCGCGGCGGCGCGCGCGTTTCCGGCTTTCCCGGCCGGAAAAAGCGGGAAAGAGCGCGGGACTCCTGGCCGGCGGCGGATTTTAAAACAAGCAGGGCGGTGCAATGCGATGATGAAAAGACTGTGTGGGGATTGTGCGGCGCCGCCCCCCTCGACTAATCGGCTTTCCGCAGAATTGACTAATTAGCACTGCAGGGCCTTGTGTGCCCCGAATGGGGCGCCGCGCGACACGCCAATGTTTTCCCTCGCCTTGGCGCTCCTCGGCTCTGCGCCCCACCTGCCGCGGGGGACCTCAGGGGCGAGCAAAAAGCGTGGTGACGTCAAGCCATCTGATTAGAGATCGTCTTTGTTCTGGAGCCCGGCAGGCAGGCAGGCAGGCAGGCAGGCAGGCAGGCAGGCAGGCAGGCAGGCAGGCAAGGTTCCCTTTGGGGCGGGGCGGCGTGGTGGGGCGCGGAGTGGCAGGGGCCGGAGATCAACGGTGGCTCGAGGAAATTCTCTTTCCCCCGCGCCGCGCCGTGCCGTGCGGGGTTGTGACCCTTTCTTTCCCTGCGGAAGCTGTATAAAAAAGAATTAAAGGGCAGGGCCTCTCCTTTGAGGCGGTGGAATTTTAAACCGAACCATCAAGCGCAGAGGGTCTTCCTTCTCTTGGTGTCGTAGGCTATTCGTGCATCTTTTCAGCGGTTCGCTATGTGGATACAAATGCAGACCTTTCGCCACTGCTTTAAAAACGGCCACAGAAAGAAACGATGAAAACAGAGATGCTGGAGAACGGGGTGGCATTTTTGCGGCGTGGGGGAGGGGAGAGACGCACGTTCGAGCAATGTGGCGTGGCGCGCTTCCATCTGTTTCTATCTCTCGGGTCCCCGGTGGGAGCGGCAGGCAGAGGCCCCCCCCCCCCCGCGCAGGGCCTGCCCACCACACCACGCCAAGGCCGAAAATGACACTGCCACGCATACTCAACCGCGTTCCGTCGCCCTGACGTCACAAGTGAGTGTTCCCCGTCCAGTTCGTAAATGGGGTCAAAAAAAAAATAAAAAAGGTCAGCAGGGAGTGGGAGTCGAACCCGCGACTGCGTCGGTACGACACTGGGTGCGCCAGCACCGCAGCGGATGGTGATGGAAAGGCCGCGGTAATGGACTGGCGGCGTTCCGGGCGGCCGCGCCGCAGAGGGCGGTGGGAACCGCACCAGCCAAAGCCGCAAGGCTGCGCGCCGGAGCGGCGGGCGGACAAGTTCCACGCCGCGGTGCCTAGTGACCGACGCGACGTCAGCGGGAGGCGGGCCGACAAAGGGGCTGGCACCGCCGCCGCACAGTGGGCCGCGCCGAGGCTGGCGGCTCGGTCTGGGCGCCGGCCATTATAACAAGGCGAGCCAGCGTCATTAAATCAGCGTCTCAAGGAGACCGAGAAATTGCGAGGGAGTCAGACCAACAACTTTCTATCCAACAAATACGGCAGCGGTGTTTTGTTTCGAGATAAAGAGTTTTCATTGTTAATGTGGTCGCTTAAAAAAAAATAGCCACGGCCGTCAGTAAAGTGATGCAAGTCGGCTGAATTTTTAATCTTTCTTTCTTTAGGGCGAGGAGCCCCGCGATCGTGCGAGGGGCACGACATAGGCGCGACTGGGGCGCAGCACAGTGGGCCGTCGCACCGCCGCGGCGCACGGCCCGCGAGTGCGACAGAGACAGACGGTCCACTGCGGGGCGTTCCAGAGCAGCCAGCGGTGTGATTCTAGTTGTGCGTGCAAACGCGCGGGAAATCGGTCCGGAGGCATGGGGAGGGGGGATGGGGTGGTGGGGGGGGGGGGGTTAGCGTGAAAAAGCGACGCGTGTGCAAAGAAATACAAAAGGGCTAAAGGCAGCCGACAAGCAGATTGATTGCCGCGGTCCAGGGCGCCCCTCGTGGGGCCGCTCCAAGGGCCGATCGCAGGGCCGCTCGCTGGGCCGCTCGAAGGGCGCCCTGTTGGAGTCCATTGTGCAGGGCAGCGCAGCTCAGCGGACCTGGTTCCTCGCTGAGCAGCCTGCGAGGTAGGCAACACGCTCACAGCCCTGCGGCGGGGCGCGGCCCCTTGCCTACGTCACAGGCGCTCCCCGCCCGGCGCACAGTGGGCCAGAAGAGCGGCACGGGTACGGTCGGCACAGCAGCAGCACTGCGTGAGAGAGAGAGAGAGGCTGATTCAAAGGCGGGAAGGAGGGGCGAGTACTTTGTCCTTGGTGCGGATGACAAATAAGCCTCGGCGCGCCACGCTTCACGCTCGCGGCGGCGGGCCGGAGATTGAGGCCTGGCCCGTGCTCCGCGGCGCTGTTTACGGAGGCGTTGTCATCATCAATAATGATAAAGAATCACGCGCCAGTTAATTAAGTCGCCCCATTAATTATGCGAGAAAATTCCCAGACACTTATCAGCCCCTCCTTCCCCCCCCCTCCAGGCTCGGAAAACGTTTTTCTGGGGGAGGATTCATAACCGGGGCACATCCGCGTCCTCGTCCGCGCTGCGGTCTTGTTGCCGGCTCCGAAATTTTGATCCGCGACGGCGGACGGACGGACAGACAGACAGACAGGGAGACAGATAGACAGACGGGAAGTCCGGTGACAAGCGAAAGTGGAGGGGAAAGGGAGGGGGTAATAGACTCGTCGCCTTTCGCCAGCCGTCGAAATAAAGCCTGCACGTCTGTCATTTAGCCATCCGCCTGCTGTCGCTCCCCCTCCTTCCACTCGGCCTGCACACTGCACACGGCGTCGGGATGCGAGCGGCGCGGTGCACATTCGTCCATCTCTTTCTTTCTCAGGGGGCGGTGCGGTAGGGGTGTTTCCTTTTCCTCTCCTTCGTGCGCATCTCTCGCTTTGCGCCGTACTTATCTGCGGAAATGGAGGGGGGCGCCGAGAAGTGGACCGAGGGGGGGGGGGGGGGCGGAGGAGAGCTTCCGGGAAGCGTTGGGGGGGGGGGGACGCATGCGTAAGGCGCACCGAAATTCGAGGAAGTGGGAGTAGGGGGCTGGGAGGGGGGATGTTGAAAAAGGGAATATTACCTTTTTGTCGCGCGAGTGGGAGCAAGAGAAAGGAATTATAGGGACGCTTGGAGGAACGTATGAAGAGGGAGCGCGGGGCGCGTAATGCGATAGGACGGAATCAAGAAGAAGAGGAAGAAGAAGAAGAAGAAGAAGAAGAAGAAGAAGAAGAAGAAGAAGAAGAAGAAGAAGAAGAAGAAGAAGAAGAAGAAGAAGAAGAAGAAGGGGAAACGCACGAGGTCCGACCGCGCCCTCACACAAATGATGCTCGTTCGTCTTGCCTTATTACCAACACTTGCGCTAATAATCACCTGCCCGCTGGCCTTGTACGTACAACGGGGTGTAGGTGCTTTGGAGCGGTGCCGGGTAGGGGCTGGGGGGGCTGGGTGGGGCGGTGGGCAGGCTTAGGCACGCCTCCAGTCCACGGGATCCGGAGGCAGCGTCTCACGGCCTCTAAGCAAAGTACCAAAAGATTTCTTTTTTTTTTTTTACTCGGGGATGAGCGCTCTATTAGGGCCTTGGACGTCCCATTCTCTTTACACTTGTTCTCAGATCGGCTGCTGGCTGAGGCGAAAGTCTGAAAACGCGGGGGGGCGATTTGGAGCGCATTACGCTCGGGGAGGGGTAGGGGGGCAGAGAGGGGGGCAAGCATACATCGCACGGAGCTTATGTAGCGTTTGCGCGGTGAGTTAGGCTAGGCCGAGCCGGCCTGGGGAGCAGGCGTAGCTCTGGGACTGAGCCAGCCAATGCCGGCACTGCAAAAGTGCGTTACGAGGTTGGTGTGTGCGAGTGGGGGGGGGGGGCAGTTTTGTTGAGGTTGAGGTGCTGCTGGAGGTGCTGATGGCGCAGGACGGTGCCAGCGCAGTCGAGGGATCCGGATTGAGCAAGTTCACTCACTCTCTCTCTCTCTCTCTCTCTCTCTCTCTCTCTCTCTCTCTCTCTCTCTCTCTCTCTCTCTCTCTCTCCCTCTCTCTCTCTGGCGTACACGGTGGTGGCCAGGTGTCGAAGCCGGTTACTGAAGACAATAACGACCCTCGCGGGACTCATGCCTGGGCTTGCTTGTCTGTTGCAGGTAAATAATGAAGTGGCCGAGGCCGCCGCACCCGGCTAGCAGTGCAGCCAGGGGCCGAGGCCGGGAGGGCTAACAACGCTATGCAGGCCGAGGCTCCGCGAGAAAATACCGGACTGCGAGCGTGCACCGCTGTGGCGTTGTTGGTGGAGCCCGCCGTGCCGCCGCTGTTTGCGGTGGCCGGGTCGTGAGTCGGCCGGCGGGCGGTGGGCGGGGCGGTGGGCAGGGCGGTGGGCAGGGCGGTGGCCCGGGCGGTGGGCGGCCCGTCCGTGCGGTCAGGGCCACAGCTGCCACACACGGCGCGGCACGACGCGCTGCAGATACAGCGTTAACAGCGCAACAATTTGCCAGCCATTGAGGGAATGTGCCGCTCTTTTGTTTTGTTCCCTCAAAATTGGCGACACGGCACAATAGCGAGCAGCAGTCACGTGGCGCGGCAGGTGGTGCCGCACAGTGGGCCGGACGCTAGCTCGCGACATCGCGTCTCTGATTACAGCGAGGCGCATGCCCCCTTCTCCCGGAGGGCCAGCGGGCAGTAATAGCGATATAACGGCGGCGGGGCGGGGGGAGGCGGGTTGGCGCGCCCCAAATTCGGACTAGCGCTTATACCTGCTGCTTTTCTGGGTCACACTAAGGCTGCGGTCGGGTCGGGCCTCGCCCGAAAGAAGTGCCGCGCCCTGCACGTGACGCCGCGCGGCGTGCTGGGGTTCGAGTACCGGCGAAGGCGGACCTCTTTTTTTTTCTTCCTCTGGTCAAAGTAATGGCTACGGCCACTCGTTTGTTTCTTGTACTCGTCCGCCTCCCGGTTTTTATTTACTTTTTGAAGCCAGTCGCTATTTGTCACTTGTTTGTGCGCGACGGCAGTGTTGCAACCACACAACGTGCGCGGACGGACAGACAGACAGACAGACAGAGCCCCTTCCGTTTCGGCCCAACTACCCGTATCCGTGCCCTGCGCCCTGCGACGGGGGCGGGGGACGCATGGCATGGCGGTACCCTCGGCTCCTTGTTTTGCCGCTTTGGAACACCATGCGCCATTTGCTCGGTGACATAACTGGAGTTTCCATCTCCGTGAGCGGCGGAGTTGCCCCAGTAGAGCGGGGACGTGCTCGAAGCCTGCTGCAGCCGCAGCGTTTGGGAGCGGTTGTAATAATTGATTATTTAAATTTATCTATGATAAATGTCTTCATGAGGCATTTTGTAAGCGCGGGTGTTCGTGTACCCGAGACCTGCGCCCCATCGTGCGTGGGCCTGGAGCGTGGACTGCAGCGGGGCTTGGACAGGAACGGGGCTCTCCATGCATGATTAGAGCATGTCCAACGAGGGATCAGGGGACTCGACTGCCTCGGCCCTCAGAGGATGAATGAGGCAAAGTGAAAACCCGAGTGGGACGGCAGGCGGTTAGAGGATGGAGGCAGATGGATGGATGGATAGATGGGTGAATGAAAGCCTTCGCTCTTGTTTTGAGAGTCCTTCCTTTGCGGGGTAATGTAACCAGCCTCACTCACTGTCGACTACTTTCCATCCTCCTGCGGGTCGCATCCCCCTCCCCTCCCCCTCCCGTCCAATCGCTTTGAGAAGGCAGCGCCGCCTTTCCGCGGGACATTTCCCGAATTCAGAGACGACAAGTAAGTAATAAATAGCGAACTTGCGTCGGGCTGGCTGGCTGCTCGGGCTGCCTGGCAGCTCGGGCTGCTGGCAGCTCAGGCTGACTGCAGTGGATGGCAACACACAGTCTCGGCTTGGAATTATTTTGCCGTTCCGCGAACAACTGTCGCGCCTCCAGCCGGCTGGTCCCGAACAGCGCTAACAGTCTCTCTCACACGTGTGTGGGACTCCCCGTGAGTGTGACAGAGACAGAGCGCTTTTTCGGAGTCGCCCTGCTGGAGGCTCCAGGCATGTCCCAGCGACTCCAGGGGACGCGTCCGTCGCTGGCTCTCCATCTCCGCCCGACATTCACTTTCGTATTGCGATTCGGGACGCGACTCGCGGCGGGTGGCCGACTGCAATCCGAAAGTGAATGTTGAGGGAGCGAGAGGAATGCTGCTGTTAAACGCCTGGCTGGAAGTGGAGTTTGATGGCCGGGCTGGCCCACGCCCACAGTGCCGCATGCTGCCAGAAGTCCTGGCCTTCGTCACGGAGGAATCCGTTGTCTGCCGACTCCATTTTCTTTTACTCCTCCCCCGCGGGAGTGGGTATGTGGGTCAATGCGAATGCAATGGCTGAGGTACCGAGCGGAAGCACAGTGCGAATGCACGCCCTGGCCCTAATTGCAGTTTCGCTGTGTGTGTGTGTGTGTATTGGTCCTACTGTCAGCTCTTGCTGTGTGTGAGCGTACTTGCGAGTGTGTGAGTGAGCGTGGGTGGGTGTATTTGTGTGTCTTGGCACACACGAACACACCGAGCCTGGGTCTGTTCTGGTAGATGTCTTCGAATTGAGTACGGTGTGCGCCTCCACTCTCATTCCGTTTTCCTCAAAGGCGAGCGCGAGCCACACACACACACACACACACACACACACACACACACACACACACACACACACACACACACGTACGTCTCTGTGATTCTTCCGCCCGCACCCATTCGCTACCCCCGCTGGCTGTGGCAATCGCGGGAATAAAAGATACAGGGAGCGGTGCGCGGCGCGCTCCACCCTCACTTCCGCGGCGTATGAGTTTGCTACGCGGCGTAGGGGAATAAGATCCGTGAGGCGCCTTCGCACCGAAATCGGGTGAGCGCAAAAGCCAGCAGGAAGGAAGGAAGGAAAAAAAACAAAAAAAAAAAAAACCGCTGCCGTCAGTGTTTGAACCTGCGGGCGGTCCCTTGAAGAGATGGCGCCGCTCACGCTGGAGGTGGCGGCCAGCCAATTGGAAGCCTCTGTTTCGACGGGAAAGGAAGTTTTGGCACGATTAGCCCCAGGGCCGCCCTCGGCGGCAGTGTGACGCGCGTGGACTCGCTGCAGTCAGGCCCCGGGTTCGACTCCTGGCCTCGGCCGACTTTGGTCATTTCGAGCCCGCCTCCGGTTTGTGCCATCCCCGCATGATAAGGCCGGCCCCGTTTGCTCGCGTGGAAGTGACAGTGATTTACCATGGTGCAAACGCGCCAAGAATTCCGCTGATTTCGTTTCATCGCCGCCGCGCAGCGCAGGGCGTCCCCTGGAGGCCGGAAAAGAAACCAACTTTGTTCATTTTGCGGCGCCTGCCTACGCCTCACGATTGAATGGCGACATCGGCGACATCGCCCATAATTCAGCCAAGTTTGGCATCCGCTAATTACAGCGGCATTGACGGGCCGGCGCACCTGCTATCGCCCGAGAGAGAGAGAGAGAGAGAGAGAGAGAGAGAGAGAGAGAGAGAGAGAGAGAGAGAGAGAGAGAGAGAGAGAGAGAGAGAGAGAGAGAGAGAGAGAGAGAGGAAGAGTGAAAAAAAGTGGGTCTTGTTGATTTTGGCGAGAGGGCCTCGTCGGGCGTGTATTGACACGGGAAACAACAGTGTAGGCTAGGCGCTTGTTTTCCTTGCCTGCCAGCCTGCCAGCCAGCCTGCTTGCCTGCCTGGCCGCCAGCGCGGTGCATGGGTGCATGCGGGATGCGGGCGGCTGACCGTCGCGACCCGCACGCCGTTATTTCAAAGAGGGGCCAACACTCTCTTCGGGTGTAAAAACGACCCAGTTCCGTGGATGTCGAGGAGGGGCGCGAATGATACAATTAGCAGGCTGCGCGGAAGCGAGATGGCGGAAGAATGACACAATCAGCGCTGCGCTCCTCGCTGTCGCCCCGGCGCACATTCAACTACCTCTCGAAATTTCGGAGACCCGCTGCACAGTGGCGCGAAATAGATGAAAGTTTATCTCAATTTGTGGATACGAAGTACCTTGGACAAAGATGAAAATGCGGAATGTTTTTGACACGTTGGTGCGAATAGACCGACACGAGGACTTAGCATTAATTCCGAATGTAAATGCGTGGCGAAACGTACGCGCGGGCGCTGAGCTCTCATTGGCAGGCTCGGCGGGTGACACACCTGCCGACAATGGCAGCGCCGTGCGCCGCGCGGCGGCACAAAGCCAGAGTCCCGCCGGCCTTTAATCAGATCGGCGCTTTGAGTCTGCAATGCGACTCACTGCGCACTTTATAGCGCGAAACAGACTTGGCAGCGTTCGATCGAGAAGCGGAATTTCATTAAGGCGTGACGGCGGAGGGGCGGAGTTAACGAGCAGCGCGCGCCTGTCCGTCCGGTGAGGCGTCGGCAAGGCGGACAGACGGCGGCGCCTGCCAGACGAGTAAACTAGTTTGTTTTACTTGGTAATCAAAGGCCGCCTCGAGCGGTCCCCCGAGTGGACTGCAGCGCCGCTGCAGCGCTGCAGCGAAGGGGCGCCCCGGCGGGCAGCGCCCCAGCGAGCGGAGCCCCAGCGAGCGGAGCCCCAGCGAGCGGAGCCCCAGCGAGCGGAGCCCCAGCGAGCGGAGCCCCAGCGAGCGGAGCCCCAGCGAGCGGAGCCCCAGCGAGCGGAGCCCCAGCGAGCGGAGCCCCAGCGAGCGGAGCCCCAGCGAGCGGAGCCCCAGCGAGCGGAGCCCCAGCGAGCGGAGCCCCAGCGAGCGGAGCCCCAGCGAGCGGAGCCCCAGCGAGCGGAGCCCCAGCGAGCGGAGCCCCAGCGAGCGGAGCCCCAGCGAGCGGAGCCCCAGCGAGCGGAGCCCCAGCGAGCGGAGCCCCAGCGAGCGGAGCCCAGCGAGCGGAGCCCCAGCGAGCGGAGCCCCAGCGAGCGGAGCCCCAGCGAGCGGAGCCCCAGCGAGCGGAGCCCCAGCGAGCGGAGCCCCAGCGAGCGGAGCCCCAGCGAGCGGAGCCCCAGCGAGCGGAGCCCCAGCGAGCGGAGCCCCAGCGAGCGGAGCCCCAGCGAGCGGAGCCCCAGCGAGCGGAGCCCCAGCGAGCGGAGCCCCAGCGAGCGGAGCCCCAGCGAGCGGAGCCCCAGCGAGCGGAGCCCCAGCGAGCGGAGCCCCAGCGAGCGGAGCCCCAGCGAGCGGAGCCCCAGCGAGCGGAGCCCCAGCGAGCGGAGCCCCAGCGAGCGGAGCCCCCGCGAGCGGAGCCAGCCGTCAGTGTAAATGCAATTACGGCAGCCATTGGTCCCGCACAGCCACTTAAAGACGTCAGCGTTGTGGCCTGGGCCGGCCTGAGAGAGCCTGGGCGCCGCATAGTGGGCCAGGAAACCGGCGCGTTTTGAGCTCCAGAGTCGCTAAATGGGACTCCAACCGAGCGTGTGACCCCACCATTGGATTCCCCGTTCGGAGAGCAGTCCATTGGTGGGGTAACACGTTCGCTTCGAGTCCCATTTGGCGACTGGGAGCTGGAGCACAAAACTCGTCTGGGATTTGAACCGCCTCCCCCGGTCTTCTGGCCCACTGTGCGCCGGCGACGGGCAGAACCGACCCTCCCTGGGGCCTTCCACTTCCACCCGCCTGTCCGCTGTCGTCCCACGCTTCGACCTTCCGAGCAAAAATAGCGGCCCCAGGCGTGGCTTGCCTCGCACAGCGCAACAGCGGCCTGACTGGAACGACTGGAGCGATTGGGGCGCCGAGGCCGGCTCTGTGGGCCCCACACAGGTGAGCGGACAGACCGCTTTGTGAATGCGTCATCAAGGGGCCTCGGCCAAGCCGGGCCCTAGCTCTGCCGGCCCGGACGCAATTAATAGAGATGACAAAATTAATTGGCCGCTCCTCAGGAATTTAGAAGGGACCGGATCGCGCCGAAATCGATCACTCTTTTAGGGCCCGTCGGCCTGCAGCGGTCCCGCATTGCTCTGGAATAGGACCGCTGTTTGAAGCACCACTGCAGTGCTTCTATGCGCCGCACGGGAAGCATTTGCTCTCTTGCCGACTGTGTATCAGGGCTTAAGGGGAGCGTTTATCTTCGCTACACAGTTTCTTCACGGCACATTTTTGGCGGGACCAAGTCGGCAATCCCGTCTTACCGGTCCGGGACCTGTTGCGAGCGGCGACGTGCGCTCTTCGTGCGCCTCGTTGTTTATGAGGGCAATGTGACAGCGGGGAACGGGCACTATAGTCCGCCATGTACCGACACCCACACAGCGCCATTCTGTCGCCCGGCCGCTAAATCGCTCCTCTAGGGTCCGCAATCTTGTGAAACGAACACGAAAAAGTAAAACATAAAAAAACAGCTGGTGGAAAAAAACAAAAAAAAACAAACAAAAAAACAAATTGAGCCGTTTAGTCACTGGTTGTGGGCGTGCCTGGCTTAGCGCGGCAGCGGGACCTCCCTCCCGTAAACACATTACCTCATCCCCTCGGCCCGCCTGCCGCCTTCAGCTGCCTCCACCCGGGCTGTCTGATATCAGGTCGTTCGGGGCGGCGATGATGGAGCACCTGGGATGGGGCGAGCGGTGCTTGCTGCACAAGTACCTCTCGCAGTACCCTGCCCGCCCACTGCCCGACCTCCCCACAGTGGAACAGCCACAAGACCAACGCGGCCGGACAAAACTCCAGACGCGTTTTGAGCTCCGGAGTCGCTCAAGGGGACTCGAACCGAACGTCTGACCTCACCAATGGATTGCTCTTCGAACGAGGAAACCATTGGTGGGGTCACACGTTTGGGTCGAATCCCATTCAGCGACTCTGGAGCTCAGAACGGTCTTCTGGTCCACTGTGCTGCCCCGTCACTCTGGCTGTACAGCGCGCCATTGCAAATTTAGCGTTGAGCAGATTAGCGTCTTGTTCCGTTGGCACGCTGCTTTGGATGCTTTTATTGCCGATTAATCCCTCAACAACTCATCGGCGGTAACTGCTAACAAACGAGCGTGCCGTTGCCAAATCCGAGACGAAAACAACGAAAAAGGAAACGGCGAAGTCAGCGTCCTGCAAAGCAGGTTTCGATTAACCTCCGCGGCGCCCAGAGCTTTCCTCGTTAATTTTGCCAGAGTGCCTCTCCAGTATTGAGAGAGCTTTTTTTCGTATCAAACTCGGTGTATTGGGGCGAAGTCGGGGAAGCCGAGGCGGGGGTGGGGAACAGTGCTGCTGAGAGTCACTTGTATCTCCAGCGCTATCGCAAATCGTTATCTAAGAAACAAACGTATCAGTGTAGCAGCGCCTAAATGAAATCGGGGCGTGCGCGACCGTGCCGGGGGCCCCGCAGGGGGCTGATGCGAAAAAGTAGGCGTGGGGCGTGGGCTGGGGCCAATTAGTGTGAATAATTCGATTACCTCGGAGACCCTGGGAGGGTTCCATCCCGCCTGTTCTTCCACTCCCCAATCTCCTTGGTGCGTCTCGCCGACCCCCTTTTTTTCCCCTTTCATTATGTATTTGAGTGGTTCGAGGCTCCGACCGCCGCGCCTCGTCGGACCCCCAGCGAACAACGGTTGCGGTTCGAAAAAGAGTTGGGCTGAAAACCTTCGCCGCCGACGTGTGGCGGTCCTGTAGGGGCCAATGAGAAGTCAGCATCGGCAAGGAGCCCTGGGGATCACGTCAATCAACATGGCAACCGACGACTATGAGGACTCCATACTACTGACGCCTACTACCATTTCTTCCTTGGCAAACACCACCCCAAAATCAAGTTTGCCGAGATCCTGCGTACTTCTGTGAGTGTGCGCGTGTTGTCGTGTGTTAGTGTGAGCGCGCGTGTACAGTTCGCACCCTGCAATGCCTGGAGCGGTGTGTCTGCGTTGCTAAAAGGAAGCGCGCGACATTGCAGCCGCTCGTGTGGCTCGGTGCCCGCCCTGCCTGCTCCGACCCTACGTTTAACTTTCCTCAGCTGTGCGGCTTCTCGCCAGCCCTCCGCTGGCCCTGCGCCGGCCCTGCGCCAGCCCTTCACTGCTGCTCCGTGAAGGGCGCGGCAAAACTTGGCGCCCCAACTTTGCACTTACCTGGCTTTTGCCTTCTGCCGCGCGCACACCAGCCGCTATCTCGCAGCGCTCCATGACGCAGTGACGCCACACGCTTTGTCGCGAAGGCAAGAAATAATAAAAAGGAGTCTGGCGTCCGTCAGGCGGTCCTCGCCAGCGTGGAGTGACGGGGCGCGCGACGCCGTATTATTACGCTTCAAATCCATTTGTATTCCGTGTCGACAGTTTGTCCTTTCTGCGAACCTTTTTTTTAGGGGGGGGGGGGGAGTGTTGTTGTCTGGCTGTCGTGCTGACGAGTGGAGGCTGCCAGATCCGTCTGGGAGCGGAAGGTCGTTGTTGACAGTAATGGCCCACCTTTAACATCGTGCCTCTAATTCCGGCGGACTGAACAGCCTTGCTCTCCCTGGCTTACGCGTTGTTGCCGGCGCACGAGCCAACGGAGCGCCGCCGATCCAGGTCGGGAAGTTCTTTCGGCTGGCTGAATTTAACGGCGTGGATCCAAAGGCCCGAGTTGGGGCGTTGTAATGGCGCGTGCTGAAACTGAAACTGCGCGGGCCTAAGACCTGGAATAACAGGGGAAGGTGTTACAGAAACAATTACCGGTCGGCAATTAAGACAAAGTCAATGTTGCTTCAGTGTTGTAGTGCAGATTAGGCGGGGTAAGGGCTGCCGCGTGGCACTCCGTCACACGCAGCCCTATCTCCTTTCCCCGCCTGGCAACAGGATGGACCGGCCCCCCCCAAGTTTTGCGCTCCTGCGGCGTTTGCCTTGCCGGGCCGCTTTGTTTTAGCTCATTTATTTAGACGTATTTTTGCTGTCGCCTGATAGTGGTCTGCAGCGCGTGCCTACAGGATCTGATAAGGAGGGACGACGAATAGGGCTGTTTTGGAGAAAGCATGGCGCGCTGTACTGTGATTGAGCGGAGGGTCTGAACGTAAACTGCCTACTTACAACACTTTAAGGAAGGCCAAACCTTCATCGAACTGTTTATCAGGCTGTGCCCACTTTTCTGGAATGCCGAGCGTCGCGTTGAAATGGCAAGACGTTGCGCAGTCCCCTGCGATTTAGCACATCTTCCCGCTCGCCAGACGAGGGTTGTTTCGCGTGCCATTTTGCCCCTTCTTTGGCAATCCCCCCAACGTGGTCATACGTGGCCCTGCAAGTTTATGCCAAAAATAGGGTCCGCTTACAAAATCACATTAGTAAAACAGTAGATTTACCTCCAGCCCCGTGTAATCCCTCCCGGTCAGTGACCCTGCACTTCTCTCCCCCCTCCCTCCCCCTCTCCAATTTATTGACGCAGCGGGGTCGGCTAGCGGCGGGGTAATGTGTTACCTGAGCAATCAAGCGTGCCCGGCCCGACGTTTCCTGCGGGAAGATACCTCCACGCAAGGGCTGTTGCTGGCCTAGGAGCAAGTCTCAACTATTTTTTTTTTGTGAGAGTTTTTTCGTCCCCGTTGATCGACGCACTTATTGGCATCATGGGGGACATCGTGGGGTCATCAAGTTTTGGAAATTTGTTTTGTCTGTGCTTATTCTGTTGTTGTTGTTGATGATGATTGCGCGATGTTCTTGCTGGCGTGGTGCTAATCCTGCTGCCTCTTGTTCCAGGTAAGGAGAGAGGATCAACCTCAGGGCGGGATGCTTCTGGTAAGCGTCAATATTTTATGGAGGGCTTCCAGGAAGAGCTTGTCGCTCCGAGAAGGAGGGCGGAAAATCCGCGCGCAGATGAGGCATACACACTGCAAAAGTAAATTGCGGCTGGCCATGAAAAATAAAGCAGGGTGCCTCCTTATAAGAGGAGGACATCTTTGAAAAGAAGATCCAGTGTCTTGCAGCCAAATGAAAATCTGTGCAGGTGACCCACATCTCATCTGCATCAAGTCAAGATTTCGATTTGCGCGGACCTGAAGCGCTTGACAAAACGTGTCCTTTTAACGCTCACGACACGTCAGTGCCCTCGCCGATTTAGAAGGTCCAATTAGTTTTGCCAGTGTGCCTTTGGCGCAAGGTGAGCCAAGGTGACCCGTCTGTGTGTTCCGCCGGGCAGGGGGCTCCTGGAGCCCCACTCGGACACAGAAAGCGGACCCTTTTACGCGCCCTTTACTTCTGGGCGGAATTCGCCTCATTTCCGGCCCCCTGTCACTTTCAACCACCGGCCGGCCCCGCCCCGCCCTGACGCAGACACCGCGCCACCGTTCCCTTGTTCGCCGAGGAAAGGAGAAGAAAGTCTCTTTCCATCCGATCTAACGATCTCTGGCACTCCGCCGGCGTGTCAGGTAGAAGTGGTGGCGAGGGAGGGGCGTGGTGGCGAAATCCTCGCTTGTCTGGCTCTCGCAACGCTCTCGCAACGCTCAGGCGATGCCGCGCGGGGCCGCGGCCGCCATAAACACGTTGGTGGGAAAGGGAGGGAGGGCATTATTTTTTCAAATCGCGACGAGGTTTATTTTTTTTCGAGCGCGTTGCGCGCATACTGTTTGCAGCGCGTGTCAACGGCGATGTCCTCGGAGCACAATGGGCCAGAAGGACGGTGCAGGCAGTCAAAACTCGAACCAATGGATTGCTCACCAAGCTTTTATTTAAAATAATAATAATAATAATAATAATAATAATAATAATAATAATAATAATAATAATAATAATAATAATAATAATAATAATAATAATAATAATAATAAAAAAAATTAATTACCAACCCAAGTTGTCTTCTAGCAAGCCTTTGGTCTTGGCGGCCAGCTTGTTGTTGCAGATATCAAAGTAAGCCATCGATCAAAGTTGAAAATATTTTCCCCCTGTTTGAGGTGCGTGTGCTGGGGCGGGGCGAGCGGCGCACTAACTCTCAGACGCAATCCCGGACCTCTCCACCGCGCCGCGCCACGCCCCTCCAGGGTTATGCAGTTTATGTCCGGCAGACGGCAGAAGGCGCTGCTGCTGCGCGGCGCCCACGGCCACGCCTCGCCCGCCGGGGCCCCGCCGTCCCTCTATGCACGGCCCTGGTGTCGCGGCGTGCAGGACGAGACCCTCGGGCTGGCGGCGTCATTACCCACACCACCCCGCCGAGGCACATGGTGGGCCCGACCGGGGCGCTGCGTTATTCCACGGGCGGGCCGGGCAGACGTTACGCAGACGTAACGAACTGTGACTCTGAGCTGCTCTCGGCGGGTATTTGAACCCCGGTCATCAGGTCCCGGGCCCGCACTCCATCCCAACTCTCCAGCGTTCGGCCCACTTTAATTCCCGCGTCGTCTCGGCATTGGGCGGCCGGCCGGCCGACGCCGCGGAGATCACGGCGATAGGTCGGCCGGATATATTGTGACAACATTATCTTTAGTGCGGCCGCGCCGGCCTCCCGGGTATGAGGCTGTCTGCGTATATTTGATGACGTGCCGGATAAAGAGGGCGGCCCGCGGGTTAAAGGGCTGCAAGTGCGCGGGGGCGGCGCGCGCAACCGAGCCGCGGCTCCGGCCCCACAGCGCACAGTGGGCCAGAAGACCGGTGCTCACAGGTTGCGCGACCCTTTTTTTTTTTTTTTCCGTCCGACTTAGCAAAATTTTTTTTGACACGATTTTTTTGTCCGACCTCATTTTGTCCGGTGGAACAGCATTTTTAGGCGGGCCTACAGCCTGCTTCGGGGAGACCGGGACGACGCTACAATGGCCGCCGCCTCTGAAGACAAAAACGCGCTCCGTCCCACCCCTAGGCTTTACAGCCAAACTTTAATTCATGGAAAACTTTGACTTGAGTAAAAATACGAATGCCATGAGTTGGTCGTTGTATACGACACGAATATGGTCGTTCGCGAGCTCGCCTCATGGAGTTCGAAACGCAGCCTAAAGCGTGCCACTGTGGGTCTCTTTGCAAGTCGCAAACTCGCGAGGGTATGAGTGAGTGAATGAATGGACGGATAGATGAATGCGGGCATTAAACAAAGAAAAAAAAAAGAAAGAAAAAAAAAAAGAACCGCTGCCCGAAAAAAAGTTTTTAAACCGTGAAAACATCTTTCAAATGTCGTTACACTTCAGTTTTATAGAGCGACAAGTTGACCTACGCAGGGAGTAGGCTCTGGTCATGAAGCAATATTTTCTCCCCGGTGTTCGCCGCACCTGCGTGCCAGCCCTGCGACCGATAGGTCTCTCATTCGTTATCGCGCAGGGAAGGAGGAGCCGAGAAAGGCTCTCCCATATGGCAGGCACGATAATATTGAACGCCGAATTGAGTTCGTATTTCAATTTAAGATCGACCGTTTTACCTAGTCGGAGTGAGCCCCACGCGCCTCGGCGGCTTGGCGCGTTCCTCGGCGCCACAAAGGGGCTCGATTTGCCTCGCCGATAATGGCGAGCTATGGGGCTGCGGGGGCCTTAGGGGCGCACAGTGGGCCCGAAGACCGGCGCAGGCGGCCAAAACCCCAGACGCGTTTTGAGCTCCAGAGTCGCTAAATGGGACTCGAATCGAACGTGGGACCCCACAAATGGACTGCTCTCCAAACGAGGAATCCATTGGTGGGGTCACACGTTCGATTCGAGTCCCATTTAGCGACTCTGGAGCTCACAATGCGTCTAGAATTTTGGCCACCTCAACGGTCTTCTGGCCCACTGTGCTTCCAGGAGCCGCCATGGCCGCTGGGGTGACCCGTTGCCACCTGCCGCGGAGTCCCTCCGCCATCCGCCACCCTGGGAGTCACTTCGCAGTCGAAAAAAGAAAAGGGAAAAAAAAGGAAAAAATCTGTTTGGTAATGGAATAAGGCAAATGCTGTTTATTTTGCGGAGAAGATCATTTGACCTACCTACAGTAGACCGACAAAAACAAGACCTACCTATTTTTGACTGACCTGAAGAAAAATATTGAATAAAAACCCCGACCGCATGCGTGTTTCTCGGCGGGTTTCTTCATTTATTAACAGCAGGCTTCGCCCTACTCTGTCCGCCCCCTACCCCTTCCCGTCTCATTAGGGTGGGAATCTATTAAAAGACACTCGAACGTGAGTAAACTAGCCCCCTCGCCTGACCGATACCTGTCTCCCTCTCGAAGCCAGGCCGAGCCGGGTGGCCCGTGCGTGCGACGAAGACGGGGGCAGCCAATCAGCGATCGTCTAGCACTGTCCCGAGGGCAGCAGGCGATTGCCAACCTCGGCGGCCCCCACCCCTTGTGTACTCTGTATCCCCACCTTCCTTCCCTTTGGCACAGACCTCCCAGCAGGTCCAAGTTGCCCCCGTTCCCCTCTCACTCTGTGAGCCCACCTTGATCGCGCGACAAAGTCGCCCAAAGTTTGCCTGCGATTAATTTGACTGCGGGTTTAATCGAGTCAGAAGCAATTTTCAGCCGCCATCAGAATGAGGAGTCATTTTTCGTGCTTTTTCTTTCTTTATTCATAGTTGACGTTGCGGTTCGCAGCAAAGGGACAAGAGGACATCTCTAAAAGACCAAAAAAAAAAAAAAAAAAAAAAAAGTTTCTGCACCATCGGTAAGGCGTTCAGCTTCCCGATGCCTGCCTCCACACATGTTGATTTGTTTGGATCCTTCCCCCGGGCACCCTCCTGTTACTTTGTTCCTCATTCTTCAGAAGCCCTTATCGCTGGCCACTCATTTCAGACAGCGGCTGTCAATACTTACGCTCCGGGGAGGTTCCGGGCGCAGAGCCACCCGGAGCGAGGAGCTCATTCCAGTGGCGGAGGAGGAGTTTGGAAGGGAAGAAAGAGATGTGATAAATGCCAGACAGCCCTTTTGTTTGGCGCTTCCTGCCGTTCCAATTGATACCATTGTTCGAGAGGGAAATTAGTGTATTGTGGGGGCCAAGAACCGTCGGCATGAGGAATAGCCATATCCATCAATACTGGCAGGCGGAAATGAATTCATGGCTTTCCTTCCCTCTCCCAGTGTGACGCTGCACAGGGGACCAGAAGACCGGTGCAGGCGGCCAAAACTCTAGACGCGTTTTGAGCTCTAGAGTCGCTTTATAGGACTCTGGACCTCAAAACGCGTCCGGATTTTTTTTTGACCGCCTCCGGCCCACAAAGCGCAGCGAAGCGACGCGCATGTGCACTTATGCAGACAGCGGTACACTTTTGATCATATTCACTCACATACTCCAGAAAAAAAATCGCGAGTGTTTTACGACTTCTTGTCGGAGACACAGCCGTGGTTTGCGGCAGTGTCCGAACGAACACGTCTTGGCGAGGGCAGACTGCGCCGATATGTTGGGCTGCACCGCATCACGTACGGCACGTCCCTTGTCACGCCCTTGTCACTTTCCGCGTGACGCGTCACGAACGAGATCAACTTTTATCTCGGCGCTGACAGGTACGGCGGCGCGTGACACGGAAAGAGATAGCGCCCGAGACAATCCTGCGCGTGCTTTTATATTCGAGTCGGAGCGGCGCGGCGCCGGACAGGCCGGGATAGGCCCTTGGGGCTCCTCACACCGCGATGCGCCGAGTGGGACAGACACTCCGCCGCCACCAGGGCTGGACCGTCGTCAGCGAAAGGGGATGCCTAGTTCGATCCCGCCGGATACATGGTTCTGTGGTTCGTCCTGACCACCTCCGCATAAAAGAGAGTCCTGCGGTTAATTCACTTCCCGCTGCCCCGCTGTGGGCCGCTTACGGCTCCGGCAGTGCGCGGCCACTCACTCACCCAGGGTCCCTTCAAGTCCACCCTTTCAAACTTGGCCCGCCCCACGCTCTGACAGACAAGGGCGGCCCGAGACAATTCGGGCTGCGTGCGCATTTCGTATTCAGTGAAGTCGCCCTCGTTTAAACGGACGTTCGCGGCGGAGCGAGGCGGACGGGAAAAAGGGGGGGGGAGAGGGGAATGCAAACTTATCTGGGAGGTGTGACTTCCGAATAAAAGACTCGAATTCTTTTCTGCGGCCACAAAAGTGCGCCATTTAACACTGCCACGTTGAGCCTCCCGGTCATCGGGCCAGGCGGCGGCCACTAGGCCCCCGCTGGTGGGGAGGGTCGAGGGTCGAACCGTATCGCGCCGTAAAATCGATGACAAAGTGCCGCCATTTTGGCACCTGCGACTAGCGGCGTCTGCCCAGGGGCCGAGCAATGCAGCCTCGCACATTCCGGCGAGGTTCAAAGAGGCGGCGGCGGGCTGCTGGGCCACCGAGAGCAGTGAGGGCGGGCACAAGTCACTGCCCACTGTGCGCAGCGAGGGCGAGTACAAGTCGCCCCTCGCCTTCGCATGCCGACACGGCCGTAATTTGGGCGGGCCCCCAATTAGGCCGGGAATGTGGGACCCGCGAAGTGCTGGCGGGGCGTGGTGGGGTGGGGTGGGGCGGGGCGTTCAGCGGCGGCTGCTTGACAAGCCGGGCACGCCCCGGCGGCGTTCCCGCTCCGACCCGCACGCTCTTCGCGCAATAACGCCCCTCACACGCTGGCCTCGACCGCACCGAATATGGGCTGCCAGGCGCGCGGCTGGTACTCGAACCCGGGCCACAGTCATCGGAAGGCAGTAGGGCGAGTCGTCGTCCGGCAGGAAGGAAGTGTTCAGTGGCCAGCCTAACGAGGACGCGATCATGGTGCCACACCAACCAAACCATTAAAGCGGAAAATCGCATGGGGAAATTGGTCTCGTTTGTTTCGTTGCCCTCTAAGAGAAATTCGGTTTCACAGTGTGGGTGGTGCGTCTGGTCCCGCCAGGGGGTGGGTGGTCTGGGGTGCAGAAAAGGGTCGGTGGAGCTGCAAGGCTGGCAGAGGGCCGCAGCACCCCCTCCCCCAACAGCGAACCCGTCCACCCGCAGACTAAGCTGTGCAGATACCCGCCACTTCAAGCATAATAAACTTGGAGCCACGAACGTCGCACTGCAAAAAGGATTCAGTTTTTTTTTTTGTTTTTTTTTTTTTGGGGGGGGGGGAAGGTGTAGTGTTAATACTGATTCCGAATTAATTTTCCTGCAAACAAGAACTAAAATCGGGTACTATCCTCCGAAACTCGAGAAAACTGCTCAAAATCAGCGTTTTTTAAATATAAGTGGAAAGCCCCTTCCAATCATTGGGCCCGTCCGCCTGTCCCAAAAAGATTTTCATGCAAATGCTAGAAAGCGCGCTCTGTTAAATTTCCACGAACCGTGCGCGCGCGGCTCGCGTTTCGTCGGCTGTTTCTGCGTCCTTTTGATTCGCGTGCCTCCCTCTCACTGCCACCTTTTGCCCCCGCCTGGTCCGCTCCGCTCTCTTCTTACTTATTCTCGAATTTCCTTGAATGGGCCGGCGCCCCTCCCCCCCCTCCCCCTTTCCCCGCCCTAGTTCCCCGGATCCCCGGTCCAGCCTTATCCTTACACATTTCCACTTGAGACCGTCGTAAAACAAAATCCGGCTGTAGCGAAATTAGAGCGAGGCCCGGGCGGGATGCGGCATGCGCTTCACCCCCCCCCCCCTCCCTGCGCCATCCCCGGCATCCCGGGGGCCGCCAATGCGTACAGCGCGGCCAGACGCCCAGGCTGCCCAGCCCTGAGCCCCGCCAACTTTTGTAGTAAAAGCAAAAGCGGTGCCGGGGCGGGGGAGGAGAGGAGAGGGGGCGGGGGGGGGGGGCAAGGCCCAAGGGCAGAGGAAGGCCCCGGCCCCACCACCCTTCTGTCGGGGCCCAAGTCCCGACCGGCCTGACCGGCCGGCCGACCCCCCATGCACACATTGTCACCTACTGCCCCCCTCCCCGTGGACACCCCCCGGCCCCGCCCGGCCAAGGACGCAGATTAGGGAAGTGACTCTCCGTGAAGTGCGTTGTTGGTGCAGTGCCCAGATTACGCGCCGACTGCCTGCAGCTCGGGGCTCTGCTTGTCGAGCCCGGCGCTGTTGTCCTGCTGGGGCGTCGGGCCCCGTCCTCGGAGCCATTCACGCAGCCTCGCCCACTGTGCCCCGCCCACTGGCCGCCGCAGCCTTGGCCCAGCAGGCCTTGTCTTAAATAAGACTGGATGCGGACCGATAAAGGGTCTAACTACTCCCCCGTTCCACCGCAGTGCCCCCCCCCCCTCCCTCGGAACTCGATCTTCATTCAGACCACCCCCGCAGCCGCAGAGTTAACTTTACGTTTTGGTTTCGGTGGAGGCGCCGCTGTTGTTCACAAGACAGTTTTCAGCTGCTTTTGCCGTTGGTGTTTTTGTTTGCAACGTGTGGAGGTTGAGCCGAGTCTTCGCCCCGCAGATCCTGTAACGTGTCAGCTCCTAAAAAAAAAAAAAAGAAAAAAAAAAAAAGAGATTGGTGTGATTTAAGTACCACTGGCTCTTTATGGCGTTGTTGTTGTTGCTGCTGTTGTTGTTAGATGTGATTGCGCTTTATGCTCGCTGCGTGCAGTGCGGCGCGCGGACGAGATGCATGGCGCAGTTATCTTGCGCCGCAAATGAATTTAGTTGATATTTTGCAGATCAATCATGCGTAATGGCACCATTACACTGGGCGACAAGGGTCACCCGCGTCCGGCTGCACTCCGTGTGTGTGGGGGTGGGGGTGGGGGTTAGGTTGTGTGGTGTGGGTGTGTGTGTGTGCCGCAGCAGCTTCCTCCCCGGTCTGGGTCCAGGGCGGCCCAGGACAAACAGGACAAAATAGGGAGTGGGGCCGTCAGGGGTGAAGAGTGGCGTGGTGCGGCCTGCGTCCCATTTGCCATTGTCCTGCATTTTAGGAGGGGCGGGGCGGCTCGGCTCTAAAGCATTAACCCGAAAACCGACATTCTGAGTCCCAGGCCGGCCAGTGGCCCCAGGGCCTGCCGCTGGCCGACTGCATTGTCATATCAGTCACCAAAAGCGAGCCCGTACAAAGTGCTCACTCTGTGGGGGGCGAAAACTGTGAGCCGCAATAGGTCCGAGAGGAATGGCGTCTAGTAGGCTGTGTTTACAACGGAGCTGAACCAACCTGCTCTGTCCAAGCGCGCAGTTTGAGATGCATTGTGAGTGGGGAAGAAGGCGCCCCTGGCCTGGTCGTGGTCCCCTCGCCGGGGGCTGGCTAGGTGGCTGGATCACCTTGTTCGCCGCGTTGGCCGCCACAAAGGCGCAATAACCGGTGGGTTTAGCCCGCCATAACGTAACGCCCAAATGAATAATGCATCGGGCTGGCGTGGCCGCGTCGTGGCCGCGCCCAGCGGCTCGCCTCGACTTAGCGGTCCCTCACCGGCAGCCGCTCTCTCGCTCTCTCTCTCTCTCTCTCTCTCTCTCTCTCTCTCTCTCTCTCTCTCTCTCTCTCTCTCTCTCTCTCTCTCTCTCTCCCTCTCCCTCTCTCTGACGGCCTTTGATCCCGACTCCCTATGGATCCTCTCGCGTTCCTGCGCCAAGAAAAGGACGCCAACTGCGCGACGGGCCCCGTCCCTGCCCGTTATAGGTCCTCCTGCCCTCAGGCCCACTGTGCGGCAGGCCAAGGCGGTGGCCGTTGCCGTCCATAATGTTGTCCAGTCCGCTTCGCGGCTCCTTGCTACCCTTCCGGGCCTGCCTTGGCCTGCCTTGTCTCTCTCGCACCCTCCGGGCCGCACCATGAGTGCGAGAGAGACAGAACAGCGTGTTCCCGGTCGGCCTGCTGGCGCAGACCTAAAATTATTCATGGAATATTAACGAGGTTTTGGCGCTGGCCGTCTCTTTGTCACCGCGCCGCCCTGCTGCACGCGTGCAAAAAGAACGCCGTCTGATAGCACTGCCGAATGGCCGTCTCTCTGTCTGTCTGTCTGTCCGTCTGTCTGTCCGTCCGTCCGTCCGTCCAACAGGAGTGCCTGTTTGGTGACTCCCAGTTCGGTCCGAGCGAATCTCACCCGCTGTCACCGCCTCTTAGAAAAACCTTTGCAACCCATCTGAAAACAATGCAGGTGGGCAGGTCCTGAAAAGACAATACATCAATAACTTCTCCAACTCCAGCCGGACTGGCCCGGCTGGAGAAGTAGTCTTGGACGCCGCGGCCTGTTGCGCCTGTAGCCTCGGCAAGGTCACGTTGCGGAGAGCTGCTTCGAGTGCCCCATCAAAAAGTCGGGCGGATTCGCCTTCATCGAGAGCGCTTTCGAGTCGCGGACGTGATGGCCGTGAAGCGGAGGCTGGGCAGCCCGTGTGGACGCGGGGCGGGGCTCCCAGTGCACCATGCAGTTTGGCAAAACCATCATCCTGACCCGAGCGCCTGGCTCCTGGCACGCCAACAGCAGTCCACACCCCGTGCCCTCACACACACACACACACACACACACACACTGCTACCGAGAGCTGCGCTCTGCTGAACCGTAATCATTGCCGACAGGTAGTCTTTTGCGCTCTCCCTTCTGCCTGCCTGTGCCCCCTCTCCCCCATTCCCACACACTCACACAGACCCACGAGTTCACACACGTCGATCAAGGCCACGAGATAACTCGTTTCCTCGTTGTTTTTATGAAACAAATGATCGCAGTTTTCTATGTGGCTGTGCGTCCAACACGAGTCCCGCACCCGCTCAAGGAGCGTGCTCGCGCTGGCGCTCGGCGAGGGTGTATCGGGTGCCCCTGAGGTTAACACCATCAAGAAAGGTTTTATTTTCCGCAACTTTTGCTATTTGCTCTCAAAGGGGACTTACTGCGTGGGACAGGATAAGGATCCGGGTCATGAATGTCTGTTTGGTTTAGGAGTGATCCAAGGGCCGAATGGGGTGGGGGAAGTTTTGCAAAGTAAACTAACGCTTTATCACCGAGCCAACACTTTCCAAATCGCTTCGCGCCACGCACGCATATCTCCAACACACACACACACACACACACACACACACACACACATACACAAACACACACACACACACACACACACACACGTCCGCGTGTGGGGGCGAGGGAATGGTCATTTTCTGGCTGGCATGGCATCATGCCCGTGTGTTAGTCGATTGCTACAGATCGCCAATGTGAACCGCTGTTTTGGTTAGAGGTCCTGTTTTTTGGTCAGACTGTACCACCGTCTGAAGGTGTCTCTTGGCTCGAATGCCGCAAGCCCTGCGCAAGCGCTTGTACCGATGGCTCACCTAGCGATGCTGACCTTGAGCCATTTGCTCCGCAGTCCGGGAGTCTGGCAGCGGCCCGGCTCCACTCCAGCGCCAATAAAAAGGCTGTTTTGCCAGCTATTTTGCAGCCCCGAATGGCCACAATCTGCAGTTCCAACTCAGTCAAACGACCGTCACGGTATGCGGCTGGAATGGCTCGGCACAGTCCGTGCCATCGGCCGATCGGGGCAATGGGCTCAGCTCAAACGAGCCGGCCGCGGCCGGCAGGCCCACCAATAACTGCAATTTATTTCGGATGGGCTCCTTTCAAAAGCAAAACCAACAACACTTTAGTAGACAGCCTCCCTATACCGCACGGGCCAATATTCTTGGTAGATAAAATTGCCTGCATTCCGGGGGGGGGGGGGAGGCGTCTCGACGCGAGGGAGCCGGCCGGGCGACACTAAAGTGTCCCTGATGTCAATCTGTTTTATATTATTTCCGTGCCAGAAGCTGGCCGCGCCGCGCCGGCCCTCCATGCCAAAACTTTGGCCGTATCTGGAAAACACGGCCTGGCCGGCAGTGTAGTGCGGCCTTCTGGGCGCGGCGCTGCGGAGGACTGTACCTGCCTGAAACACGGCCGCGTCGCGCCGCGGAACTTCCAAGGATTTTACGCGACTCTGACCTCGACAAATATGCATGAGTTTTTTTCCCCCGGACGTGTACGTGGCACGGCGCTATCGCCAATCAAATGGGAGCGCAGTGCAATTGGCGCGCTAAACGGGCTGGCCGGGCACCGCCGGGCACACTGGGACCAGTGTGGGTCCGCTGCACTGCCGGAACCAGCAGACAGGGCGCGCGGTTGGAACTCCGGACGCAGAGTCGCGGGGCGTTACGCGGTGTTACCGTGTCCCCCGACCCGGCAACAGAATCCATCAGCACGGAATGAGGTGATCGGCCGGGTAAGGCGGGGTGATGCACACTGGGCGAGACGACCGGCGCGGTCAAAATTCTTGACGCGTTTTGAGCTCCAGAGACGCTAAATGGGACTCGCTTCTGGAGCTCAAAACGCGTCTGGAGTTTTTTGCCGCCTGTGGGTCCACAGTGTGCCGCCAGTGCACTAGAAGTCGCTCGGGATTGGTCCTGGCGGGAACCACTCAATACCGCCTGCTGCTTGTGCCCGGTGGCCGCACGGCCGCAGCCCCTATCGGATGAACACCGACAAACGTGCGGTTAGGCACGGTCCGGCGCCCAGCGTCGCCAGCCCCGGCGGGGCGGCGCGACAGGGCGGCCAGCTCGGTCTGTGCTGCCGGCGGGCGAGGCAAGGCGAGGCAAGGCGAAGCAGGAAGCACCGCAGCGGCGCCGCTCGGGATTTGTGACCCGCGAGAAGGGCGGACGGATGACGGTTTACGTCCAGCCAGCGGGAGGTGGAGGTGGGGGGGGGGGGCCTCCACGGAACGAGATCACTCAATCCAGGATGGCGGGGGCGGTGCATTGCTTTTGTCAGCCACGTCCTGTTCCGGCGCCCTTTTGTGCGGAACGCTTTCTTCCTCGCACTACAGTAGCATTTCATGTAGAACGTGCTCTCTCTGTGCATGTGTGTGTGTGGTGATATGACCCGCCGACAGAACCTAGCGGTTGATAAGGCAGTGGTGCATTGCATGCCAACTCGTTCGCCAGTCCGTGGCGCCAAACGGGTCCAATCCACTTTTTTCTGTCTCCCTGCACACGATATGTGATCTGGATCACCCTCCAAATTGTCCAGGCGGTGCACGCACGGACCAGTGTGCGAACCGAGCGCTGCGGCGCGGCGATGCGGTCAGCGATGCGGGGGCGAACACCGCCCGGACTAATCACGCCTCTCTCCCCTTTTTTTAGCCTTGGCTGCGAGACGCCATGGCCTATATCCGTCGCCGGCCACCGGCAGCCACGGGTGCCGCGCACTGACTGCAGGAACAAAAGCCATTGTCCCGCCCTATCTTTGTGCCTTTTGCCTTGAGTGTATTTTGCGCCGGACAAAAAGCGAAGCGAGGCGAAGCAGCGGAGCAGCCATCCCGGTGGACATTGCCGCGGCGTGGCGGTACTGCGATAGTCCGGGGAAGCACCGCGCGCTCCGAAAACAGTCAATTGAGCCGCGCCTCGCACGCAGCCCGCGGTGCAGTCGCGCAAAGCGGCCATCCCCGCCGCCGTCACGGGGACCTCGATGAAGCAGCAACAGGCCGCGACGCGCCGCGACGCGCCGCGGCGGTTCACAGCAACCGCCCCGCCAGGTAGTCGACCCCCCGTGGGGCCGCTGTGCTTGTCACACCTCCGAGACGACGGGCGCGTTGAGCGAAAGGTGTGGCGGCGTGTAAAGTTGGGACGGGGCTTTCCGGCGTGGAAAAAGGAAAGGGGGTGGGGGACCAACTTTATACGCGGAAACTAACACCGCCGCCTTTGTTGGCGGCCCTGGGTGCGCTGCAGGCCAGGGGGAGGGGAGGGGGACCCTCGGTCTAATGGAGGTTGCAGGTTCACTGCCAACGTCGCGACACATCATGTCGATACCTCAATGATCTTGGCACTAATATGAGACCCGATACGGGCAGAGGGAAAGGGGGAGGGGGGGGGGGGGGGGGAGAGGGACGGCGGGTGCAGAGAAAGGGGAGTCGATGAAACTGACGGAACAGATTTTACGCGCTTTCATGATTGCCCTGGTGACGGGAAAAAAGAGGGGGAGGGGGAGAGAGCTATATTTTGTGAGCGTGTGATGCCAGGAAGGGGTGGGGGTGAAAGGGTGTGTGTGTGTGCGTGTGTGTGGTGGGTGGGTGGGTGGGTAGGGGCGGTGGAGGTGTGGATAGGCAGGAAAGTGGGTGGCCTGGGACTTCAATCCATCAGCTGCTAATGGCAGCGAACAGCACGAACCGGAAGTGAACTGGGTCATCGCAAGTGGCCGAGAGTATGTGGACATTGTATGTACCCACGAACCCCTGAGCAAAAATGTTCACCGACATTTTTGATGCAGTACCGGGACAGGTTGCGTTCATCCAGACATCCTGCGTGCAACCTTCGGCCGACCGACGGTTTTCCAAAAGTTCCGCAACGGGAGACTTTCCATGAGGTCTTTTAGAAAACTCCGCGAAAGAGTTGACTGAATGGCGACAGGGTGGGCGGTATCGGCAAGTAGGGCATAGGGCTGCGGGAGACACTGATTCCGAAAACAAGGCGCGTCCCGTGTGTGGGGCACCGGGGCTGCGGCTGAAGGGGGGGGGGGGGGCACTGTGAGCCAGCACCACCCTCCAGGCCGCCAAGACGGCGGCCGCATGTATTCAAGCGTCCGGCGCAGCGACCACGCGGCACACCAACGTGATCCATTCCGGCGTGTTAGATGGTAATGACGTATGGTAATGCGATGTCGCGGCAGGGCGTGGCGGGGCGGGGCGGGGCGGGGCGGGGCGGGGCGGGGCGGGGCGGGGCGCGCTGATCTGGCCAGCTGTCTGCAGCGTCCTGCACTGCAAGTAAGGCACCTCTGTCATCAATATTCATTTGGGCTGAGTGGGGCCTGCTGGGCCCCTCCGCGCGTCCGCCTGGCACCGTCCAGCCCTCGTCCAGCCCTCGTCGGGGTCCTCAGAGGGGTCCTCAGAGGGGTCCTCAGGCCGCGGGCCCTTAGCCCTTAGGCTCGCCTCCAGTTACAGGGACCACTGAGTCTGTGCGGAGGGTGCATGTGTGTGCCGAAGAACTTCGCCAGGGATGCAGTGGGTGTGCGGGGATGCGACATTTTCCGCGCCCGGAGGAGAGAAGACTTTTTCACCGGCGTCGGGGATGCGACCAATAAATGCAACCTGCTTTGGCCCAGGTGGAATTGCGTGGAGTCCCAAGTGCCCGTAGCAAAACGCGTGGCGCGGCATGTCCACGTGTTGCACTGAGTGCAGCGAATGCACTGGGTAAACGGCATGCTCCGCAGATGACATGGCAGTTCGACCTGAGTGCCAGTGGAGGTGGCAGCGAGCGCTGACGGGGGTTGCACAGTGTTTGACACGACATGCTCCGGGGCACGCAGCGAACTGCGTGGAGGGACAATGCCGCTTGTCTGTTCCACCAGTGCCGTGTCGCATCCCTTCGGGAGGAGACCTCTGAAGTGCGAGAAAAACAGAGCGACGATACCGCTGTTCTGAATCATCCTCTCGAATGGGCTGCACTCATGTGAGAGTAGTTCCCACGACGCGAAAGAAATCGGGAAACCTTCTTGGCGTCGAAGAGAGAAATGTTCAGAGTGCGAGTGGTTGTGAAATTCAAGTCGCTGGCCCGCGCTGTTTGAACTGTGCCAAAAGGCTCCCCTCCAAACAATGGCCGCCTTCAGATTGATAGCAAAGGGAGGGTTCGAAGACTGATGTGTGCGAGGGTGAAATCTTCAGAGTCCCTCTCCAAGCCGGTGTGTAGGCGTTTGGTGCGTGTGTGTCTGTGGAGAGAGAGAGAGAGAGAGAGAGAGAGAGAGAGAGAGAGAGAGAGAGAGAGAGAGAGAGAGAGAGAGAGAGAGAGAGAGAGAGAGAGAGAGAGAGAGAGAGAGAGAGAGAGGAGCGAGATCAGCACCCCGATGGAAGAGAGATCGCATGATAATGGCACGAGCAGGGTGGACTGGACGCTTGGAAGGCCCTGAAAGCTTTGTCACACTTTGGAAGCGCGGCGCAGACCTAGCGCCGTCTCGCTCCAGCGCCCCGTCCCCCGGCACCGTGGGACCTTTTGTCTCTGTCTGACGGTTTCCAGGATTTCCAGCCACCGGGGTTCGGACCTTGTGACCAGGGATGTGCTGTGGGCGGCCATCACGAAGCGCACCGCGGCGCTGGGCTGGCTGGAGTGGAGTCAACTCGGACAAGACCGCAAACTTTGGGGCTGGCCCGGGCTGGCCATAAACCGCAGGCATGCTGGGCCCGACCGCGGCAGTGCAGTAGTGGCACAGGCAGCGGTGGCGGGTAAAAAGTAACAACGCGGGTAGTATACAGAGAGGGAGAGAAGACTTGCGTTTGGCGTCCACCGTCCACCGTCCACCGGTACTTAATGACGATGAACATTAAGAGCATGACCACAACTTGTACAACTGCAATGTAAACATACATGAGTACAAAAAGCCTGCGCCTGCGTACCCAAGAGTCCCCTCTCGCGAGCGATAATTTCCCTCGATGGCATGTGTTTTGTTTCTGTGCGACCGGAACACAGTGCTTATGCTGAAGTAGTGGGGCCAACCACAGAGGGCTAGACCGATCTCTCTCTCTCTCTCTCTCTCTCTCTGTAGCGACGACTGCAGCTTTGTTCGCAATCACTGTGCAGGCTCGACCAGGCACGGCCGGCTAGATCACGCTCGAGTTGACCGCCATTGAGGCTATCGGAATTCGCGGCGCATAGTTTGGCTACGCAGCGTGCCGCCCTCGAATTCGACCTTGCCACGTGGCGGGGAAAAGAGGATGGAGGGGGAGGCCCCGATATTTCTCCCCACATCGCTTGCCCTCATTGTTTAAGAAGCAGACGGGCTGCCGAGATGAGATATTCACCGATAAAGGCAGCCGATGCGTGCATTGTGTGAGTGTGTGTGTGTCTGTGAACTCGGCGAGATGGTGTGCGTGTGTGTGAGAGTCCGCGAGACTGTGTGTGTGCAAGCGAGCTCAGCAGCCCTCCTGGTCTTTTCATGCCCCCATTCATCACAGGTGGAAGCTCTTTGTTTTCCCGGCGGAAACTTGTCTTAGCCTTTTGCGGTCGATCGCGCGGCCAGAGACAGGGGATGGCGAGCGATAACTCTGGTGCGGACGGAAAGCTGCCCCTAACTCCTCTCGCCTGTTTTTACGTCGCAGGACAGTTGGTCCAGGTGGGAGGGGGAGGGCAAGATGAGCGCCTGGGGGGTCATCCCAGGCAAGCGGCAGGCTTACTCTGTCATTATGGCGGCTAACTCGCAGCGCCTGGCGGGGCGATCCTCTGCATCCTGCCGCACAGTGGGCCAGGCTGCCTGGGCTGCCGCGCTGCCGGCCTGCAAACCCTCGTGCATTATGTATCGGTTCTTCCCTGCCAATGATCGGGGACGGGACCCTGCAGGACCCTGCAGGGGTCCTGATGCTTATTACAGGTTATTCATGGTATGCTCTTTAGGCCCTTTGGCCGAGCCGCGACCCCGTCCACCCCCTCACCCGGGGTGGGATTCCAGGACCGCCGAATTTACAAGGCCACCTCGGTTGACCGCATGCGTGTCGGGATTTATGAAAAGGAATAACCGTTTCGTAACCAGTAAAAAAAAAATGTCGATACATTTTGATTGATCAGAGTGATGATCGGTGACATTTTATCGCGTTTCTCAGCGGCCGGGACGTCTGGGTAAACGCAGAGCCGTCCTGCCGGTTCGCTTGGCTGCCCCGATGCAGGCCACTAAACTAGTTGTGCTCTGCCTGGACGGGGTAGTTGGGTATTACGTTCCCAGCAGTCCGCCGGCGCACTGGGTTCTGGGAGCGGCCCACTGCGCGGCCCCCCGCCCGGCCCGGCTGGTTCGGGTGGTACTGAAGGCTTACGGCCAGCCGGCCGGGCAGGGCCGCCATTACGAGATGCATAATCCGCAGAGACGTCGCTCGCCAAGCGCAGCGCACAGTGGGCCGGGCGCGGCTTGCGGTTGGACGTGCCGTGCCGCCCCTCACGAGTCGGCTGCTCCCCGTAAACGACCCGTCAATTTTTACGAGATTGATGGCCGTTCTGAGAGCGAGAGAGACAGAGAGAGAGCGGCCCAAGGCCGAATTCCCGTTCTGCCGTAAAAGTGCTGATGTGTGTGTCGTCGGGCCCGTCGCCTTGGCTTCAACGGGAAAAAGCGCTTTTACGGGCTTTGCGCTGTGTAGACCAGCAAAAGATTCGGATTTTTTTCTTTTTTTTTTTTAAAGGCTGTTTGGTGGAGAAGAAACCGTGGTTCGTGTACTCTGCGCTAAAGATTGCCCTCCTCCCGGGCTGACTCAAGGGCTGACTCCCCACTGGATTTTTTTTGGGGTAAACGTCACCAAATGTAAATGTCAAGGTTGATCTTAGTCCCAGAAAACCTTGTGGTGCCTGCTTGTCAGCTGGATAGGCCCTTACCGCTGATGAACCCTCTGCGTCGTAACAAGCTCCGGGTCACCCTGAGTACGCACAGCCTCCCCGATCGATGGGAGACGCGGACAAGGAGTCGTCCGGACCGTTTTGAAGCACTCTGTTTGTTTATCACTGTGCGGCGGTCTCGACTTGTGGAAACTCATTGCTGCGTACGAGCGAGCATGCTGCCTTTCTCCAAACACGGCGCCAGCGAGGCGGCCACGCTGCGAAGCGTGCTGCAAGTTGGAGGATGTGTTTCGCGGGACTCCATCGAGAGCGGCTATTTTCAAAGTTGCCAACTTGTTGTGGCGTGTCTGCTTGCTGACGGAAGTGTTTCTGCTTTGTTCCAGGTGAGCGCTCGGTGACTAGTCTCTGGGGGGGCGAGAGAGGCAGAGCGAAGCAGCACCGCTCCGGCCTGGTCCTCAAGGCAGTGGTACGTGTCGCTTGTAGAATTTCGAGGGAAAAAGAAACCGAGAATGGTAGATAAAATGCCGCACGCCTAAAGGCTCTGTTTACTTCAGAAATCACTGGCTGAAAAAAAAAATAAAAAATTACCAAACCGGATTTTTTTTTGATTTTTTTTTATTTTTTTTTTTGCAGTGAATGATCTCTGCTTGGCCCCTCAAGTAGTGCACCGACAAGAAAGCGATACTTGCCTTTGTCTTTTTCCTCCGCGACGCAGCAATGATTGCATGTCGCGCTTGGGAGATGGGACGCGGCCCGCCAGCAGTCCTTCTCGTCGCGCTGTCTCTCGCGCACTCATGAGGCGTCCCATGTGGGTGCGAGGAAGACGGCTTCCGGAATCCGTCTGCAGAAAGACACACATAAAAAGAAAGAAGAAGAATTTAACAACCCCAGCCGAGCCGCTCAGACAAACTTTGTCTGTCAAAGCGGCCCACAGCGCTCTATAGTTTGACGCAACTTGAGGCCGGCGACTGGAATCCGGGCGGGGCTCTCAAGGTACGCTGCGTGGGGCAGGGCCGACCGCAGTGGGGCGGCCAGGCCGGCGGCACAGACCATGCAGGCAGTCCCGGAGGATTCCGAGAAAGGAATCCGAGACCACCGCGCAACGCCGCCGCGGGCTGGGACACTGTAGGACACCTGGCGTCCCGCAGCATCTCCACCACTCCAATCGCCTACAATGTTGCAATGCAGTGGTTGGACTTTACGGCGGACGAGGCGGCGCCCGAATAGCGAGTCATAATCGCACGGTGGGCCAGAAGACCGGCGCGGGCGGACAACACTCTTGACGCGTTTTGAGCTCCAGAGTCGCTGAATGGGACTCGAACCGAATGTGCGACCCCACCAATCGATGATTCCTCGTTCGGGGTGCAACCCATCGGTGGGGTCACACATCCGGTTTGAATCCCTTTCAGCGACTCCGGGAGCTCAGAACGCGTCTATAGTTATGACCGCCTCCGGCCCACTGTGCGTCGCACTGCCAATCTAGCAATTAGGCTCCCCTTCCTGCGAAAAGAAAGGCCCAGAGTGCGAGGCGCGACGACTAGTTCCTGCGCACAATTAGATTTTCCAGTCGAGGTGACTATCCCTTTGTCGAGCGCACAATGAAGGGTGCTTTAATTGGCGGCCCAGCAGGCTGGCTCCGAGGGCGTCTCTCTCTGCGGGCCGCCTAGGGCAGAGAGCGTTCGAACGCAGCCTGCCGCCGCGACGCGGACGTGGGGCCGAGGTGACCACGCGCTCCTTTTTTGAGACACCCCACCGACCCGCTGACAGTCCGACCTTGGTCAATTTTCCTTTCCGGGAAATGAGCGAGAATTTATCGCTGATTGGAATTCCGTTGCCAGGAAGCGCGAGGCGAAGGTGCGGCCGGGGGAGGGGGAGGCGTTGTCTTCGTCGACGCCGTGCAGTCACTGTGCCACTTTTCTCTTTTGGAATGAGGTCATGGCACGTTTATTTCAGCCTTCTCCAGCAGCAGGAAACAAACTTAGTTGACCCCAGGGATGTGTTGAACAGACAACGCCTTGACGGGGAGGTGACTGACGTTCTTCCCCCGGGAGCTTGGCGGGCCAGGGCGCCCGGCCGGCAGCAGCCACTATCGCCACGAGCAACACCACCTGATCTCCCGACCGCCTCGGGGGACGTGCTCCGGCCCAGCCAGCAAAGTGTTTCTGAACCCGCCAGGGAGGTAGGCAACCTACGCGTGTGCAGCGGGCCTTGGCGTGCCGCGTGGAGAGCCAAAGCCCCGACATCCATTGCTCGGGCGACACACCCCATCCAGGGTCTGCTCCTTCGGATCCTTGTCGCCCGGGCCGGCTCTGAGGGGCGGCGGGGCGGCGGGGCGCTGGGGGGGCTCCCAGGGGCCTGGTCGGGACGGCACACGAGGCCCCGAGGGGGCGGGCTGCTGAGCGCGCTACGCAGCGCGACGCCCCGCCTTGCTTTTTCTGCCTCGCCTTGCATACACTGCGAAAATATGTCCAAGCTATTTTATGGGCGGTGTCGGAGGGGGCGGCGCTAGCTGCCGCCCAGCCACTCGGCTCTTGCCGCCTCCAACCTCCGTGTCTCCTTTCCCCACGTTCTCTCTTTCCTTCCGATTCCCATCGGAACGCGTATAAAACCACGCACTGCATGGAAACGGTCGAGCGATCGCAAATAAAATGCAGAAACTTGGCAGTTTACAGACGTGAAATGTCCACCTGACGCACAGACGCATGTCATCCCAGCCACTTCACCCAGCGACTCCACGCAAAAAAACGACAACAAAACTCCTCGCTTCACAGCTTCAATTTTTTCACAACGTTTTTCACATTTTTGTTTGTTTTGATGATTTTTTTTTTTTTTAGCACCCGCGGCCGCAGAACTCTCCCCCAGGACCGAACCACGAGCGTTCCGTTTTTCCAATAAATAATTTGCGGCTGGAAATGCGTGCTCCGGCCTCACTCTCGCGGCCCGACGCGTCATGCGAGGCGCGCGCCGCGGCGACCCCAATTTTTCATACTGATGGGGCGGCGGGTGGCCGCGTCTCTCGGGGGACGGAAGCCGCCGCCCCGCCGCAGCAGCCAGCCAGCCCGGCGGCCGCCAGCCCCGCCAGTCCGGCCGCGCCCAGGGCCGCCGCGCCGCGTGACGGACAAATTCGCTTCTTTATTTATTTTGGCGTGGGTGAGAAATATACGAGGCCGTATTTCAGGCGGCCCCCCACACCGCGCGTTCGAAGAATAATTCCCGTTATTGGCGCTGGGCGGCGCTGTGTACCTGTTGGAGCACGGGGAGGGGCGGCGCCCCATTTGTCAATCAGGCGCCGCGTGTCGTCCAGTTTGCGCGCCGACTTTGTGCATTTCCGCGCGTCGCCGTGCGTCGTGGTTTAAGCGGGAATCAAGGGGCCCCGCTGCGCCACGCTGGTGTCGCCGCGTGCCGCTGCCTTCCTACCGATTACGATGAATCGCTGTTCCCGCCAATTTACCTGACGCCAGCCAATAATTGGAAAAAAAGGAGGGCGGGATCTACCGGTCGATGTACTGGCCGCAGAGGGAAGAGGGAAGAAGAGCACTTAACCAGGAAGAGAAAATTTTTGGCGTTGGTGGTGGTGATGGTGGTGGTGAAAAGGCTGACTTTGCCTCTAGTAAATTATGACCGCTCGCTCACCACGTGTCGATTCATTTTTCATCCGCCCCCCAGTTTTTGTTTTGTTTTTTATTGTTTGTTTTCGTGGCCGCGTGACAGTTATGCATGAAGTCCCCTTATCATGGTGATGCTCTCATTTATTCACGCGGTGCCGACAGATGAATCCGACACGATTAGCACCTGTCGCCAGGTCGGCCGCCGCCATCAACAACATGGACAACAACAACAACAACACGCGGGTGGAAGGATCTGTAGTAAAACTATAGTTTAAACTGTAGTATTGAAAGTGCAGTTGCAGAACTATAGTTTATTCTTACTTCTACACCCAGATTTAGTTTCAAAATGAGAGAAAACTAGCAATAAACTACAGTTGTCCGAAATAACTGGTACTTTTTTCACAGTTAAACTGCAGTTAAACTACAGTTTTTAGGTATACTTTTGACTACAATTCCTTTCTCCCGGGCAACAACAGTGCCGACGGCCAGACGTTTCAAAGTCCTCGGCAGAAGAATAACATCCACCAGCCGACGCGAACGCAGAAAGTCGTGTTGGCGAGCACGCCTTGCGCTTTGGACGCGTTGCTGCGGTCTAGGCCCCGGCAGCGAGGCGGGCCCGACCCCCGGGGGGGCTCCGCGGGGCTCCAGGCTCGGCGGGACTCCGATAGGCATTGTGGTGGCAGCGGGCGGACGGCGCGCCGTTCGGATTGCAAAGGTTTTCGCGGCGGCGCTGCGTGAGTAGGGCTGGCTGCTGGGAGATTGATTTTGTAGCAACGCCGACCGCCGCGCCGCACACCACGCCGCGCCCCCGCCTGCTTGCACTGCGCTTGGCCCGCCGAATCGAACGGAACCAAACTTACGAGGCGGCGGGCGTGGCGTGGCCTGGTTCGTCCTGTCCCCTCTCCCTCCATCTGCTAGCGCTCCTTGATCGATGAACGCAGGGTGACACCGCACGACCAGGACCGCGATCACGACGCGCCCACTGCGAGTCAGACCGGAAGCGGTGACGTCACCGAGCGGCCAATCAGGGACACGGACGCGGGGTTGGCCGTGAATGCCGCATGGCCAAACGCCTTGTTGCTGGTGTGCCGCAACCGTCGCACAGGTGACGCGGCAAATTGAATATTAATTCATTATTTATTTAAAAAAAGGTTACTTTATACCGTGGATAAAATGCCCTTTTTCTTTCCACCCACTCGCGTGAATAACAGTTTCAAAAAAAAAACAAAAAAAACAACGACTTTTTTTAAAGGTGCAGGGGAGCTCAGTTCCGCGTGTGGGCAGAGCCCCGCGCTGACATGTGTGCGGACAGGGACGGGATGTGCGCAGTCAGCATCGTACGGCCCGGGGCCCCGGCCAGGCAGCCAGGCAGCCAGGCGGAGCAGCCAGCCGGAGCAGCCAGGCAGCCACCACGGCGGACGGGCTTGACATGGGTGGGGGTGGGCAGTACCCCCCGGGACGGGAAAGGTGGGGGTATTTTTTTAAAAGTTGGCATGTTCAATGCGCAACGTCGGCTCCAGTGCGTGCGCCTGCCTGCCCGCCCCGCGTGTGAAGCGGGATGGCGAATAAGATTGGGCCGTAGGCGGAGACGTCTATGCGCAGCGACGCCAGCGCCAGCCTCACTCTCAACAGTGCTTTGTCGCGCTGTCACACACCGACGCGGCGCCCCACTATGGCGAGAGAGACGTATTCGAAATGAGCCTGCGCGCCCCGGGCCGCTGCGACGGAAGGCGTCATAGTATTACTCGCAATAAGGGCGAATCCTGACTTCGTTACTGGCTGCCTGCCTGCCTGGCTGGAATGCGTTGAAGGGTCGACAACTTTTGGCTGCTCCATGCCACCGCTCACTCAATGAACCTCATCAGGCGCGTAATGGGACGCTCGCCGGCAAAAGCGGGGTCCCTTCAGTCTGGCCCACTGTGCGCGGTCAGAGGCGGGAAAGGGTAAAAGGGACTCGGCGAAACGGAACCAGCACTGGCGTCATTGAATTCACCGCCGGTCAGTCGTCGCAGTGTCAATACGTTCCGTGAGGCAGAATTTAAACTGTTTTTCCTTGTCATTACCCGGCCAATTCTATCCGCGTTTTACCTTTTTTATTGCTGCTAATTTCTGGTCGGAGTGTACACGCGGATGAAAAGCCATACACAACACCAATTATCGAAAAGACCGGCCGGCCGGGAAGGGGGAAGTGTGGCGAGCGTTGTCCAGAGCGCCTGCACCCCGTCTCTCTTTTGTCTCGCTTTGTTCCTATATTGAATCGCTCTGGTTCGTTTTGTCTCTCTCGCTTCCTGTGTGTGTGTGTCTGTGTGGTTATTTTTTTTAATTTTTTTTTATCTTGCAAATAACCTCTGCGTCCCTCCTTGTTTGCGCTCGATTACCGCAAGCGCACTGCAGCTTTGCAGACTTCCAGCCGCTCTCACGGCGCGGAATGGCGTAGGATCAGATCAATCGAGGCCCAGCCTCTCAAGTTCAAGTTCTTCCGGGCGGCCCTCCCATCCGCCCTCCGTGCCGCCGCGAACAGGACATCTCAAGGTCACTCGCAAAGAGAGCTCGCACCCCCACCCCACCCTTTCTGGCCCTAAAGTTTGGTCATGTCCAGAATTAAATTCAGCCTCCTCGCTGGCTGGCTGGCGGGCTGCATAATTTTCCCGCCGGAAATGGGTTTTCAAAGTAAGCTAGCGGACGGCCCGGCGGTATGGCCACGCCGCCGACTTCAAAGCGTCGCGCTGCACGGCCCCGGCCGTCCCCGCGTCTCGTGATTAGTGCTCGGACCGGGCGGAAGGGCACAGGGGGGCAGAAGACCGGCGGAGGCGGTCAACATCCCGGACGCGTTTTGAGCTCCAGAGTCGCTAAATGGGACTCGAACCGAACGTGGTACCCCCACCAGTGGATTCCTCGTTCGGAGAGCAATCCATTGGTGGGGTCACGCGTTCGGTTCGAGTCCCATTTAGCGACTCTGGAGCTTAAAACGCGTCCAGAGTTTTGGCCGCCTGCGCCGGTCTTCTGGCCCACTGTTTGCTGCCTGCCTGCCGCCGGAAACGATGTAAACACTGCGTTAAGCTATTGAGTGATTAGAGAGAGGGGTGAGGAGGGGGCCGAGGTAAGTGTTGGAGTGGGGCGAAGATGGCGCCACGCCGCAACGCTTCAAAGGTGGCAATTTATTAGCGCGAAAATTACAAGTAGAGCCAAGGTGAAAAATGCCGGCCAGTGACAGGTGGGGCCGTTCTTTGTGTTTTTTCGCATCTCCTCCTTCTCTCCTGCAGCTGCCCCTGCCACCTCGACCCGAGGCGCGTTCAGCCGCCGGGCTCGGATGCAGATATTTTATGCCTCCGTTTATTAATTTGAGCCGTCAGCCACTTTCATGATATTGCTTGGAGGCCAAGCCGGGGCGCAGTAACCGGCCCTTCATTCCCGCCTCACGGTCCGTTCGGCGGGCGGCGGGGCTGAGGTCGCCTGCGGTCTGAATCGGGGACCTGGTGGGCCGGTAAAAGGGGGAGGGGGGGCTTAAATTGATTTTCATTGTGCCCAAATAACGAGGACCCGCGGAGCCCCGCAAGGGTGGACGTGCAAAATTCCTCACCATTTTACCCGTCCCACCGGTTTGTACGCGACGGCTTAGTGGGGCGGGGCGGGGCGGGGTGGGGCGGGGCGGGGCGGGGCGGGGGAAGCCGCAGTCTAGAGTGCCTGGCCGCGCACTGTGGGCCAGTCAAAATTTTAGACGCTTTTTGAGCTCCAGAGTCGCTAAATGGGACTCGAACTGAACGCGCGACCACACCATGGATTGCTCTCCAAACGAGGAATCCAATGGTGGGGTCACACGTTCGGTTCGAGTCCCACTTAGCGACTCTGGAGCTAAAAATCCAACCGAGATTTTGACCCGTTCCACCGGTCTTCTTGCCCACTGTGCGGCGGAGCGCGGTGGACCAACATGCACGCAAGGACCAAGGACGCCAAGGACGCCGTTCCTCCTTTTTCCCTTCCCTTTTTTGCGTGACCTGTTTAGCAAATATACAAGTCTCTCCGGGCGTGTTTGGCCAACATTCCTAATTAGCCTGCACTCCTCGAATGTATAAACGTCCGAGCCAGGACAGGACGCCGCGTTCCTACATGCCAGAAATTAAATTTGCCGCGTCCGCGCTGGCCCACCTCCCGCCGAACTCCTCCTCCTCCTCGTCGCATGCTCGCCCCGTGTTTCGGCTCTGGCCCAGTCGCCGCCCGATATTCCAAACTGCCGCATCTCCTAACTGGCGAGGCAGGCGTGCGTCGAGCACAAACCCACGGGTATTAAAAAAAAGTTGGTAAGCGTCGAGAGCACAGCTCGTCAACTCTACAAACTTAGCTCTTAACTGTCAGAAACTTAACAGTTCCCTGTCACGTGTCAAAAAGGGTTGTAACGACACTTTTATCGACAGTATACGTGGTTTCTTTCGAGGATAGTGTCCTGTGTGAAGATGGGACCAATATTCATGCACCTAGACTCTCTCCGTGTCTGCTTGTTGATTAAAATATGATTGATTTCCTTAGTGGGGCTCATGCCACTACCTGAGAAAGCAGTACTCTGCACAAGTGAAACCAACAGTTGTCCTCTAAAAAAGAAACCACTTACTGTGCAGTATTCTGGCCCACAGGAAGTGGACCTGGTGGGCAGGTCGGGCCTGCACTGACAGTCGCCGTGTTATACTGCCCCGGGTCACCGCGGCCCCGGAGGATAATAGCCATAATGGGGCGTGGGTTCGCGGGTTCGCGGCGATTGCGGTTAGGTTGGCAATATGTTGCTGCGAGGTGTGTGGTTCGGCCCTATGCCGGCAGTGGCGCCAACCGCCTCGTCGAAATTTATGTTAATCGGAAGAGGAATGGCTTTTGCGTGAGTTGGCCCTCCTGCTGGCTGCTCGCTCCGCCCCGCCCCACCCCGCCCCGCCCCGCCCCGCCCCGCCCCGCCTTTGTTGCAGCAGTGGGCGGGGTGGTGGCGCGAAGTGGAGAGCGACCCGCAGCGACAGTCGGGAATTCAGAATCTAAAACGGCAATAAAAACTTTGAAAATCACGATGAATATATTCCACATTTATAGTCTTTTCTCGTCTCCCTCCCTTGGCGGCGCGCACACGGTGGCTGTAATGCGCTCGGGGGACATTATCAAAGGGAATTTTTAAAAAAGCGCGCCGTATTTCGAGTTTCGTGCCGTCGGTGCGGAACTTGCAATCGGCAGAGGAGGAACAGCCGGAGGGCCGCCGCGAGGTGCGGGAAAAAGTTTGAGGGATTCTTTTAAAGGAGTTGACGCTGATGGCGGCCCCTGACCGCGGGGCATCTAGCGATCCTAAGGTGTACGGGCGAGCCGCCTGTGTGAACGCACCGTTACCATCAAGGAAAATGAGAAAAGTTGACTTTACTGAAATAAGTAACTGACAAGTGCCTGCGAAAATTGACACGACCTCGTTTCTGACCATTGACCGCCACAACGGCCGTTCACACCTGTCGCACACGCCATCAACGACCTTGCAACCGATAATGCTTGCTGCCCCACCGTCAACGAGGCTAACGGCCGCCCTCATCAGCGCAACGTGACGAGAGGGAGAGAGACGGCGAAGGGGCGGCGAATCCAAGACTGCGCATTGCATAAATAATTCCCTCTCGCCGTGGAAACAAGGTGCTTCTGACAGGCGCACGAAATATGAGGGCGGCTGCCAGCCACTGCTGCCCGAGCCACCTCCCTCCACGGCCCCGGCCTCGCTGCTGACTTGGCTGCGTCCTCCGACAAAAAGAACGATCTGCAGGGCGCAGCGGGCCGCGCAGGCCAGGTGGATGCACTTGCAGGGCACAGTGGACCGGTCTGGCCGGCAGCTAGCCTCGGCCGGTGCTCGGACTGAATGACAGACGGCCCCACGGAGAGACGCGAGGGATCGGCCGCCCGAGGCACCGCCCCGCACCGCCCCGCACCGCCCCGCAACGCACGGCCAGGCGGTGGTTCAAACACCGCTGCGTGGCTCCGGGCCGCGATTTGTCTTTCGCCCTTTACTGCGCGAGAGTGCTCCGCGCGCCGCGGATCCAGTCCTTTGAGAAAGAGAGAAGGCACGGCCGCCGCTTTGGTTGTTCGTCTTGGCCGCCGTGGCCTTGAGTCAGCAGGGGCAGGTTGTATGGCCGGCTTTGTTCCTACACCGCCCCGCCACGCCCCGCCCCGCCCCGTCCCGGACTGCCCGCTCCGTGTTATCTTATGAGCGTATGGACGGGGCGGCCGGGGGAGGACAGCCCCGTTCTTCACGGCTCGCCCCACGACGCCCACGGACTCCAACTTTTCCAGGCGGTTGGAAAGGAGCTGTCCAATGCGGCGCGGCAGTTTGAGTGCGCCCCGCCCCGCCCCGCCCCGCCCCGCGACTCTCCGCAGACGCGGAAAGGCAGAGTGCAGCGCCGAGTTTCCCAAGGAATTGGCGCGACAAATTTTGGCACTCGGGTCGCGGTGGCGAAACTGCGCGGCAGTAAACATTATCTGGGAGGGAAGCGGAGGTTGGCGCGTTCCCTCTCTCTCTCTCTCTCTCTCTCTCTCTCTCTCCCCTCCCACCGTAGGCGTCGCAGGCCCAGCGCGGTAAGTGCATGGAGGTTTAGAGGCCGCCGTAAAGAAGGCTAGGTTGATCCCCGCGGCGGCGGCCCGGACTGAGTGATTTCCCGATAGGTAGGGTGAAAATGAAAAGGGTGTTTGCCCAGCACTCTCGACGTCGTCACCAGCTTACACTGCTTTCTGTTTGTTACGCGTTTTGTTTTATTTTCGCACACCGCCGCCGCACATTCGCGGCATATTGACCGGGGGCGAAATGGTTTGCCACGGCGAGTGCCCTCCGCGAGAAAGGCGCGACGGACGGACATGCAGACAGACAGACAGACGGAGCGCCAGCTAGTTGAATCGCGGCACATATTGGTGCACAGCATCGCCATATACCGCCCGCCGCTAAGGGCGCCGTCTCACTGTGAGTCCGTGGGGCAATCGACGCTCACAATACAGTCGCGCATTCAACAGTCTCACCGTGGGGGTGGGGTGGAAAAAGGCATACCAGCTTCTTGTTTGTTTCTGTAAAAAAAAATTTAAAAAAATTATTTTAAAAAAATACAGGAAAAAAGTTTTTTTTTTGTAAAAATAAACAGTAAAATTAAAAGCCATAGAGATACGTTTTTTTTAACGTCAGAAGAATTCAACAACGTTTTTACACTGTCGCCTTGCGCCTATGAGAGAAAAGCCCAAACTTGATGAATGGGGTCCTCTACAACATCTCTCTCTCCCTCTCTCTGCGGCCGGCGGGACATGTCCTTGTTGAGAGGGCAATTCCTCCCATCCACGCGGCTCACGGGATTTGCTGCCAGCTTCATTAGGGCCGGCGAGATCAGAGAGGGACTGCCTGCCTGGGCCTGCCGCTCGCACCTGACGAGGCCAGAGCTAGTATCTAACGCATATTACCTGGGCCTGCACTGCCAAACGGGGTGGCCCCTGGGAAACTGCAGACAGACAGAGATTCGGAAACATGGGGCTTTCGGAAATAAATTCTGAATCTTTACGACTATGCCCATGCAGTGCTTTACCTACGAGCGGGCCGACAGAGACGAACATACTGTGTTCTCAGTTCATTTGAAAATGAAAACAGAATGGAATCGCCCAGCTAATAGGGTTAGACACCCTTCCGTGCGTGATACTGCTCCGACGAAACCATGATTTCCCCCCTTCCTTCTAAACAAACTACAAAGCAAGAACAACAATGGAATTAGAGAGGAGATGGAGACGAAGATACACAGACAAAAGATGAAGCGAGGGGCGGCAGGCAGGGATTCCTTAAGGGGGTGCTAGGCGTTAGCTCCGCCCGGGGTGGGGTCGGGGCAGTGGGGTAAGCCACCTCACCTTTCCATTTCGCGTCCCAGGGCCCCCGTTACCGAGGTGACTTACCCCCACCCCTCCTTCATTGCGGGCCATTGTGTTATCTGCAGCACGCGCCGCACGAGGCGCGCCACGGGTAGCGAGGACGCGTCGGGTCGCAGTCGGGGCCCCGATCGATGGCGCACAGTACAACGGAAAACTGGCCACAATTTTGAACGCGTTTTGAGCTCCAGAGTCGCTAAGTGGGACTCGAACCGAACGTGTAAACCCACCAATGGATTGCTCTTCGAGCGCAAAATCCATTGGTCTTCCGGCCCACTGTGTGGCGCGGGAATCTCTTGGCGCGACGGGGTTAGCTGTGGATGACGCGGTGCATCATTCTGGCTCCTCATTGTGAGGTATGAATTGTTGAGCCATCCCCACCCGCCCCGCCACGCCCCGGGGTGCGTGGCACTGCGTGCGTAGGCTGCGCTGCTTTGTATCATGGAAGCGTGAAATTTTCAAGGCAACTGCTGCCGCGGCCTGCCGGTCGTGTTTTATTGCGGCGAGCCAGCATCCCTTGTTGAGAGACCCCCCGCCCCGCCCCGCCCCACCCCGCCCACCTGGCTTGGCGCTGGCCGCGCACGTCCGGCGCCGCGGTCCAGCCGTCTGCCTGGCTTGGCCTCAGATTTATTTCAGCCTTTATTCTTTTGCCGCCCCTCGGAGAAAATCCGTGTCGCGACACGCCTCGCGGTGCGGTGGGCCTCTTTGTGGCGAGACAGTCCGCCCCGCCCCGCCTCGCCCCACCCCACCCCGCCCCGCCTTTCCTGCTCGAGCCCAGCCGCGGCGCGCACAACGGCGGAGGCAGTTACCGTATATTTTCACTTGGGAGGGATAAGTGCCGGCTCCCTGTATGACAGCTGTACGGCGCCCTCACCGCCGCCACCACCGCCATCGCGCCACCACACTCCCAACAACTTGACATGCCTCAGCGGCAATAAGGACCGTCGAAAACAACCCCCGTTGTGCCGTTGGTCGTTGTCCGAAGGCGGAGAGATACAGGGATAAGGCCCCCGATACGAGCCGCACTGCCTGCATGGCCGGCGGCCGCACCCCGCACCGCCAAAGCCATTCCCGGACACCAGGCCGCGCCAGCCCGCCCGCCAGCCAGCCCACCATGCCTCATTCCGAACATACGTCGCTTTTTATGGGCGTTCATTCTCCACGCATGGAGTACCGGGAGGGCCTCGTACAGCCCCGATACACACACACACACACACAGCCTTATCAGCGGGACTCGCGACGCGCGGCGGTGAATGGCATATACGATGGCACGAGCGGCACGCAAGAAGAGAGAGAGGGCATGAGAGAGGGAGAGAGAGAGAGAGAGAGAGAGAGAGAGAGAGAGAGAGAGAGAGAGAGAGAGAGAGAGAGAGAGAGAGAGAGAGAGAGCGACAGCCGCTGATGAGGCGTGGGGCGGGGGCGAGTGGCGCCCTGTAAGAGGATGAGCAGCGAATGTTTGATTCGGCGCGCCAGGCACCGCGCCCGCCTGCACAAAGACGCCTTCTTGGGGATGCGCTCCGTGCCACTGCGCTGCACACAAAAAGAAGAAAAGAAGGAAGGGGATGTGATCCTCTTCCTTTCTCTCCGCTTTTCGCTCGCTGCCTCTACGGCGCCATTTTTTTATTATTTTATTTTTATATATATGTTTTTTACGTGTCTCCACCGCGGTCGCCGCACAGAAGCATACCGCTCTGGCAGCGAGCTGTCGCCGTTTCTTCGAAAATGCGGATCGTCTTCTTGGAGGGCGTGGGAAGGAATCGGGTTTGTCTCGTCACCCGATGCCGCAGCCAAGGCCGCAGCCACAGCAGCGCACGACAGAGTGAACGCCCGCGGAGTCCGGCGTAGGCAACGCGCTCCACCTCTCGGTGCAGCGGGCCCGCCTCGCCGCAGGGGCCCTGCTGACCCGCCCCGCCCCGCCCCGCCCCGCCCCGCCCCAGCACAGAGAAGCGCATCCTTTTGCTGGAACACCGCCATGCACCCGGGCCTAACTCGTGTTAACAGCACTTGTTGTGGCGAGCGTGTGAGGTTGCAAAACAAGCCTCTCTTTCTCTCTCTCTCTCTCTCTCTCTCTCTCTGTGTGTGTGTGTGTGTGTGTGTGTGTGTGTGTGTGTGTGTGTGTGTGTGTGGTTAGCCAACCTCATGACACAATACACACACTCAGGCCAGACAGACTCTCGACAGCAACACAGCGTTCCACGGTAAGGCGCTCGCCTCATGCTGCCTGTCTGTCTCTCTGTTGCAGTGTGCCTGCCGCCATGACGTGACGGCCAATGCGGCCGCCGCCCTCGCCGCGCGCCGCGGGGGCGCGCAGTGTTCGGCGGCGCGTGTCCGCGGCCGTGTCGCCGGCCGTGTCCGTGTCGCCGCGCGGCGCCGCGCCCCGCCAGCCATGCGAGCGTCGACGCCGAGCCGGGAGCGAAGGCGTGCCTCCTGCTGACCGGGGCCGCCATGCGGGTGCCCCCCGTCCACTGCCCTGGCGTCCTGGCGGGGCTGGTCGTGCTCCTGTTCGCGTCCCTGGGCGGCGGCAGCCTCGGCGGCGGCCTTGGCAGCACCGGCCCGGCGTCCTCGCTGCCCGTGCGCAAGATCTCCACAAGGCTGGCCCGCACCAAGTACGGCCTGCTGCGCGGCGTCATCCTGCAGCAGCAGCCCGTCGAGGCGTTCCTGGGCGTGCCCTACGCCACCGCGCCCCTCGGCTCGCTGCGCTACATGCCCCCCGTGACGCCGTCCATGTGGAAGACGCCGCGGCTGTGCGACGCCTTCTCCCCAGTGTGCCCGCAGCGCGCGCCCTCCATCGGCAACCGCACCGAGGCGCTGCTGGAGTTCCCCCGCGGCCGGCTGGTGTACCTGGAGAAGCTGCTGCCGCTGCTGGCCAACCAGAGCGAGGACTGCCTCTACATGAACATCTACGTGCCGCAGGAAGGTGAGTGTCGTCCGGTCAGAGACTCCGGAGCTCAAAACGCGTCTAGAATTTCGTCCGGCTGCGCCGGTCTGGCCCACTGTGCGCCGCACCGTCGCGATTTACGGACGCCCCCTTCTGCGAGTCGTCGGCCCCTGCGCCCCGACGGGGCCCTGCGGCACGGCAAGGCGCCCTGCCGCCGCCCTGCCGCCGCCCGCTGCGCCCAGCACGCTTGGCAGACTCCCAGCTCCCCTTCCTACTTACATGGCCCGCTGATTCTCAACAAACAAAATGGCGATAATGTAGAGACAGTGAGAGATGCCCTGCCGACGGCGACAGTCTGGAGGTGCGCGAACCGTTTCAGGCCGAATCCAGCCTGTTTTAATTTAATCGAATCGCTAGAGAATCGATTCGAGGACACTTTTTTAAAGGTTCGTTTCGGTTGGATTCGAGGTAGGACTGCCGCTTTGCGCAGTGCTACTGCAGAAAAGGAGCGGTTGGGTCGTGGGACCGCTGTGTGTGGCCCACTGGGTGCATCCGGTTAAGGCTGTCCACGCACCGCAGTGGCCGACATTCCCTGGCCCAGCCCCCCCCCCCCCCGGGCACCGTCTTCCGCCGCCACCTACCCCCATCTGACCTAATCCACCCGCCGTCTGCCTGCGCCGCCCCCTTCCCCAGCCCTCACACCAGCTCCGTCCTTATTTCGCGGAACAATCTTTCCGAGAGTTTTCCTCTGTTTTCGCAAAATACAATGTTTCATTTCCAGTCGCGCTTTTTGGCAAGGCGACCTCTGGAGGAGCAGCGAGGGGCGTCAAAGGGCTCGGCGTCCACCCAGCGCACAGTGGCCCCGGCTGGCAACCAGATCCCCTTTTCCTTATTCCCTTCTTTTTGCCTTCTTGTCCGTGTCGTTCTTGCGCCCTTGTCCATGCCAGCCCTTTCCAACCCGTTGCTGCCCGATCCGTCCCCCTTTCTGCAGGCCTCGGTCCTAGCGAGCACAGTGGGCCAGAGGACCGGCGCAGCCGGCCAAAATTCTAGACCAGAGTCTGTAAATGGAACTCGAACCGAGCGTGTGACCCCACCAATGAATCGCTCTGCGAACGAGGAATCCATTGATGGAGTCACACGATCGGTTCGAGTACTGTTTCGCGACTCTGGAGCTCAAAGCGCGTCTTGAGTTTGGCCGCCTGCGCCGGTCTGACGGCCCACTGTGCGCCGCCGTGCTCGCTGAAGGGCTTCAGGCTCCATCCACTCTGGGCGGGCTGAGCCGGTGGGCCGTGTACTGCTACTCATGAGCAAGTTTTCAATGGGCAGCCGTCACCGCGTCAGAGAGTCACGGAGCGGCACGGAGCCGGGCACCTCGCCGCCATGAGAGAATTAATGTCATGCCGAGGCGATGTTGTTGAGCGGAAGGAGCCGAGCCACCACGTCCGAAGGGGAAAGCAGCTCCGAAACGCACTCAGGCAATTAGAGAAGATTCATTACAAATTTCCAAAATTTGTATCAAATTGGAAGAACTCTAAACGCACGCTATAAAATAGTAGTTGGCCCCGATCGGACCGAGCAAGTCCAGCGTCTGCTGCCTGCAGTCTTCTTGTCGCTGTGTTCGCTGTTGTTGTTTTTCTGTTTTTGTTTTTTGATGAGTTCCCCGGTCCTGCATGCTTGCGACCCCAGCACCGCCCAGTTGTAACTTCTCAAGTTTCCCGGGCGTAAAACATGACCGGCAATGGCAGCCGGGAGGGTCCAGGGCAGCGATGCTCGGATAGCGGGGCTGGGCTGGGCTGGCCGGGAAACCCTGCGCCCCTTTGATTTGTCAGTGCGAAGCTCCGCGATGGTTGGGTTGGGGGGTTGAGGGGGTTGGGGGTTGGGGTACGGGCGGCTTCTCTTTTGTCTGCCGCCAGGTTTGCGGAAGCGCCGCCTCGGCCCCACGGATCCAGGTATCGGCGCGTGCACCTTTTTGCCGGTCTGCCTTCCATCCTTTCTTCCTCCCATCCGCCATCTAGGAATGCCCAGTCGTTCGTCGAGGGCCCTGAAACTGTTTTATGCGCAGTAAGGAGAACTGACCGGAATCCTCACAATGGCGCGCGTGCTTGTGAGGGAGGGGAATGGGTGATGATGGAAGGCCGGGGCCTGCTGCCAGCAGGTCGGTGGCTGTGCCTGGCTGCGGCCCTGGAGGCGGCCCTGGAGCCCGCCCTGGAGCCCGCCCTGGAGCCGGCCCTGGAGCCCGCCCTGGAGCCCTTCAGTGCGTCCAAGGAGGTCCACTGGAATCGTTCATTTCGTAGTCCTGCTCACGCTTCCCCTGCTCTCACTCGCTCAGAATGCAAGGCTCTTCCTCTGAGAAGGTCACGTGGTTGCTGTCCACTGCACCCGTATAATAAGAATTTTTTTTGAATTTTTCGTACACAAAATCTTGACCATAGAAAATTTTGTATGTATATTACGAAGATATTAGATTAAGAATATTTTTCATGTAAAAGCCAATATAAGAGTTTGTATTTTAATTCAAAAAGTGGGCTGGGGTTTTCCCAGCGTTGAGATCTAGAGTCTTGACGTTCCTGAGCGTGAGCCTCACAACAACCTTCTTTTTGTGTCCTCCGTGTTTCCTTGTTGTTTTCGCGCGTCTCGCTCCGTGACCCCAGATTGGGTCCGGGCCGCACGCAGCCGCCTGTCCGCCCGGATTATCCGTCCCGCCGACTCCACCGCCCCGCGCGCCCCGCGCGCCCCGCGCGCCCCGCCCCGCCCCGCGCGCCCCGCCCCGCCCCGCGCGCCCCGCCCCGCCCCGCGCGCCCCGCCCCGCCCCGCGCGCCCCGCCCCGCCTGTTCGTCTCGAGACGAGGGTCGGCGAGGCGGAAGGGCTATTATCACTACCGGCCGCCCTAATACAGCGACTGCAGCCCTTGGAGCAGCCGCGCCGCCCTGGCCGGCCTCGCACAGAGGGCTAGACGACTGGAGTGCCGGCCGGAGTTAAACCGAACACCTCTGAGACTTGGTTGACGCGAGCTGCAGCTCAGCCGTTTCAATTGAAAGCGAAAATGGCGCCGCAGAGGTTTACGAACAGCGGTCGTCTGCTGTGCTGTCTGTGGCGATGATTGCTTCTGTTGTTGTTGTTGTTGTTTGTTGTTGCTCGCGGTGGGTGGGTTCCGCTGTTGTTGTTGTCTGTGGCGTTGCTGTTCCTCCGCGCTTTAAAGCCTCGGCCTGAGGTGCCAACTCATCGGAGACTGACTGCAGTCTGCCGTGCACTGGGACTAGGTCCGTCGCGAGACTAATAAACTCTTCCGGATCCAGAGAGGTCCTGTTTACTTGGCTGCTGCAGCGGGCCAGTGGAGAGCGAAATTCGATCATCTTGCTTCCGTTGCTCGTGTTGCTGTTGATGTTCCTGGGCAGGGCTCGCGGCTGAGATTGGCAATCCTTTCGGTGCATCGCAGGAACCGTTGCCCACTGATGCGGCAACACTGCTCCATCGGGCTGGTCTCGGCGACAGGGTCCGCTGATAAGCAGTCCGTCGGAACCCTTTTTCGTGGACTCTTGTTGTTGTTGGCCTTTCGATGGGGCCCTTATGTTGTTGTTGTCATCATTCCCTGCGCGCATTACGCCACTCAATGGACACTCGGTCGGTGCGCTTCGGCGACGCGATGAGGTACTTGCCATTCGAGTCATTTCGGATCATTGTCCGCCCGACATCGCTATGTCGCGCCATTCACACGTGCTTACACTGTGCCGCCCCAGCAGCGCTTCGTTAGCGCTCCTTCCTCTCTCTCTCTCTCTCTCTCTCTCTCTCTCTCTCTCTCTCTCTCTCTCTCTCTCTCTCTCTCTCTCTCACACACACACACGTGACTCACACTGTCGTTGCCCCGGACCGTTATTCCAACACCACTGGCTTCATCCCTCTAGCGCCGGTTAGCACCCCTCCCTGCTGCAACCGCTTACCACGGCTTCCCGTCCGTCTCGTCCCAATTTCCCAATTTCCTGCGGTGCACACTGCGCGGCGGCAGCAGTGGCGGCCCACTCACTGCGCGGCGCGGCGGCGGCAGGAGGGCGGCAAGTGCGGCCACAGTCAGAGCGGCCCTCTGCTGGGCGAGTCAAGATGACTCGCAGAAACGCCCGGGGACGCGCGTCCAGCTCTTCATCGCGTGAGACGAGGCTCGAATCAAACACACGTGACGGTGCGTGCGAGTGTGTGTGTGTGGGGGGGGGGATGCAAAGCGGTGGGTTACCTGCCGCCGCCACGCACAGTGGGAGGTGGCGCCATTACGGCTTGCCAGCCGGGGGGAGTGACAATCACCAAGTTTTGCTCGCATGGCGGGGCTGCCTCCGTCCCCCCCACCCCTCACCCCCACCCCTCACCCCCCAGCGAGCCAGCCAGCCCACCCCTCCGTGGAGCCGCCTGCGTCGCAAGGCGCAGGCTACGCGCCGCGCCTCGCATGGAGGCGGGTTGCCTACCCTGGCGACCGTTTTGCATACATTGTCCACTCCAGTTGCCTCGCCTTTTCCTCGTCACTCGCGTGGGGGAGGGGGAAGGGAGGCTTACGCTCTGGAACAGAGGAAACCGCTAATATTTCTTTTCATCCAAGACGTGCTCGGAAAAGAAACGGTTCTTGAGTGGGTTCTTGGCTTATATATTCGAGGGGTCATTGTCCGCAAATTGCGTTCATTAGAATAAGATGTCGTTTGCATAATGGCGTTATTTCAGCCGTTTGGCTGTTATCTTGCGCCGGCCGGCGTTTCGTCGTCGAGCGGGTGGGACGGTCTCTTTCAATAACGTCAACGCGGCCCGCCCACGCTAACCGTTTCCGGTTCGCAGCGCCACTCCAAGTCGCTCCGACCATTCCACTTAACTCATACAGCCGCTTTGACCTACAAATGACAGTGGACAGTCAACAAACCCGGATTAGACGCGGAAATCGGGCGAGCGGAGTGTTTGTGTGAAATAGGGAAACGGCGATGCCAAAGTTTGCACAGGCTCGGCCGATCCCATTTTGGCCGGGGCGGCACAGTGGGCTAGAAGACCGGCGGAGGCGGCCAAAACTCGAGACGCGTTTTGAGCTCCAGAGTCGCGAAATGGGGCTCGAACCGAAAGCGTGATCCCAGCAATTGATTGCTCTCCGAACGAGGAATCCATTGGTGTGGTCACTCGTCCGGTAAGAGTCCTGTCAAGCGACTCTGGAGCTTAGAACGCGTCTGGAGTTTTGGCCGCCTCCGCCGGTCCTCTGGCCTACTGTGCGTGGCCGCGCATCACACGAGGTACGAGGTAAAGCCCGCAAATTGGGCTACATGGACATGGGCGCGTAGAGCGATATCGATTCCGCTCGGCGGACTGCCTATGTCGGCGGCCCGGCATGTTTGTCGGGCCGCCCTTTTGATGGAATATGCATCAACGCTGCCGATATGAGTTGCGCGGCAGGCACCGTTTTTGCCCGAGCCCAGAAGACGGCCGCTTTTTGCCACGGCCATGTCCCCCACTACAAGCAACCCTGCACGATAGCCGGGGTCTGCTGACGACAGATTCAACTATGTCAAAACACCCCGTCAAACTCTTTGGTCAATCTGAGCGACAGGCCTCGGCCGAAAAATTGCTGCTCATTGACTGAGTGGTCTGGTGGACTCTGAAAAAAAAATAAAAAAATAAAAAAAATTAGAACATTCACTATTTGAACAGGGGTAATTGACTTTATGGCGTTTCCTTGTTCCAAGTTACATTTGCCTTTGTCCCAGTAAATTTGCTCTCTCCAAGAATCTTTTTGTTTTTTCTGGGTGCGAGCAGAGCAGCCGCCTGCACTCATCCACTCCGCGTGGGAAGCGGGTCGGGCGGATCAGGTATTCGCAGGTCGGTGTGGGAATCAGGTCAGGCGGACTGCGTTATTCGCAGGTCCCTCGACGCGGCGAATGAAGGGGAAAGAGACGGAGAAAGTGGAGCCGGCTTGCGTTATTCGCACGTCCCTCGACGCCCACCACGAGCGCTCTGGGGGAGCGGAGCCACGCCGGGGCAGTCTCGGCGGAGGGGCCCTCGACGCCCCGACACGCCCCGCCTGTTCTCATGCAAATAACGCCCGCTCCACGCGCACTCCGCGTATGGCTGTCCTATCCACGTGTGAGTATGTCTGTGTATACAAGTAGATAAGCGGATGCACTGTCAAAAAAAAATGAGAACTCACGTATCTTTTTTTGGGGGGAGCTGAATTACATTTGTAGCACATGATACATTACACAGCTAGATGCAAAAATGAAAAAAAATTAAAATTATAATATTTTTTTTTCTTTTCTCTCATGTCTTTCATACCCCCTCCCCTGTGAGCTGCCAAGGGCTGCGGGGCTGTGGCGGCTGTGCGGTCGGCAGGCAGCTGGGACAGGCGGCCACTCGGCAGCTCGTCGCACTGTGCTGCGGGGGCTCGCCCGGCCCCGCCCCGCCCCGCCCCGCCCGGCCCCGCCCCGCCCGGCCGCACACAGGCAGGCGGCACAGTCCGGCCGAGGTAGGCAGGCATCCTCCCCTCCTTTTACATACATGAATACATTCGGCTGCTGTACGCCGGCACGCACACACACACACACACACACACACGCCGTGACCGGAGTAAGGCAGGGAGCTCCAATTGGCGATTTGCGAACGACCAAGGGGCGGCGGTGGGGTCCGGCGCTCATCCTCACGTCTTGCCCTACTGCCCTGTCCCTCGGCCCTGCCCGGCCTGCCTGCCCTCGGCCATTGTCCCGCCAGACCTGGTGCTGCAGCGCACGTCCACTGCTAGCAACAGCGAGCGCCCTTCCAACCGGCCCACTGTGCGCTGTTCCGCAGCGGCCGGCGCCCCTCTCGCCAGGCAGTCATACCTCCGCCGACAAGCGAGCGGGTGATTGGCGCCAGGCAGGGGCTGGGCGGTCTGGGTCCGAGCGCCCCGTCCGCTCTGTCCCATGTGGTTTCACGCTCGTGAGAGGTCTCATTGAATATAACGCCCGGGGTAATATGATTACCTTGCACGGCGGAGCGGCGCTGGCGCACTGGCTGGCGTAAGGGTAGAGCGGTCGTGTGGGTGTCTGCGCGACCCAGTCCGTCGCCCAGCGTGTGGGCGAAGCCACAGCCCCGGCGCAGAGGTCGACGAATCAGCCTTCTATCCACAGCTGGGAAAAACCTCGGGAACCGTTCTCCGCTTGTGGTTTCAGAACATACTCATCTGCATATTCAGACTTTTTTTTTTTTTTTTTTTTTTTTTTTTTTTTTTTTTTGCAAAAATATAAGAGTTTCTGTAAAAAAATTTTCCAATCCCCACCCGTTGCGCTGCGCCGTCCAGAGCGGGGCCATTCCACGCCAGACCACCGAACCACTAAAATGACCTATCTCAGATTTAACTTATTTTTGGTTGACTTGTAGGTACCAACCCCCCAAACTCCCAAACCAAAGGGTTTTGAAAAATATCAAACGGTTTAGGAATAGGAGCACTTTGAATATTGATCTTTTTACTTAAGTTTTATTTCACTTTTTTCATGAAAAATCTTTTTTTGAACGCCAGTGAGGGTTTTGGTTTATGATTTCCTTTCTAATAAGTCCGAAGAAAGGTTGAAGTGGGTTCGGCACTCTGGTGCTTCCAATTAGGGTATTTTTACTTAGGGAAATTTGTCAAAATTACTAAAAATTTGCTCTACTGAAAATACGTTGTCATGGATTTGGCTCATTTTTTGGTCAAATGAAGGTAGTTATTGGTCGAACAAATCCCTGAAATAAAACCTTTGACTTGGGCACATCTTCAACTTAACGGGAAGAAAAGTTGAGATTTCACTATAAACGGTTTCGTTAAAATGGCCTGAGCACCAACAGTTTCTTCTCGTATGAAGTTCTAGGACTCAAAATGAGATGAATATGAATAAAACTCAATTCAATAAGAAGTAAGGAGTCATGTTTCTATTTATGAATGCATTGCGCATTGCAGTATAGGAAGCCAAGTTTGGAGATAACGACTAAAATTTCGACGTAACTCACTGGTAGTATCAAACTCCAATTCATGCTATAAAACCTTCATAAACAGTTACACATGATTCCTTTCTTCTTATTGAATTGACTTTTATTCATATTCATCTCATTTTGAGTCCTAGAACTTCATACGAGAAGAAACTGTTGGTGCTCAGGCCATTTTAACGAAACCGTTCATAGTGAAATCTCAACTTTTCTTCCCGTTAAGTTGAAGATGTGCCCAAGTCAAAGGTTTTATTTCAGGGATTTGTTCGACTAATAACTACCTTCATTTGACCAAAAAATGAGCCAAATCCATGACAACGTATTTTCAGTAGAGCAAATTTTTAGTAATTTTGACAAATTTCCCTAAGTAAAAATACCCTAATTGGAAGCACCAGAGTGCCGAACCCACTTCAACCTTTCTTCGGACTTATTAGAAAGGAAATCATAAACCAAAACCCTCACTGGCGTTCAAAAAAAGATTTTTCATGAAAAAAGTGAAATAAAACTTAAGTAAAAAGATCAATATTCAAAGTGCTCCTATTCCTAAACCGTTTGATATTTTTCAAAACCCTTTGGTTTGGGAGTTTGGGGGGTTGGTACCTACAAGTCAACCAAAAATAAGTTAAATCTGAGATAGGTCATTTTAGGGGTTCGGTGGTCTGGCGTGGAATGGCCCAGCGGCGAGCCGCACGCAGGGTACGTATCGGCCTCGCGAAGACTGCCAAAGGACTGCCGAAGGGCCGCCGAAGGGCCTCCACGTTCCTCAGAAAGGAAGGACTCCATTTACATTTCATTTCCATGCTGATGGGGGCGCGCAACTTTTAATTCACGTTCTGACCGCGAGGGCGCGCTGCGAGCGCCACGGAGCGCTGGGGCGGCCCCAGCGGGGTCTGCCCCACTGCGGGACGACGAGACTTATAGGCGAGATGGTGTGATTCCTCTTTATTGAGTTGCCTTCACTCACAGCCGCCGGCCGGCCGGCCGTTCCAGTCGGCAGCGTCACACAGCGGAGCGAGCACCGGCCGCCCTCGCCCGTCCCTCTGCATGTAGATATCGATGTTGACGGCAATTCCAGGCGGGCCCCTTTCGGGTGCCACCACGCGTGTCCGCCTCTGAGCGACCCCTGTGGGGCCTGGGGCCCTGGGGACTTGACTTTCGTGCTTGGGTCATCTCAAGACCGGGGCCTCAAGACCGGGACCTCGCCGGTGGGAGCCTGGCAGGACACCTGTGCGGTGGACACACCTGTCGTGCTGATAATTTACAATCTCGGGTGCGGCTGGTCCCCCTAGCCGCGAAGGGAGGTGATTTGGGAGCGCGCGGCGGGCCCTCAACCCTAGGCCCTCTAGGACGTAGGGGGCGGCGTGTGCGGGGCTCCCTGTCCCCAAGCCGGAAAGGGTGGCTTTTGACAGCTTCAGACAGCATACGCACCCCCACTGCCTTCCCGCAGAATCATCTCCTTTCATCTTCTCTCTCTGCTTGTCTGCCTTCCGAGCCCCCCTCCTCCACTCTACTTGGTTCGCGCAACTTAGCGCGAATCGTTTCCTTTGATTTGCAGATGTGAATTTCCCCCACGCCAAATAACGCAACGAAGACGCAAACGCGGTTAAAATTTGATGCGATTCGCTCCTCGTAGCTAGAAAGACCCACGACACGCACACTTCTGATGAACTCACACCAACTCAGCAAGTCCACCCACTGCGCACCGTCCATCGTGCGCGGTCGCGTCGGCGAAAGCGAGGAAAAAGTATTGAGATTAAATTTCCAGGGTGCTCATGCCAAGGCCCTAATTTTTCTAAACGAATAAGGCGTCCGTCCTAGTAATCTACTTAAGTTTGCTGGGCGGAGTGGCCTGGTGGGCCGGGATAAGGCCCAACTTTAAACACGAAGTGGATTTCCCCGTGGTCCGGCAGGGAGAAATGGGGCGCCACGTTGCCAGTGTAACTCGTGCGGGTAAATGGCACGGAATGGGCGGCTCGCACGGACGCGTTTCTCTCTCGCGAAACCACAGCAGGTCGACCAGCTCGTCACTTCTGTATACATTGCAGCGCAGACCGACCCATTTCAGGCAGGAGAGAATCATCGGTGACGAGAGGAATGAGGCGAAATTCGTTGTGAACACACTAAAGTCCTTTGTACGATTTTTGTACGTGGTCTCGCACAATTTTGCGCATGCGTGCTGTGCTTTTATACAAATTTGTACGTGATTTCGCACAAATTTGTGCGATTCTACGTACAAATTTGTATGAAAAAGTTCGCATGTTTAAAATTGTGTGAGACCACGTACAAAATTGTACAAAAATCTCATTCAACGAACGTTAATGAAAGCAGATGATACTCGTTTGGTTTTCTTTCGATGATATTCGTTTGGTATTGTCGTGTGTTTATTATAGCAGTGTGCTCTCATGTCTGTTTTGTATTTAAAACTGTAAACAAGAGTCAGAACATATATGATTAAAAATTATATTCTCTAGGATGTGTCATTGTAGAAATATTAAAAATATTTACATTGTGGTATGTTAGGCCGAGCTGGCGCCGAAGTCGGCACGAGCTGAGCAGAGCCGAGGCCCGCCCGAGTCACCCTTTGTGACGTGGCAGGCGGGGAGGGATTGTCAATTTTCCGCGCAGGCGCGAGGAGGGGGTGCCATTGTTTACGCCCGGTGCCGCTGGCGCTGGACGGGGGAGGCATTGTCGGATTCCGCGCAGGCTGCGCCTCATTGCCGGCCGGCCGGCCGGCCGGCCAGACGCACCAGCCCGCCCCGGCCGCCAGCCCCTATTATATTGTTAGGATACGCGCTTGGTTTCTGGACTCGAGAGTAAAAGCATGCTGACACCTTCATGTGTATAGTAGTTTTAAGTATGTTGAAATGAAATGTGAGGTGTGAAGGTATCATCTGCTAAAAAAATTAAGCGTGAATGTGACCGTGACGCTCCTCTCTGGTGTTGAGCGCCGCCGCTGCCGCCCGCCCCAGTGATAACGGTTTGACGCCGCGACCGACGCGAGCCTGCTGCCTGCAAGAGGAAACTCGATAACCCGGCCCCGCCACTATGTTATTTCTCGACCCTACGACGCGCGACCTCTAAAGTTGGTCGCCAAGATCCGAGGGGCTGCGTCCCGCCCTGCCGATTAGGCTGCTGCAATTAACAGGCTATCGGCCATCTCCGAGGCGACGCGGGCTTCTGGCGCCAACTCCGGCCGGGCCCGGGCCTCGGCACGCCTCGCGAGTGCAAGAGAGACAGCGGCGAAAGAAAAGAAAAAAAGAGCACTGTTCGGAATATGTCCTGGTGGAACAGTGATTGCGATTCGCCACAGCGGCACGCCCCGTGAGTGCGAGAGAGACAGAGCGACGGCGGCCCGATTCCCGCACATCCTCTGGGTGTGATCCACGGCGCCAAGTCGGTGAATGTTTGATGGCGGGGATGCCCCCCTCCCCCTCCCCTCTACAGCCTCAGAGACAAAGGCCTGCTTTACGAGGAGTAAAAGTTTGATCGTAACGCGACGTGTTGTGGAGACTGCGCGGTGCTCCCCGGCCAGCGGGGCTACTTCCGGTCGCCTTACGCTGCACAGTCCTCTGGCCCCCTGTGGGGCGGAGGGCCCCCGTGCGGGACAGCACGGCTGCGGGTCTTCCTTCCAGTGGTGGGGCAATTCCCCGACAGCTAATGGCGGCAGGGCCGCGCGCTGGAGCGGGTACCCGGCCATGATAATAACTCCATTTTAGGGAAGTGAACAACTTTTAAAATTCCCCGCCACGGAGCCCTGCTCAGCCTTGCGCTGCCGGCGGGGGAAGGGGGGAGATGGTGCGTTTCCTGGCAGGATTAAAAAAATTAAAAAAAAAATAAAAAAAAGGTGGCGGGTGCGGAGGCTTGCTCCCACCCAGCGATTTTTCAGCGCGGTTACTTCTCAGAAAACTCGCTTTCCCGGAAAACGAAACTGGTGTGAAAACCAGCGTACAGCAGCCAAGGCTGCGGGTGACCCCTTGTGTGCGGGCCGATGGTGCCCCCGCTCGGCCCGCCCGCCTCGACAGGAAATTTGCTGGACTTGAGTCTCTTCCCCGATACGCGATGGCCGATGCTAGATTGTGTTTCCGTTTCCTCTGGATGGTCCGAGCTGCGCCGGGCAGCACTGCCCCCCCCCCCGCTCGGCTCCGCTCCTTTGATACGGCGTAGTAGGAAAAAGTTTCTTCTAAAAAAGTCGGTCAGGCCGGTCCCTTTCGGCCGTTGCAGTACGTAGTATCATTGTTGAGGGAACGCCGTGCACACGGCAGCAGCCGCGACGCCACCAGTGCGCGCCTAAAGATTTTTTTCCTGCTTCGTTTTTTTTTCTTCTCTCACGCGCACGTCATTCCTGTTGCGTGAAATTATGCCGTCCGTGTAAGCATTGTGCGGACAGCGCCATTTTTTTCGCCCTCTGGCATTCGGCTGTTGTGCGCGCGCGGCATCGCGGGGCAGAGGCGCGCTCTGTGTGTGCCGGTTTGCAGTGTGCGCACGATTTCACTGGGACTCCGATATCGACCTTTTTTCTTCCTTTTTCCGTGTCTATTTTTTTTATTATTATTTGTGCTGCTTTTCTTTCCGCTTGGCCCCATCTAGATAGCGCGGCCTCCATTCATAACGCTACTTGATGACGAGGTGCTCTAGGGGACTCGCACGCCCCGCCCCGCCCCGCCCCGCCCCGCCACGCATCAGCTAAGAGGTTTGTGGTGTTTCGCCGTGTCACTCGCCTGGCATTCATCACAGCGTAAATTTCAGTTATGCCCCGAGAGTGCCGCCAAGCCAAGCCGCCACTCAAAACGGACTTAACCTTCTTGATTTTGGGGCGAGGTTTACGCGCCATCGGTGCATCATTACGCCTCCTTTCTCTGCTTCCTTCACTGCACCGTCCACCTTCTACTTTGGATTTGTTCAAACAAGAAATTTTCTTCTTTTACGTAGGCCAATCAGCAAACCTCGTTGCACTTGCTGTTCGTTCTAGGGACAGCGTGATTCTCAATGTGGAATTTTCCGAAGATCGCACGCATTTTTACCGTCAAGTTCTCTGAGAATTTCCAATATTTTTTTTTAACAGTGAAGGGAAAAAAAGAGCGTGGCCCGAGGCCGCTTGGATGCGGGCGAAAGCAGCAAAGTATCTGTAGGGCCTGTTCGAGAGGTCGTCGGAATGGGCCTTGTCGATTTATTCTCTTTCCTTGTTTATTTTTTCTCTTTCCCTTTTCCAGTCGGACGAGGCCGTGAGTCCATGAAGGACGGCGCCGCTACATCTCCGATCGCGGCGGGGAATTCAATACCTCACAGCCACCGCGCGCAGCGGCGCGCAGCAGGGCGCAACCCCGCTGTAATTGGAGGCTGATTTATGTGGATGCCCAAGTTAAGAAGCGCCCGCCCCGCCCCGCCACGCACAAACACTGTCGCGTCGGCCTTCCGCGTCGCTTCCACCCGGAGGCCCGGGGCCAGCCCCATGATAACGCCGTCTGTCCTTGGCAACTGTCTCCACGCCCCCGCCGCCCCCGCCGCCCCCACCGCCTTGCGAACCGGCCCCTGCTGGTGGTACCCGTCTTGTTTCGGCCCGTGCGTGCGCTCGGGACCGGGTGGCTTGCGTGTTGCAGGTGCGTCCAAGGCGGAGAAGCGACGTCGACTCTATAGTTGGGTCCTTCTGCTTCAATTCCGTAGTGCATTGCAGTCTTTCATTTGTATCTGCATGCAGTGCGGAAGTGAGGTGGAAGAGACCTGAAAAGCGTCAAGCTGGCCCGCTGGACCACCACCCCACCGCACCGCCGCTGCACTCGACGAGTCGGCATCCTGGACCGCGCTGTCGTTGAAGAAAAGAAAAGCAAAACAATGCTATGAAAACCATGAAGTCACCACGTAGAGGAGTCGACGCCTGTTTACGTATTAACAGGATGACAAAGAAGAATGGCTAACTCTTGTAGCTTGTTGAAACATCGTTTCCCATGTCCAACCAAATTCTGTAAAAATACTTACCGTACGGCTGTCGATTATTTCGCTTTCATTTTTCACATTTTTGAAGGACGAAACAGAGCGACATCGACGACCAATGCTTTTAAATAAACAGCGCGTCTTCTCGTGCAGACGCCGCAGCAGCGCTCTGTCTCCTTCGCACAGAGCGACGAAACGACTCTTCGGAATCAGCCTGGCGCTGGCGGGACAAACTAGTGCCATTTCCCGGAGCCGCGGAGATTCCCCGAAGACCTAGCAGAGGCGTGGGCGGAGTGGGGCGGGGTGGGGCGGGGTGGGGCGGGGTGAGGCGGGGTGGGGCGTGCGGCGCAGGTGTTGAGCCTATTTATTGGACGCGGCTGGGGAAAAGGCACCCCATACCCACCTGAGTGGGCCGGAAAGCAGATCTGCCGCGGCGCATCCCGCGTCATCAATGAGTGATGTCGTAATGCGTCCGCTGGGGCGCACCCCACCCCACCCCATCCCGCCCCGCCCCGCCCCGCCCTCGGCTCGTGAGCTCCGAGTCACTTTTCCTGCACGCAGAAAAGAGATTCGTTCACCCAACGTAAAAATTCATTGGTTTCCTGCGACGCAGCTCGACTGGCGGGGCAGGCTCCAGGCAGGCTCCAGGCAGGCTCCAGGCAGGCTCCAGGCAGCACGGTCGCGTGCACGGGCACACCGTGGAGCCAGCCGCGGGCGAAAAGAGCATCCACTCAGGGCGAAACAATAGCTCAGCATTTCACAGTGGAGTGGAGTGCTTGAGGCGCTGACTGCCGTAATGCTAAAGCTAAAGTTTCTTCTGTACACGACTTCCGCCTGCCAACTAGCCCGTCCACCCACTCCCACGCGAATTAAGGGGAAGCCCCTCTGCGAGGTTACGCTCTCTCTCTCTCTCTCTCTCTCTCTCTCTCTCTCTCTCCAGCGCTCACCCCTTTTTGAGGCTACACTAACTCTCCCAGTCGCGCGCGCGCACACCGCCCCGCGCGAGAGTTGGCGCGTTGTCGGGCGGCGCGCCGAGCCAGGCACAGTGGACCCGGCAGGGCGGGCAGCAAGGTGACTTGCCGTCTAAATTGCAGCCGACTCACTTACGGCACACAGGGACCACAACCCAGCTCATATCAAAGTTTCTGGGCGCGCCGCGCCGCGCCGTGCCGTGCCCGGCCCGTGGATGCGTGCCCCCCGAGGAGGGGGCGCCACAGCGCCACGCGAGCCTACACTGGCTGGAGCCCGCTCACCGCCGTTGTAGCTCACACACAAACATGCCAAGGTATATTTCCTCGTGCTAAATAATAATAATTTTTTTTTAAAAAAATTTAATTTTTTTTATTTTTTTTATTTTTTTTATTTTTTTATTTTTTTATTTTTTTTATTTTTTTTATTTTTTTTTGTTAAACTATGAACACTGCATGCACACGCCGACAAACAAGTGTTCAAGTCTTTTTTTTTTTTTTTTTCTTGGAGTGAGCCTGGCGGTGCGCGACCAGTGCAGGGGCGCCCGCCGAGCCGCGGGTAGGCCACACGCACGGCGCGGGAGTCCATTGCGTCCTCGCGCGGTCCGCCTCCCAGGCGCTTGCTCGATCCGGCCGCTCCCACAACAAAAACACCTAGTCAAAGCGAGTTAAGATGCCAGGACAGCGGGCCCCGCGGCAGGCAGCGCCTCGGGCTGATGAGGATAGTTCGCTCGCGGGCGTTGTTCCCCCCCCCCCTCCCCTATTCCCCCGGCCTCTGCGCCTCGCCGTGCATCGCGCTTCGCTTTTCCTGCCCCTGCCAAACTCGGCTAACAAATGGAGTCCTCATACTTGAACGCGCCTCATCACGGGTGTGTATTTGGGTGTGTGTGTGAGAGAGAGAGAGAGAGAGAGAGACAGAGAGTCTGAAGGGGGCGGGCGTGTGGCGGATGACAAACGCCGCGGCGCCTGCCTTATTTTCACAGACAGGCGCTCACGCACGCGCACGCACACACATACATACATACACACACACACACACACGCACGCGCACGCGCACACACACACACACACACACACACACACACACACACACACGCACGCGCGCGCGCGCGGATCATCATAAGCGGACGGGAACGGAATGGAAACGAATGGATCGCCAAAGACGGCCAAAGGCCATTCATTTGAATTCCGGCGCCTCTTTTGACTTGTGGAGAACGCGGCGCCGGATTCCCGTCGGAGGCAAACTGAAAAAGACAAAGTGTGTGCGTGTGAGTGTGCGTGGGGGGGTGTTTTTGTTGTGTGGGAATGCGGTTTGTACGCGCGGGGCCAGCCCAGCTCAATGGATAGCGTTCCCACGCACACATTTTCGCGTTTAGTGGCGCATATCAACTTGATCGGCTATCGGCTGCGGTGATTCTTTTTTTTTTCTTCTCTTTTTTTCGTTGGTTGATACGTAACGCCAGTGTACAAGCGCACGCGACAGAGGCGTTGGATAACAGTTTAGGCGTGTGGGATGTGGCTGCGCCGTGTTTGTGGGAAAGCATCACAATGGAATCGAACCCGCCCTGCCCGCGGGGAACCCGACCTGACGCAACGGGCGATCCAAGAAGTCGGTCGACACTGTTGAAAGGGGCACAGCGGCATGGATGAATCAGAGCGTTGCCAAAATTTAGATAAATTTCAAATTTTTGGTAAATTTTATTGTACAAATTTGGCTGGAGTGATTTACCCTTGTAACTAGACACCATTGCGAACCACTCAATTTTATTTGTATGTATATTTTTTATTGTTTGCTCTGTGTGTGCGACCCACACTTGAGAGTACCTCTTAGGCCTCGTTGGCTTAATCCGGCTTGCCCGGCCGTGCCTGCATTCATGCAAATGTCAAGCCAAGCGCACAAAGGGCTGCCTGCACAATGCCGCGACTGGACACGAGGGGTTGAAGGGGTGGGGGGGGGAGGCGGAGGCTGGACAGCGCGGGTGGCTAGCAATCAGATCGCCAGCAGGTAGAGGGCGCACCGCGGGGCGGGGCAGGGCGGGGCGGGGCGGGGTGGGCGTGCACAGTGGGCCGGAAGACCGGCGCAGGCGGCGGCCCTGGACGCGTCTAGAGTCGCTAAACAAGGATCGAACCGAAAGGATGACCCCACCGATGGATCGCGCTCCGAACGAGGAATCCATTAGTGGGGTCACGCGTTCGGTACGAGTCCCATTCAGCGACTCTGGAGCTCAAAAACGCGTCCAGAATTTTGGCCGGCCACGCCGGTCTTCTGGCCCACTGTGCGGTGCCGGCGGCCGGCCCTGCGTTATGGAGGGGTGTGTGCTGAGCGGGGACGGCGACGTGGAGCGAGAGCATTCAATGAAAAATTTACGCGGCAGCATCCGAGCAGTGGCGGCGGCGGCGGCCCGGGCGGCGGCAAAGCAGTGGGCCAGTCCGCCGATAGTCGCCGGAATACTCGGCCAATCGGCGTCGTAGCCGGCCTCGGCACCGCCATTGCAGGGCGCCGGGGCCGAACCCCGGACCCGCACTGTAATTATGACCGGACCTTTTTGTCCAGGTCCGCGCGGGTGGAACGTCCGTGGGGAAAAAGCGCGGTGGCGGAGGAGGGGGGGGGGATGGTGTGTGAGGATAGGGGGAGGGGCGAAACGGGTCGGGGCTCCAGCCAAAATAAGGGCACGGGAGTAAAATGTATTTAAAAACAGCGGGCCTCATCACGCCGCGAGCACTGCCAGCAAAAGTTGTGGACCGAAGTACGCCAGTCAAAGGCCGATCATCCGAGTTTGTGTTTGACGGCAGAGCCCGGCAGAGCCCGGCACAGCCCGGCACAGCCGCAAGGCAGAGCAGTAGAGCGTCAAAGCAGTGACTGTGGGCCCCTTGATGGAGACGCAGCCCAAGCAGGCCGGGCAGAGCGGCGCTATGGGAAGCCGCCCCGCCCCCGCAGGCAGCAGACCGCTGCCAACAGGTCTCATTCCAGCTCCTCTCTCTCTCTCCCTCTCTCTCTCTCTCTCTCTCTCTCTCTCTCTCTCTCTCTCTCTCTCTCTCCTACACCTGTCTCCATCCCTCATTGTAGGTCAGCATTACACGACAGGCGCCGCGATCCTTTGTAGCTTCCGCGCCGCACAATGCTGGCCATTGTGGACCGCAGACGCGCCGCCGGTTAGCTGTCTCTCTCGCCCCCCTGCGGAATGCCCGCCGAGAGAGTCAGCGCCAATCAGCTGACTGCCGCACAGTGGGCCAGAAGACACTGTGTGTCGCCACGCTGTGTTGCAGTGGCGGGGACGGCCGCGATAACCTGCAAGTGCTGTGCGCTCTGGCGGTGCGAAGCGGAGAACGGCGGCAAACTGAATGGAAGTTGTAATAACGCGACTGTAGCGCCGCGGCAGCACCGGTGCACTACCCAGCTCATTAGCACCGTGCAGCATGCACCGGTCCCGCCCCGCCCCGCCCCACCCGCTGTTCCACCCGAGCGCATAACGAGGGCGAGCACTGCTGTGCAATCACACGCAGAATCCATTCCGGCCACTTATCCCTCCCGATGGCCCCAGTCCGCCAAGTCTGCCCACAACGCAGCCCCACCCTGCAGCACGCCGCCTGCCCAGGGCAGCCCAGGGCCGGACGCACGCCGAAAATCAAACTCACAGACAAACAATAACTAGCACTCCGAAAAACAAAAAAAAATCACGACTGTTGTCAAAGAAAAGAAAACGAGAATTCACTGCCAACCCAAGTATAGAACAGTCACACTTGTAAAAACATCGAACAAAATTTGTTCCACGCTACCACACTTGCATTCCAAGAGTGTGAGGTCGCACTCGTTAGGGTGTTAAAACCTTTTAAACCTCACCAGTCACACTTAATAGAACATGACAGGCTTGGTTCATCAGCCACATTATTTTAGGCATGACAACAGTCAGCCGGATAACTGCCCCGCTTCTTTCAAAGTGACACATAGAACGTTAATTTAGACGGGATGATTAGAACTAAACTGGACGACATAGGCTGGGCTGACCCGAGGAAATATTCATTATGAGAACAGTCATTGTGGCTAACAAACAACTTATCACTGGCATGTTGATTAAACTAAAGCATTTCCAATCAACTCCGCTAACATGAAAAAACCTATTCATGAATAGGTTAGGTTGGCTATTCATAAATAGGTTCCATGTAAATGTTTTGAAGCCGCCATTTGTACAAACCCAGTTTATTCAAAAAAAATTCTAACCTTAAATGCTAGAGCAGCCTCTTAATCTGTGGACGGGGCGCCAGGTGACCGCTTCTTGTGATATCCAACATGCAGAGAAATCCGTCTCAAGATGGGCAAGATGGGGGATATCTGTTGATGAACTTTAACTACTTTCACCATAATTCAAGCCACACTTGGTATTCGAGTGTTGTCAGACGAAAAGTCCACACTCATACAAGCGATTCGCAAACAGTCGTCAACCCACAATACATTAAAAAAAAAAAAACAACCTAATTCCGTGCAGTTTACAAAGAAAACATGCAGCCGTTTTGAAACACGGTTCGGAGGTTACTGCGAATATCACAGCAGAGAGATACGTTCTGTAGAGAGCAAACAATCATTTGCGCAAACAAGCGCAAAAATATGAAAAATTGTGTGAGCAGACAACCCTTTTTGATACTTTTTGATGCTCTGATTGGTTCACGCAGCACAATTTCTCATACTCTGTTGCTTGTTTGCTTCTTTTGTTTGGTATTCGCAGGATCAAAGTGCCCGATCTCCGTCTTCTGCTAGGGTCGCAATTGTCGTGACAATTTCAAGACGCAGCGAAATTGTAATTATTTTTTATTGTGCGTAGACTTTCCCTCCTGAATCTTCCACGTGTTAGGGAGTATTTGTTTGCTATCATTTGAGCACGAAGTGGACTTCTGTTATATTCAGTTAGCGAGAGCGAGTCGTGAGGGCGAGTCGCGACGGCGAAGGCGAGTCGCCCTCGAGGGCCAGAGGGGAAGCGGGGTGGAGCGGAGCCTAACCTCACCATGCCCCCCGCTTCCCCTCTGGCCCTCGAGGGCGACTCGCCTTCGCCGTCGCGACTCGCCCTCGCTAACTGAATATAACATTCGAGTGGAGTGGAATACTGTGAAAATCATACAAGGTTAACCTCACACATCACCTTATATGTTGAATTACTTTGAATGTTGGTTACCACGAGAGGCGGTCACATCAATGGCTTGCGAGGGGCTGCTCCAGTACTTGAGGTGAGTATATTTAATAGAACAAAGTGGTTATTTACAAATGGTGGCTTCAAAATATTTTCATGAAACCTGTCCATATGAAAGCGAAGTTGATCGGAATTGCTTTAGTGTAACCAACATGCTGATGTTAATTGTTTTAAAAAGAAATTACGGGTGCTGCTCAGTAGAAGAGTCCCTCTGATCAGCCCAGCCTGTTCCACACCAGGAATTGCAATAAAAGTCAAGAAAATTTGAAAATTTACCGTAAGTAAACATAATTTTTCCGGACTACCTTGCCCTACCCCACCATCCTGCTCCATCCTGTCCTACCCTACCATCCCACCGTGGCCTACCTTTCAACTACACCCCACCCCGGCCGCCCTTCCAACCTGGCCGCAAAAAGTTTGGAATTAAAGGAGCGCAAAACTTGGTCTATTACTCTCTGGAGCTTTACGCACGCACTACTGAGCCTTGTTGCGGCCGTGCGCCGTGCGAGTCGAGAGTGTCGGGGCGGGGCGGGGCGGGCTGGGCCGTAGGGGGCTGTTGCCCCATGGGTGCGTTCAACTGGCGCGAGGCAAGGCGGGCTGCACGCTAGATGCGCGGTGGAGCCGACGTCACACTTCCTAGCCACACCTGTACTCGCGCGTCGCGTTCCCGCGCTTTTTCATTAAATTACTAGGGTGATTACGTGTCCCTTTGTCTGCACGGCCCGTGCGACGGGGGGGGAGACGGAGCGGGGCGCACTAGCGTCCGAATCGCAATCACGTTGCTGCCTGGCGCCGCCGCAGCGACATCTCTGTCGTTTGTTACGGGTACTGATTGAGGTTCATTGTGACCCGCGGCCTCGCTGGGAGCCTTGCCGTGATTCGGGGCGCAACCACTGC